>CM024335.1:15549746-16149746 GCA_014170255.2 Drosophila triauraria | reverse complement strand
CACAAAAGTGAGTTGTTCCCTTTCCCTCGACGGGAAGCTTCTATTTTGACACTAATGGCTTTCGGTTTGAGACAAATATTGGATGGCTGCAGTTGAAGTGTGTTGGCGTAAATACATTTATGTAGTCTATTGGCCACTTAATTGACCGCGGAAAGTAATTTTAAAAAGTTTTTATAGTGTTTAGGATAATCTGGACTTAATTAAGCTGCAAAAAGCTATTAAAGTAATCGGGTTCCACGATTACAAATTAAAGAAGCTCTACAACGTCTTAATTAACAATTGGGTTATTCTGTAATTTACTGCAGTTGCAGTTGCAATATTGCAAAGAAAATAGCATTAAAATGAAGTCAAGTTTGGCTATTAAATTAAATTAGAACAAATTCTATAGGCAACAAATTAATGTTAATTTTTGGTAAATAAACTCTTGAATAAGATTAATATTTAGCTTTGTATATATATTAGTCGGTGGCTGTTTCTGTACTCTGCAACTTTAATTACTTTCGGCTTTTGGTTTTCTATAGAAAACACCAAACGAGTAACGATCATTAACTGATGACATGCCCAAATCTCCCTTATCCTTATACACTCTCGTATGTGTGTGTACATTAACCCATTAAATTTCTGCCTTTGCATATAGCTCACATCCTCGACCGACCGCCCCTCCGCCCGCTTGTCACTCGCTTGTCAATCATCCATCAAAGCCCCAAAGGAGGAGGCCATCAGGACTGTGAAAACTCGGGGCTACTTATCTGCGCATCGAATGCTCGCAGAAACAGAAACTAATTGCCAAAGCGCCTTGATGCCTGTGTAAGCAGTGGGGATTATGTAAAGACAGAGCCCAAGTATAAACCTATCTCTAACCCTGAATCATAAAAATGTTTAGACAACCAGCCAAGCAATGGCTGAGATGGGATGGAGGGCGGTGGGTCATCATTCATTTGGCCCAAGTAAATATGGCCAGCCCAGGCGAGTGAATACTATCAGCTCCCTGGGATCTAATGTGACCCGAATTTCAGGAGCCCAGAGCCGCTCGAATCCCTGCTGACTAAGGCAGGACAGTTTAAAGCCCAGCGAAAATTATTAATAAACCAAACCAAGCTGCCTTCTTGGGTGATAGATTTTTCAGAAACTACGGCCAACAACAAAACAGCAAGTCAGCATTGTGAGGTGGTTTCACCGCGCGAAAGGGAACACCATTAGCCGAATATGGTAATCGGAGTCGGGCCAAAGTCCGGCCTTTCGAGCTGTATAAATGCTGAGAGGCGGCCAGAGCCAGCCAACAGTCTCGATTTCAAGAGGTTCTAAGCAACTCACGATCAGCACCATGAAAGTATTCATCATCTTGGCCGCCTTCGCAGCTCTGGCTGCTGCCGTGGTGAGTCCCGGTTCCTAAACCTTAGAGCCAGTTCCTCCTCAGAGATTAATCTTGGACTCCCCCCAACAGGAGCTCACTGACACCCAGAAGGCGGCGATCAAGGAGCGCGCCAAGGCCTGTGCCGAGCAGGAGGGCGTCACCAAGGAGCAGGCCATTGCCTTGAGGACTGGCAACTTTGAGGACAGCGATCCCAAGGTCAAGTGCTTCGCCAACTGCTTCCTGGAGAAGTCCGGCCTTCTGATCGATGGTCAGATCCAGCCCGCTGCTGTCCTGGCCAAGTTGGGTCCCGTCGCCGGCGAAGAGCAGGTCAAGGCCGTCCAGGCCAAGTGCGACTCGCTCAAGGGAGCCGACAAGTGCGATACCGCCTTTCAGCTGTACAAGTGCTACTACCAGAACCGCGCCCAGATCTAAGCCACTATCGATTTCATGAAGAATAAATATAATATATCTCACAAACTTACTTACTCCATTTTTAGCTTAATTTACTCGGGCTTTAAAATAGAATTACAAGACTATGTAGGCAATTACAGTCCAGAGCAGAGGTGCGCACAACCTTGACTCGCGAAATAACCACTTTCTCTGTCCAGGCTCTGCCGTCCCACGCACAGTGTGGTCAAATTTTAATTTTCTGGCTAAATTTAGACTTTTTTGTGTTGAATATCTTTTTTTTTATGGACTGAACCATGTCAGTGGTAAGCCGGTGAAAATGATTAGATTTCATTTTATTTAATTTCTTTTAGAAATAAATGTTTTAATTATCTTGACCAACTGATTTGTTAATATCCATGAAATTCTATATTAAGTATGTATATCTAATTCGATTTATAAATTATAGAATAGACTTATGGAAGAAGGTTAAAAAAAATGGTATATTCCCATTCCGTACAATGAAAACACTGGTTTTGTTAATTTTTGCGGCTGTCGTCTGGTCTCAACCCTCGCATTGGGCAAGTTTTGGAATTGCACTCTAAAACCAAACTGACTAAATAATAAATCAAATTTTAGCAAAAGAAGCAATATGAAAAGTGCTTCAAAAATATTTTGGGAATAAAAGGTTCGCTAAAGATTAGCGAATTAGATATACCCCCTGTCTGAGTGGGCCTTTGTGGAGAAGTGCAAGAAACACTGTACAATGGTAGCAGAGGGAGTTATTGTAAAGAACAAGCTTGCCCCTTCCTGGGCTCAGAAACTAATAGACAAGGTCAAGGAACACAGCTGCCCGCCCATCGAAGGCATAACTAAGTGTGAATTAGGTTATAAGGCATTTCTGTGCTATTTAGAGCTTGGTCTAAAAATTAGTGGCTAAGAGTTCTCCTAAAAAGAATTTATAGTAACCTATTTAAATAATAGTATTCCTTTATATATTTAATGTGATTCGAAATATATGAATATATAAGCCTAGTAATTTTCATTTCAAAATACAATTCGGTTGCCTTTCAGAAATTTGTAAATTTAACAATATAATATACCTAGTATAGCCACCGATCTGACACATATAATTCCCGACATTTAGTTGTTCAGCAATATTTTTTTCCAATATAACATATAATGAAAATATAATGAAATGCAACTGTAATAACAAAATTACAAAGGCAAAGCCTTTGAGAGTTTCCCTATTATCGTAGTTCCTTTCGAAAGGAAATGGTTGAACTATCTCGACTTACATATTTGTTAATATCCATGAAATTCGCATTTAAGTATATCCAATCCGATTAAGAAATTATAGAATTGACTTATGGAAGAGGGTTAAAAAATGTGTACTCCCATTCCGTACAATGAAAACACTGGTTCTGTTAATTTTAGTGGCTGTCGTCTGGTCTCAATCCTCGAATTCGGTAAGTTTTGAAATTGCACTCTAATAACAATTTGATTAAATAATAAATCTAATTTTAGCGCAAAAAGGAATTTGTAAAGTGCTTCAGAGATATTTTGAAAATAAAAGGTTCGAAAATAGTCAGCGAATTAGATATACCCATGTCTGAGTGGGGCATTGTGGAGAAGTGCAAGAAACACTGTATAATGGTAGCACAGCGAGTTATTATAGGGAACAGGTTTGGCAAAGGATGGTTTGATAAACTAAAAGAGAAGGTCAAGGACCATAGCTGCCCGCCCATCAAAAGCATAAACAAGTGTGATCTTGGTTTTAAGGCATTTCAGTGCTATTTAGCGCTTGGTCTAAATATAACGAAAATTATCGAGCAAGAGTTCTCCTGAAAAGAATTTATAGAAACCTATTTAAATAATTGTATACCTTTATATTCAATGTGATTGGAAATATATGAATCTATATGAGAAGGTATTAAATGCCTAGTAATTTTAATTTCAAATTTAAATTTATAAATTTAATAATATAATATAGCTAATATAGCCACCGATCTAACACATATAATTCCCGACATTTAGTTGTTCAGCGTTCTTTTTTTCCAATATACTAAATCTATAAAGTAAATCTTTATTAATTAAAAAATTATGAAATGCAAGTGTAATAATAAAATTATGTCTTTGAGAGTTTCCTAAATATCGTAGTTCCTTTCGGAAGGAAATGGTTGAATTTTCTTGACTTAGTAATTTGTTAATATCCATGAAATTTGCATTTAAGTATATCTAATGCGATTAAGAAAATAAAGGATTATCTTATGGAGGAAGGTTGGAAAAAAGTGCTATTCCGTACAATGAACACACTCTTATTGTTAATTTTTGCGGTTTTCGTCTGGCCATAACCTTTGCTAAGTTTTGAGATTTCCCTCTAATCATCATCTAATTAAAATTAAATCTAATTCTTAAAGATATAAAAATCTGAAAGATATAATTTTAAAATTATAAAATGCAAATATATTAACTTACAAAGGTAATGCCTTTGAGATTTTTCTAAGCATCGTGGAGAACATGCACCAATTCCTGAGGCTTACGAAAACAAAACTAACAGGGCGATGTTGACTTTTTTCACGTTGCTTTGACATGCCGCTCTCTGACCTTAATATTTTGTGAGCAACCCTGATTTAATGGCAACATCAAATTGTTCTTAAATATATATTTTTTTAAATAAACTACAAATTTTTTCTGATCTAGGAACCCTTGCCCTGTTTGCCCTCACAACCAACTCTCTGTCACATCTGTTCCTCATTCGAAAACAAATCTCGACCTAACCTCAGCCTTATTTCGGAACAAAATTTTAGTGTACATTTTTTGATCGGATTAAAATTCCTAAAAATAAACTATAAAACAAAAACCCCATTTGCATTTGAACATGTCGAATCTAAAGAAGATGTTCCAGGCGAACCGCCTTATGAACCTGCTGAAGGCGGAACGAGGATTGACCAGCACCGGAAGGCGCCCCATCTTCGACGTGGAGACCCGCAAAGACTTTGAGCAGCGGGTGATCAACAGTGATCGTCCGGTCGTGGTGGATTTCCATGCCAGGTGAGTTTAATTTTCCTATCCGCCGATGACGTTGCTGACGGGTTCCCTCGGCCCCCAGCTGGTGCTGTCCCTGCAAGGCCCTGACTCCGCGCCTGGAGAACATCGTGTCCGAGCAGGGCGGCCGGGTGAAGTTGGCCCGCGTGGACATCGACGAGCATGGAGAGCTGGCCCTTGACTACAACGTGGGATCCGTGCCCTCCCTGGTGGTGATCAGCAACGGGAAGGTGGTGAACCGTATGGTGGGTCTGCAGACCAGCGAGTACATCCGAAAGTGGCTTGGCAAGGTGATGAAGCCGCTAACGCATGGCGACAACTAGGAGAACTTGATCAGAGTTTGTCGATTTGTTCGCTTATAGTTCGGATTAAGCCATGTTCAAGGCAACACGTTTATAATTAATCCTTAATTTATCAAGTTTTGGCTAAACTCGACACGTACCAAAAGAAAGCACTTCAAAACAGATTACACTTCCAGAAAAGTAACCCATGTATTGTATTCCGTATTGGCATTCAAAATATACAGATATTAGTTATAATCTTGAACCTGTTTATATTATTTATGCAGCACTTTTCTCTTGATGTATCTCTACTAAAATAGCTTCTGCTACTGCTTCTCCCAGTGGCGGCAATTCAAAATGCAAACAAAGTCTCGTCTCGTGCTCAAACAATTTGTGGATCGGCGCCGCCTGCTGGATTTGGCGGTGGATGAGGTGCGAGTGGCAGCAAATACAACATGTTTGTGTGTTTCTCAATTGTTTGCGTATTTGTTTGCCAAAAACAACAAACTTACTCGCTCCGCTCCTGTGTGCACTTGCTGTGTATCCTTGCCATCCTCGGCAATGCTTGGGGGAATGTCTCTAATTGATTTTGGTAATGTTGCTTTTTAATGAAGTGTCAAATGTACTGCCGCCTGCGATGATGCATGTGGTGTCGACTCCCACAGGAGCCGAAAAGAAACACAATTAATGCCGTCTACTGTCTACTGTGAGTGGTAAATTAATTATAGACTCTCTGAAAGGGCTTTATTCTTTTATGAATTTGAAATATTATGTTTAAGCGAGGTGTATTTTTTGGTACATTAACTATATGCCTAAAGTTTAATATATAATATATCTTGTGGTGTGATTATGATCTCTCTTTCTGTTTAATAAATATATAATAAAATATTTTACTTGTTTTTCATTGTTTAATTACTTACACTAACCGTATAAAATTCTTTATCCCTTCATAAAACTTTAAAAATATGCTTATACGAGCTGTATTTTCTGCAATAATTTATAACGTGTCCGATGGTATAATTAATTTTTCTTTATCGGTTAAATAAATACATAATAATATATGTTACTTGTTTTTTACCCTTTGATTTCTTACACACATTATATAAAATAGTGTTAGACTTTAAAATATGTGTATTGAGTTATTAATTGCTTTCTTGGACATTTTAATAAATAATCAACACAAAAATATTAATTATTCACTAAGGAAACTGATAAGATTAGGTTTATACATATTTGTACACCTCTACAATGCGCATATATTTAATTTTAATAATTTCAAGGGTTGAATTGATATTTTCTTGTGCTAAGATCAGCTACGTATACATATATTTTCTTCTATGTATACATATACATATATTTTCTATCTATGGATCATCTATAAATACTATTTTAGTATTCACTATGAAAACTGATAAGAATAGGTTAATATATATTACAAACATAAATAAGCGCCTACAATGCACACATATATTTTATACAAAATTTCCATGGTTGATCGTTTCTATGCGTAGATAAGCCTCTATATACCATATCTATCTATAAAAATAGCCCACGCCACGTGCTAGAAAATAAAAGAACGAACCCTCGGCAGGAAACGGTTTCTGAGATCACCGAAGTCACCAAGGCCCATTAGCTCAGCTGGTTAGAGCGTCGTGCTAATAACGCGAAGGTCGCGGGTTCGATCCCCTCATGGGCCAAAAATAATTTTTAATTCATTTTTTCCCTATTTATACTTTATGTTTCATGTTTATTTTTGCTCAAACGAAATCACTTTCCACAATTAAAATTGTAAAGGAAAGTATTGACAATACGCAGTACCCAGGGAGTTTGTTTGCGCTGGACCCACAAAATAGATTTGCCGCAATGTAATTGAGTATTTGTATTCAATTAAGACTTATTTCAATATTTGCATAAATGCTACAGCGCCAGACAACCAGCAGACAGGCCCGGAGAGTCCGAGTCCGAGTCCGGTGGAGTCGAGTCGAGTGGAGTGCAGTCCAAATGGGCAGAGTCCTCGAGCGGATATAAATCCCTCATATGTTCGGGCATAATTTGCTGAAACGGAACTTGGACAAACAGACGAAATTCAGAGCAGAGGAGAAGGGACCCAGCCTGGACCGGACTGGACCACCGCCAGTGGGCGAGGTGTGGTGCATGTGTGTGCACACTGTCTGATTTTGACAGCCCGCATAAAGCGAGCAAAGGACTCTTCTGGCGACACGACGTGTCCTCGCTGCCAAGGTAAACACTCCGGAAAGGGCCAGCTAAATGCATTACCCTCCTTCGTCCTCCCCCCTGCGACCCCCTTGCCTTTGCTCTGTTGAAATGGCGACAAAACTGCAACAAATATTAATTTTTATTATGCAAACATTGCTTTAATTACATTATTTTTGCGTACACGCCCGCCAAACAAACTTTTCCCCACTTCACTCGTGCGTGCTTGTGTGGCCAGCTCTTCAGCTCTGCAGCTCCCGCCTCCTCGCTCTGATCAATCACTGGAAAATTGGATTTTCATATGTGCAGCACTCTGTGTCTTCCTGTCTTCCCTCTCTCCGCGCTCAGTTTATGCAATTTCCGATACCCACCGTTGCCTTGTGGCGGCAAAATCAATCGTTGCCCCTTCCTCCTGTGCCGCCGCCAATCGTTTGACAAGCACAAACACAAACTTAATCAGTACCCATGGATTGGTCAATAATTTTAAATACAAATCAAGTGTTAACTGGGGTCTTAATTGTGGGTTGCCCGCCCCAAGCAGACAATAAAAATCGCACGGATATTCCACCTGTGGAAATCGGCTTGCGGGGCTTTTATGGGAATAAAGTTACATTTTTACCAAAGGCCGATGCAAAAATGTACGTTAATTTAACTCGTCACTTTTATTGGTCTTGATAGAGACAACTTTTCGATTTGATTATAAATTTAAGAAGATCAACAGCCGAATTTAAATTTTTAAAGCCGAAAATATGCTCAGACTTGATTATAAATGTTTTCTTATAAAATATAACCCGGAATTTATTAATTTTAAATTAATTTAATCTAGGACCCAGAACCCCAACTCGCTACTCGCTACAACTCGGACGAGTAATCATTTTAAAGCCTTTAATACCAATCCCCCAATTGTAAAACTGCTGAACTTTCAGTATATAAATTTTTACTAACAACCTAAGTGCAAGCCGGACAGGAGTAAAATCGGAACTCGGAGAAACCGCAAAGGGCCCCCGAGAACACTGACAACGTGGGATTTTAACACTCGCCAGCTGACTGCGTCAAACTCAATTCAGCCGGAACCCTTTTGCTGTCTCAATAGGAAAGCCGGGGATTCCGTCGACCAGCGAGGGAGACTAGAGGAAATGTGTCCGGTTTCGTGTTTTTTTGTGTGTTGCCCTTTGGCATCTATCGAATACGTCGGATGCCGGGCTGACGGAAATTCGATTTATTTTCATCAATATTCAATGTCAATGCAACATCTTCGTGGGCAAAACCAAAAGCGTACATCAAGCATGTCACCCACCAGCACACACCAACAACAAGCACAAAACCCAACAACCAGGGACAGGACGGGAGCAGACCGCAAGGAGAACTCGCCAATCCCATGGAAATGGACTTTGTGGCTTGAAACTTTTGGGGTTTTGCTATTAAAATTTGATGTGCATGTTGTTGTCTCGTTGTCGCAGCTGCACGTGCAGCAGGCGGCAGCCACCTGCCCCGACTCCTGCTCAATTTCACCTGTGCCAAGCGGCCCTTCCTTTACCTTTGCCAGGTGGAACTGTCGCAGTCTAGCGCAGTTTTGGCAACATTCATCGGTATCTGTGGGTTTGGTTGGTCCAAAACTTGATGCACTCTCACTCTCTCTCTGGCTTTGGCCTGCCATTGCATATTTAAACAAATTTATTTGCAATTTAGTGTTTGCGGTTGGAAGCGCCACCAGCACTCCAACCCCAACCGATACCCATTGGTTTTGTGCAATTCCATGGCGCGCTTTTAAGTGGCGCGAAAATTAATTAAAATTTTGCCATTTATTGACAAATATGTCAATGTGATTGGCATAAGGGGAAGGCAACTACTCATCACTTCAGTGGGACCTTTTCAATTTTCAAATTTACTGAACAAAGTTTTCATATTTATTTGGAAAATCTTTAATGGAAGCTCTGGCTCCTTCAATGCAAACATTTCCGATGCTTGAATGTCCAGTATATACCGTATTCCTGCTTCGCTGCCATATCGCATCTCTTAGCAATGCAAACAGAGGCGGCAAAACCAACAGAGTCGCGCTCGGTGAGTGGTTATTAAAGCCATATCTGTGCCAGTGGGCAAAAATGGATGCACAGCCTCAGCAGATGTGTGGGAGCGAGCTGCAAGTCCGCGATAACAGAGAAGGTGGCCACGGAGCCGAGTAAATACATAATCCACGTGAGGTAGAGTCGAGGACACGCCTTGTGTTTGTGCAAGAATTTCAACTGAAATGGTTACCGTGCGAGTCCAGCACCTTTAAAATTGTTGAATAAATAAAAATGCCTGATTCTGTTTAATGTTAAATAAGATATGTACAAATTGCTAAATAAAGAAAGCAAAAGATTCAACCCTGTGAATTACACTTTAGCAGAGCAAGGTTTCGATCCTCGGACCTCTGGGTTATGGGCCCAGCACGCTTCCACTGCGCCACTCTGCTTGTTGAATTCGCCGCAGCCAAAAGGCTCAATTGAGATAAGGGAATCAAAGCCAGTTACTATGCAAATCAGAGACAAATTATTTGATAATTACTCTTATTAAAATAGTAAGTTAAGGCACATCTCTTTTGGATTATTAGACAAACCTTTTAAATTAGTTAAATTTTTATATTTATCGGATGTTGACCTATTTCCGGTCTGCACATCACCAAGCAGAGTGGCGCAGTGGAAGCGTGCTGGGCCCATAACCCAGAGGTCCGAGGATCGAAACCTTGCTCTGCTAGTAAATGTAGTACGGTGGTAATTCGTTCTTTTATAACATTTTTGAGTTTCTTTAAATATTCTACCAATAATCTACTATAAAAAATGTTTTTAAAATATTATTTTTATTTTATAATTTGTATTTTAAATCCTTGCAAAATATCCTAAAAAGAAACAATGCAAAAATTTTCCCATACCGGGAATCGAACCCGGGCCTTCTGGGTGAAAGCCAGATATCCTAGCCACTAGACCATATGGGACACTGTCGACTGCTGGATAAATATTCGTTTTGTGACTCGACACAAAACCAAATGAAATCTTGAATGGTGTGTGGTTGAGAATATGACTCATGTTATTTATAAATCTGAATTATGCTAGCTAAGTACATCTTGAGAACATGCGTTAATGTAAGCAAAGTATATAAATATTTTATTTTATTGTAAACGTTCACAAAATCTTTTAAAAATACGCAATTTTCTTCATTTGTAATAGTAAAACTCCTATTTTCACTTAAACAATTTAAATATCAAAACCTTTTATATGTACTAATTATATAATCTGTTAAGCATAGAAAATTAGAAAAAGAAATTCTTTTAGTAAATTTTATGAATTGAAAATGGTCAAATATTTTTTACTTGTTTTTTTTAAATTAGGTCTGATAGTTGCTCACTTTAATAATATGTAATTTTTAATTTGGAAGAAAAATAACGTCCCCACAATAAAGGTAACTTAAATTATTAAACCAAAAATGGTAAAAAAAATCGTATCTCAGTTGCTTGAACACAACTTTCCCATACCGGGAATTGAACCCGGGCCTCCCGGGTGAGAGCCGGGTATCCTAACCACTAGACAATATGGGAGATGTTTGGTCAGCTGCCGAATAGCGTAGTTCAGTGAAACGCAGTTGAAACTCGAAGTACAGATGTATACACAGAGGTGGTAAAATAAAAGTAGTTAGAAACATGAAGATCATGAAGAACAAAATTAAAGCGAATTGTGACAGCAGCGATGGTGGTGTTGTTTTTATGTCTACCTGAGCAGTTGCCCTTCCTTTATATGTACATACATATTCCGTCTCCTCGCCTGGTGTAAATTGTTGATTGTTGTATAAATACTTTTGACCACCTCGGTGCGAATGTTATTTAATTCTTCATAATAATACCATGCTTAATATATATATCCCATCATGACAGAATTATTAATGCTAATTATAAAACTAAATAAAAGTGAATTTCCCATTTATTATTTGGTTTTTTTTTCTTAAACCTATATCGTCATAAAAAAAATCCCTGAAATTTTTATTTCAATTGTTTTTAATACTTTTAAAAATACTTTTAATGCATAGAATAAAAAAAAAAATATAATTAACTCAATTGAGTTTCCCATACCGGAATTGAACCCGGGCCTCCCGGGTGAGAGCCGGGTATCCTAACCACTAGACAATATGGGAGGTGATTTCTTGCTTGCCACAAACACCAGTACAAGCAGTGAACCGAATGGGCATTGCATTATTCACAGAAGCAAAACTGATTTCTCGGCCTGATTCATCGCTGTTGGAATTTAAATAGTATGAGTCATTCGATTGCAAAAGTGCACAAATAAATCTAGGAAAAGAATTTATATTTTGATGTGCTAGTTATAAAATGATCAAATTTCTGCTTGTAAGTCAAATTATTTGTATAAAATGTGCAAGTTTTATTTGTGTCGTAATATTATTTTCCCGTTTTAAAATGCTTGCGAGTTTTACTTACTGTCCTAACAGCAAGTAAAGATAAATATATACATATCTGCAAACATGCTGGTACATTTATTCATTTCACAAATAACCAAACGTATTACATCAGCTCCATGCTTTGTTTGGTTCAACAGGCTTCTTGCCAACTTCAAAGTGCATACAGAATAATGACATTTGTCGGCAAAGCAGTCACCTCCCATATTGTCTAGTGGTTAGGATACCCGGCTCTCACCCGGGAGGCCCGGGTTCAATTCCCGGTATGGGAAACTCTTAACAAGACTGTTCTTTTTTTTTATTTATTATTTGTTTTTATTAAATTCTCTCAAACAGTTTTCTTGTTTAAAAAATGAAATATAGAAATTCAGTGTTTTACTTGAACATGTTGTATCCCAATTTTGTATTGAACGTTATTATGAATGTACCAGCAGTTCTATGGTCTTTTTTTTCTTTTCGGAGTAATGTAGTCGCCCAAAATAATGTGTTTATCTGACTGACAAATGTTTAACTAACACCATTCCTCTAGTTAGGAGTTGTAAGAGGATTTTGTTAGACTTTCATACTCCGAAAAGAATTTATTGAACTGAATTAAAGAATTTATTATTGAACAATCGGCTCTTAAAGAAATATATAGCGAGCACATGTTTATTTTAGGTAAGCTTATTAAGACATTGCGAAATGACGAAATGTTAAGTTGCTATGTGCTAATGGGAAGTATTACTGACTCCGTCGCATAAGTGCGCTTTTTAGCACCCAAGCAATCACCTCCCATATTGTCTAGTGGTTAGGATACCCGGCTCTCACCCGGGAGGCCCGGGTTCAATTCCCAGTATGGGAAATGGTTGGAATTTTTTTAAATGATTTTGTGTTTAAGAATTCTTTTTTTTTCATTTTTGTTGCTTGAAACATATCTTGCTTATATTCTTGATATATATAAAAGCTTGAAGAGCAATTGTTCGTCTTATATATTGGAATTTCTTGCCCTGCTAACAAAACGTACATTGGGAATCGTTTACGTTATATCCCATATGGTCTAGTGGCTAGGATATCTGGCTTTCACCCAGAAGGCCCGGGTTCGATTCCCGGTATGGGAAGTAATTTTTAGTTTTTTTTCCTCAATGCAAAGGAATTCTAATTTATATAAAATTTCTAGAACATTTTTAAAATTTAAATTTTAACTTGTCTTTTTAATATATTTAATATTTTTCTATCAGTTTAATATGTTCCAGTAACAAAACAGCGTTTTGTCACACTTTCTCCAGTGTCCCATATGGTCTAGTGGCTAGGATATCTGGCTTTCACCCAGAAGGCCCGGGTTCGATTCCCGGTATGGGAATATGATCTTTTGTTATTATCTCTCAAATGTTTGATTATATGAGCGCCCCTATTGAGCATTTCTGAACGCCATGGCGCCATCTGCTGGCAATTCAAGGGGCTGGCATTATCATTTTTTTTTTGTTCATTTTGTGTGTGTACAATTCTCAACCGCTTCTAGCGCCACGCTCTTGTACAGACCGTCGTTTGCGACCAAACGATTGTCATTAGTATGTGGTGAACTGACGTTCTACCCATTACTAAAAGGCCACTTGATGTTAAAAAATTATGACACTTGAGTGATTATAATTTAGTACCACGATTCTGACGGGGTTGCTCCTGCCTAGAGTTGTCGGTTTAACTGATGGTCTTTAAACTAATGAACACTTTCTATCTAATTAATTTGAGAAATATAATTAAGTTATACCTATTGTGAAAGCATGTTAAGGATTGTATGTATGACTTAAATGTGATATGCATTATTATACTTGATGAAAGAAACACCAGTACCAGGTTTAAAATAAGATTTGTTTTCATTTTATGAATTAACAAATAACTGAAAGCGCCTAAGTAGGGTTTGGGCTTAATCCCTTTTCTCCGTATGCTGGAAGCACTCTTGCTGTATGTGAATATAGCCACTTGTCTGTCTGCGATTCAGCGGAGGCTGCTGTTTGTCTGCTCGATTGAGAGGGCCAGTGGACCCAGGATATATGGACGCTGGACAGTCAGTCATTTGTTGCTGCTGCTCGTCTGTCTGGCCGAAAGCTGGCCGTGACCGTGGCAACGAAAAATCATCAAACTGTTGGCTGGGCTGCTCTGCCAGTCTGTGTGCGAGTGCGATTTTTTCGGGCAAAATTTACATAAAAATCGCATTACACTTAACATCCACTTTGCTAAACGAAGCGCATGAAAGCGGGCGCCACGTGGTTTGGGCACTTCGCTTTCGGGCTCTCGACTGTGCTTTTAAGCCGACGCCCCCAAGTGGGTGGCACTGTGGGTGTGTTACTGGGTGCGAGTCCCCGTTATTCATGTGCGAGCTTGGGCAAGCGGTTTCAAGTACAGTGCACGGCGGCGGCCTACGAAAATTAAATTAAAAAGCACACACGCCAAAAGGGACGAGAGCCGAAAACAGTTTGTGTTTTCAAAAAGCGAAATTGCAAATGGGCGGCACGGCACGATCTATTTTGCGCCGGGAACCTATCTATCCAGCATGTTTGTGTGCGGATATGTGGGCGCTTTAAAAAGCAGTTGCGAAAATCGGCTTTCCTTGTTGAAGTTTTCCCTGGTTTCCTTTTTCGCGATACAATTTACACATTCCGGTGGGGCTTACTTTTAAGGCCATTGATACAAGTTTTCGGTTTTAAGTAGTTGAAAGGGAAAGGAATGTAAATGTAATAGAAATTTTGAAAATAATATTACGTACTTGTATCGTGTTTTATGGTCGGATTAGTTTGAAATTGCTTGATTTTATATTTTACTCTTGGGTGTTCTTTGCTTGTTTGTAAATCGCAGAGTGACCAAAGTCTCATCTTAAACTTAATCCCAATTTCATTATTCTTATTTTTACATCAAATTGGAACAGCGGAATGGGAACATAAATGCGAAACTTTATATTTGAATAATAAACCTTTAAAGAATGCTAATTGGAACATGCGGAATGAGAACATAAATGCGAAAATGTATATTTAAATAATACACCTTTAAAAATGCTAACAGAATGATTTATGAGTTTATTTTGGATTAAATTTTTCCATCAATTACAGAACATTTTTAATTAAATATTATTACAAATAATGAACTTAGTGCTCTTCATTATTACCTTTAAAAACTATATTTCCCTTTTTATAAGACAGTTCTATGAACACAGAATATTGAAGTTACCTTAACTTTAGAAGCACGCTACCTTCAATTAAGCTAAAATAAAGCTTGTACTCGTAAAAATTCCAATGTCAATGCAAACTTCATAAATCAGTCGGAGTAATTTCGCTTCCTTTGGAAATTCTTGGAAAAAGAGGCGGCTGGCGGCAAACTATTCACGACTCCCAAACTCCCATTGACTGCATTCTTTACTAGCTACGTGTCTATTTTCGAAAGGGGTCGCTGGCAGGACTCACCCCTTAAAGCCAGCCGGAGGATGGGCGGGTCAGTTGACGCTGTTGTTTTCATAAGTTGTTGCCATTGTGTTGGCCGCTGGTGCATTTGTTTTGGCATGTTTATTGCACTGTCAACGGCAATGCATGAAAAGTTTTAGTTAGCCAAGTTAAGTTGTTGCTGGTGACAAACCCTCTGCGTGCAGGGCCCGTATTTGCTCCCCGGGAATCCCACCCCGGGACGTCCTACCATCTACGCCCCGCTCCCGGCAGGACCGTAACTGTTAATGTGTTTGAAGTCAAATTGTTGGCAGTCACGTGACCAGCAGCAGCAGCAGCGGCAGCAAAACAACTTTATCCATGATTAATCAGTTGCATTTAAATGTGCATGATATCCTGGGCGGGGCCTAGTCCTCCAGTCCTGACAAACTGCACTCCGCTGGCTCCTCTCCTTTTGGCCAAGCTCGAGTGCCCACATCCGGCCGGCAGATGGGCTCCGTGCACCGTCCGGTGCGTCCGGCTTTGATTAATTCAATGCATTCAAATTTTAACTACAACTTCATTCCGCTTTATGGCGCCGGGCAACAAATCGCCGTGCGTTAATTAATTTTAATAACCATCTTTATTCCACACATAACAGCTGGCCAAGTCACGCGTGTGCTGCCCTAACTGTGCCATCGTAAATGTTTAATGGCAAAACACTTAGTTGGCCAAAGTGGAGAGCTTTGGTAGAGCAAACGCATACGCAAACCCCCACGTATTAAGGTAAAAAATGAAAAGAATTGTATACAGGAATTGCTGCATTAATAATATGCCAGCAAATGGATTTTTCTATTCCTAGAAATGCAATTTGTTATCAAGGTTTTCTGTTCAAAGGTGAATATAAAACTAAGCCGTCTGTAGAGGCGTATTTACGATCTAATTATTAAATATAGATTTCTTTCAAAGAAATACACCCTCAGAGAATTAAAAGCATTACTAACTGAGTTAATTCTTAAATCAAATTCTAAATTTAACCTCAAAACCCACATTTAATTAAGGCCTACACCAGAAGTGATTGGATCATGGGCATGCCTGTCACTCATATTCATTCTCGGTCTTTTCCCAGGAAATCCATACTCTCCGATGTCAAATTTTGCATCTCAGATATGACTACGCATAATCGTAACATACGACAATTATTTGGCTTCACCTTACGGGGCCACCCTTATGTCATAAGGAGCGAGTGGGCTTCGCTTCCTTAAAAAGGGGGTTTTTTCTCCTTTGTGGCCCCGTTCCGAGAATCGCTTTCCCTTTGAATTCATTTTCCTTTTGTGGCGGTGTAGGGCAGCAGTGTATTGTAAATATTCATTACATGTGTGCAGCAAATTTTAATTTTTTCGCAAAACTGCAAAACCCTAAGAGGGTGGCGCACACACCGCATATACAGAATACACACTCTCTGGGTCCCCTTGAGGGCCGAGGGTTGGGTCTGAGTGCACGACATTCATTGTGCTTAATGAACACTCGCATCCATTACGCTTGCATTATGTATGTAATGTCATAAATAATCAACAAAAACGTGCAGCGAAAACCATAAAAAATTTGCCAATATTGCTTAAAATACCGGCGGCAACAGATGCCAGAAATTCGCCATGCCATTGGCCATGTGGATTTCTATTTTAACCAATTTCTATTTTGGGTCTTGCGGTATAAAAATATGATTAACTTTGTGGGGGTTCTCTTTATAGCATTGCAACTTTTTGCATTGGAAAGGGTATTGAATCAAATTAGGTCGAGGACTTTTTAAATTATATATAAATATTAATTCTCTTAATTCAGTAAATAAATATAAACAGAATTTATAATTTATTGGTAATTTTTAATAGGAATTCTTGGGAAGTTTATCAGAAGCTAGATTGCACCATTAATAATAAGGTTTTACTATATTTCATATATTTTTATTAGAATGTTCTTATAAATGACAATCATAACAAACAAAATGATAAGAAAAATGTATAAATAATGATTATGGAAGAAGAAATTAAAGAAATACTGCAATTTTCAACAATTTGTTGATAAGGATGCTCGAGTAAAAGAAAAACAAAATAAAGATGTTATAATTTCATTAATTATAAATATTTAAGACAAAATTGATCAATTAAACATCCAACAAAATATTTTAAAAATGGTAAAACATCAAACATACTCATATTAACCTACATAATAACCCTTTTTTCTGTTTATTTTGAAAATATTTACCTATATTTAGCAAGTTTAGTACTTGAAAATGATTTTCAAATAGGGAATACAAAAAAAGGGAACCCCTTCAACCCTTTCAGCATGTTGTGTTTGCTTGAACAAATGTGAACTATAGAAAACACAAAAATATACAAAAACAGTTGTATCTCATATATCAGCGGCGCTTTCTGGTATTCTTTCTCCTCAGAGAGATCCCAATCGAGTGGTTCGCCAAGAACAACAACCCTTTCACGCTGTTAACCAACTATCTGTGGCCCTCGGATGGTGTCACCCTCCGCGGAATGGAAAACCCTGAGCTCTGGCAGGGATCGGGCATACCTGCCGCGCTCGTAACCCCGCCATTAATACTCATTAGTAGCCGAGGTTCGGCGTGTGCCTTTATCAGCCATTTAGCCACTTTGTGTAATCCCAGGCACCAGGGAGCTCAACAACCGCAACAATATGCGTGTTTATTTGGGTGTGGGTTCTGGCCTGGGTTGTTTTTTATTCTCCAACTTTTGTCTATACTCTTAATAATATTAAAAATACACCCAGGGGACAGCGATTCGGTTTGTTTGGTTAGTTTCGACGACGGTGGTTGGTGGCTGATGTATCTGACCAGACGCATAAATTTCCTTTGTTTAAACCCCCAAGACAATTAGAGGCACGGCAGGGAAAACATCAGAGGATGAGGGGGGAAGTGCAGAAATCGTTTTATATCCATTGAGAAAGACAATATAACAAAACACATACAATGCCAGTGACATGCGACGTTCCTCGAGAGTGATAAATGATGTCGCCTGTTACTCTGTTACTTGCATTGGCTCTTTGAGGAGCAGGCACGTTTATTTGCGCTGTAAAATGGTTTAGCATTTCGCCTTATCCCCCCTTTGACTTTCTACTTCCTACTTCCTTTGCTTGGCTTTTTGCTGGCAAAACGAATTGCATGGCTTGTTTACTGTCATGTTAGCCAAACGAGTTGACAGGCGCCAGGCTCGCCGTTTGATTGGCCTCCTAATACATGTGGGAGCTACGCAGCAGGTTGAAGTAGCTGTAGGCCCCACGCCCAATCTGTGGAAATAAAGGATTAGATTCACTGGCTTTATCCCTATCGGAGGCCTACATCTATGAAGGTCCTCAGATTGAGATCGACCAGCAGGGCGCGCATCCTCATCGGCCGCTGGGCATGCATCATCACAAAGAGCAGCATCCGCTGGACGGGCATCTCGAAGGTGTACCAGTCGCAGGAGTAGTAGGCAAAGGACAGCTCGTCGTGCTGCAGGAAAAAATGGGGACTAAAATTACATATCCGTAAGGGAATGGTTTGAAAACGAAGTAAACAAAAATCGTCTGGGTGGAGACTGAATAAATAAAGCTCAGATACGAGAATATTTTCCAATTGCTAAACTGATATGGGTTTGTCCTGTATTTTTCACAGTTTGCAAAGGGCAAAATCTAAGAAAAACGAATTGGAATGGATACCAAAATTGCTCTTAAATGAAAAAGGAGAATTTTTCTAAGTTAAGCTGGGATTTTGCGCCTAGAAATAATATAAAAGTGGATTTAAAATCAAATAAAATTGTGCCCAAAAGTATGCTACAAAATGTGCTTTGTATTTTATTGCATAATTTTGAATAACTATTGATTTGTTTTCAAAACTATTCAGATTTCCACAATAATATAAAGAAAGGGTTTGAAATCAATAATTACCTAAAAGTATGCTAAAAAGGTTAAATCGTATTTTAATGGCTTACTTTTGGCTACCTTCAAAATAGTTTTAAAAATATTGCAATTTTCAAGTCTTTTCTGATAAATAAAATTAAATAAAACCACATATCTTTAAAATAATAACCATTAAATAAACCAACTATACCCACACACTCAACAATCAAAGTGGCATGCCAATGATACATCCACAATATGCCAGCCATCACAAAAGATAGATAAACATGAAGAAGTAATCCATCTTGCTGGGCACCTTAATAAATATTGAATAAAATAATAATAATTAAATTAAATTCGATACCTCCAAGCTCACCCCAACAGTTAAGGCAAAGAAAAGAAAGCACATGAGCACCGAAAAGATAATGAAATCGGCCATGACGGGCACACAAATCAGATACTGCAACTCCTGGACAAACTTCCGTATCCTGAGCTGCTCCTCTACAAACTCCTTGCAGAGTTGCACTCGCCAATAGGTCAGCTCCCTGGATGAAAGGCGTTCTATAACCAAGTTGGGATTAAGTCTGGTGATCTGAAGGAGTAATATATAAAGATATATAATTAAACTAACAAGTTAGGAGCACTCACATCCATTTCCTGCACTCGCTTATTGAGTACCTGAAGCTTGAGGTTTACGAACTTCATAAGGCACGTTATGAAGGTATGCCACAGTGGAATGGTAGTGATTCCCAGTCCCATGGCATACCAGGGTCCCATATAGCCGACCAAAAATTATCACAGAGTTCGCGAAACGGAAAGAGTTGGAACATCAGGATCGGATGCTCCTCGCCCCGTTGAATGGCCGCCATATTGAACACGGATTTGGGCACGAACAGGGTCCTGTAGAGGCAGTCCAAGCAGGCCATCAGACCGGCCACCACCGATGGCACCCACAGGAGCAGGGTAATGGTGCGGCTGTACGCTTCAGTGGCTTCTAAAAGCCCCAGCTCCCGATCGTCCGCCTCCAGCATGAAGTTCTCGAGATCCGAGTGGGCCACGCGCAGAAGGGCGACGACTCCTAGTAAGGATTTAGTCAGTTCCCAAACGATTTTCTTGATTTTTGAACTCACTATCCCTCTGGACGTAGGCATTGAATGTGGCAATGGACACCGCAAGGAACTGGACAGCGGTGGCACAGGTCGTGGCGCCATCGATGAGCTTGTCGTAGCCCCGGAAAACCCGGCAGAGCATCAAGGCGCAGCACAGCCAAATGGAGGCCGTGAAGAAGCTGCACCGGAGGAGGCTAAACCAGGCCCTCCTCTGATCCTTGGAGGCCACATAGCCATACCAGCGAAAGCAGCGCAGATGGGTTCGAAAGATGGGAGTATCGAAGGTCTTGGGCGACAGGAGCAGCTCCTTAACTTGGAACATCTTGGCTGTTTTGATGGCACCTCCGGTTTTCGAGGGGCTTTTATAGCAGCAAAATACAAAGGTGTTGAGTGCGATAATTAGCGGCCCCTTTAAGTGTCAATAATTGTCGAATAATTGTCACTATTTTCAGCACAGGTGCTACAGTTCTGCATAGACGATTCGGTAATGTACTGGGCATGACAGCAGTTGGCCTTCAAATATTGTTGCTGCCAACTTTTAAATTCGATTTGCATGTTACGCTCGTCGGCACCCCGAAAAACTTTGTCCACACCCAGCCGGAGCTGGAGCCCAGGAGCAGGGATGTCAAACGTGTTTAGACAGCGTTGCATGCGGGTGAAATTTGCCATTCGAAATTTAACTTTTTCCTCAACTTTGTTCGGGTGTCGAGAGTGTCCTCTTCCGGCGGCCGAGTGTAATCGGGTAATGGAAAACGAATAAATAAGGTAGACTCTCCACTCAGTCCTCGAGGCTTTAATAAAATTAATTTTTGATCTCTGGCCGCCTTCAGGTGAGGCAATCGAGGAGAGCAGAGTCAATCAAGTGGTCAGATTGCGTTGCCAACTATTGACTGTAACCTCACATGGGGGCCAGAGGTCCTTCCGGCAAATGGCATTCAAGGAAATCAAATGGGAGGACAAGAACCCGAGGCAGGGATCGAAAACGAGAATCTCGATTCACATTGTGCATGTGACAATCATATGCAGGAGTTGAGTAATTCGCCAGGGCACTTGGAGAAATAAAGAGATACTCCTTAGAACCTAACTTTGTATAGAATAATTTCCAATATAATTTTCAGATTGGATTCCCCTAATTTTCTTTCGGTGCCTCATGTTGGTGGCAGGGACAGGGACGCTCGCTGTCGCCTCGCATCCAAAGGATATTGTATCTGTGGAGCACGAGTGTGTCGTCTATTTCACAATTTGCATTTAATATCCTTGTGTGAATAATTTACAAATGCAATAAACGTAAATGCGTCGGAGGAAACGCAGTCAGACATGACTGGCTGCGAACCCAATCCCAGTCCAGCTCCGAATCCAGCAAGCTCAGTGCTCCGTGCTCCGAGCTCCATGCTTCGGGAAAATGGGTGGAAAAGCCCCAGCACGCATATTTGTATGTTGCATGTTGGCAACTGTCTCTGTGTTTGTTTGCAAATGTGTAAATGCATTCGCAGCTCCTCGTATTTGTCTGTCTGCTGGCGTGAAATTTGCTGTAAGCAATAAGCCTGTGAGGATATTGAAAGTCACTCGTTTCTGGTATTTACTTATGCGTTTGTTTCATGTCCTGATGCCACATAGAGATGGGGCTTTCGGGAGGGTTTAGTAGCTGGCAGTATCCTTGTATTGGCTTGGCGCTTTTCACGCCACATTTGCGGGGCAGAGTAATCGGATATTAGCTCGCCTTACTTATTGTTATGGCATATTTATTGGCACTCGCAATTGCATGCGATGCTGCCTCCAGTTTTGCGGTGAACTGGCAGCCTTAACTGTCCCCCATAAATTTATACAGGAGGATTCGGATTCGGATACACGGACACTGAAACGGATACGGATTTGGGGGAGTTCGTGTGGTCTGACTGCATCTCCCTTGACATCTTTGTGGGTTTTGTGGCTGCCGTTCCGGAATGGCATCTCCATATTTACAACGATTGCGGTTCAATTTACATGGCCAAAAGTTCGGATAGAAAGCGGTTGCCAACATTCCATTTAACCAGGGTTTTTAAAATGGGAATAAAATATTGGAATTTCCTCTATTAAAAAGTTCAAAGTTACTAGAAAGAGGCTATAGGTATGCCGGGGTGCTACAGAAACCACTAGCGTTTTGAAATCACTTAAAAAGATGCCAAAAAGTATGCTACAAAATGTTTCATTGTAAAAATAAACCTATTTTTACTAAACTTAAAACCTTAAACATTTTTTGCATACTTTTAGACATCGTTCAAAGTGATTTTAAGACCCTAGAACTTTCTGTGGCCTCTCAAATAGTTATAGATTTTTCTGAAATAAAAATAAACCCAGAAACTCATCTTAAAAAATATAAAAATAAATCCCTTGATGCAGCCATCGAGCTTTAAAGATTATCATCCATCATCCCACTAATATTGCATCAGTTTGCCATTATTTCCGCTAAAATCTCAACCACAACTCGCAAAGAAGTCGAAACTATGCAACTTTCAGGGATTGTTGATAGCCATGAAATATCGCCATATTTAACCTCAAATCAAGTCTTTCAAAAGTTCATAAACTTAAAGCGCAGGGTGGAGTTTTCTTTGGGGGTTTTCTTGGGCGCCAACCAGCCACTAAATTGTTTACACGCAATTTCATCAAAACAATAAATCATGCAGTTGAATCGGCACAACAAAGGCGGCGACAACGACGACGTCCGCTTTCCCGCTTTTCCGCTTTTCTCCCAACAATGCCGCCCCCGCCCCTCGCTGTTGGCCCTAGACGACGTGACGTCAAGTTGACATTTGGTGAAAATCAAATCAAAAGCATTTTTCCGCACAGCGGAAGTGGCGCAAGTAGCAAGTCGAGTCAAACTTGGCAAACACACATTTATAACCCGAGGATATAGTAAGACCCACAAACACAGAAACGTTCTAGATGCACTTGAAATAATATTTAGGTAATTGCAAGGAATTTATATATATTTATTAATATTTTATTTATGTATGGAGAGGCTCATTTATTAGTAACTATTTCTATATAAAGTTATCGTTGTATTTAAAATAATGATTAAAGAGTATTTTCTTTCAATTGTTTGATACGTTTTTATTTTTTACTATTACCAAAATTTGTAAACTTTAAATCATAGTTTCATATTTTCTTTTCCTTGTATTACATTTAATTTTCTTCAGAAAATATCCCTTTATTTCGTCTGAATCATTTTTTTTCCTCACCATATTTTCTTGCCATTTCTGTGCTCTTCTCATATATATATTTTCTTAAAGTATATCCTGTGTACATAATGTCCTATATGTGGAGCATGTATTTGTGCTGCCTGCTTGACGGCCAGGTCATCAATCGTGCGGCTGAAAGAAGGAGCAGCCAGGCAGCTTCAGTTGCGCCATTTTATTTAATTTATAAGTATAACATTTAATATTAATTATACGCCACGTAAGCTTATTGCGCACGCCGCTGAAAAGCCAGGCCCTTAAATATGTACGAATGGGTGTGGGGATGGGTGTGCGGCTGGGTGTGTGCGGATGGGATGTGTGTGTTTGTGGGGCAGGGGCCAGAGCTTTTTATTTCACTCATTAACTATGCATGTTTGTTGGCACTGCAATGGCCACAATGGTCAACAGCGGTGGGCGTCCGAGTGGGGCGTGCCTGGACGAGGAACAGGAGCAGAAAAGGGAGCATGAGCAGGACCCAGGAAGCTTAACCAGGGAACAGCAGCAAATTCCCATTTTAACCCTTTTTGCACTTCCTTCTTGGCAATGCGCAAGAAAAAGAAAAACAACCGTGAGATTCGAGGACGATAAGTGGAAAGCTGGACACCCTCTTGGCAGGAACTCACTTTGTTATGTGAAATATTTCTTAGGATATTTAGGAAAATACTTTAAGAGAAGTATTTAAAGGAATTTATTATTATTTTTAGCCATATTAAATACTTACTAGCTTATTATCCCTTTAATAACAGTGAATTCAGAACAGGGTTTCTATTCTTAACTAGTATTTGCTTATAACTTAATTTATTATAATTAATTAACAAACTACAGACTGCAGTTAAACCCAGTAACTCAATCCCAAGGACCTTCTATATACTATAGAGCATTCCCACAAATGGGAGAGAGAGAACACGAAGCGTCCAAGTAAAAGTCCATAATGTTTAAATTGTGGTTCTCTACAAAAGCGAAAAATCAGCACGGCGAGTTTTTATTTGCATTAAGAAATTATAATTATGGCAGCTGGTCCTGCTGCTGCCCCTCGCTGTCCCCCCACACAACCCCTTTTCTCGCAGCCCTGCTTTTGGGGTTACTTTTGCCCTTTGCCATGGCCGTAGTTTGTTGGCTTGTGTCTGACGAGGTAGCGGAACTGGTGCTTGGTTCTGGGGATCCCTCGATCCCCGGCTGCGTGGGGTGCACACTTTTTTAATTGAAAAGTGCAAAATAATGTTAAAGAAAAGTAAAAAGTAGTCGTGGCACAAAGTACACGCCAAGTATCCAGGCCCTCAACGCTCTCCCTTTGCCATTTGGAATCCCGAGAGGCACGCCATCGTTTGTGTGTTTGTCCTTCTGTAGGTAGCGAGCATTGTGAGCAGATGAATGCAGTTTGCTGCTTCAGTTTTATCCTTTTTATTCCACGGCAGGGACAGGGCTAAGGGTTGCATGTCCCCGCTTCAAGGAGCCTTTTTTCGAGGCATAAATTGCGGCCAGGACTGGTTTCTTCCCGGTAGTTGGGACTGCTTGGGGTTTTTCTTGCGAAAGTGGAATTGTGACTTGGTGTTTTTCTGCCTAAGGGTGGATTAATCGCAGGGGTAAGGCCAAGATTTTGCCAGAGAAATCTTATAAGTTGCAATCGAAAAGCCAGTTTACCCTCTTAAAGTTTAAATCGAACTGGTAGTGGTTCAAGGAAAGAGTCATAAGCCTTAACAAAGCAAAGTGCATTTAATATTGGCCTTAAAATCTTAAAATGGAAAGGAAAGAACGTTAAATATGTAAGAATATAGGATACATTTAATCAATAATTATTTGTATTCCTATTATTATATTAAACAATGTTTAAAAACTTTATCAGAACAGTTCCCATTGATCTGCATAACCATTATCTCAATTATCTTACCCAATGCCGGGACAAGTGTATCATTGACTTGGAATATTTCCTGTGGCTAATCAACTTATATAATAAGTTAGTTGCCTTTCCACACTCCAGCTAGTTATCTAATTTGCAGCGCCGGAATCAACACTTTGTTAAGGCCCTGGCATAACAAGCGTTAAGTGGATGAGTGAGAGCCAGCTTCCATTTATCCGTAATTGCGTCGCTCCAGCGATTGTCGGGGCGTTCCATCGAGCGCTCTTAGCTCGAAATGCATAGCATTTGCGCTACTTATGCTAAAATCGCAGCTGCATTCCATGGCTGCGAGGCTGCTGGGGCCCCATCATCATTCGCCACCTGGATGGATCCGAAAGAGAGAACGAGCAAATCCAGAGTTTGCCATCTTCAATCGGCGGCGGCGAAGGCCAAATGAAGCATGTAATTCGCTCAGCGCTCAGCGCTGGAGCTCTATAGCGCTACAAGTAATTCCCAAATTGATGGCGCGAAAATTACGACAAGCGCTGTGAGCCAAAGTTAAGGCAAAGCCAGGCAGCGAGAACAACCGTTAGGAGGCTATAGGTGCACTGGGAAAAAATAAAGTATGTTTTAAGATAAATTACTAAACAGGTTGGATGAAACTAAGCTGCAGAGAATAGTTTAAAGCCTAATTATGCGCCAAGAGGCTTGTGAAAATTTGTATTTTAAATTTAAAAATGTAATCAAATCCCTGAGCCCCGAGTCACTGAATTTCTTGACCCAGCCTCTGCCGGCACTTGCACAACATGTCCAGAGGCTAAGCCACACACCAGTGCGGTCAAATTGTACCTTTCAGGCTAAATCTAGCCCTCCTTTAGAGTTAAATACCTATTTTTGTAGTCATTGATATTTTATAAATAGTATTTTATATTTCAATTCACATATCTAGTCACTTTTTTATATTTCTTGATCACCCATAAGTTAAGTTGCTATTTTAAAATCATATTCTCCTTGTTTTGCATTATTTAAAAAATACTATCCATTTATTTTCTCATTTCTTTCTCAAACATATGGAATTCTACTAAAATATAGCATTAATTTACAATTTTTTAGTTATTTTCCAGTGTTCCTCTGCCGCTCCAGCTCCAGTGAACTGTGAAATGCAACTTGCAAGCAAAATTGCAGCAAACTGCATTTTATTTCTGGCCCCGCGGACCTAATTGTGTGAGACTATCGGCCGGGATTGAGGAGCTAGACCTAGCTGGCTGAATGGATGGATTGGTTATGGCCCGGCCCGAGTGTGTGTGGCGCCTGCTAGACGGTTTAGTTCGCAAATTGGCCTACAAACTTGTCACCATTTATCTCACTCAGTGTCAGCGGCATCTCGAAAGAAGCCTCCCGAAAACTTTGCGAGTCTGCCATAAAATGCGTGTCGAGAACACAAAATGACACTTAAGAGGTACGAGTCCTGAGAGTCCCCCAACAATAGTGAATATGCCAAGGCAAACACTCGGCCGCACACTCAATCAGGTATCATTTGGGGGGCAACCATCAATCTTGGCATCATCGAATCCGCCGAATCCGCCGCCGACTTATCTCGAGTGACGTGCAGACGTACGCACAGATACTAACGGCGCAGGCAAATGTATTTGGCGATGTTTCCCATTGTTTGCCCAACAATAACAATCGATGTCACCAGCAGAAGCAGCCCCAAAAGAGCGCCCCCCGAAAATAAAGAATCGAAACTAAAAGCGGGGAGCACTCGAGGAAAAATGTCGCCTTTGTATGGCATACTTTCGGGCGCCACTGGAAATAGCTATGAGATGCCGATAATGATGATGACGATGATGGTGTTGTATGGCACAGGGGTTGGGGAATGTTTAAAGAAAAACGAAAGTGTTGAGCATACACTATGAGAATATGAGGTATGTCTGTTAGACAAGTCCCATCAATCTGTCAGTTCCATAGAGGTATTTTTTATGAGAGTTACTCGATCAATATTGAACTCGCTTTTCTAAGCTTTAGAGTCGAGGAAGTATGAGTGATGCAATTTCTTTTAGAGAGGGTTTTGGAGGGAAGGACTCTTTTTTGGATTCTCGAGGGGGGCTTATAAATATATTCCATGGGAATCTTTGATTTTTCCCAATTATTAGGTATTATTTTTGATAATCTATTGTATTTTAATGTATTTTTTAATTAATTTGGGTTGAAAATATCATTACATTTCTAATAAATATGGTTACTCATTAAATTTAATATTGAATGTACCTATAAGCTTCCAGAAATCAACAAAATTCCGCAAAGATGTTGTAAAAAGTCCCTTTTTACTTTATTTTTTTATGATATCTTTTTTTCAACTCTTGTTTAATCCTTAAAATCTTTATTTTTAACGACATGTTTATCCACCTTTAATATTTACTTTCCCATTTGCTTATGAGATGTGAAACCCCTCTCTCTCTCCCTGGAAAACTTTGGAAGCCAGAGCAATGACACTGACTCTGGTAAAATTTTGCATGGGTCACGCCCCTGGAAAACGTGCCGGACCTCTAGAAATTTTGTGTGGGCCAAAGCCGCCACAGGCATTCGCATTAACCCTTTTGAAGGATGCTGGGCATTGACATTGCATTGCTTGGGGAACGCCCATCGTCATCAGCATCAGCATCGGCATCGGGATCGCTCCCCATTTGGCACGCGCTTTTGTGCGAAAATATGCAATTGAAATGTTAAATAAATAAAGGCGTAAATACTTGAAGGGCAAGCCAGCAGCAGGGCAACAAGAAGTGAGCACATTCAGGCGCTGTCGGATCCGGCAGATACACAAAAGTGCAAATACATAGGGGGAATCGGGGGACTCCGGGGAGTAAACACTGAACACAGGCCCGTTATGCATTCCATAACTTTGCAGTCGTCGGCAGACATTGACGCTGACGCTGGAGCGAATGAATGAAAATATGCAGGCAACGTGATTCCGCCACAGCTAACAGAGCGCGGCTCCCATTTGCAGTTCCACTTCCACTTCCACCCAGCTCCCCCCGACTCGCAGCTTCCTACTCCATTTTGAATCCTCGACCTCGACGGCGACGCCATATTGTTTGCGCGCCATTGGGAAACGTTACCGTTAGCATTGCCATCGCCATCAGCATCCGTTACCTTCTTTGCCGGTTACCTGTTACACTCAGAGAAATGTGGCACAAAAATAGAACGAATATTTAACTCGGAACTTATAAGTAAAAGTCCTGGTAACTTGTGTGATTTTGTGATATTTTTTCCTTTTTATTTAATTAGGAAAACGATTTATAGATGGGTCTATTTTTATAGAATTTGTAACCTTTAATATTTTCTATTTTCACCATAGATTTCCCAACCTTTTCTCTCTGTGCCTACCTGTTACCTGCTCGGGAAAAACAGAAACAGCAAAGGTAAAAGCAAAAGCGATGGCAACAGCAACATTCGTTTGCTGGTATTTTCTGTCGAGTTCAGCGTAAATTCATTCATTTCCACTTGAATTTACAATTATGCGAAACTGTTGTTGAATGGGTTTTGACTTGGCTGGGATTGGATTGGACGGGTGTTTGGGTTTTTGGCCCGGGTTCGTGCTTGGCATCGGTCTCGGGGACTCCGCCTCGGTCTATGTATATTTCCTGCTCGCAGCAACTTAGCTTTTAATAAACTGCGGTTCGGTCGGAAGGTTGGCGGAACGGAAGAGCGCTGCGAATCTGAATGCAAAGCATCGCCCTGGAAATTGTCAACAGCAGCGGCAAGGTGGCTAGGAGAAAGCGCGTGTTGCCTTGGCAACATCCAGACCAGGGATCGAGCCCGTTGAAATCCGTCAGGAATGTAATTAAGATCATGACTTTGGGTGTGAAACTGACAGGCAAGTGGGTGGAGCACGACGGAGGGTGAAATTCAAATACTTTACACGGGGAAAATATATAAAAAATTAAATTAAAATGATAATAATAATTGTAAGACATGTACTTTTTAGATAATTACTAAAAATATATATTTAAAAGCAATTTGAACAGAAATAATAATTTTTACAGGTTTATTGATATTTTAATACAATAATTTTGTATTAAACCTTGATACCAATAGGTTTATATAAATTCTATAAGTATTATTTATAATATAATAGATATTTTATCTCCCAAGTTTATTTATTACTTTGAATTTTCTTTTTAATTTTCCCCCATGCATCACTTTAAGCCCCTTCAAAATCACAGTAAGAAGTCAATTATAAATCTTTTATATGATGAAAGGAATCAGGGCTTATTTTCCAGATCCTCCTCTATCCAGATAAGTTTTCAACCGGTTTCAAGAGCTCTTATCCCTCGCAAAAGTAACTTTTTTGCAACAACTTTTGCAGGCCCAGGTCCAAAACCCATTTGGGGTGCAAACTTTTGCCTTTCGCCAACGCTGGCTGGCTGGCTGGCAACCAATGCAATTCAATGTCATATCCTTGAAAAGGGTGCATAAAAAGCGAAGCAAGTCCGGCGGCCGCCAAAAAAAAAAAGAAAAGAAATAACCGGCAAACTAAAGTTCTGTTATTGAAAGTTCATCGATGAATGTGAAAGGAAAATAGGCGGCGGCGACGGCGGTCTCAGCTGCAAGTTCTTCGATGTCGTGGCTTGCTGGCTCCTGGGCTTGCGGCGGCTCACAGGCCATTTCCTGGCTGCCATTCCGCCGTTTCCCAGCTCCTTTTGTGCCCGAAGTCTACTAATTTCCTCGGTCATTCCCGACAGTCCAGCCTTCTGGTCCACTCACCCGTCTAGATGTCCTGGAGGCTTCGTCCTGCCTGCTGCTTAGCCGAGCAGCATTTGTATGTGGCCGATGCGTTGGGCTCGTTGTTTGCATTTTTATTTGTATTTCATTTTCAATTGACTGGCGGCGGGGCCTTTCCTACCTGGGGCCGTGCCACCTGGAAACTCGGCCCCGGTCTTTGTGCCCGGTTCAGCCATTCATCAGAGTTATTTACTTTTTAACGAGTTGATTTCATTCAATTTGTTTGCCCAGGTTTCAGTGGCTATTACCGGAGCTGTCCAGGAACGAAAGCAGGAAGAGTCCTGCTCCTTTAAGCTCAGCGGCTCAGCCCAGTTAAAGTCACTCCGGTGACTCCTCGAGCCAGTTCCATGGCTTCCAATCAGGAGATTTTTCGATACCATCGAAGTCTACGCGTTGCGCAATTTTCGGGTTCTTGTGATACCTCGTAATTGAAGGGGAGAAGGTGTATTTATTGAGCCAATAATATAATGAAAATAATGGCAATGCACCTTAGAGATAAAGTCTTCGATTTAAATAAATCTTTAGTAAAGAAATTAACAGTCTTCTACTCTTTTTTCAATTTATATTTTCAAATATCTTGGATTATATCAAATTTCTGACTTTCCAAACTATATTTTATTATATCTGTAATGATATAGAATTCTTCTCTTCCGTTTTCCCTTCCTAGTATAGGGTACCTCACCTTCGTAGCCCGAAAAATGTTTCCTTCTTCCTTGTTTTTTTTGTGTCCCTTTTTGCTTGGTACTCCGTCAACTTTTTGGTGCCTTCGGGCACTCTTCGGTTTCAATAAATATTTTCACAATGAAGAAATTAAAAATTCCTCGGAACACAATATATATAGAGCCGCCTTCGCCCCGAAAAACGCTGAGAAGCCGACAGCGCGCGTCTATTTATATATGAAAACTTAGTTTGTCTTCGATAACAACAGCATGGGGTTCGGGTTTGGTTTTTGGGGGTTTGGGCACAGCACAGAGTGTCCTGTCCCGACCCTGACAATTCGATTGAAATTGTTGCCGATGGCTATGATTTTATGAGTGCTCTGTTTGCCTTTTTGCCAAAGCGGTTTGAAATAATTAAATTGCTGGCATTTCGCAGATGCTTGCGAGAATATTTCCCAAATTAGCCACCAAAGAGGCTAACAGAGCTAACAGGGCCTAGATGAGATATGAGCGTATTTAAGTGATTTCAAATAGTCCTAAGGGGTTCTTTCATAAAATAAGCCGATCAGAACTACGGAAAATTATTTAAAAATATCTGTTTACTTGGGAAATCAAGAAGTTTATATATTTTATTAGAAATAAAGTTCAATTTCATCAATTTGGTTTCCGAAATTAGAAAAACTTCCTGGAAAACTTGGAAGGATGTGTATTTGTTAATATTTCTTACATTGAATGCTGTTCTTGGTACAATTTTGGGTTTTATAATTTTTACTGCTCGCTTTTATTGCTCTTGGAAGACTTGAAGCCCATGGAAACGCCACTAGACCTGCATGTTTGGGTCATGGAAGCAGGCCAGCACCTTGAAGGCCTTATCGCAGGCATTGGCACCCTTGACCTTGGCGCACCTTTCCAGATTCTTTTCAACGGCGGCTGCTGTCGGCACGTTACCCAACTGCTTTTGATATTCTCGACCAGCAGGTTGCCGTCCGAGTCCATGTAGTTAGTCTTGACCAGAATGCATTGCGTGGCGCACTTGACGTTGTCCTTGGCGTCCTCGGTCTTCACCTTGCCGGTCTGCAAGTCCAGCAGATCCTGGCCACTAACACCATTCTCCTTCAGGCAGTCCTCCACCGCTTCCTTGCCCATCTGGGCGTCAATGCCTTGCTGCTGCTGCAATAGGATATGTTTATTATATATTGTATTTATATATTGTAAAATATAGATCCACTCACCGACAGAATCCCTGTGAGGCAGCTGAGCAGCAGAGTCAATGCCAGTGTAGCCCTCATTTTGCTAGACTTTTGAGTTCTCTAATCGCTGGCTAAAGCCGCTTCGCTTTTTATAGTGGCACCTTGCGTGTCGCTCCATATTTGTCAAACCTTTTTGTATATCTCGCATATTGATTATCACTAAAAGAGGAGCATCCGTCACGCTGGCAGACTGACTTGAAAATTTAATGCCATTGTCAAGGTCCGCCGACCTAGGGATCAGGCTATTAAAGCTTGAAAAGTTGCTTATATTTAAAATAAATCTATGAATATGTAGTTTTTCAGGAATCTATAAAATCACATATTTATTATGGGCAATTCGATACGTGTTCTAATGAGTTTTTGTAACTAATTTAATATTAAAAGTAATTACAACTTTCTGGTAAATACACTAAGAAGCTTAAAGATAAATTTTCCTAAACATAAATTTAAAATATAATTTTTGTAAGAGAAGATTTTAATTTCTTTTCCTTTCTAGATAATTTAAAAAATATATATTATCACCAATACTTGTTTTCCTTTTTTCTATAATTATTTTAGATTAAATAAATATTTCAGTGAACCTTCAAAGCTTATAATCCCCTCTAATTTTCTTTTATTTAAAGCATTAAATCTATCAAATAAACTTTGCAGGGCAGCTGGCTGTCCGACTCGACCCAAACTCGTTTATTAGTCTTATAATTACTACCGCTATCTGCCTAATAATGCATAATTTTTAGTTCATTTTCAAATGCATTTGTTTAGAATGCCGCGAGAGTATTAATGAGCAGAATAATTTGCTTTAGTCCATTGAAATTTGTGATGAAAATACCTTGATTAATTTCCACGCTCACCCTTAGTCCGTACTTTGATTTCACCGAAAACGAAAGGGGTTAACTAACCCAGTGCTGATTATATAATTTGGATGTTTTGTAATTGCATTTGTACGATATTATGGTAATTGGCTTTAGTTTTTCTTCATTACTATTTTTGTTGCCCGGCAGTGCGGCTAATGTTGCCGTAATTCCTATTAGCAGCATGAATATTATTATAAAATATTTTATATTTATTTTGTGCGGTGCGCGGCGCGCATTTTCATTTAGTTTAATGCGATTTCAAACGCTAATTGAAATCCTTTTAGAGTAATTGCAAAAGCTTTAATAGCCGGCGGTGGGCGGCGGGCGGCGGGCGGCGGGCAAGGAGCGAACTTTAGTTGGCCGGAACTCGGAACTCGAAACTCGGTGCTCGGTGCTCGTAATTAGAAAACAAACTAATTTGGTAAATTACTATTTAGTGGCCCCTTTCGCATGAGGCAGCTGGCCACAGCTTCTGCCGCATATAAAGGTCATTTTCGTCAGTTTCGCATTTTCGCATTTTCGGGCTTTGAAGTTTTTGTGGCCTTTGAAATGCGCCAAAGGACATTCAAGCAAATGGCATCGGCATCCTGCTGCTGTGTGTGTTTGTGTATCCGTGTGTACATATTGCAATTGCTGTCGAAACATCAAAGCTATGCGAGTTTTCCAGTTGACTTCATCAGTAGATTGTGTGAAGTATGCCAAAAATGTGTTGGGAATCGCAGGATTCGTTCGCCAGTCCTCTTTGCTCCTTTGCCTCGGTTCAATGGACTAGTTAAAGTTCCTTAAAGCCTCACAGCCGGAGTGCCCTGTCCCGGACACGTGCTGGCAGCCCGGAAGGAACACGCGCCCAATTCCCGCTCTGACGCGATTCCGCCCCGCAGAAAGCCCAGTCTGCTGGGTAAAACAATATTGGACAAGCTTTTAAAACGCATTTTACATCTACTTCAGTGTAATTGACGCGTGCCCTTTGTAATATCGGAAATTCGAGATCGAAGGCCCGCCAACAGCCAACAAGTGGAAGGCCATTCAATTAGTTTAACGCCCCCGGGGCATAAGCATTATTGCAGGCGAGTGCGGCTCATCTTACACCGGGATTGCCATGGCATTAGGTAATGAAAAAAATATAGAAAAAGTTATATTTACATAGAAAAATTTATTTAAGATGAAAAAATGAGTTTTTTACCAGGTTTTTAATTTTTATGAGGCCGACCACGGTTTTTTCTTATGCTTTCATTTCCGCAGATATTTTATTTAATGGAACAAATAAATAAAAAGTAGAAAACAATTAAATTTGCTGAGAGTGTATAAGTATATTTCTATAGGTTTTTTCAAATTTGTTCTTTATTTATATTTACTGAATAAATTTGTTTAACACATTAAAAAAATTTAACGCCTTTCAATTAGTTATAATAAATAAGTTATTGCATTAAATAGCCCTGAAAATATTATGAATACTATATACAATGAGTAAAATCTGAATAACAAATTACGAATAAGAATTCAATTTATTGGAACTACTTTTACATTTTTTTAAAGTCTTTGCCTAAGGAATAATTATATATTCAGGAGGTTATTGAATATTTTCCATTACTTGCATTAAAGGTTTAATTTTAAATCACAACTATCTCTTAAACAAAATTTCTTTCTTTATTGCTGTTCTTAGCAATTGCTTTCCTAATCCAAACACGAATTTATGATTCCAACTGCACTTCCCATCTCCAAAACCTAGTCCACGCAGCACAACTGCGAAGACACCTTGGCCACCTTCACTCCAATTCACTTCTAATGTACAGAGGCCACAAATTCCGGCACAGGATAAATATAAAATGCAGCCAGGCATAAGGAGCTAGCCGGGCCCGAACATTGACAGCCGGAGGAGTGGTCTGTGGGGTATGGAGGAGCTTGGACCCGGATCCCATTTCTCCGGCTGTTTAAAATGGCAAACTGGAGCAGGCCCGTAATATGTCCTCCGGCTTAGCGCTCATGTGTTGCTGCCGTGGCTGTTCCTGTTCCTGGCTATTGTCTGACTACGGCTTTGCAACTCATAAACAGCAGACGGACTCCGGCCCACACTCCACTGGTAATAACAGTTTAAGCCCGAGGCTGTGCCCGAAAATTGTCCACATCTCGTTGTTTAATTTTTTCTTATTTTTTTGGGGGCCCCTGGCCGGGTGTTTTTGTTTCCTCCTTGATAACAAGCATTTTTACATGTGCTAAAAAAACAGAAACGGCCAAAAGTCGAGGCCAGATGAAGATGGAGCCGGCCCCGGGCCCATCCCCAATGGGCTCTTCCAATTTTTGGCCGAGGCTGCATGTGCGTTTATGACTTCATAATGGCCAAATGGGGGATGCGGCGGCTTCGGGGAGGCATCACGGCGGGCAGGGGTAAGAGCATCAGCTCACCCTCGGGCGAGGCACTGAGGGAAATTACCGGATAAATATTTTAAAATATTTACTAAATATAAAACGAAAAAACCTATTCTTCTGAAGAAAAATATATAAATTCATGACTGTTACTATTTTTTAAACACAATTTTCAGTCGTTTTAACCTAGACTTACTACACAGACAGAATTTTGAAGGAAAAATGGACTTAAAACTGGAACATATGTACTCAAATAATGACCGAATCCATTTGTTCATTCTTTGTATACATTTTCTCTTCAAGTGTACAGCAAATGCAGTTCAGTGGTGGTTGTTCCTGCTACCGCTCCTGCTTCTGTTCCTGTTCCTGATTCTGATCCTGATTCCGCTGCTCCTGCCATGGATTTGCGTAGGCGTTGCGTTAACATGCGACTAAGTCCTTTTATATCCCGGAGCATTCGCTTAGGCTTACGGCTCAGCCTCAGCCTCAGATTCAGCTTCAGCTTCTGCTTCGGCTTTGGATTGGGATTCGGGCACGGGGCTGCTCATACATATCTTGGGCCTCAGACTATCATCAATTGCCGTCCCCATGGTGTAGTTAGGGCCGTGGCCCAAACCCTGGCCCCGGCTTATATAGGCCAGCAGCAGAATTTAATGCCGACCTCTGGGAGCTATTGTGGCCACCAGGATGCGGAGCTGCCCTGCAAGTTTTATGCTCATGTGTGGCGGCTGCGGGGCGGCGGCCCTGTTTTATAAACAATTTTAAATTGCCGGCCCCGAAATGAGATGGCTCTTTTGTAGGCAAATTGTTTTATATGTTCGCTGGCTGCTGGCTGTTCTGCAGTTTATTGGCCAGATTGGCGGAGCGACCGCATAACTTTGCATAATCCGGACCCCGGACGAAACTGAAACTATGTGGCTACATAATGCGCCACATTAACTTGCAGCAGCAGCCGGCCCCCAGGACCACTCACACTTGGCGTATTGGGTATAAATCTCGGCAGAAGGTGAATAAAAACCAAGATGATGCGGAAAAAATTAGAAATAAGCGCAAAATAATAAACCATCCGTCTCAGAAATACTTGTAATATAAATAGCAAAAAAAAAAAAAAAGAGAGGATAAACAAAGCGGCAAACAAACAGTCGTCGTCGTCGTTGCCGTGGATACGGCAATGCGCCATGTGGCCATGTGGCACACATGCTGCACCACTCATCCCAGCCCAGTGGCAGCCACCGAGTCACCCAGCCCTTAGTCACCTATCCCTGCCCCAAAATCCCTGCCTTACCTTTGGAGGCACTCGGCAGACCGCATGATTTCATCTTTCGCTTTCGTGCAGACAACTTGCGCGAAGAATCCGCGGACTGGGAATGTCAGGATACCCTTTCATAAAAGGGGAAAGTGATTCCAGTGAGTATGTGATATTGTAGGGGATATTCCTGGATATTATAATATTTTTTTAGTACCAAATAATAATTGTTTCATTAATATATTATCATATCTTGAAGACAGGATTTGCATATCACTTTATATATATTTTATTTATAATATTTTCTGATATAAAAAAAAAAATAAATTTAAGGCCAAGAAACCACTTTGTGTTTATTCCTTTATGATACGGCTTACATTAATTTATTTTACTAAATAAATTTAAGGAAAATTGTGCTCTGGAACTGTCGAAAAAATAGATATTCTTTCTTACTATTAAAATCTTTAAAGATTTATAAGCATTTAGTGTAAGACTCCCAAAGAATTCAGAACTTCACTTCATATTTCTATATTTTCTCCATTATTTTCAAAACCCTCCCTGCTCCAGAGTATCCCAACTTCGTTTTTTTATACCCTTAGGAATACGAAATTCATTTTTTCATTAAATTCGCCTAAGCAAAATGCTCTAGCCCTGCCAGAACGGAGAACGGAGAGCGAGGCATGGGCTTGGGAGAGATGATTTATGGAGCAGACTTCATAAAGTTCATAAATGTCGCGGCAAGCAGGCGGCTGGCAAAAAGAGGTGTGTGTGTCTGTGTGTGTGCAAGAGTGAGTGCCTCTGTGTGTGTGTGCGACAGACACTACAACAAAAATACCAACAACAATAGTGAAAACAAAAACAACATTAGTAACCACATTCATGCAGTTGACACTTTCACCTAGCCAAAAATGGGGGATGAGCCGAAAGGAGGGGGAAAGCACATTTTTGCGCATTTAATTAACTAAAATGCTATAAATATGATTTTAAATTAATTTACTTGCGTGAGTTATTAATTTACAAAATGCACGGTTTGCTTTCGCATCGGAGTGGGTAATGAAAAGCAAAGCGAGTGGAGATCTGGACGGATTGAGAATGGGTGGCCGGACTGGCAAAGTGCCATCTTGTGTTTTAGATTTCTATATTTTTGGTGAATTTATTTACGACTGATAAATCATTCAAGGGGGTTGGATTGGAAAGTATTGGGTTATTAAAGATTTTGTGTAAATGATTCTTAAAGAAACAAAAGGAATATATAAGGATTTTTTAATAAATTGATTATTTTTGAGTCTATAAGAGTGCAAGTAAAAGTTTCATACTTTCCGACTTTATTGTCAGTGATTTTCAGTTCCAAATGTTTGTGAAAAAAAACGTTTAATAAAATTTTTATAATTTTTCTATCTATTTTTAAAATAATACATATCATTGCATACTTTTGGGCACATTTTAAAGTGAATTTTATTAAATTTTCATTAATTTAAAAATAATTTTTAAGGTTTTCTATAGCAAATTTCTATATTATAATATATTATTGCATACTTTAAGGCACACACACAAATAGATTTGAAATCCCTAAAGATTCTTGTCCTTCTCCCCCGTTTGTATCTCAATTTTCTCTATATTTTCAGGTATCCATTTGTCCCTTTGCCGCATAGTGTTTTCCCAAAAATTCAATCTCCATCCCTCAGCCTTATGGCAGGGCCGCAAAATCGGTGGCAAGCCATCAGAAACTAATTTCTTGTTGCCCATGGAGGAGGACCAAAAGCCTTACACACTCGCTGCTTGTTGTCGTCGTGGGACAGGCCGAGAGCGAGAGCCACGGCGGAAGGCTGCCAACCGCATTTGAGCCGCCTTCGGGCGTTTCGGAGGGTATTAAATTGTCTGGTCGCATATCGTGGCGTAGTCAAATTTCCGCCCAGCAGCAAATACGCCCGCAAAAACATCGCACACTCGCAGGACTTGCAGGACTCGCGGCACTCGTGGAAGGCCGGAGGCCCAGAGCCGGGGCAATTGCAATCTCCAATTTCAATCAAAAAACCGCCGGGTGGCGGATCCATCGACCCTCAGGTGCAGATGCATCTGCAGATGTAGGTGCATGTGGAGAAGTGGGTTTATTTCTTAAAAATAACAAAGAAATAAAAATTAAATATTCTTAAAAAATATTATTAATAAGTAAGTTAAATAAATGAAACAAATGAAGTCCTAGATATGAATGATTTTTTTTAAATCCAGTTTGAAGGAAACCTTTTTTTCCAGTGCCCCATTTGCAGGTGGAGCCGCTGCCAGTGCAGGATGCGACGACCTCAAAGCTGCGCCCGTAATGAAAGTCAATATTAAGGCTGATACATTGCTCGGCGGAACAGAGCGGAGCGGAACCTTTGACGCGATGCATCAGCCGGCTGCTGACACACGGCCAAGATGATAAGCCGTCGAGCAGTCGATGAAATGGCGGATTGAGCTGCGTTCTCCTTTTCGGTTCTGGGTCCTCTCCAGATTGCACTGCAGTTTCATGGAAAGGCGGAGAAACCGTCAATTTTGAGGATTCGGCAGCCGGCAAGCATTTTATTACTCAGTCAGAAACGGGGACTCCGCAATATATAAGCCCCAGCTCTGTGTCAGACTTACGGGTCCCTCAATTTGGCCTGATTTGTCAGAATTGATTGCACCAGTCTCAGCCTGATTGACAGCATCAGGGCCCAGCGATGATGATGATTAAAACCTAATTATGCTGCCGAAAGAAAGAATTTTCAATGTGTTTTGAATATTTATGAATTCGTTAGGCAGCAAAAACACTTGCCAAGTCTCTGTCACACCCACAAAAACAGTGAAACTTTCCCCAGCAAAGCGATATCATAAAGAAAAAAGTGAGGCGAAAAATATTGTCAACAAGAATTTGTTGTTTGGCAGAAAAGGAAGCGTGGAAAAAAAATTAAGCGAAAAAGGCAGCAGCAGAAAATATCACGTAATATAAAAACCACTTTGATGAATACGCCGTGTGCATATAAAGCAGCCTTCACTCCTCCCAAAAGTCGCGCGGAAGTGGGCGTTGGCGCGGCAGGGGGCGTGGCCCCGAAGGCGAGAAGGCGAGACTCTGGCGACGCCTTTGTGAAGCCTGAAGACGGGGAGGTCTTAGGACTCAGGACTCAGGATGACAAGGCAGGGCGGTGGGCGAGCACTTGTTGTACTTGCCGGCAGGATGTTGTTGCGGCTTACGCGGCGTATGCGTAACGCCATTGATTGGCCCAGCATTTGAAGTTTGGCGCGAATGCGATAAGGTATTATATGGGGTTGAGAGGAGGAGGAGGATCAGCTATGCTCATAATTGTAAGCAAGCAAGGAGTTTCGGGATATGGAAGCTGGATAAACATGAGATAAGTGGAGGTAGTAGAAAAGGAAATATATCTTAGTTAAGGAATTTTTAGATTAATTAACAAGAAAGGTAATTGAGTTCATAACTTATTTTCATTGGAACTTAAATCTCTTCAACAAAAGCTTTTACTTTATCCAATTTCTAATTACTCTCTTAAGCCTTTCTGTGAGTAATTAAAGCCTAATCGCTGACTCATCAGTTTGATCTATGAAAACAAATTGCAAAACGGACAAACAAATATTTATTTTCCAGGAAAACAATCAAAAAGGCATAAAATCGATTTCAGAAACCGGTGAGAATTGGAAAGGTAAATTATGATTTCAAGCTGTGGGCATAAATAAATAAATTGTAATCATTAGAGATTTGCTGCGATGCTCGGGTGGTGGTATACCCCTAATTTCCATAATCAAATTGCCCCACAAATTGCCGGACCCCGAAACACACTTTGCTAGCCAATAACACGGAATGGGTTCGGGATTCGGGATCCGGGGGGGCTGAGCATAGTTCAGCTCGGTGTGATATGCACATCTCTCGCCAGAACGCCAGAACGCAGCCTCATCAAAAATTCGAAAGCAATCAGCTCGGAAATCACCTCAACGCCAACCTCCCCGGAGGCAGCACACACTACTTAAAAATTCCACCTGCTCATAAATTGGCGTGGCCGCCACCCCGGCTCAGAGTCCTCCCGGACACGAACCCTGCTTGGGCATCGGCTTCGGTTCCCCCTTTGCCATTTTGGGTTTCAGAAATATGGCAAACAATTATGCGCTCGAGTTTTATTACAAATGCCCGGCAGTTATATAAGCTCCTGGATGGGGCGACATTGCAGGCGATAATAACCACGTTCCGCATGCATCCTGCCAACCCCCAACTCGAGTGACAGGCACCGGCGGCAGCGGCAGCGGCAGCGGAAGCGCAGGAAATTTGTACCCTTTTCCTTGGCTGCTCGGCGGCATTATCTTAAAAATAAGTAAGCTATATAAGTATGCATATCGGGTGGCGGCCCTGCCTGGGCGGGGCGGCGTTTCGCATTACGTCTTGGCCTGGGTGGACATGTGACTACATGCGACGACGACGAACCCCCGGCCTTTGGGGCTGTCTCGGCCCCCCGCCACATGCGCATATTTCAGCATGATACGACAGCTTGACAACATTAAATTTGCATTGCTCTTGCCGGAGCTTGTTTATGGAAGGCGGAGAGGAGGAGGGCAGTCGGAAGGCAAAAGGCGGAAGGCGAAGGGCGGGTCCTGCCAACATATGGCAGGGCAACCAATACCGCCCGCCCGCGCCCCGTTCACCAATGCAATTTGATGTCTGGCACTCAGCCCCATCCTTCGGGTTTGGCTACAATTAAAGTGATTGAAAAATATTTTCCAAGCCATTTTGTGCGCCAAAGAAAAGGCAAACGAGTTTATTTTTTCTTTCTGAAGTACCCTGGACAAGAAGGGGTTTACTTAGGCGATGGAAATGTACAATACTTTTTAAAAAAGCATATTTTGGATGCTGGAAAAATGCACAGAATTTCTGTGAGAGCTTACGCAATAATTAAGTAAACTTATTTTGCCGGAATTTATTATTGAAATTGTAGATAATTTTGGATAGATTGTTATAAGGAAATTATGATTTAAGACAAGTTCAAGATATTTTATTGTATTATTTATCAAGCATTTTAATTTAAATTAAAGATTTTATTTACTAAAGTCAAGTTTTCAGTTACAAATAATTTGAATAAAATATATAAAATCGAATTAATATAAAACTTCCATTTTAAAGCTTGTTCCGATGTAAACAATATTATTTAAAAATATCAAAAACTTGTATTTATTATATATCCGAGACAAGGGTTTATTTATTTTACATTTTAGATGATTTACTTCAGTAGAAAACTGATAAAAATTCATTGCTTTCGAATAAAAAAAGGATAAAAAAATGTGAATTAATTTATCATCTCCTGTTAGTTATTGTAGAAATCAGATAAAGTTCTTTACTCTTGCTTTCAAATTCTTGTGCTTTAATCTAGGATATCCCAGTAGAGACTACTCCTTGGCCATCCTCTTAATATGATTTTTTTCTGTTGCCTTTCGAAATTAACTTGCCGGAGTGCAGCCACGCAAACTGAACTCAACCGAACTGGCCTGTTATGGGGAATTGGTCGAAATGGATCGGATTGAAATGGGATGGGAATGGAGGGCCCCGGCCCGGCCCTTTTCACATCGAGTTACTCTGGGATTGAGATGGGAAATGGGCCTAGAGAAGTTGCTGCATGCATTCAAGCGCAAAGTTGCAGATACAAAATTGGTTAGCGAGTGGTAAAAAGTGATTGGCGGAACTGCACCCACCCAGCAACCCCTCTCCCTGCCAGAGCGGCCTTTATGACATAAAGGCCAATTATGTTAAAATGTTGCCGGCAGAGGCGCGGAAAGAAAGACAAGACGAGAGTTTGAGCCGAGTTGAGTTGCGTCGCGACAATTCCGTTTACTGACAGCTAATAATGCGGCAATAGCTGCAAGGGTCCTGCGTATGTCCTGCCGGGACCGTGCCCCACTCCTAGCTGCATTGTCAACGCGTTCGCCTGATGTACGGCGCTTCCTGTGTCAGTTCCGGCCGTGCACGCGACAACTTTCCTTTCCAACCTCGGTTCTACACTCTCACACCCGGAGAAATGAAAGAGTCCCAAAAAGGCAAGCAATATGCTGGGCAATTTCAAAGAAATAAAGTTTATTTGTCAGGCGAAGTTTCAAAGTTATAAAAGTTAACTTTGTAAGCAGTCCTTTTTTTTCATACAAAAAATAAAAACAACCCTGGGAAAATTTGATTTTAAATCCAAAGTAAGCTGTTCTGCATTAATAAATAAAAACAAGAAAGATTTTTGAATAAGAACATGTTTTATAGAATTTCTGTAACGAATGCGCACTTGGGAATTATAAGCTCAGGCTTTATAACTCGGAAAACTGTATTTCCTGTTGAATTCCATTATAAAATAATACCTTATTAGATCGCTTAAATATTTATTTTCTCTAAAATGCATTGACTTTTTTTCCAGTGCAACCCCAAACCCTAAACCAAACCCATACCCATTTCCACTATCCATTTCCCGGCCGTCGCTAAAAGGCCGGGGCGCAAAAAGTTCGCGTCACACTCGAATGCATCGAAGCCCAGCGCCCTGACAATAACTCAAATGCCAGGGGTTGGGACCTGGCCCGGGCTGCCAGCCAGCCAGGAGTCCTCTTGGTCCTGCCTCGCGGTCCTCTAGATGGACCTATCGCTTAGCGAATGGCTGTGATTTCCAATTTTTTCTGCCGCATTTGAGCCGAGTTGAGCGAGTCCCGTGATTAATGTTGTGGATGCACTGTGGTAGGAGCAATTAGAGCACTGACAAGCCCTCGAAATAGCCGAGGAAGCTCCGCTCGGAAATGCTAACAGCTGTGCCGACAGTCGATGGTGTGTCAAATGGGAGCAAATGGTATGTAAAATATGATCACATGCATCGGCAAATCAAATTTATTAGGCCTGAGCGAGGGGGGAAGCACAAGAATATTGCAAAAGTTTCCAAGTAGGGGTTCCTTATGCCCGCAGTAATGGGATTAACTTATTTGTCAATAATGCTTTCGGGCAAATAAAGTGAATCTTTTATTCTTAAATCAATGTATTTCTCCATTAACCGAAATCTGTAAAACTATATAGGAATTTTAACACAAAAATAAAAAAAAAATATATTAATATGTACTCTCTAAATAAATCCTTTAAAATAAAAAACATATACTCATATTTATTATTTTTAAAGATACTTTTAAATGTATTGTTTAGTTCATGAATCTAATAATATATATTTAATTTAATTGCCAGAATACCTTACAAATAGGTAAGCAATAAAATGAATTTAATACTTAAAAATGTACCTCTGATCCCCCGGAATATGAATTAAAATCCTGAGTGCTAGGAGACGCGCCTGGCAACGCTTCGCTGCAATTCCCGCAGCCATCATCCGCGACTGACACTTTGGAAAAATTAAACTACGACCCAATATTCATGCTGCATAGGACACAACACAACACAACACAAAAATGGAAAAAGAAAAGCAACATTGAAAAGCCAAAGGACCCCGAAAAATGCAAAAGCCATTTGCGAGAACAACGAAAGTAACAACAATGGCAACAACACGAGTCGCATTATTCCCTTGGCGTATTTTCGGTGTGTGTATTTTTTAATCAAAAGCCGCAAACGCAAAAAATGACAATCAACCACCCCCAGGATGCCAGAGCCCAGAAACGGGAACCAGATCTAGACCAGGACCCAGACAGAGTCCCAGACTGTGCTGTCCAATACATTTAACGCCTGGCCCAGCAGCGCAACTATGGAAAAAAGGAAAGCGGGCAGCCAAAAAAAAAATGACGAAAGAAAAGCGTTGGAAATGGCTCTGACATGTTGCCTTTGACATGCATTTGACATTTGACAGATCGCGCAGGGCGTTTCAAATGAAATGACTAAATTATGTGCAAAGTGGTGGAAAGCGGAAAAGCGGGCAAAACTGTAAAATTAAAAATGCGTTTCCCAGGTAGAAAGCAGGGAAAATTTGTGCAGCCACTCGAGCGTCAACATTCAACTGTCATAACTGACAACCGAGGGTTGGATGGGGAGTTCCTGGGGGTTGTGGCACGTCTTCTTCCAATTTCTTATCTGTCGCTTTTCGAACGCCACTCGAGGCCCTTGCCCCTGGGGAACCCTTTTTCTGGAGCAATTTGATTGACAGACCGCAGCCACCACCAAAAGGGTGTAAGTTCGTCATCATTCTCGGCCTTGGGATCGGACCTCACTCATCGTCCTGGCCAGCGAGCGGCTGTATTTGACTTGCATATTTGCTCATTAATGGCGATAAGCGCGTTAAAGTTACAGTTAATGCACACCACAAAGATCTCTAAGCCGACTTAGTCTTAGTTCACAGTGGTTTCAGCTTAGAAAAAAAAATAAAGAATACAAAAAGAGCTCATAAGAAAATATTAAAAAGGGAAACTCGCACTTAGGATAACCGAAGATGTTATTAAAATGCCCTTTAAGGATTTAAAACATTTATTAATTGACGGGTTTTGGGACCTTAATGTCCTATATACTACAGACATTACTCTTATTCCCAAGTACGAATTCAGCGGCTGTAAAACCACGCACATTGTGCGATTTATATAAACATCTTTCAGATTTATGTTTGGAAATATAATTTATTTATAAGGATAACAGAATCTAAATGTAAATGAATGTGTCATTAAAATATAAAAAAATGTATCTTTGCTCTTAAAAATTCCCAAGTACGAATTCAGCTATAAAAACAAAGCAAAGTGGGCTTAGAAAATATTATTTATTTAACATTCAACTTGGAAAATTTTTGGAACTGTGACTGAAGATAGTTTTTAATTAAAGGATATTATATTTTTAATTAAAGCCATTTCGCTGCTCCGTAACCCACTGTAACTCGTTCCAGCTTCCATCTGCCCCTCTCAACCCTTCATCAACACGCACTCCGCACGCAATTCATTAAATTGAAATATTTTGCAGATCGATCATTCCGCCCGGCCAGAAGTCGAGGTCCTTTGTGCGCGGCGCGGCCATCCTTCTCCGCATCTCGCTCCTGCAGCGCAGACAAATATGCAAGCCTTTTAGGCACCAATTATTGTGTGTGTGGCCTGGAAGCAGCTTACCCCTTTCCGAGGACGGGAAACCCCTTTCTCCCCGATCCACTTTCCCCTGGCCCGCATGTCTATTAATCTCTTTTATTGTTGTTCAAAGCGCACGGAACACTTGTGCAAATAGCAAAGACGACTCCAGTTTTTGGGCATGTGCAAAGTCAATGCACAAATATAATGAGAGGGATGGCGGAGCTAGGTGGGGTCTGAGGGTTATGGATGTGGATGTGGCAGGCCCAGTTTCCACAGCTCTCAAAGATGCGGCGCGCGCGTGTGTTTTGGACACGCGTCCGAACAAAAAGGGTGGCGTCCTCGTCCTTGGTGGGTGGAGGATGCAAAACGGGGCGGTGCTGGTGGTGAGTGATGAGCGTGCATGGGGTTGGCATGTGGAGGAGTGGGTGGCATGCACATCTTTGCTGATTGCATTCCCCGCTGCTCGGCCTTGCCCACTCACCTTGTTTGTCGCGCAGCAGGCTCCTGGCTCTGGTCGTGGTCCTGCTCCTGCTCCTCCCGGATGCCGCTTCTGCTTCTCCCGGATACCACTCCTTAGCTCCTCATCCTGCTGATGGCCCATGTCCTTCACCACGTGCTGCCTCTACGTGCCGCCGTATTGATGTGGGTTATTGTTATAGCCCGAGCGTCGTTATTAACGTTGCACACAAATTGGTTCGAATTCTGCGAAAATGCAAGCGGGGAGCAGGTTGCAATGGCCGCTGCACGGGGAGAAAAATTCTAGGAATTCCAAGATGCACTACAGAAAATTATATATTAACTTAATGCTTAAGTAAGTGTAAGTATATGAATAAAGGTATCTTGAAATACTTAGAAACTAAGCTTATAAAATAGGATTTATGAAGATCTTCAAGATAATATTCCTGTTACCATTTAAAAAAAATTTTTAGAAATTATTTAAACTCCTTTGGATCTATAAATTATATGTAGAAAATGTTATATGCCCTTAAATGTTTTAATATAATTGAATTTTAATATTAAAATATCGTTCGAAACATGTTTTTAGATTTATTTAAATGTTTTCTCAGCAGATTAATCTTATATTGATAGAAATTAGTTTATTTAAAACTGTTAATGCCATAAAATACTCCGATTTTTCCCTGTTCATCATCTTTTATGCCTCCTGTTTAGGGTTGATGAATATGCACCCAGAATGTCCTGCTCTTGGACTGAGGTGTGTTTGCAGCAAATACTGGTGGAGTGCAGAGCACACGCAAAGATGTGTCAAGTAGTGTTCTGCTCCGAGGGGGATTAAGATGGCCTGAGATCTCGCCCTGGGAGGTGGGTGTTCCTTCCATTGTTGCCCCTGAAATAGATGAAGTCTCTCTCACGACTTGCGTTTTCATCTGGCATCCATCTTGGCATTCCCGGCCGACTTAACCATTAATTATGTTTACATGAAGAAGACCCCGTGCTTATTATGGTATTCTTTCGGCATTAACCCGCCCATTGGCAGTGATTCCCCAATTTATTTCCCGACTGCCACATGCAAGGATGGCTAGGATTACACCCAGCCCAGCCCAGGACTTCCTAGCACAGTTTTCCCACAGGCTGCGTTGACATTCGTTAAGCCGTCCCCATATGGGAACTTAGGTGAAATGCGCTACGCCCTAATTTCAGTTTCCATTTTTTACGGCTCTCCTTTCGAAATTTTCAAGTGATTTAGTGCAATTAGTATAATTAACACAGCGCGTAAGACGAGACAAAGGCGGCATTTGACAATGACAGTGAAATTGAGAGCGGAAAAGGGAAGACGAGGAGATGTGAGCCACATGTCCCGGGGATGGGCTCGAAGGATATTCTTAAGCCGGCATGTGTTCCCGCCCAGAGCGGAAAATAATTCCCTGGAAAAACGTAAGTGAGCAGCGAATTGTTGAAAAAAAATAGAAGACTATTTGTTTTCTTCCTAGGAGGGAGTGAGGACTTTTAAGAAAATAAGGAAGATTTTGTAGTACCTTTGGGGACTAATTATATTTCCCGGGATATAGCTTTAAGGTTGCTTAACTTTCTAGGAGAATTTTTAAAAATTGCGCATAAAGCAAGGTATTCCAAAATCCACTTGACATGTTTCTCTATTTGCACTCTCGAAACGAGTTTCAGTTTTTAAACCTTCGAACAAAGAATTGTTTTGCCTGAAACTCCGAAATGCCAAGGCATAATTGAAAGTGCAGGCCAATTATTCCTTCGTCTGGTGTCCGTTGGAATCATGATTCATGGGCAAGGATGGCTTTCGGCTTTCGCATGCAGGGCGGGCTTTCAGCTTCCTAAGCGGCACAAAAGTCAACACTTTAGTGCAATTCGAAGCAATTAACATTGACAGTAAATATGGAATTTGAGCAGGAATGCCTACGAGGCAGGAGTCGCAGATGGAGTCGAAGTTGAGGTTGGAGTTGGAGTTGGAGTCCTAGCTACCTGACACATCCTGCACCGAGTCAACTTCATTTGCATGAAAGTCGGCCGTGTTCATCAGCATTATTTCCCCCCAGGTAGGGAAGAAGGATGCAGCAGCCTAGTGCAGGAATCGGAACCTCTACAGCTTCACCTGGAGGCAGCCCCAGTTACTGCCAGTTGCCAGGTGCGTGTTTCTGTGGGAGGGAAGTATATATGTAAGAATATGTGGAGGAAAAGCAGGAGGTGGCCGTGTGCGTGCTCGTCAATGACAACTGGAAATTAGTTTAATAGTCCAACTCGAAGTCGAAGTCGAACTCGCAGTCAGAGCCAAAGGTAAACACACACCGAGGGCAGCGCTTGTTGATATAGTTATTTTTTTTATGTACAGAACCAATAACTGTGATACGTGCAATCGTTAAATTAAGTTAATCAAACGGGAATAGTAAGTCATATTTGTGGGCGATTCCTATGACTTGGAAAAACTAACAGCCGTGAGTTGAACTCCTTCCAAATTAGCCTAATAAGCGGCAGGCAACGTAGTAATCACCTAAATAAACAGGGGATTCCGCGAGGATTCACAGCTTGACAGAGGAAATCATAAATCGAATTAAGCTACCCAGCTGCCAGCCAAATAATTTCCACAGCTTGTTTGCCCAACTTTCAATCTTTTAAACCGCAAAAAAAAGAGAACTGCAGTTATATCGAAGCGCCAAAAATCCAAAAATCCCATTTGAAAATCCAATTTGATAAATAGAAAGCAATAAATTCAATAATAGAAGACTCGCTGCGTTGTCGTCGATGGTCGGGTAAAATCCAACCCAAAGCCCTAACCAAATATTTCCGCATTTGCGCAAATTTAGAGCACAAATTAGCAATCTGCCCGGATTTATGAAATATGTGAAAATCGTGACAACAATAACAGAGCCGGATCCGGATCCAATGGCAACATTAACCCCTGCACCATCTAGCCGCTGTTGCAACAACTGCCCTTTGGCAACTCTTCCTCCCCCTCAGCCGGAAAAAAAATAAATAAAATAGGAAACCCAAACAGCTGAGTAACTAAAAATGAAGCCAATATAAAGAGAGCGAGCCGCAATAAAAACTGGGCTCGGTCCGAGCTGGAAAAGTCATTGCCCAAAAGGGGGAAGTTTGCCTGGTATTTAGGGGGTGGTTCCGGGTGGAATTGGAACTGAGAAGGACGGGTGGGTGGGTGACTTGCGCTGGGCGTCATAAGTGCATAAAATGCTTTTGTGCCTCGCACAAAAAGCGAAGCGAAAAGTTTAATTTTCTCCCAGGCGATGGGCAAGTGTGAGTGCCGGGTAACCAAATCCGTTTAGATCGAAAACACAGCAGCAGCAGCAACAGCAACAAAAAAATATAAAATGTATAATAAATGTAACAAATGACGCACACGGTGGGTAGGCCAAAATGAATGGACCGCTGGGTGGGTGGGTGCACTCAAAGAAACTATCAAGAATGTTTACAGAAATCATTTAAGCTTTGAAATCTTTTAAAAAGCTGTCTAAAACTAGGCTTCAAAATATTTATTTGTTAAAAAACGACAAATTCGCACTCAAATTTGTGCCTTAATAATTTACTGCATACTTTTAGACACCTTTTAAAAGGATTTCAAAATATCAGTGATTAAAAACTATCAGAAAATTGTTTCTCAAAGCGGGAAATATTGTTAATTCGAAAATACAGCCTTTACTGCAGTTTACTTCTTATTTATTTCAGAAAAATATCCATTAAACTATGTCTACGATTGGATCATTACTACATTAATTCCTTAGGGAATTTTAGGGAATTTCTGCTGGAAATAGACTTTAAAAGCTAAACAGTTTCATTTGTAACCTCTTAGAAAGTAAACATTTCTTCAGGAAACTCTAATTAATTTTTATATTTTTAACAACTTTCTTTTAATAAGAATTTTCTACTTCTCAGGTCAGCAAACTTTCCCTCAGTGTGAATGCTGCGTCCGCTCCGGTTTCTCTGGCGAAGGGCGTTTGCCATTTCAGATTAATGCCCGGCGGCGTCATATGAGAAGAACGATCGTCCCCGTGTGTATGCACTTATTTGACTAATGTCTTTAATAAAAAATTACACAAATTGCAAGGGAAAGTGAAAAATTGGCAGTACGACCATCCTGGCAGTGCCTGTAATTCTTGCGGCTTACAGAAATTTAGCATTTCGTGGGGCGAGGAGCTGCCACCCCCAGGAAACACAACCCTTACGCATTTCTTTTTTAATATTTACTAATATTGACAATACTTAAAAATTTGGAGAAACCCGGGGTGGAAGTTGAACCAATGGCCCATGGTAACCAGAAACTTTGACATATTTATAGTTGAGGCAGTAGAGGCAGTAGGAGGGGCTGCAGGAAATAAAACCCAACCTTGACAATTGTAAAGTGGTGGAACGATAGCTCTGATGATGGTGGTGGGTTGCGATGGGATTTACACAGTTTTTCAAGTGCTCGCAAAGCGACCGCCGCCCATCGGTCCCTTGGTGACTTATTAAGGGTTGCATTTAGCGGGCTTTGTGTCATTTCATATGCAAATTGGATTAAAAATGAATCGCATTTTACAATCCCGTATCTGTGTCTGTTTCGTTATATTTTTTTCGCTGGCGTTCTGGCGTTTTTCTGGCCACGCGCTTCCCAAATTAGGCCTCCTCGGTCTTATTGGCATAATGCCATAAATAACATTTCCTATTGCCCATTTATTAACTGGGAAAATGCCTTTGATGTTGACAATTTTCATGGAGGCGCGCGGCGCGTTGCGCATTTCGCTTGATGCCCATTGCCCGATGGCAACCCTAAGCCTATCAAGCGATTAAGTTTTCCCAGATGCTGGTAGAGCCTGATTTGATTAGACGTCTTGTTTAAGGTTGCTAAGCTCATGTCCTGCAATTAAATATGATAAAACTCAAGCAGTTGGACTTGACATTTTCAAGGGGGAATAACTTATAAACTCTGACAGGTCCGGGCATGATTGCAAAAATAAGAAAGAATGATAAAGCCGAAAGCCTTGACAAAGAGATATATGGTAGTTATTATTATAGACATAGTTTTGACTTCTTCTTAAGAAGAGTTAAGGAAAAGGTTAAGAAATGGGTGACAATTCTAAGTATTCACCAATTTTGTGCTTGTTAAATCGTATAAAAAATTGTGGAGAAAAGCAAAAGTTAAAATCTAATCGTTGTTGATTTTATTTAAATATATTTATTTTCTTTCGGGTGTCTTTTTGTTGTAATGTGGTAGAGTAGAGGCTATATCAGGAGAATCTAGATTAACACGAATTTAAAATAATGTTTAATCGTTAAATAAAAACTATATCCTCAAGCAGTTGAAATTATAACCACAAAATATACTTAAATTGACGAAAAAGTCAGTGTACAGCAACAAGCCCAAGGAATATATTATATTTATAAATGTTTTACAGAAGTTCAATATACTCACATATCAAGTCATCCGTAACCACTGTCCATTAACCACCTTCAACTACCTTTAACCACCTTCAACTACCTTTAACCACCACTTTCCACACTTCATAAACCGGGGAAATAACAAACCTTTTACAAACCGACAATATCATGATTTATGCTTCCTGGCTGCCAACAGCGATTTCTTGGAACCCCGAATCGATCTCGGACATTTATTCCATGTTTGGTAAATGTCAATGACAGGACCTGGCCCGGGTCCTTGGCCTGCAGCTTGCGTTTCCTGTGTGGATCCTGGCCATGTGGCGGGCGCTCATTTGCCTGCCGCCTGTCACAACAGAATGTTAATGTGCGCGGCCCATTAATGGTTTTTCGAAATTATCCTTTTCCCGCATTGTTGTTGGCCAGGGAGATTTATGTCTCCTCATTGTTTTGGCTGTTTTAGGGTTGCTTGACTTTCACCTGGCCGGGCAAATGCACAAATTTGTGGGCAGGCGCCCTGCAACAATGCTAATCTGTGCTCGGGAATCACAGATCTTCGGGGCTGTAACTCGACTCTTCCCGGGCGATTTGTCAGATTGTAATTCTATATCTGCCGCAGAAACCCTATTTTTGTCCGTTGCTACCCCGCCTGACCCCGATCTCTGATCTGGTGTCGTAGCGCGTGTTTTCAACAGTTTGTTGCAGATTTTGTGCATTTATCATGAGAGTGCGGCCGGCCATCCCCCAAAGATTTCGCTGGGAATGGGAAATGTAACGCGTGCCGGGGCATGTGGCTTGGGTTTTAGTATTAAATTGTTTTGCGGTCGCTCTGATAATCGGACAATCGTACAATATATTTTATTGGAGTGGCTTGGGCCTGGCTCTGGGAATGGTTCGGGGTCCCTCAAAGGGCGTTTTCCTATTTGCAGCTCATGTATAATTTAAATGAAATATCTCTGCCTATTGCTGGCATTAATCAGGCAAAAGTTGCTGGCTGTTGGAGAGGTAAATAACACTTCAAAGGGCCGAGTGTCCCTCTCTAAAAACCGGACTTAATCAGAGCCTTTCCAGCCAGGTTTCCTGCCCATTCCATTACCATTTCCCTCATCATTCTATTTCACTTTGGGGTAGATCAAACTTTCCCTCTGCCTCCCCCCAAAAACCGAAAATGACTGCACATTTGTTTTCCCACAGAAAGAGTCCTCTCTCTCTCCTACCTCAAGCGTTATTGATCACATTTTTTGTGTGTCGAAAAATACATATTTTCGAAACCTTTTGGCCACTCATAAAATGCAAACAGAGAGCCCTGTCGGGGCCATGATAAATATGGAGCTTCCGGTTGGGGTAACTAAGACATCGGCAGGCAAATGAAGAGCCGGCTCCTCGGAGAATAAGAGAAATGGCTGCAATGCATACGTCATTTAACCCCTTTGCGCCATATTTTTCATAAGCTGCCCCACTTTGGGTGATTTCTATTTTTTCGGACACACAGACACAGAGACAGACAGAGTCTGGCTGTCTGGCTGCCTGGCAAAGGATGCGTATCCTGGCTCTGTCCTGCCGCCGCCGATAAAATATGTGAAGGGGCGGCTGGCCCGCACGTATAGAGACATTTATTGATAGATAGCAAACGCATCGCTTGAACCCTTTTACATTTGATGAACGTATCGAATTCCCCACATATTGCCAAAAGCGGCAAATTTATGGCTGTTTGATTTATTTTAACTTTTAACACGCCCCAGCAAAATGCTGGCAAAGAGGCGTGCCGAATGCGGCTGCCCAGTATCGTCAATGGGGGAGTTGTTCCCGAGTTCCGAGTACAGAATCCTGATTCCTGGTTCTCGGTTCTCGATTCATATGGGGTAGTTCCCCTTGACCTCTGAACCCAGCGCCACAAATCTCTCAATAACTCCAAGGGCCCTCGCGTCTGAGGAATTGAAATTGGCCATTATTGAAATATACGTTTGTTGCGGATCTATAAAAAGAATTATAAACTCCCTTTATTAAACGACTTAATTTTATATGCTGCATAAAATAGCGTAATTGAATGGAAGCTTAAAGTATAAAAAAATTGTTGTTGTGGGGAAGTTTTTATCACATTTTTTCTGTAAGGTTTTCTTTTGAAGTTGAGTGAGGAATTTGTAAAGAATATTATAACTAGAAATTTGGATAATGTGATGTTATATTGTTTCGGGGGTAAATATTTGAAATTTTTTCTAGAGAGTGATAGATAAAGCTTTAAAATGATTCATTTATTTATAAATTACATAAAATACCCACTTTCCATAATTAATTTAAGCATATAAGCACTGAAATATAAAAACAGGTATTTAAAAAAATGGTAGAAATAAATATATCTAAAAAACGCGTTCAAGGAATTTGTTTTTATTTATATTCATGACATATTTAAGATTTTTTGGTGCTCTGTTGGAAATTTTCTCTTCTTGAGACTAAAAAATATGACAAATTAGTTAAAAAGATTCTAAATTGTTCACTTAAGGGTTTTTTTAGCTTAAAATAAAGTCCATTAAAACCTCTTAAAAAATTAGGCAAAATAAAAATCCCTGAGTATATTTTTCCGGGGTCCCTTAGAGGTATTCAATTATTTCACTTCGTTTGCACCCGATTTGCGATTCCAGGGGCGGCATAAAGGGCTCATCAGCGTTATTAAACCCGGCGCTCCTTCACCTTCCGCCTACCTCAATTCGCGGAATCCGGTCCAATCACAACTCCACACCATTTGCGTATTACGCTTCATTATGCAGATTTCTTGCCGCCGGTTGAGTTGAGTCGAGTTGAGTCGCGTTCTTTATCCTCCGCTCCGCTTATTTGTTATTGTTGCATGGCTTGCGGCTTGAAAAAATATTTTTATTTAATTTATTTATGAATGAAGCGGCGTTCCGGCGGGTTGCTGGGTGGTTCGGTTGGTGGTAGGCCTGGTAATAAAGGCGGCTGCCACACTCCCCGAAAGCGCGCAAGCCCATTACCATTTCGCTCGTGGTGCCTACCGCATTGTCACATAGATAAGCCGCGTCTGGCTTAACTCATAAAAAAGTGCCGGGAAAGGATAATAAACCAGCACCAGCGAGCGCGAAGGAGACAACGCGTGCGGATTTAAATTTCAACAAAAATAAACAAAGCAAATAGTCATGAAAGGGCGAAGACGTACACTCGGAAAAGGAGGTTTCTAAAATCAGTTTCTTAATCGAGGAATCGATTTTAAAGAAAATCTAGTACCTAAACCTTTGATACTTAAAAAAGAGCTGGCAAATTATGATTTTAAATGTTACATTTTTTGAATGTGTAATTTTTAGTTTCAAATAAGACTCCCTTTAATTTACTCTCTATATTTTTTAAAGTTGTATGCAATTATTAACCTTAAATCTGATCTGAAAACTCCTACCAGTGGTTTCCTTTCTCTTGCAAATTATAAAAGTCTTTTCAGCGCTCTCATTCCATTTTATTTCTCTTGATGTACGTTTGTAGGTAAAGTTAAGCCCGAGGTTGAGACACAGAATTCATGGCCATGGTGGGAAATATTTGTAGTCCGCACAACAACAAGCATTTCCAAAACGTTTTCAACTCTAGTTTCGCCTCAATAATGACAATAATCAAAAACTCTGAGAGCCGACGTTTTCGTGTCTCGCCTTTTGTTATTTGCCGCCCCACAGGCCGGGTCTGAGAAATGAATTTAAAATCAATTTGCGGTCAGCACACAAAAGCAGCCATGAGGTAAACCGCAAAGACAACAATTAAGCGTAACAAATGATTATGAATAGCCATTTTTCTACGCACGGTATGGTATGTTCTTCGGTGAGAAACGGAGCCCCGAATGTAATGATATTTCTGACAGGGCTTGGCCGGCCACGATGCCACGATGAATGAAACCAAGGAATTTGGAATACTACAAACTTAATGCCTTGTGAATGAGTCCGACGACAGGCTGTCTGAGAAATATTTGTGGGCAAGATGTTGCTCCATTTTAGGGAGAGCATGGAGGTGGGTTCTACCAAGTGCATTGTGTTTTATTAAGAAGTAATTTAAGTGGGAAAAATACTGATTGATTTTAAAGAATTAATTTTAGGGACTTTTGTGTGGTCTTCATTGCATTTTTATGAACAAAACATATTAATTTGCCCTAAAAACTACAAGAATTAATTATATAAATTAGAGAAGTGATTAAATTAAATAATTATATAACTTTTAACTAATTAATAATAAAACCTTTGTGAAAACTTTTTAATTTAAGAATATGTGCACATTTTAATACAGATATAGAACAAACCCTTTAATATATGCTTTAATTAATAAGCTCCTTATTAAAGGAACATATTCCCAGCTTACAACAAAACACATTTTCTTTTGCTGCCAAGTGCCACAAATACCTAAAAATAGCAATAATATAAGGACGTGGAAACATCAAAAGGTGTGACGACATCCAATCAAAAACCAGTTCCAACAATAAATATCAGCAGGAGCTAAAAATAGAACCCGTGGCAATCAGAGCAAATGCGAACATCTTCACAGCGACGGGGTTGCGCTGTTCATCGGCATTTGCAGATTGCCGTCCAACAGCCCGGCTAGCTCAGTCGGTAGAGCATGAGACTCTTAATCTCAGGGTCGTGGGTTCGAGCCCCACGTTGGGCGAAAACAACTTTTTTTCCTTTTTTATTTTTTTATTCTTTCTTTTTAAGAAAAATTAGTTTTTTACCAAACCATATTTTTAGAATAAATGATTTTTACCAAAATTCTTTCAACAAACAACAAAGCTTTTATGGAAAATTGGTCACAAGCCAAAGGGCATTTCCCAAAAAATAGGAGACCCCATTGAATATTTAAGGCCTTATAAAATTGTATTAAATTAATTTGGCTGACAAATATTTGCTGGATGCTAGCGAGTGAAAGTCATTGTTCGGATTACACAATATACGCTCATGCATAATTGCATAACGGTTCAAAAGCAAATGAAAAATTCAAAAAGTGCCCCAAAAGCGGGAAACCAGGAAGAGCCGAGAACCCCTTTACCCTTTACCTCCACCAGCCGCAGGACAATTTATAAATTTAACAAAAAACACCACACAAAGCGGTATGAAAGGCAAATAGAGAGAGGAGCACACAGACTCCCTTTCTCATTCGCGTTTTATTCTGTTCCATGGAATATTTTCAGTTTGCAGTAAAAATTAGAGTGGGATAAACAAATACATTTATTACATGCGAATACGGCCAACAAATCCCAGCCAGCCAGGTTTTATTGTGCGTGCCACGCCCCCCGCACAGGCCAGAGGCGACGGAAGGGCGGGCGGTCGGGCATACACGTGACTTTAAAGCTCAGGGGATTACATTGAACGCAGTTTTGTGTGGGATTTTCGTATGCAAAAAGCTTAGGAAATTAATGCGCAGAAGGAAATGCATTTAAATTATGTGGGTGAGTGAGTCGCGGTGGAAGGAGGAGGCGTGGTTTTTCGCCGAGGTGTCCGCCGTGACGGAGGGACAGACAGCTGCCAACCGCCGTCGCCGTTACCGCCAACCGAACGCCGCCCGCCCGCATTAATTTATAATTTCGCCGGAGGAGTTTTACACATTTAATGGCATTGGCACTGGCACCGGCTCCGGCTCTGGGTCTGTGGTGGCGGCGGCGGCGGCGGCGGCTTACAAATGAATACAAATTGCAGTTTGAACTTTGAGTTTACAATTTTGTAATTAACGGCCAACATTTTGCATCATAATTCCCGCGCAGCGAAAGTATTTGGGAATTTAATTAAGTTGCATTGGCCACGCAGATTTATTCGCAGCAGCAGGGTGGCTGTCCCCTGTCCCTGAACCCATCCTTCTTTTCTGCCAACCCTTTGGCTACAGAATTTTCTTGAGCAAAAGTTTTTTAATACCCCTGACTGTCCAGAAAGGAAACACATAAATTTTGTCGGCTCGGCTCGGGCAAATAAACATTATGCAGCAGTTTTTAAAACGTTATTGAAAGGAACACTGTCCCGAAGGGTTGGGCTGGGCACAGCTACGAGGTACAGAGGTCAAACGGTGGAAATCCAGCCAGATTACACGATTTGCTGTTCGGCAAAGTTTTTACATTTTAAGCCCTGTTGATGGGTGCACTGAAAAGTATTAATTTTTATTCTTATATAAAAAATTCACTTTTGCTTTATAACAATTTTTCTCATTTAAATAATATTATATTATAACTTTATAACTTTAAGTTGACAGTCATTTATATTTTCTTCAACAAACCAATATTTATTCTTCATTAATTTATTTAGGATAAGTCTTTCGAGCTAATCGACAAAATTATAAATACAGATGGGGTTTTTTTAAATTAAAGTCAAGTTTTTAACTTCTGATATAATCCAGATATAGTTGCAGTTCCTAATAAAAAATCCTCAATGAAGAACTCATTTTTCTGACGATCTTTCTTAATAATTAATTAATAATTATATATGTTTTTCTCTACAAGTCTCCTTGGATGTAATTTATTTTATAGAAAACCTTATAAAGTGTAACAAAAATTATCCCTGTGTATATCTGGGTTACCCTTTGGCAGCCTCGGTGCTGATTTGACTCACCTTCTGCTGACGTATGACATTGCAGCATCAATTGCTCATGAGCACACGTAATGAAATCGCTCCGAGAATGGATGGATATATGGCTGGGATGGGTTGAAATGGGGGATGGGGATATATTTCTCGGCCGAGGTTGAGGGCATGTCGCTGTTGCCCTTGGTCATTAACAGCGTTAAGCCCGGGACCAGACCGCGCCGGAAGGATGTCGTGGCCGGGTGACGTGTGTGTTTGCACCAACCAAGCGACCCAAACACACCCATCCATCCCTCCAACCATCCATCCTGCGAAAACCCCAGCCCTGAGCCAGTCCATGAGCGTTGTCATTAGCGCTGCTCGTGCGCCGTTATCCCTTTTTAATAAGGTTTACTCAGCATTTTTTGCCGGCTTGCTTCGTTTTTCATTGTTTGTTTGCCGGGCCTCTCTCTCTTTGCAGTTATGTTGTGTTTATTATGCGAGATTTGCGAGAAATTGAACAGCCTCCGACCCTGGGCTCAAGCATCAATCAACGGTAAGATTAATAATGTGAAAAGTTCAGAAAACTCGCGATTTCATAGGCTAGGCAGCTAATTGTGAGTGTTTTGTAAATTGTTGGGTGCTTAGAAGGTTTGGAAATAAACTTGTCATCATTCGAAATACTCCAGTTTGCTTTTAACTTTGAAAAAATATTAAAAAGTTAAGACAAAAATGTATAAACTATTGGTAAACATTTATGTATTACTAAGTTATTATTGAAACTACTAGAAAAATAAATATCACAGCAATTAAGTACATTAAGCACCAAACGCCTTCTTCAACAATAACAGGCTGAATAACCCTTCCAGTTATTGTTATGTTCAAATCGTAAAGCTGGCTTTATAACCCTATTATTATGCCAATACTTCTCTTAAAGATAAATCAAGGTTCTGATGGGTGTTCTAAAGAAAGAACTCCTTATTTGGACCGACCGAGTTCATTTGATTCACACTCACGCTCCTCACGGGCACACCTTGTAATTCGCGACTCCTTGGGATGGCTTTATTTCGCCTTCACCATATATGGAATATTTCCTATTGTGTATTGTCTAGTACAGTGCCATCGTGAGCCGCCATTAACCATTATCTAACCAAATAAGCAATGCACTTCCATTCCCTCGACTAATCTGCCTACGTGCCGCGCACACCACATCGCGATGCCGCCTAATGCCCGCGCCGTAAAAAGATTTAATAATGGGCAAAAACCTTGAGCGTGCACTCGAAATTAAATTGTTATCAAATCGATCAAAGCCACAGCATCATTATCTCAGCATTAGCTGTTGAGGCAAAAAAACCCGCAGAACAAAAAGACGGCAAAAAGGGCTGACGAGAGGAAAACGCGCTTGATAAGCGATTTAAAATGCAGCGAACCAGCTGGAAAATAAGGGGTTGTGGGGCACAAAAAGGGGGTTTTGTAGTTTTTTGCACTCCCGGGCCCAGCTCCTTCCCCCCTGTGCAGATTTCCGAGGGCGCTGTGTTGAGTGGGTTTCGTGTCCGGCGCCTGCAAGCAGCAATAACTTCTAATTAATACACGAAGAGCATAACGAAAGCTAATTATGAAACTAATGAGCTTGTTGGCAATGCAACAGCGGCAGCGGCAGCAACAAGAACCTGGCCAAGAAGCACGAATCAGCCAGCTTGGCCAGCTGAAAGTGGAAAATAACAAAAGGGGCAAAGGGGCTCTGCTCCAAGTGTTAACGACGGTGTGCTCAACATGCCGAGCGCCGCTCCAGGTGCGAAATACCACAGAAGAGTGAGCGCGAACGATTCCACTCGGTCACCCCTACCAGCACACACACTCACACATGGCTAGAAGCACTGAAAGAAATTTCTGGAAAAGCTAATCAGTGACTAAAAGATTTTTAGTTATAAGTAAAAATTACAAAGGGTCTATCAGTAATTTATCCCAAATGAAAATGCTCCCATAGATATGATCCTGAAATTGAGAAACCGCGTTCTCAAATACGTACTTCTCTCATTTTGAGTATGGATTTCCGAAAAATTCTTAGCTTAACTATTTTTCCTCACTTTGAGAACAAAAAAACTCAAAATGAATACAAATGTACTCACATCAAAATTAAGAAATCTTTAGATAAATGCACTTATAGGGTAGTGAAAGCTCTTAGATCTGAGTGGAATTTCCTTAATAATATTCTAGAAATTTAAATCCAATTTTAACTTTAAAAAATATATTTCTTTCTCTGTAACAGCTTGTACGCAGATATTTCATTTCAATTTCCTTTTTGGTTGGCGCGTCTTTTTAGCATACTTGATTATGGTCTTTGGCCGGCAAAAGGCAAGGAGGCAAAGAAGAAGATGGGGCTGGGCCCTGGACGTCGCCGGCCATCAGTCACTTATGCTCACGGCCCGTCACTCAAAGCGGGCTCACACACACACACAAGAGACTACGCCCCGCCATGGTCCACACCTACCTCCACTAAATAACAGAGCGGGACGTGGTCTTGGCGGACAGCGAGGCAGTGGAGGGGCCAGAGAGAAGACCACGATGACTTCGTTCCACGGACGGTCACTGCGATTGGGATGGTTAGTGCTAGTGTTGGCTCGTCCGGTGAGCCGCCGCTACTGTCATTATCTTGTTAACTTGTTGTTACGTCAGCCGGCCAGCGAGTCTGAGTCTGCCTGCGAGCTTGCATGTACGCGGCCGCGGCTCGGAAGGACAGCAGCGATCGGTCGGCTGGAACTCCAAAGAGGAACTCGAATGGAACTATTAGAATTATCATTGTAATATCTTGAAACATGACTTTAAATCTGGGTGTCAAGAGATATGGAAAGCAAATTGAAGTGGGGGTAATGAGAATTTATTTGAAACTTTTGTTTAGGTAAATGGTTGCTAGTTGAAAAGTTGTTAAGATTCTACAAAAAACGAGTTCGAAGCACTGAAATCAGACTTGAATTGATATATAATTGTGATTTAAAGGTCATAATGCTGGGATTTTAGCAATAATATATCAAAAACCGGTTTTATCACAAAGATTTTATTATTATAAATCAAGAAATAGTATTTTTTGGTAAAAAAGTAAAAAGATTTATTAAAAATAACTTTATCTTGTTATGTAAACATTTTTTAGATATTGTAGTACAGTTTTTACTAAGCAAATCTTATTAGAAATCTTACATTTTTAAACCAATTTAAATTTTACAACTAACGTTGGCCTATTTTAAATTGGTTTTGACAATCAACTATATTAAATGTTTATAGCTTACGAAAAAATTTTAAATATTATAAACGAGTTATTCCTTTATTTTCTTTAAGCAAATTATTTAATTAAAAATCCTTTTTTATGCACAATAATTTTTCTAGCACTTGGAACTAAATATATTTAAATAAAAAAACTCACATAGGTTCTATTTTCTTTATAAATTCCCTTCAAAACATAAAAATCACATCTCCCACCGTCTTGACCGGGAGTGTCGAATGCCCCGAACCCACATTAGTGCTCACTTACAGCGTCATCGTGTGTATCTCGCTTAAATTCGTCTGGCCGGGACCAAGCCCGTACTCGTACTCGGACCCATACCTCTTTCCAGTCCAATTCCCATCGCCTGTGCCCGTGCCCTTGCCCCTGTCCCAGTACCTGCCCTCGTCCGTGGCCTTTCCCGATGTGTAATAATAATATACACACAGGTGTCCCAGGCTCTTTTGGCCAAGGGGGCTATGCCAGCTTCGTACCTCATCAATAAGCCTCGGAGGAGGGAAGGGCCTGGGTCCGGGCATTGGCGCTGCATGTAGCACATGTAGCGGCGATTACGCGTAATAATCATCATAATCAAAAGTCGCAACACGAAATGAGTTTCGACTTGTTGTGGCCGCTGCCGCTGCTGCTGCTTCTGGAGGATAACCAGTTAGGGATTGCGCCGGTCCCGCGCTCCACATAGAATTGATTAATATTGGCCCTGGCCATCGGAAATGCGCCGGCTCCCGAGCCCTCTGATTACGACACGACATCGCCATAGTTACAGCGGAGGAGTTCCATTCTGGCCAAGAGGCCAAGAGGAGGAGGTGCCACGGTCCAGTTCCTGACCCATCAAACTAATTTGGCGGCATCAATCGGCGGGGCGGCTCACTGGGAATAGCGTTGGCCCAGGCCCTCGCAAATGGATTAGGACCAGGGCCAGCGATAATTAACATTAGCCAAGGAGTGGTATAAAAACTTTCTTCATCATATGCGGAAATTATTCCGGTATGCTGTGTAATTACGGGGTTCAGCAAGCCCATAGTTTAGTGCCTCATCTGGAATTATGTTGTAATTACTTGGCGTTGGTGTTATGTAAATGCTCTGGAAATAAATATGGTTTGCTGATGGACTCATCTACCAACCATGGTAATTATTTTTTAAAAAGGTTTTTCATAGGATTTGGTATTCCAAAATCCCTGATGTTATACCTTATGTATCATCCTAGCTTTGAACTCCTTTATGGCTCTGAGACACTTTGTAACCCAGCATGTACGGGCCACAATCTTTTTGCGGCCACAAGATCAGACACTAGCCAGGCCGTAATTCCTGGCTAAGAGAACCATTTTGGCTCTGGCCGGGCCATTCGTGTTTTTCGCCGCAACTCTATAAACACAAAAAATAATAATTAACTGACCATCAAATCAACAGCACGTACTCCCTACGTGAGCATAATTTCGCTCCCTGCACACCTTGATTGCCGATTTCGATATGTTCGGGGGCTACGTGCGAAAACGAGAACTAAAAGTTGACCCGGCCAGCCTGTCTGAAACTAAAGCCTGAAGCCTGCTGGACCCTGGTCTCCTCCTGGGGGAGTGGAGATTCTGGAGACATTGGCTTAAGTGCGTTGCCGCCCCGCACTCCGTTGTCGCCGCATAATTAATATGGCGAAATACGGACAGGACAAGGCTGTCATTGGGGTCCTGCGCATTTGCATTTGATTTATCCCTCAGAACCCGGGGCTCTCGGCCAAAGTCAGGCCATAAAACTCGGCTCAAGTGCAAATGCGCTCAAATCTGCACTTAGAGCCGCCCTCCGTCCCGCAGTGAGTGCGAGTGTGTATTACTATAATTAAATTGAAAATTACTGCCAAGCAATTGCAATTGTCCACCCGAGTGGACCTTAATAATGGGTTTGTGTGTGGCCCTAATCATTGTCTGTGCATCTGTCTATGTCTCCGTCTCCGAGTCCATGTCCTTGTCCGGCGAAATGTTTCGGGGGTTGGCCGGCCGAGCCACGCATAAGTTATAAATTATGCATCTATGCATAATTTACAGCCGTAAGGTCAGACAGTTGCATTTGCCAGTTCACTGCCACGCCGGCCCCCTCAAGGCAGTGTCGCACTTTACTCTCAGGGAACTCCCCGAAATTGCATTTGGGGAAGTAAATAATTACAGATATTTTTAGCAAGGTATTAAAGCTCATTGAGTAAGAGAAAGTAGGAATAATAGATCAGAACCCTTGGTCCCTCAAAATGCAATCGCAAAAACTATTCTCAGATACATTTGTCTAACTTTTTGCACCGCACTCGGCAGGCAACCACTTGAACAGTCAACCACTTCGACAGTGGTTCATTGTACCATGCATGAGTCCTCGTCCAATCCGCTCCTCTTAACCTCCTGAAGCCTAGCCGAGGCAGGGGGCAGGGTTAAGGGAGCCCCACTCAGAACTTGTTTTTGCATCAGCTCGCAACCGCATCATTTTGATGTATTTTGCGGTTTGGTTGTTTAGCAGCGCAGTTTTTAGTGTATCATCATCACGAGTTTACACGCACGAGCTGCTGCGTTGGGTATTTTTGCATACACTCCATATATACACACACCCATTAACATACTCGGCGAGTGTATATCCCGGATATAGCTATAGATGTAAGGGGGGCATGGCATTGTTGTGGATGGGATGCTGGATGCTGCCCCGGCTTGAATTATCATGCATGTGTTTGTCTTATTGCATTTTATTCAAATTTCCTACCGTGCGGTTTTTACGTTTTGCCCGAACGTACGTACGAGTACCTTCATATCGCTGCCATCGATTTGCAATTCGCAATCGCAATCAGCTCCAGTCCAGAGACCTGGAGAACTGGAACCTGGAACCTCACTGGGCCTCAGGAAACGTTGATGAATGTATACATACAGTCGACAAACAGATGTTCCTGCCTCCCAATGGAGGTGTCTGCGGCGTTTCAACAACAACTGTTGGTGAATATTTATATTGGCTTCTGTTTTGCAAATCGAAATCAATAGGAGCTACATCAAAACAGTTTATCAAAACAAATAGTTCAGGTAAATAAGGTGAGGTTTCTTAAATATTGGTGAACTATTGGTAAAGTTCAAAACAGTTGGTTAATCATTTGAGTTTTTAGGGGTTTAATGCAAGCAGCTGTTGGTGAAACATTTAAATAGAGGAGAAATGTTGTTATGCTTAAATAATTTGATTGCTTAGTAACCTAATTGAGCAGAAATCAAAAATAACGAAGAAAAAAGATGTTGGTGAAACATTGGTGAATTATTAAACTGACTTGTGGTGGCCTGGGCTTTATAATTTTAAAATTTTTTGCGCTTGCATACTTCAAAGTCTTTGAACTTTAAATAGTTTGATCTATATTCAGCAGCAAAAAGAGTACAATGGTGGAGTATAACTCAACAACTACTGTTGGTGAATATTTATGTTGGCTTCTGTTTTGCAAATCGAAATCGATAGGAGCTTAATCAAAACAAATAATTCAGGTAAGTAAGGTGAGGGTCTTTAAGTATGGGTGAATTCTTGAAAAACTTCAAAACAGTTGGTGAAGTATTGGAGATTCTAGTGATTTTCTATAAGCAGATGTTGGTGACATATTTAAATAAAGCAGAAATGTTATTAAATCATTGGTGTGATTAAAAAATTTGATAGCTTAGTAACTAAGTTGAGCAGTAATCCAAACTAAGGTAGGAAACAGATGTTGGAAAAATATTGGTGAATCATTAAACTGGCTTTTGATGGCCTGGACTTTTGAATTTAAAAATGTTTCTTACTTCCATACATACACTTTGATCTTTAAACAGTTTGATTTATAATAAGCAGAAAAATGGGTAGAATGGTGGACTATAACCCCTTTTATTTATTTTTGGTTCTACGAGAATCCAAATAGTTTGCATTTCAAACTTCCCAACCCCAAGAATTCCAATTGGTCGAATCTATATTTTCAAAAACACTTCGCATATGCAGATAAATGAGAGGAGATATGAAGGAGGATAGGTGAGAGCCTGCATCCTTTCGGCTGACCCTTTTAATAGGTATGAAGGTATTCCTGGGCCCCGAAATTCCTTTCGTTTAGCTACCGCATTATTGACCTGGCTTTATTCGTCGTCGGTGGTGGTCACGTGTGCCGGCCCCTGCCTTTTCTAACGTTTCTTTTGGGGCTCTTCGGATGGGAAAAGCCCTTTGTCTTGTACTTTATGGCCACGTAAGGGTCGACAGCTGTGTTTGTAACCAATTTGCTACTGTACAGCCAAAAATACAATAATAAAACAGGGACCGGGGAGCCCAAGCCCAAACCCAAAAAAAGAGGAAGGAAAACATCTTTTACAGCCATGTAACTGGACTCCAACTACGGGTTATGCTGAGCATATTTTAAAGTTTTCATTTGCATTTGCGTTGTCGTGTTGGGGTTAAATGCAGGCCACCTTTCAAAACCATTTGCACCTGTCGGGCCCGAGAGAGCGGGGCGAAACAACAGCCAGGCAATTAGGCTCTTAAAACAATGTGGAATAGATTGTCCGGGAATGGGGAGGAGGCAGAGCTAGAGCCGGCATCTGTATCGGCATCTCCATCTCTGGTTCCCATCTCCATCTGCATTGATTTGGGCGGCCTTAATTTGATGGCTATCGCCGGGGGATGTCCTCGCAATTGGCAGTGGCATCTGCGTGTTGGCGACACACGCACCCGGAATACCCGGCCAGGACAAAGACGACGCTCAAAATTGCTTATCAAAGTTGCACAATCGAAAAGAAGCGACGACGACGCACCAGCATAACGAGACACAGATACTCCTTCCGAAAATGCGGGAAGCGAACCCAAGTTCCCTGTGTTTTCGGTTCTCCGTATCGGGGGATATAGAAGGGAAGGCATCGAGCGGTACGTGAGACGGTAATGTGTGCAAAACAAATCAAGCAACAGGGCCTCTGATATAATCAGGCAGAGGCCAAACCAGGGATGGGTTCAGACCTCTAAGAATTCCCAAGTGTTGCAGCGGAAAATTGCCAAATCATGTTCCTTATTGAAATTGATTGAGAGCTGCGTTAGGAATTCGGTGAAGAATCCCTTATTAGCTAGTGCAACTTGCGCATCTGTTATTAAATCCACGTAATGGTTAGTTCATGATTGATATTTCTTCTATAAGGAACCTTCTTACTTGTAGATGTTCACTTTCAGTCCGCGACATCAAGGTCTGAGCTCCATTTAATAATGTTCCATTTAGCAATTTCCTGGTGGCTTTTGCGGGCTTATTCCATTTCCAGAGCCCTGGCTGCAGCCCTGCATGAAATCACAATAGATCAAACTAATATCACATATCACTGGATCACCCATCCCTAGTCCATTTATGTATAAACTACCCAAGAGCATACGCACATAAGTGCGACGAAGGGCTTGTCAGCAGGCCATCGTTGTCGCCGCGGGCTCTTACACAGATGGGCACTGGGAAAAATTAATACTAAAGAATTTGTACAAAAACTTATAAACTTTAAATATAAGAATGTTACAATCGGTAGTGCTAGACTATGGGATACCCGGCACATAGAGCTTTGTGTTTCAAATTAAAAGAAACCAATGTCTAAATATGCTTCGGTAGAAGTACTGACGGACAGACTGACGGACAGGTTGATGGGCAGATTGATGAAGAGTCTAACGGACAAACTGACGGACAGACAGACGGACAACGTTAAATTATTTCTTCGAATTATAATCATCAAGAATATATACATATTTACTTTATTACTTATCAAAATTGGTAGAAATTTTAGTCGAAAATTAAGGTTGCATTTTTGTTTTATAAACGAGGAACCATTTTTTTTTCTCAGTGTCCCTCTGGGAGTTGAAGTTCGAGAGCTGCAGGCTTCGTCGCCGTTGCCGTCGCCGTCACTGTCTCCTTCTCACCATTTTTCATTTCATTGCGCCGCTGCACATGGCTGTCAACTGCCAGGCCAAGACGCAGATGGACGCGGAGATGGCAACGGCGGCGGCGGCGTCTAAGCTGCAGCCTCCTTGGACCGAGTCCTCCGAAAAGGATGGCTGGCGGGGGAATGGAGAGCGCGCCCGCATATCGATTTCAGCGCATTGTGCCCTGTTTGCATACAAATATCCTAAGGACATGTCACAGAGACGCACTGAGTGCCATGTCCCTTCCCCCGCCTCTGGCTGCACGTACGCATGTAAATTGTATTTGTGCGCGGGGAGAGCACACACTCGTACTTAGGGATCCTGCGCTCCTTTCATCGGCATCCTTGAGCTGCTTGTGCTTGATTTCATTTGCCGGGGCAATTGTCTTCGGCGGCGTCTGCCTCGACTTTATTTTTGCCAAAACTTCCACGCAAATTCGAATTCCTCGCTCTTTGGCAACTTGTCAGGCCAGGCAGCCATTTTTTTCCTTCTGCCTTTTTTATTCCAAAAAAAAGTTCCAGATATCCTGGTGCATGTGCCACCAGGACCTTTGTGCCTTTGTGCGTGGTGGCGTCCGCCTTTCAGCGAAGACAGCGAATTGGCCTGCGCTTGTGCCTGCCAGTGACACTTGATGTTTAATTTCAATAACTCAGTGCTCGCAGTTTGGATTCTTTTCCCCCTCATCTGCTCGGAGGGGGAGTGTGTGGCATTGACTGGCAATGGCGATGGTGCTGAAGTCCCAGATTCCAATTATAGCTGTCCAAAATAAGGACGAGTGCAAATTACACGGATTCAACATTCAATAGAGCAGTCACAGCGAAATCTTTGGCACTTGAAAAGTATTATGAGTCTGTCAAAAGGGGAGGAGGTTCAAGGAAAATATAATCATAATTTGGGAAAATTTATAAAAATTATAGGATTATTTCCTAGAGGTATTTAAATCTATAAACTCTTGACCCAAAAGCTAGAACAGGCTTCCCACCAATTCTAACATACCTTTTTAATAACTTTTTCCCAGCTCCATAAATTAAACTAAAAACGATTTGAATTTGAATTCAAAGGCGCTTTCGGTCCAGCTCACACTCCAAATTTGATATTGATTTAAATCCTGTACCAGTTATCGCATTCACTCGATTCCGGCTGGATTTATTTTCGAATTTCCTTTGCCTGGTCGCTGGGCTATATGCTGGGCTACATGCATTCGCTTCGCTCTTTGTTATTCCCGGAAATTCCCCTCCGCACACACACAACCATTTCCAATATTATAATAAATGCCCCAAAATCCAATTACTTTACCACAATGTCCGAAATATATTTTGATTTCAACCCCTGCCCCTCTTGGTGTACCTCCTTTTTGGGCCCTTGGCTTTTGTGGTTAACTCGGGACCGCTGGTGCAGCGGCAAAGGCAGCAGGGGAATTCAAAAACCGTAAAACGCAAGTTGCAGCAAACAAAGAACCCATGCGGCTTGCAATTGTGAAAGGTCAACATTCATTTTTGGGGGGTTTTCACTTTTCCTTTTTCCCCATTATACCCACTCAGCGGGCGGTCGGCCAGAAATGCTGACCTGACCCGGCCGGGAGGTGTGAAAATGCCAGGGAATCGTTCGGTATCGAGGAAAATCGGGCTGGGGAAACACATTTCATTGACTGACTGACTGCTGCTGTTGCTGCTGGGAATTAATTGAGGCAACTTGACAGCTGCCCTGGCCTCTAACCCTCCAACAGCATCAAAAGTTCCGACCTGGCTTAAAGCTGCCTGGAGCCTGGGTCTTAAAGCCCACAGCAGGAGGCTCCTCCGAGCAGAACAGAGTTGTCAGAGTCGGCAGGGCCAGCTGTTAATGAGCATTCAACTGGCTAATTAATTTTATACATTTATTAAACTTTGTCTCTGGCCCCGGCCGCATCCCACAAACTATTTACCATACAAATCTAATTTTATCAACTTTGTCTTTGGCCGCTTAACTAGCTGAGTCCTGTCCTGTGTCCCTTTGTCCCGTGTCCTTTCTCTGCTCTATTCCCATTTCTCTATCGAAAGGAGCCCAACAGCTGCCCCGACTCCTGTCAAAACATTGTGACACAGTTCTGCTTTCTTACAATTTGCCCCGCTCTTTATTTAGCCACGTTTGTTACGGCTCGCGCCATTCTCTTGGCTCATTAACGTTGGCCTTTGTTTCGTCCCGTCATCGTTGTCGTCTGGGAGAGAGCAGGGAAAGCAGGGCAAGCAGGGAAAGCAGGAAAAGCAGCAGAAAAGCAGGAAGAGAGTCCAAGGAGGAGCAGGAGCTGAGCCAGGCATCCTGCATCTATCGCCTTTGTGCGGTGGCCTTTGTAATTTATAAAAGTCCACCGAACAGACTCAACTGATATTGGGACTGGCTGGCTGGATGGCTGGACTGGATGATGGTTAGATGGTTGGCTGGCTAGCTAGATGGTTGGTCCATGTAAATCAGGTCAAAACAATGCAACTGACAGTGAATTGTGCCCGGTTGTCCCCTCTTCTCCTTCCTGGCGCCGCCACAATGACACATTCAGGGACTCGAACAGTTTTACTTCATTGTTGGTTACTCAGCAATTCATTCACAGGACACACCTTGTAGTCGGTAGCCGGGCGCCTCGCATTGCCCTTTTTATGGCCATGTCCTTTGCTTATCCGGCCTGACTAATGACAAGCACGGCTACAGCTAGCCAACTCTGCTCCGGTTTTGCACTCGGCCTTTTGTCAACCACTTCGACTTGGAATCGTCCTCGTTCAGGGCCTCCTCTTTTTCTTCTCTCTCCTACTTGGGCTTGGGCGGGTCCTTGCGGCAGGTGCTGCTCCTCTCTTTCCTTACAACAAAGGCATAAATTATTTGTGCTGTCAACATGGCTTCCTCAGTCCTGTAAATGGCAGTTGGCCTGCGAGCCCCAGTCCGAGCCCGAGCCCGAGAGCTTATTGTTTGTCTATTGATTTGAATTTGCCCAGGAATTATGCAAGTTATTTTATATCTGTCCCCATCTCCGTGGAGCAAACAAATGTTTGTTGTCTCCCGAAGTCGGGGCCGGGGACTGATGGATGCTTAATTGTTATGGATAGTCCACAGAAGAAGCTTGTGCAATCTGTGACTTCGAATAAAAATGTCTGCCGTTGAAGGCATAAGATGCATTGTTGGGAAATGAAAATAAATTGTTTCTGGGTCTCTAAATAAAATTTGTACAATATTTAATTCAACATTTGTGTTTTTAGATGCTCTGGGGATAATTATAAACACGTGTTTAAATAGTAGTTGCCATCACCTTTCGATCTATCAGTAGTTACAATGATTACATCAGCAAAATAAATTAAATTAATTTTTTAGTAGCAACTTCATCAAGTGTACTAAATATAACTGGCATTACGAATTTACGCGCTGAGTTTCTGGCCCGAAAATGTTGCTAATTTCCGTAAATTATTCAGCGCCGACCTTCGTCTGCTGCGGTGATTATGCGAGATTAAAAGCCTTCGAAAATATCAATTGGGGACTCGGCCCGGCCCAAACAAATGGCAATGCAAATCAATTGGCCAAGTGTGAATGGCTGGGACAAAGGCCGAAAATTGTCAAACTCTGACCGCATCTAAATACAATAAATGAATAATTGATTCGTTGCTGTTGCCCGGCAACTAATTGCGACTAACTTTGCTGATTTGCCTGCCCGAATGGCAAATGTTCTGATAATGGAATATAATTACCATCGAAAAAGGGAAACTCTATTGTGGAGTAATTGTCGGCATTGTGCGTAATCAAATTCTGGCTCATCTCGCAAAAAGTTTAATTGCCTTAATTGCATTCGCCCGATTCGGATGCGGATATCCAGTGATCGGCTATAAAAGCCGCAGATTTCGAAGCGATGGCCAACAGTCGAGACTCTCGAGTGAATCCGGAAAAGCTCCCAACTCCCAGCTCCCAACATGAAAGCCACTCTCTTCTGCGTTGCTCTGGCCGCCCTCCTGGCTGTTGGTCAGGTAATGGGAGTACCTCCTCCGTATCAACCCACTAACTCTGGCATGTTCTATATACGTAGTGCGATCCGGACTTCCGGCAGATCATGCAGCAGTGCATGGCCTCCACGCAGGTAACGGAGGCCGACCTCAAGGAGTTCATGGCCAACGGCATGCAGGGCAACGCCAAGGAGAACCTCAAGTGCTACACCAAGTGCCTGATGGAGAAGCAGGGCCACCTCGTCAATGGGCAGTTCAATGCCCAGGCCCTGCTCGACACCCTGAAGAATGTGCCGCAGATCAAGGACAAGATGGACGAGATCACCTCGGGCGTGAATGCCTGCAAGGATATCAAGGGCACCAACGACTGTGACACGGCCTTTAAGATCACCATGTGCTTGAAGGAGCACAAGGCCATGCCGGGACATCACTAGGAACCCGACAAGGGAACTCCTGGCTTTATTAATCGGTAAGCCAGGGTGGCTCTTCTCAGGTGAAATATTGTGAAATAAATCTGTTCAAGTTGCATCAAAGCAAAGGAGAGGGTTATATTATGGGGAAAAATACTGGCTGAGCTAGAGCACTTTTCCAAAAAGAGATATAAAGTGACCTTACAAAGCAAATGAAACAAATATGAGCTCGGTAACACTGGAAGAAATTCCTCAATAGTGAGAAATATCCTAAAAATAAAGTATTGTGAGCTTTTAAAGTATTTAAGTAGGCAAAATAATGTGTAAGTATGTCTCTAAAGAACTTTAAGTGATCATAAAAACTTATTATAGTGTGACCATACAATGCAAGTGAATTGAAGATGAACTTGGTAACACTGGAAGGAATTTTTATAAAGAGTATCTCCCTTTTATCAAGTATTCGAGTTTACAAGTGTCTAACTGGATAAAACTATGAGTAAGTATGTCTTTAAGGAACTTTAAGTGATCAAAAACTTGCTATAGTGTGACCTTGCAACACAAATGAATTGAATATGAAGTCGGTAACACTGGAAGGAATTCCTAAAAGGAATATCTCTTTTTAATAAAGTGTTGTGAGCTTGCCAAGTATATTGTGGACAAAACTATGAGTAAAGTAAAGATAGTACTTCAAACTGGCTTTAAAGAACCGAAAATGGTTAGAAAAATCTACTCACTGAACTTGTACCATCGATAACCTATCATTTTCTTATCACCAGAGACCATCGACACACAACTAGGTGTGTTGTCAACCTGGAGAGTCCCTAACCTAGCCCAAAAACCCAACTCAAATGAAATCTCTGTATGTTTCAGGCCAGAATGATGGGCAAAGAACTACCAGAGGATAGAACCAAAGTCAAGAAAGAGTTACAGCGCAGTGTCGTGATTTATCAACTCTTGGGATTCTGGGAAGCAGCCATTGACAACCTGTTTCCTTCGAGCCACCGCAGCGTTTGTCTACGAGAATCATTTGTCAATTTTAATAAGTTTAAAATCAAGATAATTAAAAGAGAAGTTCGAAACAACGAAACAACGGGCGCTTGGCAACCGAGGAGAAGGCAGCCAGGAATGCGGGATGCTGGGACCTGGCCACGCTACGTGGGATGCTAGGTTGCTGGGTGGAAAGGGAATCCTTTCCTTTTCTTTGAAACACTGTGACACCAATTACCGCTAATAAATCATTTCACGTGTGAGATTCCCCCAGCCGTACCTTTGGGTAACATATGAGCTGCGCTTAATGGCGAAAATCGGGGCTGGCAGCAGGAGAGGATGGAGCCAATGTAACCATAGAAGATGTAACATAAATCAACGCCGCAGCCTGCAATGGAAGAAGACAAACGCGGTTCATTGCACTTGTCTGTCGATTCCCGGAGCTCGAGGTTCAGGGATCGGGGATTGGGCACTGGCTTTGAGGATTGGGAGTGTGAGAGTGAGGAACCACGGGGCCGGCAGGTTGACAAGCCCCAGCGACATGAGACAACAGAATCCGAGCGCGCTGCCCGTAAAGAGAAAGCCAAGAATTCTTTGAAGGACCAACCCTGCCCCAGCACCAGTCCCACTCCCTGTCCAGCAATGACAATTTGAAAAAGAATCCCTGCTTCTTGTTTGAATTGAAAGGTCGCCGTCGTCGTAGTCGTCGAAGGAGGATAAGGAGAAGTAGCAAGAGATGGAATGGAGTTCAGAGATGCAGATGGAGCGGGTCGTAGTCGGACGTAGTTGGGGCGTTGTCATGGCAGCCACATGCATACAAATTTTACCCACTTCAAATTGTGCAGCCCGGCCATGCATATAATGGCCTGGCCTTTTATCAACTAACAAATACCGGGCAACAAAAAACTTTCCAACGATGGATGGCAGCCTAGCAGTTGCACTGGAAAACTCAATTTGAATATTGTCGGACGAAACAAGCAGAAGAAAGGAGCCGGGCCTCTGCCCAGGCCAAGACGGGCCCCAAGACGTACCAGCACATGATGAAATGCAGTCAAGTTAAAAAGTGTCACTTGAGTTATGAGTTCATTGTTTGGAGTTACCAGGAGACCAGGAGACGATGATGGAGCAGCCCAGGCTTTCAATGGGTTGTGCCTCGAAGAGAGGGGTTATAGTTGGCCAGGCACAAAGCCTCGGCTGGGTGGCTACTTCGGGATGACTAAGACGATTGCGGTGTCTCGAAAGATATTGTGGCGGCTGGGTAGTTTATGGCTGAGTCAATGCCTATACCATATACTTCCCCCTTTCGCTTCGCTTTGTTTTCCGGCTTAATTTGATCCTGAAACTTCGATAGAGACTTGTCCAAAAGCTAGAACTAATTCGTAGATAAGTTCAATCTTTGGAATGACATTTCTCCCGCCCTCAGGCCGCACAATTGTCACCCCAAAAATATTCGGTTATTTTCAACACTTGCTTCCCGGTACTGGGACTTATCTCCGCCGGACGATCTTATTCGCCGATCCGCTGTCACAGATAGATACCGGCTGGGCGATAGGAGAAATAATGGATATGGCAGCGCATAGACACTCGTCGTCATATGAAATGAGTTTCAATTTTGAAAAATTGCTTTCAAAATGCTTGTGTGAAAAACGGAAATGCGAAGGGAATTTACCCCAGCTCCCTCGGTTTTGTTGTTTCCTCTCTCTGCGAGGAGCGTGTGCCCAAATTTGAAAGCAAATGAACAAAGGTGCACTGTGAAAAACACCTACAAAATATTCGTAAATTTAGAGAGAATTTAATTTAGCTTTGCCTTCATTTTTCTGAGCTTGAAGGTAAGTTTTGGCTGTTGTTTGAGGAGGCTCAACAGTTTTCAAACATCTTTTATACAAAAAAATGTAAATAATCTTAGTTTCCTCAGTGTACGAGCTATTACCAGGGGTTTGGGTTGAGGGGTTGCCCGGTACCGGGGTCTTTACTGCATTTACGGCCTTAAAGTTGACACTTTTGTTGCCGTTTTGTGCGGGTGCACGTTTTCCCGCTCGGAAAAGTGGGAAAACCTAACGGCACAGTCCCGCTCAAGATGCACGGGCACGGCAATGGCAACGGCGATCAGATCCAGGTCCCAGATCGCAGATCTCGATCTCTTGAGCCCCGTTCACACCACCGCCGTCCCGGGAGGGCACTCTTGTCTAGCCGACCCCGATGAATTTACATATCCAAGAGTTTTATTGCCAAATCCTTATTATGTGGGAACTGGCCCTGTGTTGGTTTCATTGTCGTCGGTTCGGAATTTAATTATCGGTTGCATGTCAACGCCTTTTCAATACCTTCATTATGTTGCAGGGTCGCAGTTGGGTCATAATTAAGCGCGCCTAAATATACGGCTTTTGGTGAATTCTAATTTTAATTGCAGCCGCCGTCTATTTTGGGTGTTCCTAGTCGAACCTCTCACCTCTAACCTCCATGGGCAGCGACGTTGGATGAATGGAAAAGCAGAATATTTTTATTTAAATTACCCGGATGTTAACAATTTGCTGTCCATGGTCTCTGATCGCGCACAGTGGCATTTGATTTATGAATATAATGTAAGGTTTGGCGTCGAACCATGTAGAGGTTCTTGTGATCTGTAAACCCTAGCAAAATGAGGTGGGTCTGTGGCTCTCTGATCAAATATAACGGCTGCTTAGGGTCATGGGAATTGAAATGTTGGTTAGGAAAAAGAATGGTTTTGAAGACCATTAAATATGAGGTAATTATCTTAAGGGATCCTATACTTAAAAGGACTCCAGGCGATGAATCAAATACGTAACTATTTATAAATTTTATTCCGGAACTAAATTTGTATATCTTGAAATTATGATGATAGTTTTAATATTTTTCAACTTATGGAAGAACTATAACTGCAATGAATTAATGTTGAACATTCAACCCATTAATATAAGAACTTATTTATAGACTTTTATAACTCCTAGAGACTCCGCTTATATTTTAAACTAAGAGTTGCTTCTGTAGTAGTTAACTTACAACGATAAATTGGCTTAAAATTAAAACTAAATATTTTTATAAATTCTTTTTAAGGAACCCTACAAATATCCCAACTTTCAGTTCGTGTTGCAACTCTCTAACCAGAACCTTGATTCAACTAATAAAGAGAGTGCTCTCCACACAGATATCCGCTTACTTTTGAACCCCGCACCTGAAGTGGCTTAAAATCAAACCAATTCCCCATGCCATATCTATGGCAATCACGTGGACATATCTCGCTGCCATCTGCTCGGCCCAGGGAATCGTAAAAAACCCGGCTAACCGACTCAGCCATCGCGACTGAGGGGGCTGAACTTAGTTGTCACTCAAATTGTCGCAGGGGCCACACGCAAATTTATTAAATCGATATTGCCGTCAAAATGGAAAGTGGCAGGTCGGGGAAATGGAAAATGGTCGGGACTGGGGCTGGGCCAATGGTTAACTGGGAAATCCCCGCGTTGTCAGACAGACGAAAGCCCAATGCAAACATTTGCCTTGATTGCACTTGGTAACGACTCGATTCGGCCTTGGTTAGAGCGACAGACAAATATTTGAATGTCGCGGAAAAATCGAACAGTTGTGGGCGGAAAACCGTCTTGGGGAAAACCGTCTGTCCAAGTGGGTTGCACAAATTTATTGTTATTACAAGCGATTTTCCTAAAATAATTAATAGCAAGTGTGCCGAGGAGGACTCAGTCGCAGTCGGACTTGGACTTGGACTCGGGCTCTGTGGCTGTCAAAAGCAGGAACTGCAATTACAAGAACAGTTACATTGCGCCCAGCGAAGGGACAAAGGATGAGGGACAACTGAGGCGACGGCGACTCAGGCGAGGGGAGCAGCATGGTGTCCGGCAATTGTGCATTTTGTCAATGGGAATTAAATTGGCAGTCGTCGACTCTCAGAATGCCAACTCACACCAGCAGGAACTGACAGCTCGCAAAGCCGGGGAAATGGGAAGGGGAATGTGAGCGGGAATGGGAATGGGAATATCCTCGAAGCGGCAGGATGTCAAAAGTTCCTAAAGGGACACACCAAGTCGGGTGGTTCAATTGTGGGCATGTTGAGCGTCTGTCCGATCGTTCAGTTGGCCAGCCATTCCCATCATTAGCGCCTGTACGTGTCAAATTGATGCTGTTATTGTTCTCTCAGCCGGGCAATAGTGTCCTGCTCCTGCGCTGGCAGGAGAGTATCCGTGAGTACTATTTGACATTTAGCTTAGCCGCGGGTGACAAATTTAATGGACGCTCTCGCCTGGCACATCTCTTTGCGGCCCAGCCAGAGGGTGCTATTGATTTTCCAGCCTCGAATCCGAATCCGAACCGAAATCCATTCAACTATTTGACTGTCTAATTACTGTTCTATATATTCCAGACATTTGGCATAAATATTTTGTAAATACCAGGCTAGGGAGTAGAGAAAGCAGAACAATGGGTCTGCTCATCTGGCAGCATTCCAGCCGCAAGATAAAGGTATTATCCTGACAATATAACCCTTTTCGTGTGGGGGCACCTAAGCCGTAAAGCTGACATGTGCTAAGGCGATGAAAATCGGTTGTTCTTTGTGGGGAAAATTGCTTTCAAATAGAGAGAAATTTTATCAAAGTTGATAGAATGCTTATAGCTTTTTTTCTGATATATATTTTATAGGGAGATAAAGAATAATAAAAACAATATTTCAATGAAAAGAAAATTATATTATTATTTTATCAAATTATATATAAAGCTGACAAGTGTTAAGAGGCGGAAAATCTGTATTTTCTGCCAGAATATTCCGTTATAAGTTTACATTGACTTAAAATAAAATAAATAATGAGAAATATGGGTAATATTAATAGAATATTTATAGCTAAGATAAATAATAAAATAAAGAATATTTTAATGAAAAGAAAGCACCCAAATTATGCATAAAAATCATAAAGCTGACATATGTAAAGGCGCTGAAAGTCTGAAGCCCCTCAGGTCGTGATATACCCATCACACGTACTCCCCAATCCCCTCGATATTTAAATTCCCCAAACCGAGTTCGACTCGAAAGTATTAAGATTCCGTCGAAGTAAGTGCTCGATGGTTTCGCAGTGATTTCCCGCACATACTTCTGGCATAAATCAATTAGCCGCGGACACTTTTCCAGGCCGCTGCGAGCTCGTAAATTATAAATGTTTTCAAAAGCACACACACTCACACCCTGGAGTTGTCCAGAATGCATTTGGGCCACGAATTACCTGCGGTATGTGGTTCTGGCCGTGGCTACGTGTCTTGGCCGCATCTTAGATACCTTTTGGCCGAGCTTTGGGGCCAGCGCCTGCTCTCATATAAATTATTTTTGATTGATGTGGCTCGAAGAGGCCGAGCACGTGCAACTCAGCAACTCAGCTCAGCTCTCCAAGATGATTAAAATGCAGCCAAGGTTACGTGTGGCGTCCGCCGTCCAAGAAGGAAAGAAAAAATCCAGGGAAATAAAGAACAAAAATATATATATGTTTTAATTGTCTCGGTTTTCGGTTTTCGGTTTTTTGGGGCTTTTGTTCGAGTGAATAAGCATTTCTTGGAGTTGGAGTTGGAGGCGAGTATGATTTTTGAGTTCTTCGAATTAACGAGCTGTGGACGTGCACGGCATTTCTTCGGCCATTATTTCACCGCCTGAAACTTAAGAATTCTGAGTAATTTATTATACGCTGTTTTAGTTCTGCTCGGCCGTGGTCTGTTTGCGGTAAACTAGTTTAGTGACGCCTCGTAACAGTTCCTGGGAAAGCGGTCAGCCAAGCTAACCTCCACATTCCATCTACTTGCACGTGTCCAAATTGCAGGCACGCTCTGTACTCGGAGGAGGATCTCCCCAGACCCTGGCTGATCGGAGGGACTCTTAAAGTGCCATAAAGTGCGCCTATCTAGTGGCTTGCTAGGTTTTATTGGCTCGCATGTAATTGCTATTATTTCCACTGTCTAGAGGCCTTCCTAGAATTATGGCCAATACACTTGGCGGAGGCTTTCCCCGGAAAGAACCCAGCTACCGCAGCCTGGCTTTCCCTGAATGAGTAACTTCGTAATAGTAGCTGCCTTCGAGGGGTTTTAATCATTGAACGCAGCAATTTAATGGAGGTCCCAGTTTATGATGTAAACTGTAGAGGCCAGCTGGTCGCGATCCGAATCTCTGGAACTGTTTCCCACACAGCACCAGTTTCAGTTTAGAACTCCAATTACTGCCTTTGCCAGAGGCGGTATTACAAAACCCGATTCAATACTAAAGTTTTAAGTGTTTTCAGTTAGCGTAAAATGGTTTAGCTTCTTGTTTTCATATTTGGTTTCGGTAAATCAAGGTTTATTTAATGGGAAAATAGAAGGAGGAGGTTTAAAAGGTTCCTTTTATGATTTGGTAAAGAAATGTTCTTTTTAATTCTCTTAACTAAGGGAACCATGGAATATTGCAGGACTTAACTCTTCTAGTTCTTGAAAGATTACTTTCATTTCGGTTGCTCTTACGAACGCGTTTCTGTTGCTTTCTTGGCAAGTGTCTTGCCAACACTTTGGCCACACTGTTTCACATTCCCAATCGCACTCTACAAAAGCCCAAAGGAAGACAAAAGGCTTGCGAAAGCGGCTTCGATTGCTCGACGCTTGTTCAAGTTTAATTGGAAAACGAAAACGCAATATTTGCCTACGCCCGAGTCCGGAGGATTGGAGTTGCTGGCTGGAAAAATCTGGAGAAAAAAGCGAGGAAGGAAGCACAACAATCAATAGATCAAAACTGCACACGAGGCGCTGCGCCTGTGCATCCAATTGCAATCATCGAGAGTCGAGAGTCGAGGGAGCCTTGGCCAAGCCAAGGACGAGGGCCAGAGGAGCAGAAAAACTGGCTCAGAACCTGAACCACAGCCAGAGCCGGAGCCAGAGCCAGGCGATGACTAAACAAAGTTAGACAAGATTGTGCAACAAACAAAACAGAGGCAGCAAAAACTGCAGCGCGCCTGCATTGTTCTCCACCTGCCCATCCAGAGCAGAGCCAGCACCCAGCTCCCAGCTCCCAGCCCCGCCCCAGCCCACTCACCTGTTAGTGGCAGCTTGTTGGCACTGCCACTGCCACTTCCCTGAGCTTGCGAGTTGCCAGTTGCCAGTTGCCAGTGGCGAGTTGCAAGCTGGCGAAGTTCTTGCCGGTTTCTGGTCTCTGGTTTCCAGTTGGCCCGCTGCGATGTGATTGTGTGCGGCATAATTGCATGCGATTATGCTGCCCGCTCAGCTGTGCAGCTTAAATCGGGGGCAGGGCAGGGCAGGGCAGGGAGAACTGGGAGCTAAAAGACCATAGCCAATCTTCACACTTGCCAGCAGCTGGCAGAGAAGCTCCGCCAAGCATCCTGTTATCGCCGAGATGCGTATGCCAGCAGGTTTGGTTTGGTAATTTCTACTATTTAGCCACTGATTAAAGTCTATGAAACTTCTCATAAGTAGAAACATTAGAAAACTCATCAAACTAGTTAATAGAAATTAAACAATGCCACCTAGAAAGTCAATTGTATACCCTCAACTAGTGCCAAAAACATTTCTATAGTTTCCGAATATAACTTACCTTTTAAAGCCCTCTGCCATCTGGTTTCTAATTCCAATTTCGGGGGCCAAACGAGGCGAATAACGACCTGCATTTGGCCAGCATATTGATCCGATTAACTTGCCGGACATCGGGACATCAGGACATCCAAACATTAAGTTTGTTGTGTTGTGTCATGCGGCGTTTGTCATGGAAAACCCATCAATATGGAGGCGAGTAGATGCAATTTGGAGAATTTCATCAATCACGACGCCGGCCGCTTGCATTTCATGCTGCATTTTTGGCCCTGGAAAAACGAGAACGTTAATGAACGAAAAGGACCCGGAACGGAATGGGGGAGTTTCCTTTGTCAAAGCTGGAATCGGGATGTGTGTTGGCCGAAATAAAAGGCCAAAAGCTGCAGCGCTGTGCGGTAACTGCTCCGATTCCCAGTCCCAGTTCCCGGCATCGAATCCGATTCCCAGTCCTCCCAGGAATCCGGGGTCCGTCTGTCCATTTCAGCTGCTGCTGCGGCGCCAGAAATTTGTTTTTAGTTCGGCTTTCGACCGGCTGGCTGGCTGGCACAATCCTGTGTCCAGCCGGCATATTTTATATCAGCTCTGTGGCCGGTTCGCCATTTGCACAATTTGTTTGGGGTTCCCCCAACCCATTTCGGGACTCCCCTTTGACTGAGGGAGAGAGTCGAGTCAGTGCCATGAAAATCGACTTTTGGCCCGGCCACTAATCGAAAAGTTGTGCAACGCTCGTCGCACTTTAGTAATTAAACTTCGACGACTCATTTTATGGCCGCTCTCTAATTATTTATGCATACATCAGCGGCGTACTGACAATTTATCACGCAATTTAATGCATATTTGAATGCAGAGAAACTGGCGCATATTCCGAGAGTTGTGAGATATCCGCGGGATAACCCCTGGCCTCGGTGCCAGGCATAAATATTATAAATACATTCCGAGCATTGCCCTCGACATAAAGAGATCGTACATGACTTCATGGTGGCCCTATGGGAGATAAGCCCTGATCCCAAGAACTGCCTGATAACCCGCGACTTATTGGCTGACTAAGAATGTCTCTCTGTGACTCCAAAGATAGTTTTTATATTTATTGGGCCTCAGTTGCGTTGTAATCTGGCGTTCAGTGCCTTGATTTTGTGATCATAAATCCCCAGAGGTCGCTTTCGGTTAACATCAAATGGTGAGAGCAACTTTGCTGTGGTCTTTCCTTTCCCAAAAAATAACTAGATCTCCTCCTGGCAGCATCTTTTGCCACTCCCGTGCGTGTTAATACCCTTGTAAGTACAGGACTCACTCCTGGACTGGCAACAAAGTGTCCTGCAGCATTCCCAGAAGCCTCGGCCAGCACACACATGTGCCGTAGGACGTCTGCTTGCTATTTTTACTCGCTGGCAGGAGCCGGAAAATAGGGGAAAATAGTGAAATGGAAACAAGTCGAACAAGTTTCCGACACCTCGAGAAAACAATGCCAGCTAGCAGCCAGCAGCTCTTCGCAGGGAGTCAAGTCGAGTTGGAGCCACTCCAAGTCGGAGGCACTAACTTAGTTTCTTTTGTCACAAATGGGGATGGGAGTCGGACTCGGACTCGGACTCGGACCTACTGTGTCCTCCTAATGAAAAAGTTCTTATGAATAATAAATGCATTAAAGAAAGTTCTCACATACAAACAAAAGTTTCATCTGCGGGGATGTTGAGAAGGAAGAATGTTTTATGGGCACGGGAGGCATTCATAAATATTACATTTTGCGTACGCCACGTCTCGCTCCGGACTCCGGACTCCGGAGGTGGCAAATGGCTCACTCGCCACTCGAGCGGGCGGCCTTGGCCTCCGACAGCTGCCCCCGCCCTCCCAGAGCCCAAGTATCCGAATCTTCTAAACAGAAACTGCAGGCACGGCTTGCTCTTGTCCAAACAATCGGGAAACTCTGCCTAAAAATAGTATCTTCGGGCTGGCAATGTGTTAAACATCTTTTGGCGTTGACAAAATCGCATCGCTGCTCCTCGGAGCCAAAGACTTCTCGACTATCTGCGGCAGCTGCCGCAATTACGAGATGTAGATGCATTGCGCTGCGAAAGTATCTGACGGATATGCATGCGGCGCGTGTGAGTCAATGGTAACAATAACAAAATCCCAGTGGAGTGATGAGGGAAGGTAGAGGGAGGAGTAGGGCGAGCAACTATTGAGTGAAAGAGCGGCGAGAGTTCGCCTCTGGCTGAGGTAGTTAATGAGAGCAAGCGAGTGAGTGGAGTGGGAGAGGGAACTATAAACAAAAAGTATAAATTTAAATGGGGTTTCTTATAAAATAAAGTATAAAAAAAGAATAAAGAAATTTGTTTATTTAATTTGATAAAGGTAAGAGAAAAATATATTGTACATACATTTATATTAAAAACTAATTGGTTTCTTTAACTTTAATTTAATGAGTTTAAAAATTAAATTATATTAGGAATTATATATTTACAATTGGATCATTGAAGATCAATAAGTTTCGGTCAAATTAAAAAGTAACAGAATTTACTAAATCATTTTATCTTTCATTCAAATAACTCTACAAATGAGAGACTAGTTTGCGTAGGAAACGGACAGGCGGACAGCCGGACGGACAGACGGACATATCTACATCGACCCGGTTATTGATCTTTATTTATTAATTTAAATTAACTAACTTAAATTGTTTTTTAGGAACTTGTTCTCAATTAGGCATTATTAGCCGATTAACTCTCTGAAAATAAAATTTTTCTTCAAGGAAATATCTTTTCTGTATAAAAAACAAGAAAACCCTGCCGTATTACATAAATTTTAATTACTTTATTTACTTTTATTATTGCTCTATTACACCCTCATAACAAACACAACATTTTCTATTTTTATAACCTTGATTTGTTTAAACAAAATCCGTTTAAAACTCAATTGAATTTCCCATTGATATTTGCTCTCAGTCAATGTTTACGTTTTTCATTCCACTCACAGGGCTCTCTCTCGATCTCTTCCACTCAATCACTCTCTCGCGCTCTCGGGCTCTCCCTCTCTCACCGAAGGCACACTGGCGCCATTCGACCCCTTAGCGGCGGCGAAAATAACTAAGAATAGAGAGCGAAACGCTCTCGCGGCGCCTGCGTTCGCTCGTATCCGCGAGATACTCAGCCTGCCGAATACGTATCCGCGACCGAGACCGAGCGTATCTCGCCGCTCGAAGCGTTCGAGGGAAAATCCAGAGGCTCGAGTTTTCAGTTGCTGTGCGAGCTCCAATCGGTACGGACGTGTGGCCACGCACAATTCAGATCGCGACTTCAAGTTGGAAAGCATAAAAGTCAGAAAAAAGAAGCTAAGGCTAAAGAGAAGTGCCAGCCAGCCGAAGTGAAAGAGAAATTCGGTGCGAAGGCAATGAAAATACAAAATACACCGGGAACAAAGTGCGCTTAGTGAGAGAAAACGCAAACGAAAACGAAAAGAAAAAAGATATAAGAAAACGAAAGAAAACGAGGCAACAAACAAAGTGTCGAGGAAAATGCCAAGTCCCAGTGTCCAGTGAGAGTCCCTCGAACGCGAACTACACCTCAGAGATTCCCCTACCCACTCGCCACAAACCTCGAAAGATGCCGCCGCCCGTCCTGCTGCTCCCGCTTCTGCTCTGTCTGGGAGCGGTGGCGGTAGCGGGTGCCGGAGCGGTAGCGTCGTCCCCAGCGGCGTCCAAGGGAGCGGACTCCTCCAGTGCCAGTGCCAGCGCCATAATGGGCGCCGGCTCGGGGGCAGCCGCCACAGTCTCCCTCTCCGGCGACTACTCCTCCCTGCTCTCCGGCCAGTCCGGAACCTCGCCAGCGCCCTCGGCGGCCGTACTTCCGCCCAGCGGCCCGGGCAACCAGTGCTCGTGGTCCTACAACGGCACCAGCTCGGTGCTCTGCTCCCTGCGCCTGATCGAGCGCCAGCCGGGACTGGACCTGCAGGGCGCCGATGGCAGCAGCCAGCTGAGCATCCAGTGCAGCGAGCTGTACCTCTTCGAGTCCACGCTGCCGGTGGCCGTCTTCGCCCGCCTCCAGACCCTGGAAGCCCTCAGGTTGGACTCCTGCAAGCTGCTCCAGCTGCCCAACAACGCCTTCGAGGGCCTGGGCACCCTGAAAGTGCTTCACCTGAGCACTCGCAACGCGGAGTGGGGAGCCACGCGCTCCCTGGAGCTGTTCCCCGACTCGCTGGGAGGGCTGAAGCAGCTCACAGAACTGGATCTGGGGGACAACAACCTGAGGCAGCTGCCCGCGGGCTTCCTGTGCCCGGTGGGCAACCTGCAGGTTCTGAATCTCACCCGCAACCGCATCCGCACCGCCGAGCAGCTGGGCTTCGCGGACATGAGCTGTGCGGCCGCTGGGACAGGCAGTGCCGGCAGCGAGCTCCAGGTCCTGGACGCAAGCCACAACGAGCTGAGGTCCATCAGCGAGAGCTGGGGCATCTCGAGGCTAAGGAGGCTGCAGCACCTCAATCTGGCCCACAACAATCTCTCGGAGCTCTCGGGCGAGGCCCTGGCCGGACTGGCCTCCTTGAGGATTGTGAATCTGAGCAACAACCACCTGGAGACGCTGCCCGAGGGCCTGTTCGCCGGCAGCAAGGAGCTGCGCGAGATCCACCTGCAGCACAACGAGCTGTACGAGCTGCCACGCGGCCTGTTCCATCGCCTGGAGCAGCTGCTGGTGGTGGATCTGTCCGGCAACCAGCTGACCTCCAACCACGTGGATAATACAACCTTTGCCGGGTTGATCCGCCTGATTGTGCTGAACCTGGCGCATAATGCCCTTACGAGGATTGACTACCGCACCTTCAAGGAGCTGTACTTCCTGCAGATCCTGAACCTGCGCAACAACTCCATCGGCCACATCGAGGACAATGCCTTCCTGCCGCTGTACAACCTGCACACCTTGAATCTGGCTGAGAACCGACTCCACACCCTGGACGACCGCCTCTTTAATGGACTGTATGCTGTCCAAGCTCACGCTGAACAACAACCTCATCAGCGTGGTGGAGCCTGCGGTGTTCAAGAACTGCTCCGATCTCAAGGAGCTGGACCTGAGCTCCAACCAGCTGAACGAGGTGCCGCGGGCTCTGCAGGACCTGGCCATGCTGCGCACCCTGGATTTGGGCGAGAACCAGATCCGCACCTTCGACAACCAGAGCTTCAAGAACCTGCACCAGCTGACGGGCCTAAGGCTGATAGACAACCAGATTGGCAACATCACCGTGGGCATGTTCCAGGACCTGCCGAGGCTGAGTGTCCTGAACCTGGCCAAGAACCGCATACAGAGCATTGAGCGGGGCTCCTTCGACAAGAACTTCGAGTTGGAGGCCATCCGGCTGGACAGGAACTTCCTCTCGGACATCAATGGAGTCTTCGCCACGCTTGTCTCCCTGCTCTGGCTGAATCTCTCCGAGAACCATTTGGTGTGGTTCGACTACGCCTTCATCCCTTCGAACCTCAAGTGGCTGGACATCCACGGAAACTACATCGAGGCTTTGGGCAACTACTACAAGCTGCAGGAGGAGATCCGCGTCAAGACGCTGGACGCCTCTCACAACCGCATCACCGAGATCGGTCCCATGTCCATTCCCAACACCATCGAGCTGCTGTTCATCAACAACAACCTCATTGGCAGCGTGCTGCCCAACGCCTTCGTGGACAAGGCCAACCTGGCCCGCGTCGATCTCTACGCCAACCAGCTGACCAAGCTCCAGCTCCAGCAGCTCCGCGTGGCCCCCGTGGTGTCCCCCAAGCCCCTGCCAGAGTTCTACCTGGGCGGCAACCCCTTCGAGTGCGACTGCACCATGGACTGGCTGCAGCGGATCAACAACCTGACCACGCGCCAGCATCCGCGGGTCATGGACATGGCCAACATCGAGTGCGTGATGCCGCATGCCCGGGGCGCCGCCGTGCGTCCGCTGGGGGCCCTGCGGCCGCAGGACTTCCTCTGCCGCTACGAGTCGCACTGCTTCGCTCTGTGCCACTGCTGTGACTTCGATGCCTGCGACTGCGAGATGACCTGCCCCAGCAACTGCACCTGCTACCACGACCAGATCTGGTCCACCAACGTCGTCGACTGCGGCGGCCAGCAGACCTCGGAGCTGCCGCGTCGCGTCCCCATGGACTCCAGTGTGGTGTATCTTGATGGGAACATCTTTCCGGTGCTTAAGAACCACGCCTTCATCGGGCGCAAGAACCTGCGAGCTTTGTATGTGAATGGCAGCCAGGTGGCGGGCATCCAGAACCGGACCTTCGCCAGCCTGGCCTCGCTGCAGCTGCTCCACCTGGCCGACAACCGGCTGCGCACGCTCCACGGCTACGAGTTTGAGCAGCTCTCCGCCTTGAGGGAGCTCTACCTGCAGAACAACCAGCTGACCACCATTGAGAATGCCACCTTGGCTCCTCTGGCTGCTTTGGAGCTGCTCCGCATTGATGGAAATCGCCTGATGACCCTGCCCATCTGGCAGCTCCATGCCACGCACTTTGGCACCCGCCTGCGCTCTATCAGCCTGGGCAGGAATCCCTGGAGCTGTCGCTGCCAGTTCCTGCAGGCCCTCACTGCCTACGTGGCGGACAACGCCCTGATCGTCCAGGATGCCCAGGACATCTACTGCATGGCAGCAGGAGGTGGCAGCTCTGGCCTGGAAGTGATCTCCTCTTCCTCGGGAGATGAAGGAGCTTTAGAGAAGCGGGAGCTGGACTTCAATGCCACGGGCGCCGCCTGCACGGACTACTACTCCGGAGGCTCCATGCTGCAGCACGGCATCCCCGAGTCGTACATCCCGCTGCTGGCTGCCGCTTTGGCCCTGCTCTTCCTCCTCGTGGTCATTGCCATGGTCTTCGCCTTCCGGGAGTCGCTGAGGATCTGGCTGTTCGCCCACTACGGCGTCCGGGTCTTCGGTCCGCGCTGCGAGGAGTCCGAGAAGCTCTACGACGCCGTGCTCCTGCACTCGGCCAAGGACTCGGAGTTCGTGTGCCAGCACCTGGCCGCCCAGCTGGAGACGGGACGTCCTCCGCTGAGGGTCTGCCTACAGCACAGGGATCTGGCCCACGATGCCACCCACTACCAGCTGCTGGAGGCCACAAGGGTCTCGCGCCGCGTGGTGATCCTGCTGACCCGGAACTTCCTTCAGACCGAGTGGGCCCGCTGCGAGCTGAGGCGATCCGTGCATGACGCCTTGAGGGGAAGGCCTCAGAAGCTGGTCATCATCGAGGAGCCGGAGGTGGCCTTCGAGGCGGAGAGCGACATCGAGCTGCTGCCGTATCTCAAGACCTCGGCGGTGCACCGCATCCGTCGCTCCGATCGCCACTTCTGGGAGAAGCTGCGCTACGCCCTGCCCGTGGACTACCCGACCTTCAGGGGCAACAACTACACGCTGGAGCTAGACCATCACAGCCACGAGCGGGTGAAGCAGCCGGCCAGTCCCGGCCTGCTCTACCGCCAAGCTCCACCGCCTGCCTACTGTGGGCCTCCAGAAGGAGCGCCGCCTCAGGTGGGAGCTGCTGCCACTGCCTCAGTGCCCGCGGAGCAGAACTACTCCACGGCCACCACTGCCACGCCCAGTCCCAGGCCACAGCGCAGGGAGCAACAGCAGGGATCTGTCTCAGGCTCGGGTTCGGTTTCGGGCGCTGGAGGCCACCACCTGCACGCCCAGTACTACCAGCACCATGGGATGCGGCCGCCCTCGGAGCACATCTACTCCAGCATCGACTCGGACTACTCGACCCTGGACAACGAGCAGCACATGCTGATGATGCCGGCAGGTCATGGTCTGGAGGCTGCCCAGCGTGCCCAGACCTGGCGGCCCAAGAGGGAGCAGCTCCAGCACCACCAGCAGGCCCAAGCGGGCACTCTGGGCTCCAAGGTGGTTCAGCAGCAGCAGGAGCAGACAGTGTCCAGTGGCCAGCAGCAGGGACCGCATGTCCAGGCGTATCTGGTGTAAGCGAGCTGAGAGAGAGAGAGCTGACAGTGATTTCTTTAGGGACTGGTTCCTGTGCATAATTTTAATTACTAAAATGTGAGCTAGGAGCAGGAGCAGGAGCAGCAGGATTTTAACGTACATTACTTTGTTTATCCAGTGTAAAGTCATTTTAGAAGCACACACAAGATACAGATGTGAGATACAGATGCAGGCGGGGGATGGCTACAATGCCATTTCAAAGTTTCCAAACTAAGTTTCCTCCTCGCATGAACTCCAACTCGAACTCTAACTCGAACTGCAACTCGCTCTGGCTCGAGGGGGAATTTGTGATAACTTTTTAATATGGTTTTAATCAGTTGGAGAGGGAGATTTCCACCTCCCTGATAATTGCCATAATCCCAGCTGCTCCTGTGCTCGCTCCTCATCAATTTGTAAATAGCCACACGCCGTATTTACTGCCCAAACATAACATAGATACAGATACAGATACATAGATACAGGCACAGCTACTGTAGCGCATGGATAATTCAATAATCACATCCAAGTACACATGTAAATTGTATGCCACACACAGCGAATCGATAAATGCATTTGGCAAGTAATCCCCCGTAACCGTAACCCTAACCCTAACCGTAACCGTAACCGTATGTAAAAAGCATAAATAATTACGATAACGATATCGATATGCAGAAAGCTCATTTTAAACACTTACGCTTACCAAAACTAACGATAATTGTAATAAAAGTCTCGCAAGCTACACCATATGCATAGCTAATTATATATAGTACCTATATCTATATATATATACCCGTGGATATATATCAATGTGCGTGTCTGCATGTACGTGACTGTGTAAAGTGAAGCAAACTAAACTGATATTAAAGAACTATCTATGCATATATTATACGAGTAAATGTTTAACAACTGCCTATAGAACGTACTCGAGAGCATTTATTTCAGCACACACTCACACTCACTCGCCTACTCGTCATTAATTAAGCAAGTCCAGAGATTCAGCTAACCAGATACACAGACTTAGGATCCAGTTAAGACACTTGTACCAGTATGAAAGCCCAAAACTGTTATTTATTTTTATCATTTTGTAAGATACGAGTCTAAGTTTAGTTCTTAAAGCAGCTCTACGATATGTATAACCTATGGATAATTCAATTTTGTGAATACAACTATTTATATACTATATATATACATACATCTAAATCTATGTACGATTACGACAAAACAAAGATATTTTTCTGTTTCGCCAGCGAACAATGCAAATGAAATGAACAACTTTTTTAAAACAAAAACAAAACAAAGTGTTTTCTATCTCTCTGGGTTTGGAGTTTGAGCTTCAATAATGGCCTGTGGCCAGGGCGATTGGTCTTCCATTTCCATTTCCATTTCCAGCTGGCTTTTTGCTAATTTAATTCATCATGCACATGAGTTGCTGTTTTGTAATCCTCACGCATTGTCAGGGCGGAGGAGGAGGAGCGAGTTCCAGCGGTCGGCGGCGGCGGCCCGTCAAAGTCACCGCTCCGCTCAGAGTGATAAATCATTTTTTGTTTTCTATACAGTTTACGGATATATATACATATATACCAGCGACACACAAATGCGCAGCCCATAGGAATCACCCCCTTTGCCTCGGCGCGGTCCATCATCATCGCCAGCTCCAGCTCGGAGCACATAGCGCCTCTCACCCGGGTTTCTTGTCTATCTGTCTGGCGGTTAAATGATGGCTGTTTCCCTCTGAAGGGTAACACTCGCCTCGTACTCGCCTCGCACTCGTACCTAGTCGAGCATTATACGCGTCTGGAGTGGATTTCTATGACGCTTTTGGCATTTATGCCAAACCAAGCCGGGCTCAAGTGCCTGTCTTCCCGGCCAAGTGCGATGTGTGTTGGCCAAGAGAGCAGAAGTTGGAGCTAGAGTTGGAGCTGGAGTTGGAGCTACAGTTGGAGCTAAAGTTGGAGCTGGAAATGGAGCTGGAACTGGTGTAGGGGCCAGCAGATGTAAATAGTGATGAAAGAAATCGAGGAGCTACGTCCTCCAGTATCTCAATTTCTCAGTCAATTTCGATTGCAATACATTCCAAACAAAGAGCAGAGAATACAAAAAGAAACTATAAAGCTAAGAGCCGACTTAGAGATACTCCTGGATAACTAGTAACCTTTTCGGTAACTTATTAGCTAATATTTAAATTAAATATATAAATACAGTCATTTACTTCAAGGTTTATGATGTGGAATATGTCCAAATATATTGTGTCTTTGTGTTAAAAATAAACAAAAAATCTTTGTATCCTTAATTCTTATAGAGCCAAATCTGTCCTGGAGTTACCTAAGCTTATAACTATACTTTTGTGAAATTAAATTAATTATTTCTTAAATATTTAAGAGAATTAAAATTTGACGAAAACGGAACCATAGATGAAAATATCTTCATATATAAAGTATTATTCTATACAAATTCAACATACCCTCTTCACTCTGAGAGTTACAAGTACGAAAAAAAGGGGGAAACGATTTTAAAACCAAGAAGGGGAACAGCTTTTCCCCCTTTCCCAAAAAGAAAACCCTATCAACTGCAACTGGCAAAGTTTTTTAATTTGCTTTTATTGAGGTGGCTCCCCTTCCTAGAGCAGAAATAAGAGAGCTTCTCCCTACACTGCACAACTTGTAACTAATAGATTTACAAACCCGGCAAAGAAACAATGCCACATATTGCGTATCTGTATCTAGATACAAATGCCGAGAGACAAGGGCAGCAGCTACTGCATTGCAATCGAAGAGCGGAAAGGCAGCTCGGAAGGGGGAGCAACTCGGAAAATCGGAAGCCCTAGTTAAGGAATTTTTGGGAAATTTCATTTAACAATTTCTTAATTGTTTGCAGATACGCATCTGCTGTCGAGTCGGCAGTCGGCAGTCGGCGTCTCTGGGGAGGGTTTTTCCCCTCTCAGCTTTTCTGGGGCATTTTCCGCAAAATCAATACGGCCAGTTCTTTAAATCGAGCGAAGGAAGCAAGAGAGATATTTCATATTGCCTGATCAAAATTCAATACGTGTTGCAAATATCGAATTTCCATCAAAACAGAAACAAAAACAAAACAGTCGTAAAAAACATTGAGGGTTGTTGCCTACGTACTCGTATGTGCCGTGGGGGGCTAAAAAAATATAGGATATACACATCGGCCTCCGCTTCGCTTATTATGATAATAAATTTTTATGCTGCAAGGAATAAAGGAGAGAGTGCAGGAAAGAATTAAATAAAAAAAAGTACGAGTATCAGGCTCTCACACACAAAGTGAATTAAATTGAATTGAAAACTGTTTCCCAATAAAAGGGCGCCGGTTCAGGGGGCCGAAGTTTAAATGCCTCTCCTCGGGACCGGACCCTACACTGGCAATCAAATTATTTAAATGTAATAAAAAAGGTCCGGCCAAACATTTGCCTTGGCATTTGCCGGGCAAAGTTTGCACTGTCAAATGTGGGCCAGTCACTCAGATTTCCTCAATGTCAGAAGTACATACATATACCCAGCAGCATTTCCATTTCCATTTCCCTCGCATACATAGATACATGTATCCAGATACATAGGAAAGTGGGAAAACGCTTTTCGTCACGTTTTTAGTCGGTAGAGCGCACAGAAATAGGCAAATAAATCTGTGGGAGCAGCGGGAAAATTGAAACGAAACGCTTGGTCAGGCTTTTCCATATACCGAACAGCATACTATATATTAGGTATATATACGTGTAGGCACAATTTTCATTTTCTAGCTGATAAACAACGACGCCAAGGTGATAAGTTCATTCTGACAGCTTGCAAATCAAAGTGTCTCCTGGCTTTTATTTCTGTTTTATATCTTTGCTCACTTTTACTGCGAAGAAAATCAATTTAGCTTCCAGACAATGATTGAAGTTTTTGCGTGGGCCAGCTAGTCCACATATTTTTGTTTCTGTTTCTTGGGGAAAAATCGAGTCACCTTTAATTATATTTGCTCGAATTGAGCAATGTTATTATTATGACATGATGGCTCAGGCGCTTGGAAAATCAAAATGAATGCCGAGGACTTGCAGGCTCAATTAATTTCAATATATTCTCATGTGATTCTTGGGAAAGCCAATGGAGAGAATTAAATAACAAGAATGATGTTGTTTCATCTGTATAGGGATACATGTTGCGAGTAATATGGTTAACTGAGCGTATATTATTGTGAGATAACTTTTAACAAACAAAAAACTTAAATACATTAAAATAAAACTCTTAAAAAGGCCGATTACTTTTTTATTTTATTATAAAATAATCATAATGAAATTAACAATAAAATTAAAATTCAAAAAATCACTTATTAAGGTTAACAAAAATATTTAAGTAACTTTTCAGCATTTTTGAGTTTTACTGGTAGTGGCTTCTATTATTTACAGCGCCAAAAATGATGTTATTTCATCCAAACATTGATATGTGTATGTTCCGAATAAACTAGTTAACCAAGCGGATATTTTTACAATCTAAATTAAAATTCAATTAAATTCTGGAAAAACAGTTAATATTTTATTTTATTAAAAAAAAAACCTAAAAGCGAATTACTATGAAATTAAACTTCAAAAAAACCCTCTTTGATGTTAACAAAACTATCAAAGTAATTAATACCCTTTTTTAGATATTACAATCCATTTTCCTGGTATGATTTCCCTTATTTCCAGCGTCTATAATATACTAAAATTCGGCTGCCTGAAATCAACATAACTAACCTTTTTTATAAATTTAGAAAAGGCAGTTAAATATCTTATTTTATTAAAAAATGAACCTTGAAGTAAGTCCCTATGAAATGATCCTTCCCTTTTAGATGTCAACAAAATTTTTTAAAGTAACTTCTAAGCATTTTTAGATATTACTATCCATTATCCTAGTATAATTTCCCTTATTTCCAGCGCTTCTAAAATTGGCTGACTGAAGTCAACATAATTAACCTTTTTTAGCCACACTCGGCGGGTTGGCTGGAAAAGTTTTTGCCTGTATTTATAATAAGCTCTATAATGCGGCCAGAACGCAGATGTCACAAGTGCCAACAAACGAATTGCTCCAGCAGCTGTGTGGGGCCGGCACCACATAGATATATCCTCGAGGATACACATAAGGATATATACAAGTGAGTTTGTCATAATTTCACGTCCATTGTCAGCGTTTATTCAGCATGGGAGCGGGCAGGACGAACGGGGGGACGGCTGAGGACGGAAAGGACCGAGAGGACAGCCGACGACATTTATGCTTTATCCTGGCTGGTGCGGTGCCCATTGTCGTTGTTATTTTTGTGGGGCGTAATTATTTGTTTTGGCTTGCCGGGTTCATTTACTCCACCGAAAAGAAAATACCCCAAAGGAGTCACACTCGCACGCTGTATGTGTTTTGCATTTCCCTGTGTGTTTGTGCACATGTGTTTTAATTTCTGTTTGTTGTTTTCCACAACAGCAACAGTAACAAGAATAACAACAATAAAAAGCGGACTGAAACACCGGTGTCTCCTTGTATGTTTTCCTTGTTTCAGTGCCACACATATTGCCCGCTCGACGTGGGTTCAAGCAATTACAAATTATGGCCCAGTTCCACTTGCCGTTTAGGGTTACCTTTTCTTAATTGTTTTTCCTGCGCCGGATTTTTGAGTGTCTTCCGGGGGCAAGATCCCTCGTCAGTGACGCAGAACGGGGCGAACTCTCTGGCGAAACTATTTATCTTCCTAAAGGGACACTCGGTGTGGCGGCAAGTGGGGAAAATCAATAACCCCGAAAAGCTTTAAAGTCATCGAGGCAGTGAGCTGTGTGTGGCTTTGCCGAGTTAGCCGGGGAAAATCGAGCAGGAAAAACCGGTTTAATGAGCCGGCTGGCTGCCTGATGGACGCCTTGCACGCAACGACACCAAACATGTCCTGTGCTTATTAAATTTCGTGAGCAAGTGCCCAAGGACTAAAGGCAGCACTCGAAAAAAGTACACAGAACTTGCTTTAGCAGAGAGCATTGAAAGGGATTTGTGGCACATCGATTTCTCTCTCTGCATCTGGAGAAGTTGCAGCCGGAGAAATGCCAACAAAGCAAAGCCCGGGCAACGTCAGGATATTAAGGACACTGGCCGGGAAGAGGGCATAAAAAGCAACGACTTGGTCACGACCAATAAGATGGAAGACAATTCAATTGAAAAAAAATCAACGATCGATAATCTTTACCACTGACCGCACACACGCTCTCTGTCGCTCTGGCACTCTGCCTGTCTGGCTGTCAGACTGTCCTGCTGTCGATGGCTTTTGGTCCTTGAAGAGCCTGCCTTTGCTCCAGTTCCAGTTCCAATTCCAGCTTCAGCTTCAACTTCCCCTTGCCGGCTGGGTCTGCTCCATTTACATGTTTATCGGAGCCGCCTTTCCTTTTCTACTTCTGTGCGTTGGCAACTTGAGCGTGTGCTTTTTAATTCGCCTTACTTGCCTCCAAGTGGCCCAGAGTCAGAGTCGGAGCTGAGAGCCCGGAGCCCGGAGACGGCACAGCTTCCTTAATTTTGTTTGACTTCAGCTAAAGTTTAATGATGGACTCATGTACTCGGGGCTGCACAGTGCCGGAAGATGAGCCAACGCTCTGGAGAGTTACACTCAAGTGCTTTGTAATCGACTGCAATCAACACGAGCAGGCTTAGTCCGGAGCAAAGGATAATAATGATGCGATTACTGAGTCCTCGCTGAGGGAGTATTTTCTAATAGTTTATTTAATTTCAGCTGGAAAGTAAGGGGAAAAATGTAAAATCTCTTAGAGGGTTCGCCATTCAGCCTACTGCTAAGTTAAACGTTATTAAAAGGATCAAAAGTGACCTAGTCGTTACTAAACAAATTATTACAATTTTTAGAGTATTATATCGTATAGAGAACTCCTTAAAAGCTTGAAGAATATTTCTTTTCATTTAAATAATTTATTAAAGCCTTTTTAAAAGAGTTATTATTATAATAAAAGTAAAAAGTATGTAAGCTAGAACTTAGGAATATTTGCAGGTTATTAAAAGGATAAAAAGTAACTACAAAAAATTATTACAAATTTCTAAGAGTAATATATTGTATAGAGGTCTTTTTGAAGCTTAAAGAATATTTCTTTGCGTTCAAAAAAATGAATTAAAGACTTTTAGAGAGGGTTTTAATTATAATAAAAGTAAGAAGTGTGTAAGCCAGAGTTTAGAAATATTTTTAGGTTATAAGTTAGGATTAAAAGTGACTTAGTCACAACTACAAAAAATTATTACAAATTTCTAAGAGTAATATATAGTATAGAGAACTCTTTAAAAGCTTTAAGAATATTTCTTATCATATCAAAAAATTAATCGAAGACTTTTTTCCTCTAAAAGTCTTCGACTAATATAGTAAAAGTAAGAAGTGAGTAAGCCAGAGCTGAGGTATATTTGCAGGTATAAATATCTATGAAAAGATAAGTCGAACCTTGTTTACATCTCCATTTAATCACTATTTAAATGTTATGCCAGATAAGCAGACTTAAAGAGTGGAATTTAGGTTGGTAAAGGCCTCCGATCGGGCGCGGTAATCCCCTTTCCCGAGATGATTCTCCGACACTGCAGCTCATTATCTTAGTTTCAGCCAGTGGCGTTCTCAAAACACACACAAAATACGAGTTTGAGAACTGGAGTACACACGTGCACTAGTGCCGAGCCGCTCACTCCCTTAGTTTTAAATAAACAAGGAAGTAATTAACATTTTCGGGCATTTCTTCAGTGTTTTTCGCCTCCTTCTGTTACCCAGCAGCTCGTTTCTACTTCATTTACTTTGCTTACTCAAATTTCGGGGCAGCCTATTTACAAGCACAAAAACTTTTACTTCAGGGTTTTTTCCATATTATTTCCCTTTTTTTTTCTCTCCTCGTTGTTATTTTTTTTGATGTTGTTTGTCGCAGCCCTGGGGCTGCACTTTATAAAGTGTTAACTTGCCGAACCTGAACCCTTTTCGAGGCACAGAGAGCCGGAGACGGCGTGTTTTGGATATATAAAAACTTTGATTTGATTTCCGCTCCCCATTACCTAATGCCCCGTTATGTGCAGCTCAAATATTTATTAATACATTTTATTAAGCGATAAAACGGTTTATGGTGGCAACAAAACGTGTGTCTCGTCCAATCAAACATTTTATGCGCCACTCTCTGTGTTTGTTTGTATTAAAAATGCATAAACCCATAACCACATAATTAGTTTTTATAAGCGGAGAGCTCGGCCCGGAGCTAATTTTGCATGCGCCCCCCGAAAATGCTTAACTATGCTTATTTTTATTTAAATAAAGCCCATAAATGTTTATACGGCCTGTGTGCGTCCAAAAACTAACTTTATGGGCCTCATAAAAAGTGGAGCATGGATTGCCGATGGCATAACCTATGTGAGATCCGAGAACCTGCTATAAGGCCTGTCAAATCCATCGCACGAAGCCATCAGGCCAGAGAGTAATATGACAAATCCGCTGGAGAAACTAGTTTTGATTCGATCTTATCGAGCCCTCGGCTCAGGCAGTCTCTGATTTCATAAAAATTCTTTTTGTCCGATCTGTCCAACAAAGTTATAAAATCAGCACGCGTAGCCAAACCGTTTAAAATCAAATGCCATCTCCAGCAGCTCCATCATCGGTCCAAGATGGGTTTCTGCCGCAGATTGCGTCTCCACTCCCCCACAGAGAAATTTATTAAGTGGAAGATAAGCATCTTGGGGCCGAGGCGACTTGACCATTGATTGATATGCCAGATACTCGCCGCGAACGGATACTCGAATGTATCCAAAGTTCAGGCACAGGCCCCTTAATGGCCGGGATGAGCTTACATGTCGGCATCTCGGGTCATTGCTTTTGCGGGGCTAATAATAGAGGTTAACTAAGCTAATGAAAACGACTCGGCCAGCTGTGGTCGTCGGGCTTCAAAAGTTTAAATACTAAATATGAACGCAGTTAAACTGGGATTTTATTTGTATTTTCAGTGTGGGGAGAAGAGGAAACGACTGAGGTTTTTACGACCCAGGAACGTTGACGATGATTTCTTATCTCTGATTTTCTGCGCAGTCAGAAAATCGATTTGGGTTCTTCCTTAATAAAATTGGGAGGGAAAATGGGGAACCTTTAGATGCTTGCTTTAATTTTTTGGTAAATATTCCTTTGATTTTTATTTGATAAAATTCTTTGTGTCAGATAATTTTGACTGAAGATATTGTATATATAATTTATACATTTAAGTCCTTATATACTGGTTTTAATTCACATAATTTTTATAAATTTATTATGCCTAAGATAATAAATTTAAAATGCATTTAGTTGTGAATTCCCATAAATATTCCTGTTTTTCTTCAACAGCAATTATTTGAACTCAAATTAACTCCATTTATTGCTTTCCTTATATACAAATATTTTAAAAACTTATTATTAACCCATATTAATCATCTGCCAACCAATCCCTGCTTTAATTCCCTTCACTTTCTATCAAATGTCTTTCGTTTTCTAAAGACCTTGACTGCCACCCCGAACAATGTGGAACAATTAATATTCCCCAAGACTCTGCTGTCTTTGGAATTCCCTGTATCAGCAGTTATATCTTAAGGCCCGCATAATATCGAACTATTTGGACTGATTTGGCTTACGGGGCAGATGCAATTAATTAAATCGCTTCACCTTGATCGGCAAACGAAGCTGTTTTGTCCGCCGCTATCTACGCACATATCTAATTCCGCATAATGTGCATTATATTCGCCTATTTATCTTGGTTCGAGATGCGACATTTGTTTACTAATAATACACTGAGCTAAAATACACCTGCCTTGCCCCTCGCACAGCCTCATTTGTGATTCAAAGTTACGGAGATGTTTGAGTTTAATAGGCCCCCTAGATTATTTCGATGGGTAGGCACTGATAAGACCTCTCGTAATGAGCAAACATTTTAGTATTGAAATTTTAATTAGGTATTGCGCCATAAAAATAAAAAAAGAGACCCCGAAGCCCGAAAAGGAAACCAAAAAATTATGAAAATTATGCCCGAGTTTCGGTTAGTTTGGTTTTTCTTATTTTTTATTGAAATTTATGCCCGGTGACAGTTGAACCCCCTGTTCATGGGGGAAATTAACCCAAAGCTTGGCCATAAAATGCATTAACTCTGTCGGCAGGGCAATAGAATTTTTCATATTTTACGATTGCGTTTTTTATTGTCTAAAAATTTAAAGGGATCGGGCGAGGCTAGGGCTGGGGCCTTCGTTGATTGCGTGGACCATGCAGGTTGGCATTTTATTAATGAGATTAATCAATTTTTGTTTTCTTCATTATCGCGATGCTCGCCGGAGTTCTGGAGTTCTATTCGGCCCTTTTTTGTTCGCTTTTAGCCGAGTCTCCGGTATCTGATGGCGTTTTTTGTGATGCCTCTCGGTCTCGGATCTAGATATTTATGTGGGAGTTCTCCAGTTGACGGCTTTTTACGATCTGTCAACGCAGGCCAACGTGTAGAATATATGAGCTCAATTGTCTGTTTTACGACTGCAGCTCATTTGCTTAGCACTCCGCAGCCCCCGTCCTTTTTCCCCTACCTTAACCCCTGGCGTCTGAGGCGCAGCCTGTCAACAGTTTACACAAACAGCACACGAACTTGCAGGGAGCAGGGAGCTGGAACCAGGGACCTGGGAGCTGGGAGCGTTTTATGTGCACTACAAAATGTATGAAATGTACTGCTAATAGCAACCCAAAAGCAGAAACCCAACTCCCTTAGGGTGTCGATAGGATGTAGGGCCTGTGTCAAGGGTCCCGCAAGGTGCAAACAACTAAAAAAGGCACTGAACTTGGCTCGGTTTTACGACTCGCATCGGCAACCTGCATTGCCACATCGATGGCACTGAGAGCGAAAGTAAAATGTCTGACTACAGTTTACGACCCTGGCGCAGGAACTCTATTAGGCGCAAGTTAGAAATGAAGGATTTAAGGACACCTATGACCCCTAAAGGGTGCTGAGCCAAGTGTAAAGCTAGCTCTTTTTAAACGGTCAGCAAAGATAAAGAAATAAGGTTAAGTATAAGTAAAAGTAAGTAAAACTACAGAGAGGAAAATAAAAATAAATAAAGATTTTAAATATACTTAAAAAAAAACGGCTTAAAACTTTAAAATATTTTTAAGAAATTAATGTTTGATAGTTTTAAAATATATTTAATAATTATAATAATAAATGGACACATTGGCAGAATGAAATCCATAATTTATTTAGATTTTAAATAATCATGATTTTTACTTTTTATTCAACATTTTAAATTAAAATAAAGGTCTTTTGAAATGTTTTCCTAATTTAAATAATTATTCTATATTTATAAATCATTGGAAAATATTATTACAATGGTTTAATTAAATTAAAATCAATAGGTTAAGCAGTAAACTCTTATCTAAAGACTGTACAATAATTATTTACTATACATTTAGCCCACAACACACTCTCTTGAAGATATACCGATGTGATCTGTAGCCATAAATAAGTACTACTTAACATAAATCAAGCGTAGAACTGCAACCCAAACATCTCACAAAATTGGCAAGAAAAAAATGTCTTTAATTCCGAACAGACTATTAAATCCCCGTTCATAGCAACATAACATTACACAAATGATCATAAGACTCTTTAAGATCCCGGCACATCTGTTGAAGAAATTTGTTTACCTTGAGGATTTACGCAGACTGCGAAAATGGCATTCCTCTTTTTATTCATGTCAAACGCATGAATCACTCCCAACCACAGACAGACCGAGAAAGTGCAACTGAAATGCTTCTTAAAAGAGGCAACATTCCCATAATTTCTTGCAATTTCCGAGCCATTGTTTCCGCTGATCGACCGTAAAACCTCCATTACAAAACCAGAACAAAAACGCTGTGGGCCATGCCAATGCAATTTTTTTGGTAGCCCCTTGACAATTCACACAAGCAAAAGGGCAATTAAATTCCGGGAATTATCGGAACTAACCACAAAAGCGCAGCAGCGGCAGAAGGAAATCGTAAGTATAACTGGAGTCTTTGGGTTCAATGCAGTCGATTGTCCAACAAAGGTCACCGAAAAAAAAGAAGAATAAATAAAGAAAAAACAGCAAACAATGGACCAGGCCCAGACCAAAAGAGAAGCAGAAGCTGAGGCTAGATTTCCGAGAGCAGGTAGAGCGGTGCGGAGTTTGATGCCTCATCACGGCCATCAGGTGGCATGACAATTAAAGTTAGGTAACACAGTGAAAATTGGAAAGTTGCCGCCTCCGAGAACTTTGAACTGCCGCCGATGCTCCGGATTTGCCCCAACGTCCGCCTTTGATGCCCGCCGACTGCCGACCGAAGACTCTGATGAAGTAATTCAGTGGCCTGGCATTTAACTAAATATTTTGATTAAAGCCGGCCCCGGACTTTAAGCCAAGTCAGTCTCGGTCGCGGGAACAGGGAACCCAGAAAAAATCAATAGACTTCCGCTGCCGCCGCTTTATTTAAATGGCAAGTTCACGCCCGTCCGTCCTCGTTTCTGTATGCGTTGTCTGGCCTGTCCATTAAAAGCAAATTCCTCAAAAACTTGGCTGTCAGCAGCAAACAATGTCAACATGGCCGGAACATGGGACGGGCCAGGATGGGTCCTGCTCCTTTGGGTCACCCTCGAGAAAGGCGAAATATTCATGCGAAAATTTGTTAACTTTTTCTTTTGGGGCCGGGACAAACACACAAAAGGGCTAAGCTATACAATTTGGGGCCATCTATCGCTGTCGCTTCCTACTCCTTTTTTATTCATGAGCACACAAAAATAATACAAATGAAAATAATAAAAATACAAATTGAAAGGAAAACAAAACACTTTTTGTGTTCTGTCCCGGGGTTGGACTTTCTCGCTCTGTGCCCGACTCTGTGTGCGTGTGGCAAATAAAAATAAATATATTATTTTACACGCTGCCAAGACGCGCGCCAGACGCTGCACAAATCTAATTCAAATTCAGCTGAAGAAGTGGCAAAATAATGTGCGAGCAGGGCGTGCACCACCGGGATGGATTCGGTTCTGGGCGGCGGAATCCTTTTCGTCCTGCGGGCGGTCCGTGACGACCATAAAAAGGCAGGAAAAGGGCGACGCCGGCACAGGCCGCCCATTTGTTGTAGCCTCTCCCCCAGTCGCCCAGTCCCCGGAAGCTCCTGGAATAACTCACTCATATATGCGACGATCTAACGATTGCAGAACCAGACTGAAACCAATACGTGTCGCTCCGTGAGTTGGCGTTGGCGTTGGCTACATTAACATATTTGTTTTGTCTGCGTGGGACATCCACTTCCACTCTTCCTTTCGTTTGCTCCTTGGACTTAAAGTATAAAAGAAGTTATGGCGACAATGGATAAGGATAAATATGAAATTGTTATCGGAGTTATTGAGGGAAAATTTAAATAATATTTTCACATAGCTATTTAGAGGAAAGAAGTGTATAATTTTTAATATTATTATAAAAAAACTAACACAAGACAAGTTAAGCAGACTTTGTGTATTCATTTAAACAAGAAATTAAACAGAGGCTAGTTCGGTTAATGTATTTATGATAATTATTATTAAAAGGAAAGTCGAACCTTAACAACAAAAACAATCCCTTTGATCAGGGGAAAATATTCATAAATTAATATCCCCTTCGCAGTTTAACGAGCTTAGCCTTGCTTAGGGTATTTGCTTTTCCAATCCAATTTATTCTATATATTTATATATAAGAAGAAATCGTTTAATGAATTCCATATTTGCCCGTGCCAGGGAATGTTCGTTCTTCCCCCTTTGGGAGATTCTAACAAGCTCTGGCAGCTGTCCCGCAGTTTTCTCGCCCCCTTCCGACCAAACCCCCCTCCGAATTTCTCTCTTCGCTGTCTCTGTCACTCCGCCCGTATCCACTTAGACAGCTCAGGCATAAAAAACATATGTTGCCTTTGGTCCTTTCACTCCTTCTGCACGAAGCTCGACGGGTTGTGCTTTTTCCAACAATTGGTTTTTAGGTGGCAGTCGAGCACATTTTAAGTGGTAATCATTTACGCTTCGCAAATAAATACCGAGTTTGTGATTTGAATTTTCCTTCCATTTCCATTTCCATTTCTCCTTGTTCCCTCCCAGTCTGGAGCTGCTTCTGTTTCGGTTTGTTTTTATTTTCGTTTCGGGCTCCCTTGTTTTCGGCTTTTCTTTTGGGTTATTTTGCAGCTTTCTCTCTCGTCGTCCTGTCATAAAAACAGCGACCGTAGGACATTGTAAATTTTAAAGGTTAACCCTTTTTGCTCTGCTTTTTATGGTGGGACCAGAGATTTGAGAGTTAAGTCCGCCGGGATTAGGCTCTTTAAGTTCCGTCACACTTTAAGCAAAGGCCTCTGCTTATTATTATTGATCATCGGGGCTGTTAAGATCTGGAACTGAAACTGGTTTTCCAATTACTCTCTCGGCCGGCTGGCACTCATTAACTCATTAGGGCCAGCCTATTAACTAAGTCCAAAGTACTTTCGATGGCTGGGCGGCTGAAAAGTAAAAACCCAAAGGTAAATGAAAGTTACCATTGTCTGAGAAATGGCTTTCGAGAACCTCAGAGCTGGCTGAAACCGCAGATGCTGACTGATTCTAGAGATCTGTGTCTGGATCTTTGGCTCTCTGTTAATGATCCACACGCAGTTCCTAAAGGCGGGAGAGGGACTAAGACACCGGGAAAAATATATGTATCTGTTGCAAGATGATTTTATGGTCATTTTTTAAGCCTATAACCGCAAATAAATTGAATAAAAATATTTTAACATTAAATATATTTATTTCCATCTTTTGAAAGTGTTGTATATTTAAAGAGATTATTATTTAATAATTTTTCTTATGGTGCACTGAATAAGGGTGGCCAAAACTAGATCTATGAGTAAAGCGATCAGGCGCGAAAAATGTATATATATGAAAAATATTAAATTAATTGGTCTAACAACAATAACAGTATAAAGTTGTTGCCTTAAAATTTACCTAAAATTCCCAAATACTAGTTCAGCGACGCACTATTTTATAAACAAGCAAAAGCTTGAAGGAAAGCTTGAAACAAAATTAGTACTGATTATGTTTCAGGACCTTATAGCGTCAAATAAAATTAAATGAAAATTCTTAAAGCATTTAAATATATTTTCATTATTCTTTACAACGTGATTTTAATTCAAGAACATCACTATTTAATTATTTTTCTTCCGGTGCACAGAGCCAGGGAGCCAAAAGCCGATCTCCGGGTAACGCGATCAGGTGCGAACAAAATTATCAGCCCATGGGCACGGCGAAGAGCCGAAATAAAAAGAATATAAAAGAAGAAAAAGAGCTGGCGCAGAGGAGAAATCAAAACTTGCCGCGAAGTTAATTATAATTGCCTGGGCAAAAATACAAAGAGGGGGAAAAAATAAATAAATAAAGGTTGACTTGAAAACGTGGGCAGAGCCGGGAAGGCGGGAATGGATGTCGGGGGTCGGTGGTTTTATTGATTCGGCGCTCGGATTTTTATTTTTGAAGTGTGCGTGCGCCGGCATCTTAAATAATTTTTCATTTGAGGCACGTCGCCGTCCCAACTAACTATATGAAATATCATTCTCCAAGCCTGTGAATGGGAAGGCTTTTTCATAATTATATTTAATTTCAAGGTTGCGCGCCGCGCCGGAAAACAACAGATAATTGTCCGAGGTAATCGGGGAGCTGTCGCGGCTGCTTAGCGCCTTGTCAGAAAAATTAGCCAGCAGCGATCCGAAAGATACGGCTGCAAAAGGCCAGATAGATACATAAGAGAGTATCTACCAGCTGCCGAGAACCAATCTTTGAGTGGGCGTAATTATGACAATTGAGACGAACTTGAATGGAAACCGGCCCAATTGCAGTTTCTCGAATGTGTGAATCGAGATTGGAGAACAATCAATGGGTAATGGATTTGATATTGGAGAACGATGGCGGAATTGGGGCCGGTCGGACGATTAAGCGAAATGGATATTGACAGCAAGTCCGAGTCCGAGTTAGCCATGAATGTGGGTTAACCTATGAGTATTCGATTTGGCATTGAGAGTGTGGAGAACGGAGCACGTTAGATGGTGAGAATTTGGCCCAAAGTCCAGAGAGAATTTGATATTAAATAAGCGAAGTTTATAGCTTACAAGTACCTACCTAAAATGTAATTTAATTTAATTTCTATCAGCTAAAATGTTTAAAATGATTTTACATAAATGTCTTAATTAATTTCTCTTAAGTTCTCATCATAAATAATTTAATTTCAATCTGCAACATATTAGATACACAAATAAGTCCATATATATTTTACCAAGCCCCAAATAATTGAATTTTCATTTTCAAAGCTTCATTAAATTTCATCTGATGAAATTGTTTCACAATTGAGTGAACTGCCAGTAGCTAACAAGTAGAAATACAATTTAATTGTGATTTTCAGGGGATTGCAGGGAAACAAATGTATCCGCTGGATGCAGATGCCTGGAGTGCGTAAATCTAATCGATGCACCTATAACTCAGCCCCGTCTCGGCGCGACTGTGGGAAACCCACAAATCAATGCCTAATAAAAATGCGAGCTAACCAGGTCAATGGGTCCGGGGCCGTGTAGGAAGTTCTCAAATTAAGACATACCATTCGGAGAAACAACTTCCCCACTTGGGCAATAAAATAGACCGACCAGGGCCAGACGTCAGTGTGAATTGAGCAGAGTGCTTTTTCCGAGCTGCTGCTGCTGTTGCTGCAGCCTCACCTCACAATAATGGAGGAGACATTTCGCCCGACTGTTTGACATATCAATTTCCCAGACCGTGTAAACACATCGAATCGGATCGATCGCACCACTTGTCATGCCCAAATAGATCGAATGGACCCGGGACCAATCTCTGGATGTCAGACACTAAATAGAATTGTAAACACACGAAAAGAAACATAACTGTGACCGCCGGCCTGTAGACTGTGACGAATTGTGCACTGTTATTAAAAATTACCTCAAACGATGGTCATATTAAACTGTAAAAAAGCTGGTTAAAGCTGGTAAACTAAAAAATATTGAGATAATTGTCCTAACAACATTAAACGTTGAAAGTTGTTCCAGGGAGTGCACATAAAATTCCCAAGTTCTACTTCAGCGACACACTGCTTTATAAGAAAGCAAAATATTGAGGCTGATCGTCAGGAAACTTAGTAATCATGAAGTTTCTAAATATATCTCCACTCAATAATCTTTAAAAATCTTCAAAAAGGGTTTAATACTTGGAAATTAAATGTGATCTATTTATTTATTTTCCCTTAAAAATATACCTCCATTTAGCTCTCTGTACAATTGTGTTCGTTGAAAATTAACACGAAATCGAATAAAACATCAACCAGCGGAGTTGGAGCCGACAAACAAATATCAGAGCCGCTCAATTTGATTTTCGAGCTGTTGTCAGAAACGCCGGCCTGCCCGGGCTGGCGGGCCTGTTGTGGGGCTTTCAACGCCTGCGCAAAAGTCAAGCGCTACAAGCGTCATAAATTGAACTACAACATGCCAAACAATGCCAGAAAAGCCAGGGAGGGCAGAGGGAGAGGGAAACACACGAACACTTTTGTCGTGCATTTTGCGCCACACCCAGCAAACAATTTAGTCAATACAGCCGGAGATATGCATCGACCTGTGGTGGGGTTCGTGGACCCGTGTGTCTCCGAGTCTCTCTCTATGCTAAGCAGCCTGCAGTCGGCGGTTGGCGGTTTAACTTATTGAATTTCACACGCAAAATGGAGTACATACGGCGGCCAGCAAGGTGATCCGGAATCCCACCGATCTGGCTTTCGGGTTAGTCATGTGAGCGCGGGTCTGCTGGAGTTGGGTTGGTCCGCCGGCCAAGAGATTGGATCGCCTAGAACCGCCACAGACACAGCCTTCAACACCAGCTCCAGCTGGGATCTAATGTGTTGCTTGCCGGGGATATCTGGCAGATATATGAGTGTTAACACTTGAAAAATTATGGGTGTTTCGCCACAGGTTTGATTAAAATAAAATAACAGATAAAAGGCATGTAGTTTGCTTTCTAAAATAATATATTTAAGCTAAGGCAATGAGCAAGTTAATTCGATTTTCTACAGCAAAAATAAATCTACATTTTATATTTAAAAAAAAAACTCAATAAAATTTAACATATATTAAATCTTTTTCCAATTTAAAAGCCGCCTAGATGCACTTTAGAGATTCATCGCAGCTCGGGCTGAATAATAATTAATTCCTTGACCAGCACCTGTTCGCGTGTAATCGATATCAGAGCTCGTGCTGGCTGTCATCGATTGCCAGATGCTGGCAAATATTTATCAGCTGCAGCGCCGCTGCACTGACCCATAAAAGCCGCATAAATATTCATTGCCGGCGCAGTGGCCAGTGCTGAATATATAATAAAATGCAAATGTATCAATTAAAGTGTGCTTTATTTTGTCAACAGCCTGGGATTCCAATGGAACTCGGGACGCTCTGGCTCTGGCTCTGGCTCTGGCTCTGGAAGGCATACACACATGGTGGTGCAGTTGTGGGACACTAGAGACACCAGCACTTGGACTGGCGGAGTATGACGACGTCGAGTGGTGGTCGTATCTCTGGTTGTTGACCTCGCTCAATGGGGGAACAGCAAAGCGCGCACACACACTGGCAACACATGGAGGGCGGCACACACTCTGCTCTACACACACTCTGCCATAACAAAGCGTAGTTTCACTTACAATTAAATGACGAGGTCGCTGTCGATGACGACAATTGTCCGCCACAAAGCAACGGGACATCAATAAAGCTAAAAACCCGTACACAACCCGCCACTCAATAGCCATCAGAGAGGAGTCCGGTCCGGTCAATGTGCCACTTGCCCGCATTCGAGCAATCAGAGAGTCACCAGGAGCCCTCGGCCCGGGCTCCGGTTGCAACATCTAATTGAGTTATTACGTATCCCGATTTGCATAAACAAAAGCGAACGCAGCTCGTCTAATTATCGCCGCCTCGCCACACGTGCGAACCATCTGTACACGCCGAGAAAAAAAACATATGTTTAGCTCGATGTCACGAACGGAAAATATATAAGAGCCAATAATTTAGAGTAATAATGAATGAATGAGATAATAATAGTGCTCAGGAAACTGTGCTTAAAGTTTCTTGGAATAGTTACCCATTAAAACAAGAAGAAAACGCAGCTCCTTAGTAATGAAACAATTACTAGGAAGTTCATTTATTGTGAAATTGTGTTCTAAAGAAATTTTCCTGCAATTAGATATGTAGCCTTAAGCAGGAATATTTTTTACGTAATGAATTTTCTGCTTGTTCTAATTTCAAAATATTTATCAAGGTTTCAAATCAAAGAGAATAACTTCTTTCCTTATAATTTAAAGATGACTCTTGCGAATATACTAAAATATTAATAAGAAAGATTCAAAATTTATTTCTTATCTGATAGATGTAAACCACTGTACTCTTTTCAAATTAATTTACTTTGATACCTCAAATTCCTAGCCCCTTGTGTTGATAGTTTCTCTGCATGATCCGCCACCCTCCGCCAAGTTATGCAACCAAGTCCGGCTTTTCCTCTCCGCTCCTCGGCATTTCCACTTTTTTGATTGACAGTGCGGTTTCCGGCCCTCTCTTGCTTTTTGTTTTTTTGTTCCCTCTCTTTGGTGGCTTGCTTTGCTTTGCTGCACACCAAAAATTTATGTTTATTGGCGTTTGTCAACAATTTATTTAAATTTATTGTGACAGCGTTTTTTTGTTTCTTCGTGTCGGCTGCAGGTTCCGCGCTGCACACCGATCTTGATGTATTAATCGAGGGGCAGGGACAGGGCAGCGTCGATCATCTGCGGATGATAGATGCCATGTTCGGCCAACAATTAACTGTGCAGGTGGAGCAATTAGTTGCTCAACTCGGGATGCAGATGCAGGGGATGAAAATCGGAGATGGGGGAGCAGAAATTATTAGTTATAGCCGATCATTCATTGTTAGTTGCAGCAGCGAAGGCGTGTTCCAAGTTGATCTATTGATCGTTTCGGCGACTCTGAGCTGGGCTAATTATGAACGGATCGTTTGTCGGGATAATGAGATGGTAAACGGCATGTTTTAATTGTATTTTAGTTTCCCCTAAATTCTTTTTCGATTTCTATTTATATTTGTTTAAGCAATAAGCTGGACATTTTCCAACAAATACTTAACGCAAACTTCAGCTCTCTGCTAACTCTGACTAACCCTTAAAAGTTATAGCCACAGGATGTTGGGCATTTCTCAGGAACTCCTGGTTCCTTTTTTTTTGCGCTTCTCTTGCGAACCCACAATCATCGATGACTAATCCGCCTTTAGTTTAATTTCTCTTTCGTTTAATTTATTGTTAAATGGCCCCCAGCGAAACGGAGTCGTATGAGAATAAAAAATTCAAAAAGGAACCAAAAGAACCGCAGAACCCTTCGGTCCGTTTTGGCCATTTAGCCAGTTAGCCTTTTGGCCGCTGCCTTATTTACGTTCTTCGACGGCAACCTGTGCCCAAAAACTACAAAACATGCGCTGGTATAAATCATAAGCGTCGGCGAGTTGCCCCGAAACGGTTCAAAGATACAGATGCAGATAGAGATTCGAGTGGGACTCGGATATGGATGTGGATGCGGATACACACTCCAAAGGGCAGGGGCCAGTCGAACTTTTTAACAAGCATTTAACGATTTAATTTGGCAAATACGGCCGGCGGTTGGGGGAGAACTTTGCTAGTCGGGGCTTCGGCTTTGTAGGAGCCCCGTCGGATATTTATGGATCGGAGGCGCAACCTTGCCAAAAGATGAACGCAACGAGAGAAATTCCCAAAACGCGACTGTGGAATCGCTAGCTAACTGCGTCGAACCCAGCCATTTCATTCCATTTTGGGTCCAGGATTCCGATCCCATATGCAAAAGTGCCCTAAATGCGGTGGCGGGGCTGGGGGAAACACCAGAGGAAGGGGTTACAAAAAGCAGAGGTACCGGAGAGGAGGATGCCAGGCAGCATATGTGTGCGAGTGGCGAACTGCCGACTGCAAATGGAGCACATAAATTATATTCCATTCGATGATATTTGCGTTTTGCTGCTCTTTATTTAAAAAGAAGCAGCAGCGCTGTTGGCCGAGGGCCCAAGCTGAAATTCTGTGGATTCAATGGGTAGCAGAGAATATGATGGAATAGGCTTAAGCTAAGAGATTAAGATATTGAAAAAAAAAATTAATTTTGCAGAGGCGATTATAGTTTCTGAACTTTGCAAGTATATATTCTTCTTATCTGCATCATCAGCTGAGTCGATCTAGCCTTGCCTTCTGTCCGTGGTTCTGTCCGTTCTTTTGTCCGTTGTTCTTTTAGTTCTTCTGTCCGTTCTGCTGTCCGTGGTTCTGTCCGTTATGCTGTCCGTGGTTCTGTCCGTTTTTCTGTCCGTTGTTCTATTAGTTTTTCTGTCCGTTCTGCTGTCCGTGGTTATGTCCGTTCTTCTGTCCGTTGTTCCATTAGTTCTTCTGTCCGTTCTGGTGTCCGATCGTCTGTTCTTTTTTCTGTCCGCTTGACTGTCCGTTAGTCTGTCAGTTCGATCCTTAACTGTTTAGAAAAAAAAAAACAAATGAATGGAGAAAGCGATTTGCAAATTTAATTGCTTTTAATATTTAAGACTTTATGCTATAAAATACCGATTTCCAAAATCTATCACAAATTAATCGAAATTCACTGGGTATTACACATTCCATACCCATCTCCCAAATCGCACTCCTACTTGTTAAGTTTTCAACTCTGGCGCAGTCAGCAATTTGCTTTGGCCATATTTTTCCAGTTCTCCAGACTACACACATGCATTTTAATGCCCTCAGCTCGACGGGTTTTTTCGCTCCTTTTCTATTTGCTTTCGACATTTGAAATGTGCCTTTGACTTTGCGACTGCTGCTCCACGTAGTCCGTAGTCCTCCGGACTTGAAGCCCGTCCGAGTTCAAATTAAAGGATTCAAGGCTCGACCGCAACCCATTTATCGAGTGGAGCGTTTCGGCTTGGCCGCTTTTTTCTATCTCTAAAGTAAATGCGCCATAATTTATGGGGACGCGGCCATTAAAATATATGTACCTATATAAATACGTAGCGGTATATGCTATATCCTGGCATATATGTGTCCTGGCATCCAGTTGGATTTTGTGCTGTGCCCGCTTATGGGCCATTTGTTATGCGAAGGCCTTTAATTTATTTTTATCTTCGGCTGCTAATTGCAGTTCTCAGCAATTGATTTAAATTATCTACCAAATGCGCATACATGCGGCTCGCTCTTTTATTTATTTCCATATGAATATTTCATAAATTTACGGTCGCCATTGGGTTAACCAATGTTGAAAAACTTTGCCATTAAGCTGGCCATAAACAAAAAAACAACTACAAATTATCGCAATTGAAGACACATAAAAAAAGTTAGTAGGGATGAATAAAAAATCAAGTTTATTAAAAAGTCTGTCAGTGGCATAAGGGCGAACTTTTATTGTTGTCACTGTCGGCATAAAAGATTCATAAACAAATACATAAATTAAAATTAATGCGTACACCCCACCTAGACGAATTTATGGCCGACAGCCAGATCCGTTTAAGCCAATACCAATTAAATAATCAAATATTTTCCTTCGCCAAAGTTAAGCTCAACAAACGGGCTGGAAAATGTTCCAAACTCTGAGCTCAAGTTTCTGGGAAGCGACGGACACGACCATTAGCGACACATACACAAGAGCCAGTTGCCGGCCATAATGACCAGTGAATTAAGCATTTAATTTATTAACAAACTGTTTTCCTCCATCTGCCTGCAACAAACAGACAGACAGTCAGAAAACAGTCCGGCGTTTGCCTTGCATTAAGAATTAACCAGTTGGGTTTGATGAGCCAGCCTTTATCAGTGGCAGACAACTCAACTTTAAATAGTTTAAAAGCCCGAATCGCAGCGAGGGGAATGGAGGCAGGCCGATGAACTACACAAGAGAAAATACACCAGAGAAGATAAAGGAAGGCTTACAAAATTTAAAATAATGAATGATAAACTCTTGGAGAAATATTTAATAAAAATAATTTAAAGGCTCTTAAAAAATATAATAATTATCCTCACAATTACAGAAAATATCCCGAGATATGATTCGATATGAACATTTCTTGTTTCATTTATAAATAAAAGGTTTATGGGTTACTTAAATCATTTTCTTATATAGGTATCTTGTTTCAGTGTAAGACTAATTTAAGGCTGTTGAGTCAGAGACTCGCAAAGATAAAATGCATCACAAATATGGAAATTACTTCTTCGCTCGGCCAGGGAAGCAAATTGCACTAAATTGATAATTAGATGGGAAACGCTGGGTGGGAAGTGGAGCACAGCCATTACGTTCGCGGAGAGCTCGTCTTCATTGGCCCTTGGAGAGAGAATAAGAGATGTGCCTGAACAGAAAGCGGAATTCTCTGAGAAAATAAGCGCTTAAATCAGCACACATTCTGGCGCTTCCAGAGCAGACTTTAGCATTCGGTTTCCTGCCATTTCCCTAACTGTGAACCCACTTCCTCCGCAATCCATAACGGCTTCCTGCACCCACTTAACTCCACTCGATTCCGCTGACCTCGAGCAAGTTGCCACGCTCGAAGCTCCACTTACCCAGTTGGCTAATACAGCCGGGGTCCTTATATTACGAGCATTTCCTTTTCCGGCCTGTCAATTTATGACTTTTGAGTACGCATCCATATATCATTATAATTGTCAATAATCGTTCGATTTATTTATATTTTCTCATATGTGCCTTGACATTTTATGGCCATTTGCCGGGGCTCGTAAAACTGCGACATTCTTTTTTATTGCCTCGCTCCGAAGGCGTCGTCCCTCTATAAATCATGCGAAAATATGAGAGCAAAAGTATTGCATTGTTGTACACAAGACATGGCCCGACCGGCCAGCCTCAGAATTTTATTAGGCATAACTTCTTCCTGCATTTGCATAAGTACGCAGGCCGGGGCTCAAATGCCGCTTGTCAGGCCTTGGCTTGGCTCAGATCAAAGGCCGTTATCAATATTTAAAAGCCAACGAGTCAAGGTCACAGGGGTCCAGGCAGGAAAGTAAAAACGAAACGGGACAGGACAAGGCAGGGAAAATTATAAAAATAAAGCGAAGCCGAAACCGGGCTTTGTGGCATCTCTCCGGCCCAAACTAGCTAACTGTCAGCGGGCTTAACTTTACAACGTTGCATGAATAAAAATTTAAATAATTTATAAAATTTGTTACTTATGGCGCCCGACGCACAAACAGCCCCCGGGCAGCCGCCAGTAAATATGGCGAAAACAATGTGAGCTTCCTGTTGAAACCGAACCGAAACGGAGGCGTATGCGTAATGCGAAGTGCCGGTAAACGCGGGCACGGAGATTTCCAAGACGGATGCGGACGCGGAGGCGGAGGCGGGCAGAGAGCTTAAGCTCACGGAAGTCGTTGGCGGGTTCCTGGCTCTTGCCTCCGCCTCTTGCGCTTTGTGTTTTATTTTTAACGAATTTTTATGATGTCTATGGCAAGGGCAGACATTCTTTGTGCCGCCGCCGCCTTGGTACATTAAAAAGCGTCTACTGGGTCCTGTTCCCCCCATCCTCTGTCCTCCTTCCTGCGGCACATCCTGCATATTTTAGTGTGTAGTGCCGAGTGGCGTAATTCCCGGTGTTGTGTCTGTAGGCACCGTTAATAGCGCGGGTTTTATGCTAAATGGAAATTTTCAGCGCGCAATTTGGGAGTGGAACGTCGGCGCCGCGGAAATCCCTACACCTGGGCCTGGGCTTATTGATTTGTCGCCAGAATCCTCCTTCTAGCCTCCACGCCGCGTATGTGTAATCCCATTGACTTGAGGCTGCTGCCGCTCGGTTGCCTTATTTTTGCGTAATTTAATAACTTTGTTTAACATAATTGACAATTGAAGCGGCGACATCGCCGTTTATGGGCGGTTTAATGCCTGCCATCGACAAGTCTAAGCCGACGCCTAAAAGCGTAATGAACTTTGAAATTTGATAAATAACAGAACTGAGCAATCTGGCGAGGCACCGAAAAAACAGGCATTTAAGAATATACATTTTTGTGCAAAAATGGTAAGCTCAAAAGGAACATCAGGTTTGATTAGGGTTCTAACTTTCGCAAGGAAATTATAGCTAAGGTTCTCATCACTTGCAAGGGAGTTTTTTGAAACTTATTGGCCTTTATGTTGAATTCCTGAATTAAATAAAATTTCAATATTTTTTAAACGTTATTAAATGGAATTTATTGATCAGCAAGTTTGTTGTAGAAAATAAATCTTTAAGGCGTATGCATTTTCTAATATTTGTTGCTTACATTTTCTAATAAAAATCTGCATGTATAAAATACATTAATTCCATAATAGTAATTCTCTACAAACTTATTTAAATTTAATATTATTATATATAAGCACCTCCTTTCTTAGCTTTCCTTCAATTATTTTCTCCAAGTGCCCGAAGAGCTTGCGACATGTAAAAGTGAAACAATGAACCTTTGCCTGTTTTTAAATGTTTTAAGTAGCCAAATTGTCAGGGGCTGTCCAAAAATTTGAGCTCATTTAATATTTAAATAGCTCGAGAGCGTTTTGGCAAAATTGTTATGAATTTTCCCACGCAGGCACACGCGTCATAAAATTTTAATTAGTCGCCTGTGCATATACGACGCATGCCGGCAATTTGAACTCTTTGAAAAGTTTCGCCTCGCCGGCACACAGTGCGTATGCGTTATTCATATGTATAAGATATGAGACATGGAATTGCGGCTGTCGCTCGGCAGTCCTTTTTTTCGAGGCTCTCGTGTGCAGTCACTCAAATTGCAGCGGAGATCCTGAAGAGGACGGGAGTCGAACCAAACCGAACTGAACAGAAGAGCAGAGCAGAGCAGAGAAGAGAACCTCCTTTACGCAAATGACAAACTGACGTACGTGACATTTATGCGAATTGGCAGTCGTTGGCAATAGCATAAATTCATGGATGTGTGTGCGGTGCGGGGCCCGTCCCGCACATAAAATGTATGTCAGCTGCATACATTATGTGCGTATTTATATGCTGGTTACAGGGCTATATAAAATTTGTGCCTGGCAAAATGATTTTTCTATGGTGCATTTGCTAAATGCTTAAGTGCATCTGGGAGCTTGGAAAGTATCTCGCCGTGAATGGCGAATGGGTTGGGATGTCAAGGCTGCTCCTCGCTGCCTTCGCCGCTCTCTGATTGTATTAAAGTGTCATTTATGGGGGTGGCAACCCTAACACACTCTGCGAACTCCGAGCAAATTTAAATTTCAAATAAGCGGCGGCCGAAATAAACTTTCGCAAATTGAGCGACAAACGGGTCGCTTCGGCTGCCTTTATGCCATCTATCCTTTTACCTTTTACCTGGCAATTTGACAACAAGCCAGCTCCTTTCGGTCCAGGAGTTCCAGGGCTGCCATTTCATTAAAATATAATGAAACCCTTCGATCGATTGCGCATAAAAATGTTTGCTATAAAATTTTAAATACACCAATACCAATTCGCATCAGCATCAGTCTGTCTGTCTCGGTCTGTGTGTGTTTGCAATAAAATGAAGTTGAACAAATCGCATAATAAAAAGAAGATACACGAAAAACTGGGAGGGAGAGGAGACCCATGCCTGAGGTTCGAGGGCTTCAGCAATTTTTGGGTATACGCCATAAAATTTTCGCCAAATGTCGTTTGATACGAACACGCTTATCACACACACACGACACACTCCGGCACAGTCACCGGCTATGTGTACAACCCTCGCGCACACAAACACATTATGAAGTCGTAATAATGTGTCTGTGTGCATGTCCTGGCCGTGTGCGTTGCCCGTGTTTGTGTTGGTAATGTAAACGTTGCTCTCATGTAAAAAGGACACGCAAAACCGCGCAACAAATATAAACATATCGAACACAACGAGGCACAAACAGCAGCAACAGCAACAGCGGAGGAAGCAGCAACAACTACAATGACAGCGGCAGCAATAATAACCCCATCACGTATACGCCGCGTTGTCCGGCTGCCTTACACGTGTGTAAGTCGGTGTTCTGGGCGCTGGGTCCTGCCTCGGGTCCGGGCCGCGACTCGCCTTTGATAAAATGACATTAAGAAGTCGTGACAATGCCACTAACTGAACCAAAGAGGACGCCACCCGTTGCCGCAGCCGACAGACAGACAGTCAGCCGTCAGCTGGAGCAACACCCGCGACTTGACAGGCGGCAGGGCACAGTGGAGCCAGCTGGGAGGGAAAGTGGAGAAAGAATTTTCAAGTCCTTTATAGATAAATATAGATCGGGTTGTTTTTTCAAACCGAAATGCCTTGGATATAGGTAAACCAAGTTAAGTATAAGGTATTCCCTTGAACATTTTAATTATATTATTTATTTATAAGAATAAAATATTTTAGATAGTAATCTAATATATACTTTAGCCCGACAAAGTTATAAAAATAAAAGTCCTCCAGATTTTCATGACCTAATATACTTTCTTAATAAATTTCCTAGCTTCTCCTGACTCTTACTAAACCCACTGTTCATTGGCCTTGCAGGCCCTCCTCATATGGCCTCCGCCACGGTATTCCTCTCCTCATCGCCTGGCAGAACTCCTGTGCCGCGGCGTTCCAGTCGCTCACTTGCCCGGGTCTATCTGCATTGTAATGTCCTCGGAGATATGGCAAAGCGGCGATTCCACTCGAAATAAACTTCACCGTGCCGTCGTGTGTTCTCCGTCCCGCAGTGCGTTGTACAGTTGTGTCAACAAAGCGAACGTGCCAATGTGCACATTAGGAGGAGTTCCTCCGCCAGGGACTGAGGGTTGGGGGTTTCGGGTTCGGGGAGAAAATTAAATAGAATTTGTATGGCAGCACCCGCCGAAAAATGTTGTGGTCGCCGGTTGGCTGTTGGCTGTTGTCCTGGCATAAAATTGAATTTGTCTAATGACAAGTTGTGGCCCATTCTGCCCCCTTTTTCCAGGGGCTCGCCCGCCAGTCAGTGTCACTCTAATGGCCAACTACTGCGTACAGGGCACAATAACTGTTTGCCTAACGTGCGGCCGTTAGGAGCAACAGCCGTGAGCTACAGGTAACCAGGTATCCAGGCATCCAGGTGCCATGGGAACACGCTTGGCTCGGCACGGGAGAGTACCAAAAAGTAATGGCATTTTAATTGTGGCCTAGTTGAACCACTTACTTGAATTGTGTTGCTCGTGAGTCCTGCACTTTACTCGAATATTTCCGGAGTGAGTGCGGGAGTTCGGGTGCCTCGTTCCCAGTTAAAGCTCTAAAATGTTGAATGGTCTTGCGGTCTGCTCAAAGTATCCTGTTACCTCAAAGCCTCGCCTGGCTGTCAATTGCTTGGCACCTTCTCGAATGGCTTGTCATAACGAAAAATATGAAATTCGAGGAGATTTCGGTGAGTTTGTGACCCTGCTGGCCATTAAAAGTGAGCACTGGGGAAAAAATAACCCTATAAACTCAAATAAATAAATTTAAAAGTTAAAAACCCGTTCCATTAAACGAAATAATGTATCTACTAATTCTTCTTCAGTATCCATTGCTAGTCTTTATCAGGATTCTACGTAGTTACCATCAGCTTGATGCTCACTAGGTCATGGCCCCACCTTCTGTGGCTACAACTGAGTCATTACACTCGACTTCACACCCTGTTCAAGTACTCGGAATGGATATCGAGCTCTGTTTCGTTCTGTGTAGCCAGCAACAAAGAAAACTCATTGCGAGCAAGTGTGTGTATTTGGGCAGTCGAGATTCCCTGACACAGATACCCGTGGTTTCTGGCAGCCAGTTGGCCACTGGCCACCGGCCACCGGCCCCCCAGCCAGCCCAGGACACGACTCGACCCCTGCTTCCTTTCCGCCAGCCGTCATAGCCTCATAGCGGTATGCATGCCTGAGCACCAGAGTCCTGGGCAGGTTCGAAAATTGTATGAATATGAAAGTGATGAAAACTCGACGATAACGTGCCAAGGTCGTTTCCGGCCGCGTGCATATGAACACACACAGCGCCTAGTAAACCCAACTTGGGGCCGGGAACAATGCAATGTGGTTAGCTCACTGCCTGGCTTTAGTGAGTGGTCTTTAAGTAAAACCCACTTTGCGGGCTGGCCACAAAGAAAAAGTTGCCACAGAAGCAACGAAGGCTCGTCGGCAATTTCAATTTCAGTTCTAAGCATCTTTGACTGATGGCCGGGTTCGCTTTGGTTTCTGGGTGATTATTGAGTTGTTGCCGATAAGCCCGGGCTCTGGTAATGAGACCTTCTACTCCTGCCCTTCATCATGCAACACTTCAAAGGGCTAATCAGAGCTGGCACTGGCCTGAAATTCAAAACGGAGGCGAACGAACGAACGACCACCCGACGACCATTGTCTGGCACTTGAAGAACCTGCACGAAAATATTTAATTACCACGGAGAGTCAAAATTAATTATGACAGCTGTCAGTTGAGTGTGCCAGAGCGGAGTCCGAGTCTGAGTCTGGAAAATGAAGCAGACAGGCCCAGAAATGGATGGATTCCAGCGACAATGACCGCGTCGAATGGCTATGGAGATGATGAAATGGGTCAAGCATACCAAAAGTGACAACTGCTCGACTGGAAGAAATGTTAACTGGCGAGCAGCATCGGCGTGGGCAGTGGAAACAGGTTGAATTTGAAGAATTACAGAGCAATCTTGCTTCAAGATTGGGTATAACTTATTTTTAAATTAGGAATTTGTATTTTAGACTCTCTTAATCGATCATTTTGAATGGTTAAGAGTGTGAATATTATTTTAATTGCTAGAAAAAAGCAAAGGAAAGCTCCCAAAAATTATATAAAATATTTCTAAAGGCCTAGGTTTTCCTTAAACCTACTAATGAAACCTATTCATATATGCACAAGTGCATAAACGCCCAATTATTGATCTAAATGGGCGTCCAAACATAATATGTAGTTTCAGTGAAACCAGGTCAATTTAGCGTGACCTTCTCCAACCGCCAGCTCCAATCCGGCGAACTGACAATCCATCTGTCAGCCCGGCCATTCATGGCGCATTTGCAGCCAGATTATGTGCCATTCTCTGCGCCCAATTGTCGTGCATAATATCGGAATATGTTTGCTGATAAGGCAGGCCCTCGGCCCTGTCCAACTGCCGGGGATTGGGTGTCCAAATGTCCATGAGTCGCCGCTTAGTTGGACAGCCAAATGGCAATTAACGCGCCAAGTCAAATGCAACTGTTCGCCAAGAGGGTGGTGTGTCTATCCATATAGACACACTATATACACACGGTTTATGGAGAGTCTGGAATATATCCAGGAATGTGTGCTGTGCGGGGCCTCTCAACGAAATTAAGTCATTATTTTAATACGCGGCGTCACTTGGCCGTCGTCGTCGTCGTCGTCGTCGGTCGCTTGATATATGAGCGATGTTTTGTATGCATAATTTCATTATAATGTACTACGCACTCCGTCTTGGGTGTGGGTGCCGGACTGGACACACACTCACTGTGTGTGTATATATTGTATAATATTCTCGGAGAATGGTGGCTGTCCGCACGGCTGGCCGGCGATTATAAATGGATGTCTGTTAAGTGCGCAAATCGCCAGCGAAGCGTGGGCGAGCTCGGCTCAATGCAGCTCAGCGCGGCTCAGTTCAGCTCGGTTCAGTTGGGATAGTTTCGATGATGGTTCAGATACTTGGGCGTGTGCCACGCCCCCTCAGGCGAACAGCAAGGCAGCTGCAATGCGGGTGTGTGTGTCCCTCTACATCCAGCCCTCCGGTGTTCAGGCTTCCGTTTAGGAAAAGATCTTTTCGGGCATTTGAATTTGTCGCCAGCTGACCCTAGGATCTTTGTATTTAAGCATACAGAGAGAAAAATCTTTAATACTTTACCATTCAATACTAAATATCTTACAAAATAACTACTAACATAATGTTATATAAATTCTTATCTAAAAATACATTTATAATTCTTTTCTTTATCAGGGAAAGTGAATTTTTGTACTCTAGATTAGTTATAACGATGGAAACACCGCGAAAAGATAACCCAGAATGTTGATGATTATTTTTCTCTGTGTTTTCCCTTAATTTTCCTCCCATTTTCCCTCGGTTTCCTCCAGCGCCCACGCACTGCTCAATTAAATGCCGAACGTAGGCCCGCGCTGACTACCTGTCTCTGCGTTTTGTGTTCGTAATTATGATAAGAAAAGGTTTTACTTAGGCCAACTCCTCCACCGAGCTGCTCTCCATCCCCATCAGCCACCGTCATCCATTCCATCCGAACCTTTTGCCAGCCTATTATTTTCGTTGACTACCGTTCCCCGTGTTCTTTCTGTTGTTATAATGATAAACTACCACCTTTCGCTGGCGTACTTGGCTTTTGTTGTTTTTGTTTGAATTTGACATGGTAATTAACCCGCAACGCTCAACTTTGCCCAACAAACTCGACTCTGAACTTCTGGGGCTCAGGTGTGTGAGTGCGTATCTGTGTGAGCCGCCTGTCTGGGCCATATGTGCGTGAGTGTGGTGCCTCTTCCTTTAATTAATCAAATACAGGGGCTCAATTTTGTTAATTTCGCTCGTGACACTAAAAAATTGGCCTGGCCTAATGATTTAAATAATTTGACAATCTATAAAAATTAGCGACAACAATTAAAGGCAAATTTGGAAGTCAGCCACATAAGGCAAATGGCCAATTATATTAAGCGAATGCCTCAAGAGTTGAACGTGGATATTGAACACTCTTTATTAGCGGAATTACTTCGTTTATTAGAACATAAAAATACCAATAAGTAAAGTTATTAGCTATTATGAGGTTTTAACAATTTCATTATAGGAATTTATACGGATTTCCTTGCTTAGTTTCGAAATTTATTTAATAGTAACAACTCAACTCAGTTTAAACAAATTTATAATCGTTTCAGATATGAATTAAACACTATAAATATTTCAATAAATTAAAATTGCTCTAATAATCTGCCGCAAACAATTAAAAATTGCCATTCAAATTCCAACTGAATATCTAAACAAAAGATAATTTAAAAAGCCAACAATACTAGGCTTTACTCTGCAGAATTTTTACCAGATTTATATTCAAATCGTTGCCGTATAAAAACCGGCATTATATAAAGCATAATTTAATGAATTAATGGACCAAATTCGTATTCAACTGTGAGTAGAATTCTCCGCTCAGCGTGGGCAACTGATTTCCACTTGTGATATTTAAATCGCTGAGAACACAGCCAGGGCCCGAAATAGATACAGATACGGATACCAGATACAGCGACAACAATGTTGATTTTATTAATTGGATTTGCGCTCAGGGATTTTTCGAAAGTGTTATATTGTTTGTCGTGCTGTTTGTATTACGAATTTGATTAATATTTGTCGGGGTCGCGGTGAACCTGTCGCCGTCGTTCTGTTGCCTGTGTTGCTTGTGTTGCTGTCACGCCGCCTGCTAAACAAATAAAATTTTAATTTTCTACCACGGGGGGTCAATTTTGTTTCAATTCGGTCGTGTTTGTTATCCAATCCCCCCTCCTGACTTATGCATAACCATCTTGCCGTCCATCGGCGCCATTTGGCTTCACTCCGAGATGAGTTAGGATGGGTTCGGACATCGATGGAGCTTCCTCCCCGCTGCATTTCAGATTTTATTGAGGTGTCACCCAGCAAGTCTGTTGAAAAATTGAATTCGAATTGGAATTGAGACCGCCGGACCTTTCGGAATATGGTTTATTTTTTGATTTTTATGGAGCACTCCGAGCGAGTCGTTCGACGAGGCGCCGAAATCGTAATCAAAGCATAAAAGACTTGTAAAAAACAGCGTTCTGGAAAATGGAAAATGACGTTGGGACCGTTTTAATTGCTCTCTCTCTCCGGTTGGCCGAAGAAATGGAGAATGAAAAGCGAAGAAACGAGAAGAAAAGCAGACGACAGCAATTATCAATTGTGCTCCTCGGGATGTGCCATAAATTCCTGAGCACAATAAACCACTTTATTTATGATTCCATGCTGATTCCTGGCCGGGCTTAAGTGTGGGCTCCCATAATTCCTCCAGTCAGTGGCTCGTGATCGAGGGAGGAAGGCCTGAGGAGCCGAGGAGCTGAGCAGCGCTGCTTCAGGCCAAATCCACTGATGAAACCCGATAGGTGCAGTCCACGAAGCATTTTCCCGAACTGGCCCCGACATAAATGAATAACAAATTTAAAACAAATATATTTCTGTTCGAATCCGCACGACCCATCATCAATCACGGCCCAAGCCGAAAGTATTTTCTGTCTCTCCGCGTTTTGTGTCATTCCCAGGTCTCCCCGTTCATAATTATTTGGGCTTTTTCTCCTCTGCGGCACTGCTTCGTTTTAATTATTTGCCTGACTTGCAGAGGCATAAATATTCGAATAAAGCTCTGTGGCTTTTTGGCACGCGATGTTGCCTGGCTTTTAGTCCGCCTCGTTCATCGTTTTGTATTTTTTTTCTCTGTTTTGTCGTTCTCCGAGCCGGGCTGCCACAAATGTCAAGCCCTTTGCCTAGATATTGGGTCAATATGCCAGTTGTTTGCATGCTTTCGTGTGGCCCGAGACATGCATTAATTATGTAGATAACCGACGACTACGACTGCGACTACGACTTTGACTGCGACTGCGGCTGCGGCTGCACGGTTCCCCAAAAAGAAACCCCAAATCCAAACCAGTTGCCCCCCAACGAAATCATATGCAGAGCTGGTGACCCAAACACACATGGTTGGACTCCCGGTGACTGGTACATAAAGAAAATATTACTCATATATTTTAATATATTAAAGAAATAAAGGAAAATATAAATACCCTTGCCCTTAAAAGGAATATTGTTATATCAGTTTATTTATTAATAATATACTTTACTTTTGGATTAAGGTTCATTATTTCTGTATTTAAGTACATAAGGTTTTTCAAGTCTTAATAACAATTTTATTATTAGGTTATTGTATACTGATTTGGTGATCTTCTTTTATTCACCATATTTAAAGGGAATTTAAAATATTCCCCTTATTAATTCAAACGTTTTAAAATCCATTAAATATATAACTATGATATATTTGATATTGACTATAATATATTTAGAACTATTCTATAATCTTTATATCTAAAAAAGAAGTACTTGGTTCTTTGGGAAATTTAATATTAAATAAATTCCTAATCGCTTATTAATACTTATTTAACTTTACTTTCCTTTTGTTAATTAGATTTCCAATGCTTTTTTTATACTGTTGGACCAGAATCTATCCTTTTAAATTATCATTAACATAATTATAATGTAGTTTACATAAGAAAAATTAGTTTGAGAGTTAATTCCAAATAATTCTTCCAGTGCATAAATTTGTTCGAGTATTTATTCTGTTTTAGATCGTTTAGGTGTCGGGCATTTTGTGGCACTGCGGCACGTCAGATTCGAAAGTTCAGCGGCCAGATCCGAGAACCGCGAAGCCGAAGGTGTTGCACCTAGAAACACACACACACGGATTGCCAAATCATGATCTGCCAAATGTCACTTCGGCTTTGGTCCAGAGTGAAGTGCAGTTGCAGTTGCTGCTAAAATCCAAAGCGATCCGAACCAAACCGAGTGCGACACAAACACGTCGTTTATTAATTACCTCGAACATAAACAGCCGTTGTATCTACATTTGTTAAGCAAATAAATTATTGAGTTATCTTTTCTCGGCTGCGGCGGGTTATGGGGATATTTATGTGACTGCAACGCCATGTTTTATGCAAATCTATTGCCTGAATTATGTTTTCATTTTGTGTGAGCCTAATGCCGATTGAGATTTTTCCCCCATCCCACCAAGAAATTTATATGCAGGTTGATGTTTTGTTTTCACATAAATAAAGTGAAAATTATTTGAATATTTTTCACTTTCCAATAGCGGCCTTCGAGAAACCTTAAAGTGAGGCTCTCAGCTTCGAAGTGATAACATTTCACTTTAGAAAATGAAAACGATGATGTTGATTTGGTTTTTATAGTAACACTTTTAAGTTTAAGGGGTTTTAATGATGGGAAACAAATTCGTTGTTCTCTACTTAATTTTAAAAAATATTTCTCACTAAAAGAATATGTTTATTTATACCAATTAAAAGTATTTAAGCATATAAGTTCATTGGTTTAAATTTCTACCGACTAATTAGTTTTGTTGTTCTTTAGCAAATTCCTTAAATGATGAAAAAGTCGAGTGTAAATCAAATTTTATCGCAGCGGAAGCTAAACATTAATCTCATGCCTGACGTAATTAGATTTTATGTTGGCTCTTTCGAGCTTTTTTTGCCTGCGGTTGCCTTCTGAATTTTATTCTCTAGATGTGCTTAATTTTCTATCACATCCCACTGCGCGGCAATAAACAGCGTCGGGCGAGAGAGTTGCCAGAGCAATTAAGCAAAAATCAGGGCCAAATCAAAGTGCATGGCAATTGTCGCAGAGTGGGGCTTAAGCGTGGATGAAGCTGGATTTTCCGGGACGGGAGATGGGAGCCGGAGGAGACACAACTGGAAGATTGCCATTAATTCGTGGCATCGCATTTAAAGCTGCCGGGTGGATTTTATGTTTATGCGAGGGTAACTATCGGGGAAAACCGACAGAGAGGACGCACAATTCATTTCGGCATCAAGCAAAACAGAGCCAACAAAGTCAGAACGATTATCTTAATTTAATTGTCTTTTATTTATGTCAGTCCTGGCATTTATTTAGCCAAATGGATTTGCCGGCGAACCAACAAGCCCCAGCATATTTATGGGTCTGAAGAGGAGTCAAATCCCCATTCCTGAAACAGCGGCTGAGTGTGTGAGAAAACAGCCAACTGTCGCCTAAAGCCTACTACACTCGGGGAAATGATCAAAGGAAACCGAAGGAGCTTAGGAGCTACCTACAAAAACTTAAATTACAAAATTATTAAAGAAGACAGAAAATTAGAAAAAGACACTGAACAAATAGCAAAATATTCCTATTTCATATATTGATTAAAATAAAATGTTGGTTAGTCAAAGTTCTTATAGAAATTATTATTAAAATATTTTAGAAATTTATTATTTGTTTCTCAACCAAGCTCTGTATTTTCCAGGTTTCTTGAACTATTTAATTACCCTTAATTCAATTCTTATCGATTTCAATTGCTTTTCCTTTCAGTGTAAGTCCTCTCCTACTAAGGCAAACTCGTAAATAAGCCTCGTGCGATAAACCGGCATTTGAAATTGACAAATTCAACCAACATCCTCCACATACTGCCGCCGTCTCGGATTGACTTATGTAAATTCCCCCCATGATCCCCAAAGTCCCCATTTCGCCGCGTATTGTATTTCAATGCCCGCCAATAATCATAAAAACTAATTAATGTGCATCGCCGCCCGATTCTGTTACAAGTGCGTAGACGACACAGAACTTGGCTCGTATAATTAACGTCCCAAGTTTCGGGAGTTGCCGGGGAAAAAAAGAAAGAAAAGCTCTTGGCAACCCGATATGCCCTTTGCCATTCCCGTCGCTTGTTTTTGCTTATTTTGCGCTCGATTAGCAGATAGCCAGTGAAATTAGTAAATGAAGCTGCAATCTGAAAGGCAATTTATTTTTCTTTTTCTCTTTTTTTTGGTGTCTCTGTCGAGATAGTCCGTATGGCGGAGTTGGAGTCACCAAAGTTTCCTTCTTGTCTACTTATGGCCATAATCAAATTGGTGGTCGTACTCCTCCGGCTTTGGCCAAGCGAGCGAGTGATGAATCATTCAGCGAGTTCCAAAGGGGATTATTGTTTGTTTTCATGCAGGAAAGGGAACCAAACAAATTAACACAAAATAGAGGAACTTTCTTTATGTGGGGATTTTAATTAAATTATGGCTTTCATGGCAAAATCATTGATAAAGAGGCAGTCAGAACTTTTGTAGTTGTATTATTTCAGAGAGTGGGATTGGCTTTGGGTGGAGTTCAGATTATTTTTGTATTTACAATGAAAAAGTCAAGCCAAAACAGGAGATTTGGCCTGCCTCAATAGCACTTTTAATTAAATAGAGATCTTTAATCTAGCCAGAGAAAGATATTAATTTAATTTTACATTTTATATAATTAAAGGGAATGTTAATACATCACATGAGACTCACATGAGACACCAGTCAAGCTTGGCCTAAGGATGTGAACTTCTTACTTGGTTAAATCATTGGCCAGGATTCTGGCTTTGGTCTCGACATTCGATGGGCTTATTAGCCATCTATATTTACTACTCCCTATCCCAAGACCCATCATCTTAAATGGCTGACCCTTGGATTTCCGCCGGGCTTACGTTTGATCTTCAATTTTCCAGGCCAACAACACGAGAGCCAATTAAAAAGCGGCCACAGGACACCGAGCGGAAGCCGGGACGATTCCTGCTTAGCATGCAGAAGGACAATAATATATCAGACTGACAGTTTTCCCCGTTTATTGGGGATTTTAATTTGAGGCAAACATGACAAAAACATCGATAACAATTTTCGGACATCTCGCCCAAAAAAGGGAATCCCAACTTGTCGCAGTTGGCTGCCCATTTCGAGCGGCGCGTGTTCGATCCCTTCCAAGACTCCAAGACACCGAGACACCGTCCGGGTCGCCGCTGGAAGTCGAGATGTCAAAAAGAGAAAAATCTTTGACAAATAAACAGTTGCGAGCGGCCAAATTGCCTGCAGTTATTGTTTTGCCGTCTTGACTGAGGAGAACCTTCGTTTATGATGTCCCCGGGCACTTTTGACCTTTTTGCCAGGAATATACGCATTCTTTTTTATATCACATCATTTCCCCGGTACCTGTCAATGTTTTTCGGTGCCATTTGTGAAAAATAAAAGTGTGCCTGGTGCGCCCCGGGGCGGGGCAACCTGCCGCCGCCGCCTCCTCCTGGAACCCGAGAACCCCTCCGCGGGGGTCATCTCGGCCCGGTCTGACCTGTCGTTAGCTTATCTCGGGTCTACATCGCGCAAGGTGCTAATGTGACAGCTACTTTTACTCGGCGCTCGGCTCATTAGTGGGCTCTGCAAATATTTCATAATTCATTTCCACCCCGACCGCACAGTCCACAGTCATTTGTTTCAGAGTCAAAGTCCACCTCTCGGGCGCTCGTCACTTGCGGCTTCGATAATGATATATGACCGAATCGAACTCCCTGACGAAATGCGGCTGCCAGCCAAGAAAATGTTAAATCTTCGTTGCGGGCAATTAAATGGTGATTTAATACAGGCCCCGAGATTAATATGCTAATTATTTTAAGTGGAAAGGTCATAAATAATTTGGCAATCAGTGCGTTTTGGCATCTTATTGCGGTTTTTCTAATACATTTTTCGAAGCCAATAGGGTGTGTTTAAAATTTAAGTGGGAAATCGAGTGAGAAATTAGGGAAAATTCTTTGAAGATATCCAGGAAGTGGAATTAACTTGGACTTACTTCAAGAGATATTATGTCGTATATTTAAAAAGAGGAAAAACTGTTGAAATTCCTTAAGAAAACCCAAAAAATCCCTCACTCCCTAATAGAGTTAACAGTTCTTATAACCAAATTCCCCCAATAAGCATTCCTAACTTGATTTAGCTTCCGTTAATTTGTGGATTCGCATCGCCAAGAAAAGAACTGCTTATTGTCTGAGTTAATAAACGGTTTCAAACTGAGAGTGGGCCCCAGTTCCAGTCCCAGTCTCAGTCTCCGTCTCAGTCCCAGTCCCAGCCTCGGTCTGAACCCTTTTCGACTCACTTCTTCATCAAGGGCTCTAGTTGTCCTTTGGCAGCGACAAACTGAGCTTAAACTTTCTGGATTTCACTGTGGCCCAGAACCCTGGCTGGCAAATATGGCCCATGGCCATAATTACTATATGTATGGCTGCTCCGGCTTCTGCGGCGTCTGCAGCATTTATAAGTTTATCGTCTGATTGCCGTCGTCCGTCGACCTGGATGGGACCGGATTGGATTGGTACTCAGATGGGATGGGATTGGACGGGGACTGGGAATAAAATGTAGAGGCTGCTGGAGATGGCTTGCGTGTCCTTTGTGCATTTAACGGGGCAAACGCAGGCCTGCCTCTACAAATTAACTAAATTGTTGCAAAATTGTTTGTGGAAATGATGGAATTATTATAAATGCCCGGGTTGCCAAAAACGATCTAAGCGGAGTCAATAAACTGACACCGTCGGCCAGTTCATTTAATAAACATTAATATGTTGCCTCCGCTTCGCGCTGGCTCGTTAATTTGTGAATAATTACCCATAATTTGCTTAAAATAAGCCAACAGACAAATTTTTCCGCATGCTAACCTGTCGAAAGGGGAAAAAACCGATAAAAAAAAGGCAAGGAAAACCCCGAAACTGGAATTATTTATGCATATATATATATATGTATATAGCCAGGCCGGGGGCCAAATTATGCATTACAAAGGCGGTTAAGTCCTCCAGGAAGCCGGTCATAACACCTCCGCCCAGACAGGGCCAAGTCAGACAGGACTCCGGGGCAGGACCATATTCATATGCATGTTGCCCCGATAATAATGATAAAGGAAAAGTTTGCCAGACAGCGCCGCTAGTGGGATGGCCTTACCTTCGACTTGTGCAGCGGAGGACGAGCCCAGCCCACAGGATACTCGAGCTCTGGCTTCGGCATCCTGGTGTGCGTGCGTCCCCGTGAAAGGACTCAGGTAATTACCGTGTTTGGGGTTGCTTTTTGGGGTTTTTTTTTCATTGGGGGAGTTCAGGATCGCTCCTCTCTTTATGCATACATTTTCGGCTAAGGAAGGCGCGTGCCAAATCAGTGTTTACACTTTTATTTGTTCTGCGGTCGGGTTGAAAAAGGGGAGTTCCCGGCTGACTGAAGACATAACTTTTCCGCCCATGCAGCGCAGGAAAAGGGGCAGATATATTTTTGAGTTATGTCTAAATTAAAACTCGATATTTGTGCGGGAAAGCCAATGCATAACATGATAAGAGTTAAAGTGTTAATCAAGGAGAAAATTAGTATTCCTTATACAAATATTATAGGCTTTAAATGTAAACAAAACTAGAATAAGTTAGATTCCTGCCAGAAATTAATCTTTTATCTTTTGCTGGCAGGAACTCTAAAAGTGGAGTTAAGATCCCATCTCGAAGCCACCCCTTTGGAAGGTCTTCATCCCCAAGAAAATATAAAAAATGCCTGTGGGAGAAAGGCGGCTGGAGAAAAGGGCGACAGGTCCCAGGACAGCCAGGCAAATTGATGCCCTTAGAGAGGACTCTTCTGCAGTTACAGCCGAGCAATGCAAATTCAAATGGCATCTCCATTCGGTCTGGTTATGCTCCTGGTTCCTTGTAGAGGGTAGGGTTACCTGGAAAAGGAGTTGGCAGGAGAACCCACCCCGCATCAGGGGAAACCTGGGCTATAATTTGTGGGCTTTGCCTGCCTCGAGGGCGTCTTATTTATAGCGGGGCTTTAATATCAATGTAAGCCTGCCCCCGCTCCGAACTTGGTACTTATTGATACAAGTTGGCTTTGACTTCCGGGCTTTTTATTTCCACCTGTGCGAGGCGGGGTTCTGTTTGGGCTTCGGTTCGGTTCGGTTAAGTATAAGTACCGCCGGGTATATATATCTTGTATGGGCGCATTTTTGTGGTTATAATCGGATTTTATTGCAAATTAACGAGCCACTCCCCGCTCCCTGGCCGGGCAGTTTAACCACCCCTTCTCGGTATAATATTTCAAGCACCCTGTAAGTCCTTCCGCCACTGTTGTCTTTAGCTTTGGTTATTTATACGATTTTTATTACCTTCATTCGGCCGATTCCCATTACCTTTCCTTGGTTGTTAGGCAGGTGTGCTCTTCTCTCAGCCGAACTCCTACATCCACTTCATTATCCTGGAGGAAAGTTCCTCCTTGCTTCTTATTAGCCCCACTCTCGCTCTCGCCCGAGGAGCTGCATTTATTATTATGTGAATTTTGGTCTTTCTTCGATATTAATTTGTTGCTACTGCCGCGTGTTCCTTTTAGTGGCCTCTCAATATTCATTAGTGCTTTGATTTGTTATGGCTTCCCCTGGCTTTGATATCAGTTTTTGTGTTGTTTTTATTGCCGCAAGTATTTTGATTACTGTGCCGAGAGGAGAGCGGGCTTCGCTCGCCGGGGACTTTGTGATATCGGAGGGGGCCTCGGTTATTACGCCAGAAAAGGCGACTACAACGAGTTGAACTAGTTTGGCTGCAGCTGCTAGACACCGCGAGTTTTCATATTTTTCATGTTACAGACTACATTTTCACCGAGTTTTTCACTGCTTTAATGAAATGCCTTTGGTTTTTGTCTGGGGCTTAGCAATTCCTCTAACAAGGTGAAGAAATTGCTTAGATGTGGGGCTATATGTTATATGGGTTTATTGAGTGGTATTACAACTCAAGAAAAGAAATAATAATCTCAGCTGTATATGTATTAGTTTTAAAATAGGTGTTCATGCCGAATAAGGAGCTTTTGCTATGCGTAACAAGTACCTATGTATTACAGGTCCCGATTTTTGGTCCTTCGAGCCGGATACGTAGCGATCTAAACGATTTTTATTAAGAATATAGAGCAATAATTAGTGTATTTTATATTCTTAGCCCCAAAGAGTATTTAACCTTCTTTATTTTTTTGTGAAAACTGACCTCACTTTTTTCGGTGGCCAGGCGTTGGTTGCTGTTGATTTTCATTTAATTACCGAACCAAATTTCCGACACTTTAAACGATGGCGGCATAAAATAATTGCAAGTGCTGAAAACATTAAGAAACCGGATTGCAGCTCCAGCTGAAGCCGTGTCCCAGCTTCAACTTCAGGCCGGGTCTTGGCTCCAGTTTCGGTTTCAGTTGCCACTCCGCCTCGCCTGCTGGCCACTCGATCGTTCGTTGGCTCTGGGGTTTTAGCTGGCAAAAGAGTGCGCTGCGCGACTTTCGTTTTCGTTTTTGCTGCTGCCAATTGTAATTGAATTTTGTGTTGTCGGCAAAGTGGCAACCGTCAGGCAACAGCAACAGGAGCAGCAGCAGCAACAGCAGCAGCAGCAGAGTGGCCAACAACCGACAGCAAAAAGGAAGCAATTTCAGGCTAAATTTAGTTTAAATGCCTACCCCTTTGCTCTCGTCGCCATATAGCCATACAAGCAGTGCCTCCTGTTGTATGTGCTCGCTTTTAGAGCCGCTGCTGCCGGCTGGAATTATGCTTACTTTGGAATTCAATTAACTTGAATTTGTTGCAGTGGCGCGACGTGATTTCATTTCCCTCCCCTGCCCGCCACCGATTCCAGATGCACTTTTCAAAGCACCAGTGCGGGTCGACGATTGTGCTTTATGGCAGCTAATGAGTGCCACTTCCATGGATCCATTGCATGCAACTCGGTTGCAGCAATTTTTCAGCAGGATCAAAGACAGTATTTTAAAAGAATAATCTTGTTTTCTCAATACCAAGAGTCAAAAACACTGATTTTCTTGAAGTTAAATTAAAGTGAAACACCAGACAATGTTGGTAAAAACTTTTATTTCGTCGAAACTAAGCTTTAAAATTAGTAGGTTTGTATGGGAAATATTATGTGTGTATATATGTGAGCAATAATGGTCCATGGATCTCTCCATAGTTTTATAATGTGTCCCTGAAAACGGGATATTTTTATCCTTCTTTTGTATGTAAGTTTTAACAATCACTTAGGAATTTATCGATAAATATAATTAGCCGTGATATTGTGATTTACGTGGAACGAAACTTGATTTTACAATCAATAGACATTAGAATAGGCCTTTTTAAAAGTCACAAAAAGTTGGCAGCTGCGACGCCCGAAACCTCAAAGAGGAAAATGAACGCGTGGTCCATCCTGCTTTTCCTAATTGCCTTCGCTGCTCCGGCATTGGCTTTCGTAGGTGCTAATATTAAACTTTTGACATGGTTTTATAGTTTACAAATTTCGAACAGGTAGAAAGCATCGAAGTGAAGAAAAAATGCCTCCAGGAGGTGGGCGTGTCTGAGGAAGAAGTTAGGAATCGAAATTCGAATCCCAATCCAAGCCCAATGCTAAAGTGTTACTTCAACTGCTTCCTTGAAAACATTAATGTAATTAAAGACAATAGGATAGTACCTGGAGGGTTCAGAAATATATTTGAATCCCTGATTACGGAAGAAGCGATCGAACGGGTAGAGTCCAGTTGCCACACGAAACAAATGCCGGCTGATTTGCTGAAGGATAAGTGTGACTTTGGTTTTATGCTCTCCCTGTGCTACGATATACTAAAAACGAGCGATCTCAAGAAAAAACCTGAACTAGCAGCCATCTAAGTTAAGACCTTACCGCTCTCTTATTAAGACTTAAACTTAAACCCATCAGCAGACCATAACTGATAACAATTTTACCCGGAACTGTAATAAAACTCCAACATTAATTGATATTTCCATAAAATAATTATCTTCAGTAATTTACATAACAAATTATTCTGAAGTTATCTGCTTAGTGCTCAGTTCGTCATCGCTTTTTTTTGTGACTGAAGTAAACTGCTTAGTGCTCAGTTCGCCATCGCTTTTTTTTGTGACTTTTCGAAGATCTTGCCTGGTAAGTGCACTGTAGCACCTGTAAATTAAAAATCCGAAGTCGCACTCATGCTTTAAAGATTGCGGAAAAATGTATTGCTGATGGCACGAGGATTCTACTTGGGCTAATTTCCTCTTCGAAATCCGTGGACCCACTATTTTCTTGAAAGCTCCGGGGATAATCTTGTTGTTGGCAATCAAAGAATCCCTTTCAAGAATGCAGCGGAAGAAGCACTTTAACTGAGGATCCGGGACTTTACTTTTTTTCATGATATTAAGCTGGTTCGCGGTAAGATTCACCGTTTTAAGGCAGTAATCCCTTTTAATCCCGGTCTGTAAGATATTAGAATGTTATTTTACAATTGAAATAAATGAATAACATTAAGATACTTACTTTTTGCGTCTCTGAGCAAATTAAGCAAATTAAGAAAATTAGAATGGGCAATGCGTTCATTTTCATTTGAGCAAAATTAGTAAAAGATGTATAAGCTAATTCTGTTTTTAAAATCTATTGTTCAGAATGTAGATTCGTTCCAGCGCTTCGCTAGATTTGGTGAAATTTCGTTACGTGTATAATTATTCCGAATAAAAACTCATTATTCTCACCTTGGTTCATTTAGTCCTTAACTTAACTATAAGTGTAAGAGAACCTAATCAGAGTTGCTAAGTAACAAACAATAAACCCTAGTTAAGACCTCAAAGAGGATTTGAACACGTGGGCCATCCCGATTTTCCTAAGGTAGGAATCGGAATTCAAACCCCAATCCCAGCTAAAGTGTTTTACTACTCCCTGAATACATTAATGTAATTAAATACCATAGAATTACCCTTGGCGGGCTCATCATGTGCATCATCATATATGTGCATCCCTGATCACGGAAGAAGCGTTTATATTTGTATCAATAACATTTTTCCAGTAGATTAAATAAAAATTTACATTATGACAATGGAAGCGGTTGATTCAGGAAGTCCTCGATTTTTGTTTGCCTTTTCCAGGTAAGACCGCTGTAGCACTTGTAAATTATATTTGCGAAGTCGCACTTATCCTCTAATAAGGCCGGATCAATATCTTGCCCATGGCACGAGGCTTCTACTTGGGCTAAGTTTTTGGGGGAAACCAACGAACCCACTTTTTTTTTTAAAGCTCCGGGAATAATTTTGTTATTGGCGATCAGTTGATTATATTCAAGAATGCAGCGGTAGAAGCACTTTAACCTAAAACCCGGTCTTACACTGTTTTTTTGGACCTGAAGGCTTCTTTCGTTCAGTCCCACCTCCTTCAGGCATTTAGCCTTAACTGAGCTGCTCTCCTTCTGTAAAATATTTAAGGCCTGTTCGCATTACAAATAAATTAATAACATTTGGATACTTACGTATTCCGTTGACAGAGCGCCGAAGTAAGTTAAGAAAATAAGAATGGCCAAAGCGTTCATTTTCGTCTGAGCAAAATTTTTAAAAGATAAGCTAATTCTTTTTTTACACTATATATAGTGCAGAATGTTGTTTCGCTCCAGCGCTTCGCTAGACTTGGCGAAATTTTGTTATTTGTATAATTATTCCGAATAAAAACTCATTATTCTCGCCTTGGTTCATTTAATCCTTAAATGAATTAAAAGTGTTGGGAACCTTTTTTAGAGTTGCATGATGTGACAATCTACATTAGAACAATCTTTATCATAGTCACTAAAAGTTGTCAGCTGTGCAGGCCAATTTGCTCAAGGGTAAGTGCGACTTCTGCTACGGTATAATAAACATAGAATAAGATGGAACTATAAATAGAATTGCATTAATAATTATCTTTAGTCGATTGCATTAAAAAGTACATTTTTTCACAAGGAACTTTTCTGCATTTCTTAAAATGCACCGTAGCACTTGTAAATTATAGTGGCGAAGTCGCACATATCCTTTAAGGATTCGGGAGAAATTGTTTGTCCATGGCACGAGGATTCAACTTGGGCTAATTTCTTAGAGCTAATCAGGGGACCCACTATTTTTTTGAAAGCACCGGGGATAATCTTATTACCGGCGATCAAATTACTCTTTTCGAGAATGCAGCGGAAGAAGCACTTTGCCGCAAAGCTTGGATTTGAACTTTGTTTCTCCTTCTTAAGCTGTGCTTCGGTTAGTCCCATGTGCTTAAGGCATTGAGCTTTGTGGGTCTGTAGAATATTGAGTGGTTTTTAAGCATTAATAAGTTAAATAATATCTTTATGATACTTACGAATTGTGCTGACAGAGCGTCGAAGCAAATTAAGAAAATTAGAACGGCCAATGCGTTCATTTTCATCTGAGCAAATGTTCGAAAAGATGTATAAACTAATTCTTAAACTTATTCTTTTTTATACACTCTATAGTGCAGAATGTTGATTCGCTCCAGCGTTTCGCTAGACTTGGCGAAATTTCGTTACGTGTATAATTATTCCGAATAAAAACTCATTATTCTCGCCTTGGTTCATTTAATCCTTAACCTAGAAGAAGGTGGGTAAATCACAAATTCACAAACGATTATCTGCTGTTCAGGAAAATCTGGTGGAGGTAAAGGTGATGTACATTTTTTACAAGGAACCTTTTTGCATAGCTGTAAGTCTTGTTGGATAAGTGCACTGTAGCACTTGTAAATTATAGTGGCGAAGTCGCACATATTCTTTATCTTTTCGCGACAAATTATTTGTACATGGCACGAGGATTCAACTTGGGCTAATGCCCTACAGGTAATTTTGGGACCCACTATTTTTTTGAAAGCACCGTGGATAATCTTTTCACCGGAGATAAGCTTATTTCTTTCAAGAATGCAGCGGAAGAAGCACTTAGCCCTAAAACTTGGATTTGATTTTTTTTTCTCCTTGTTAAGCTGTGCTTGGGTTAGACCTAGGTCCTTAAGGCATTGAGCTTTGTTGGTCAGTGGAATAGCTCTGTTCCAATCTCTATACATCTGTAAAATATTCAAAGATTCTTAAGCATTTATAAATAAAATAATATATTTATACCCACGAATTGCGCTGACACAGCACACAGGGAAATTAAGGAAATTAGAATGGCCAATGCGTTCATCTTTATCTGAGCTAAGCTCCGAGAACAATCAAGACAAACTCCTACCGCTCCAGAGCTTTGCTAGACTTGTACAATTATTCCGATTAAAAGCTAATTTTGCATACCTTGGTTCATTTAATTATTAACTAGATTAATGGTATGAGAAGCCCTTGCTATATATTTATAATGTCATTTACTTTATGGTGGATAATGCTGGCTTTAAAAAATATTTTTTTATTTCTTTCTCGTATGCGAATTAATTATTTAAAGTAAACTTGTAAGCTTGTATAATTAATAGTATACGTGAAATTATTTGTTAGTTCCTTAGGCTAAAAGTTTAATCAAAATACATTATAGAGTGTTTAATCCTTGCAAGACTGATTTCTACATTGTCTGACGGATCAGTAAGGAATTACTCTTAATCACAAAATCGCCTAGCTAAGCTAAGCCAAGTCTAGCGAACCGCACAGATATTTATTACAACAAATATTATCCTTTCTAATATTTTTATAAACAGATATGATCACAAAACTTCATTACAAATTATCATTAAAGATTCTTGACAATCTAATTTAATTTGGATTTTTCTTGCCTTTTATTTTTTTCCACCACTTCAGAAGATCATCTCTGATAAGTACATTGTAACACGTATACATCGTATAACCGAAGTCACACTTCCCCATTACTTTGGTTTTGAAGATTCGGGAGTGGCACACGGATTCTACTTGGACTACTTTCCTAGCGGATATCTGCGGACCCACTCTTTTTTTAAAAGCGCCAGGGATAATCTTGTCATCGGCGATTAATTTATTCTTTTCCAGAATGCAGCTGAAGAAGCACTTTAACTTTAGATCGGGTTTTGCACTTTTTTTCATGATCTGAAGCTCTTGATTGGATATAATAAGTTCCTCAAGGCACTTAGCCTTGACCTTCCCGAGCTATAAAATATTATAATGTTAATAGACAATAGAAATAAATAAATAAGATACCTACGGTTTGCGTGGACGCTCTGCCGGAGCAAATTAAGAATATCAAAATGACCAATGCGTTCATTTCCATCGGAACAAAAATCACAAATGGCAAACAATATTTTCTAGTAACAATTGCCTATAAATAAATTACAACTTCAGGCTAATTTTAATTTTACAGTTTAATGCTCGTGAAACTTGTTTTCTGGTTTGGTTGAAGGCTTGGAACATTTTTATTGCTTGAACGGTGCATTGACTTTATAAGTAGGATATTTTGTAATCGTTGGTTTGTTTTTAATATAGAAATTAATATTAAGTATTAAAGTTTTGTACTTTGCGTGTTTTTATTATTTATTATTTTATTTTTATAAACGTGCTCATACACTGAAACATTTGATTAAATTAATCATACCAAAAATGCCAAAAAGCCAAGAATAAATATCAACACTGATTGCATGAACAACAAAAATGTTAAAAGAAATAACATAAATATAAACTTAAATTCAGAAGGAATAACTTAAAATGTCAAGGGAACAGGCAAGCAAATTGAGAAAAAAAAATTGAGTTAAGATATAATGATTTGGCCTTTTAAGCATTGTTTTTAAGGGCATTTTGAGGTTGCTGCATGTTACTAATTGTTTTACTTTTAATCTTCCATTTTATTCCGAAGAAAATAACAATCCGAAAACCATTTCCCCCAAAGTTATAATTAAAATAATTAATATTTTTTATGAACAATAATGATCACTTAACTTTATTTCAAATGTTCATTATAGATTCTTGACAACCTAATTCTTCGTTGTTGTTGTTTTTTTCGTAGTAGTCGTTTTTATATTTTTGGTAGTCGTTTCGATTTTCTGCCTCCATAAAAGAAGATCATTTTTGATTTGTGAATTGTAGCACTTAAAAATTGCATGGCCGAAGTCACACTTATCCTTAACGGGCATTTCTTTGTGGCATAAGGATTGTACTTGCTCTGCTTTCTTAGCGGACAGCCGCGGACCCAATAATTTCTTGAATGCTCCGGGGATAATCTTGCCATTGGCGACTAAATGATTCTTTTCCATAATGCAGCTGTAGAAGCACTTTTCCTTAGGTTCCGTTTCTTTGCTTTTTTTCATGACCTTAAGCTCTTCGTTGGTTATCTTTAACTCCTCAAGGCATTTAGCCTTGTTTTTCGCGCGCTGCAGAATATTTAAATGTAATTAAACAACAACAGAAATAAATAAATATTAATAGGATACTTACGGATTGCGTTAGAGCGTCGGTAGAAATTAAGAAAATCAAAATGATCAATGCCTTCATTTTGATCGGAAGAAAAATCACAAATGACAAATAATATTTTCTAGTAATCTTCATTTATAAAGAAAGTGCAATTTCAGGTTAATTGCAATTTTACAGTTTAATGCTCGTAATGCTTATTTATTGGCTTAGTTGAAGGTTGGAACACATTCGTTGCTTATGATATTATAGCGTATATAATTCTTAATATCCATCATATTGCTCTTTAAGTTCCATAAGACTTAAGGAAATGTAAATATAGGAGTGCTCAAAAGAAGCAACTTAAAAGAAAGTACTTAGAAGTCGTGACACAAAATTCTGGGTACCGAAACCTAATCTTAGCTCGAGTAATTTAAACAATAATCATTGGTACCATTTCCAGTTGGAGCTATTCTTTGGCATGGGCCCTCGACTATGTTTTAGCTACCACTTTCACAGGATTTGGGATAACGAGCGAAATAAGCCGGGACTGTCGCTCTAATTGATGGCCAAAAAGACTTTGTTATTCATTCAAATCCGGGAATCCCGAAATCCATTCATTCCGTAACATCCATGAGCAGTGAGTGCCAGGGGGATTTTCATTTTCGGAAAAGCCCCAAAGAGCTTAATCGAACCCAAAACTCCTTGCATGTAAGCCCGTAAAATGTAACTGCAAACAGCCCGCTCTTCGACCGACTCCGACTGACTCCCCGGACAAATCCGGGCTTCTAATCGGAGCATATGGAACGAGTCGCAACTGAAACTGTTTGCTGTTGACGCTCGGGCTTAGAGCTCATTACAATTTTCAAGTACATTTGCGCTGATAGTTACACCGACCCACTGCGTGTGTTCCCAGCAAACAGACACGAGCTCTCGAAACATATACTATGCAAATATCGCCCAGATACGGCAAACTCCACTTGACTGGAGGGGGTAGGAGGCGGCATCCTGGCATCCCGAAAGAGGGCAGACCCTCCCGGGCACAAATGTCTGCTGACCATTAAATTCACTTCACTTCATTTAAATCTGAAGCATTGCCGGACGAGAGAGAGAGACCCTTGCGGACATCCCAGGGCCAAGCCATGCCTGTTGGTAAAAGTTTTTCAATAACACGAGAAATTCGCCGAGGAGCTGCCTGGTTGCCTGGCTGGCTGGCTGACAACTGCAAATAATAGTTTGGCTCTCTCAGGGCATTGAAACATTTCTTTCGGGATGCCCTCACGGATTGAGAAGTTCAGCTAAGACATGGAAGTGGCGCAATCTATTTGAAATATAAAATAAGAGGAAGGTGTTCATTGATACAAATAAATCAGAAAATACCCCAAGGGAAATATAAATATACTTTAGTATTAATGCTTTAATGTCAAAGCTTCTATTAGGGAACTCCATGTTCGGCCTGCTGACTTGGCTTCTTGGCCATAACTTTTATTTGGGCAACCTTCCGCTGACGCTGGCAACTTTCGATGGGCCACTCGAAGGCCTCCATTCCACTCGAACCTCTCCCGGTGTCGGAGACCATCTCCCCCTAATTTGCTTTGACTTTGATGCATTTAAACTAAAATGCAGCTGGGTCACACCGGTCCATTCAGTTTCGTTCGCCGAATCAGTTTCATTTGCGACCTGCATCTGCTGGAATGCAAATTGCTGCTGCCGGCAGACGATCCTGCTCCTGACCGAAAACCGCAAAACCAAATTGATTTTGTCTGCTCAAGCCAGGACATGAGTCCTCTGTCCTGGCAGCTCAACTCAACTCAACTGGACTGGGCCGGCCGAAGGCAGACGGCGCCAATTTTCATTACGCATCTGGAGCACTGCTCATATGGCATTACGCATACGGCCCGTTGTCGCCGGACCGGGCGGACAATTGAGTTGGCAGCATTGTTTGGACACTGGGCATGGGATGTATGCATGTAAACATAATCAGTATTTGCAAATACAGGAGTGCATCGTCGGGCAGGACTGGGAGTAGACTGGACTGGTCGAGTAGGAGTAGAGATGGCCGAGGGAGAGGTGTGTGCGGGTTATGGGATTATTGTCCGATTACGTACGAAATATTCCAGCGGCCATGTCGGTATTGTTTGATTATAATCAATCTAATCTAACCGGAATACCTCGTACTCAGCATAAATTCGGAACTTACTGCATACATGTATCTGCAAATTGGATTGCACGGCGCAATTATGTAGCTGCTCCTGCAATTCGGCGAACGCATCCTCGAGGAAGCAATTACCAAATGGCTTGGCCAGGCCGCAAGAGATACGATCCGGGTACCAGCTGCTTCCTCATCGGGAAATAAAAACAGTTGGCTCTGTAAAGGGAGATGCGATGACAAGTCGTCGGGCGACAATCGAGCTTATACAGGATCCCGGGGACGGCTCTCAATGGGGAACAAATGACAAATTTTTAATGCCTCACGAAACAAAACGCTGATAAGATCAGCGGCTGCCGCACAAACGAGACAAAGCGAAAAAACGGCAAACAAAGCGCTGCGAATCCCAAAACCCGAAAATAAAAAAAAAATACAAAAACCAGAAACAAAACAAACAAACGGATGACAACGAGGATCTCAAGATCTCGGCCCGCTGATTTGGGAATTAAACACGCGCGAATAGGAATCAATGACGGACTACCTGCTCGCTCGGGATCGAGGCAGAGACCTGGATAAATGTATAAATGGATGGTTGGAAGGATGGATGGATGGTTATTATGGCAGACAGACGGCGCACGGTCGAGCACACATTTGAGATTTTTGTCAACAGGATTCCCAGTGCAGGAATAAAATTAGTAGAATACGCGAAGCACTCAAGTTGCTAGAAAAGAAAAACATTTTGAAAGGACAAACACTCCAGCGCGGACGTCCAAATCATCCGGGGTAGTTGTCATCATTTGTTGATTTTCATTCCGCCTCGTTTCTGCTCCTTCGCAGCTCCTGGGCTGCCTCGTAAAAAATCCTTTAAGTGCACTCCAGAGCACAATGCACTCGCCCCGCCTCGCTCCTTGCTCGCCGCGTGTCCTGCGGAGCGATGGATTCAGATCCAGATTCAGATTCAAGAAGAGAGTGAGAGCTCCGCTCGGCGACTCTTGTTTCATCGGCCATCGACTGGGATTACACGGAGCGATTTGTATCGGAGGACCCTAGATTAGCAGATATATTTAAATATCGATGCCTCGCAGCTGTTGCTGGCTTCAGCTGTAATCTTGTCGGTATCTACAGAGACTCAGATGTTACGATATAAGGTTTAAGTAAATTAAAGTTGCTTTTTTGTTATTTATACACTTTTTTGTTATTTATACGCAATTGTTATGATTGAATCTTTTTATTTTCCATTTTTAAATTTTAATATTTATGTCAGACTTAAATTATTTCTTTAATATAAAAATGGTTCCCTAGGTTTTATGAATATAAAATACAGAAATTGAGTTTGAAATGATAAAGTTGATATATTTTCTTAATTAAAAACTAAAATAATTATATAATGAATAATTACAATACATAATTTTCCCATTTTCCTCTCTCTTAGAACCAAAACACCAAACAATCTCGTCGCCAGAAGGCCTCCGCCTCACGATGCTAATTTACAATTTCAATGTCACGCTCTCTGCAAGTGACGATAAATTCGCACTACTCGAGGCCCCGGGAAACGGAGGATAATGGATAATGGAGGGCATCGGCAGTGAGGGGACGCATCGCCTCGCTGGCTACGTGCACTTAGCAAAATTACATGGCAGCCAGGACTTGTTGATTCTCGCCTCGCTGCTCCGCTGGTCTAAATTTAGCTTTATTAAAAAATTAAGCTGACAACATTCCTCCACAGAGAGAGGAGGGGCAGAGAGACAGAAAACCAGAAGCCAGGCAGTAGCAGACGGTTCAGGGAGCCAAGACATGCGTGCGTCATGTGGCAAGGTCGCCTGTACCGACACTTACTTTAATTTCTAGGTGCCCGGCCGACCCGTGCCACATGCTTCCGCCGCCTGATTAATTGTATTTCGGTTTTTTCGAGTTATGAGCCCGAGCCTGGCCAGGGACGAGCACGCTAAATGAAGTGAAATTTTTCATCCACATTTAATTACGCTAATGATCCGGGAGTATGTTCTGCTCCAGGAGCAGTTGCTGCCACTTATTAATCGGAGGGACGCACGCGTCCCGAAAAACTACTCCCGACTAATGCCTGTTCTCTCTTAGAAGTGGAGTTGGAGTCCGAGACCCAGACCCAGACCCAGACATGATTACCGGGGCGCGCTGTTGCAGTGAAAAGTACACGAGTTGTAAGTCAAACTGACACTGAAGATTATGGTTTATGTCGACAAAGTTGACACGTTGTTTATCAAAAATGCAAGTCAAGGACTTTGTGTCCGCTGGAGTCGTGAGCCGGGAGAACAACAACTTTGTGTTGACGGATGCATGGCAAGTGCAAGACAAAGGCCCTCTCCTGGCTCTCCTGCTCCAACTGGATCTGGATCCACTACTGACACCCACAAAGGAGAGGAAACAGACTGACAGATAAGCAGGGAATCTCTTAGAGCGAATTTCCAGGGGGACTCTGGCAGTGCGTGTGTCTTACAAACTGCCGCAATTAATTTGGTTTCTTCTCGCGGGGCTGCGGAAAACGATGTCGAGATAATGCCAGGTCTGAGTGCATTATGTTATGCTTAAAGTCGCTATAAATCAGGCATCCGATCTGCGTGCACATGAGTGATTACTAGCCTCTCGATAGCTGCAGCAATGGGTGTGAAGTAAGTAGCACCGTGTGTTTTTTTTTCTCCTACTTATTTATCCTGTTAAAAAAACTACACTTATGACTAGTAAGTTGTTACTTATCGAATTATTATTTTTTAAATGGAGCTCCGAGTTAAAGCCGCCCCCTCCACGTCATTGGTCCTTCGAGCCGGATATAATAAAATATTTTATTTGCATTTTAATAAGAATTACATATTTTAAGGTGCTTTTAATCAGACATATTTTTCAACTTTTTTTGCAGCTCCCTGTTAAAGCCGCCCCCTCAAAATCATTGGTCCTTCGAGCCGGATACAATGAAATATTTTAGTAGCACTTTATTAAGTATTACATTTTTGTTAAGGTGCCTTTAACAACACTCAGACATTCTTTTCAACTTTTTGGCGCCCCAATATAGCTTTAATAGACTCTGTCGATGGGCTCTCCCACCTTCCGCCTTTTCGCGTGGCCATCCATAACGACCTTATCAACTCTCAGACCCCCTACAGAGGGCCGAGAGCCGATCCGCTATCGTCTGCGGTAAATGATAATGGCTAGCAAATCGCATGACGCCCATTTAGATGACATAAGCGATAAACTGTAAATTGCCAGCCACAGAGCTGAAAACTTTTCGCCGCACACAAATTAACATTAACCTATCTGCGTGCGTATCGGCGGGCATTGTCTGGGACACATTTATGCCACGCCCTCAGCTCCACAGCTGGCACGCCCCCGAAAGGAGAGTCAATCAGCGCCATCGAGCATGTGAGGCAGCTCCGGCGGAGCCTTTCCACTTTCCACTTGGCTGACTTATTCCTTCGACGTTCCTTTCGCCGGCCAAAAAGTTTTCTTCTGTTTCTGTTTTTGGTTTCTTTTTTTTTTAAGTTATATACGTTAAATAACTCCCCGTTGCGTGGCAAACTTTGTTTACGGCAATAAAAAAGTTTCCTTAAAATATACAAAATAAACTCGAGTCCAGAAGCTGCGAAGGATGTGCAACCTTTTGGGAGCTCTTGCCGGGCGCAAATGTAATATTTGCTAATTTTATGTGAATTTCGGAAAGTTTCAACTCCGACTGGGGAGCGGGGGCCGTAATCCTCACGAGTAAACGCAAATCTGGCGCATTTATGGCTATAAAATTTTCTCGGAATGCACAAATACCTTGAGAATCAGTTTTAGTCAAAAAACACACACACTCAAGCCCCGGCAAATGCGAATAAAATAACAGCGAAAAAAAAAAGAGTCTGAGAAACATCTTTTGGGCTCCTTACACAGGTCTAATGTATGGGATTATCCATAAACAAAGCAAACAAACGGCAGCCACTCACCGGGAGCGCTGGCAAATCAATTTTACATATCGCCCACACTCGCACACACACACATCACATCCTTTGGCCCATTCCCGGCTTATCCTTTGGAATGGAAATGGCTAAGGAAGTGCCTAGCGTGAACTTGAGGAAAACAATAAACTTTCGCCCGGCATCTAATATAAAAGGTGAAAATCTTTTCCAAAGCTTCTAAAGGTTTTTCGCCATTCCCCCATTTGGAATTCGGAATCCAGAATCCAGAACCCAGAAGCCGGGATCCGAGAAGCAGCAGCTGCCAGCGGCCCCATAAATGCGGTTAAATGTAAAAGTTTTTGCATCTTCGGGATGAGAGCGTGCGGTGTTTGTACGAAGTTCCTGGCATCCCAGCTGTTCGGGCTGCATACGAAATCAGGTGAAGGTCCGCGGCGATCACGGCACACATTCTACCTAGCTGCCGCCTTGGCTCCCTCTCAGTTAATTATAAAGAATATTTTCGGTGACTGGGGACCACACTTACTATGCCAGCAACTGCAACTGTAACCGCACTGGAAGCAGTCCGAAAATAACTCTGTTGAGTGCCCAGGGGCAACTACTACACTTGAAGAAATACAAATCGAAGACTTGAAGGGAAAGGCCTTTACTTTCTTTAATTTCTGACCTAAAATCGAATGAAAATCAAACATTTTTATCACAATTCTCTAAAAACCCTTCTTAAATTCCATAGAATTTTCTCATGTGTATCTGAGCATTAACCAGAGAACCCTGGCCATCGAAACAAGGCCGTTGCGTGCCAGTTAAGAGCCCGAAATCAAAGGGTTAATGCATATGCCACACACTCGCTCTCGCACCGCCATCGAAAATTATCTATGGGGCCCAACCCATCGCATTACTAAATGCTGCAGCTTGGAATACCGAAAAATATTCCCAAACATTTCGATGGCCCAATGCTAATTATGGCCAGTAAATTAGCTGGCGCGACCTTCGAGTCAAAGAGTTTGGGACTTGGTTTCTCGATAATAAGTCACAGTGTGTCGGTTTTTGATTGATTAATTCAAATCGAACTGGGCCATGAATTGAATTTTTAATGGCTCCATAATTTGGCAGCAATTAAATGGACACAAAGCTATGGTTAACGACATTAGAGGGGTTCGTTAGTTATATGGAGTAGAAGTTATATTTCATTTTAGGGTGTTAGAAAGGGGTACTGGTAATTATAAAAGGCAAGACAAAACCTAGTTAAATTGCATGTCTTAATATTCCTTAAATCACAAATATAATGTAAGCATTCAGTCTTGAGTAATTAAATATGTCAGACCCCTCGAAAGGGCATTACCGCTTCTGCTTTCTCAGTGTTCACTCCTCCACCACATTTCTTTGTTAAATTTTTGTGAGCCCCAGCTCAATCAAGTTGACACCAACACATGTTGGTCGCTAAGTGTTGGCCCCCCCTGTCCTCCTGCCCTAGTGGAAAATCGAGGGGAAAAGCCTCTATTAATAGAGCATTAATTGATGATTATGTCGGTGGAAAGCGTCGTTGACAAACTACGTATCTGATGGGTACTCTCGTGCAGTTGTACGCCACTGAATGCTGCCATTAATCAAACGTGGCTGCTGATTTTCGAAGTGCTTTGCTGCGGTTAAATATTTTGAGCGGCAACATATGTTGCCGGTGTCATAAAGCGCAATGATTTGTCGAGTGTTGTGTGTGTGTCAGCCTGTATACTGTCGAAGTTGTACGAGCCTGGCCGCAGCGACAGGCCTTGCAACATGCTCAACTCAACTCTCAACTATTTACCACCGAAAAATTGCAGCGCACTTACAGTGCTGCCAGCAGTGCCACTGCTGTTGCACGGAAAGAAAAAGGTATTAAAAGTTACAGAAAAATTAAGCTACGTTTACATAAAATTGATTTAAAAATTTAGTTGTTTGTTAAAATAAAAAACTAATATAAAATGTCGAAAAATAAGTTCTTCTATAAGAAATAATCATTTAAAAACTCCCAATTAATTATAGGATCATTATAATTATATTCTTATTACAGTATAAATATATTTCTATAATATGTTAATGAATACTAAAGCAGAAGACTGCCTATCTCTCGCAACTTTCTTTATTAAATATTTTATTTATTTTAAATTAATTTTATTTACTTTCCCTCAGTGCACTGTCTTGGGCTCAAAGTCGGGCCTGCATCCGATAGATGCTTGCAACCGCAAACAAGCTGCAGCTCCGCCAAGCCAGCTGCCATATAGTCGTTGCCCGGATAACTGGATAACTCCGGAGGCTGGGGCGTGGCAACGGCAACTGCATCGCCATCGCCATCGGCATCGGCATCATTGTGCGTTTTGCGTTCTGCGTTCTGCGGTTTCGGTCTCGGTTTTCTGGCTCTCGTTTTCGGGTACGGATTTTGCGTAAAAGTTTTCGAAACATTCGCCGAAACTATGGCAAGCATTTTCGTATTCAAAAACTACAACCCGAGCGGACCAGTTGGCTGTCAGCATTCATCCGGCGCTTATATATATAGATAAATGCTGGCACTTGGCTAGAATTGCGGCAGGATAGCTGTAGCGATGGCCGTTGCCAAAGTTTCGCCAACAACTTTATGGGTATTTATTGATTTTGCAAATAGTTCGGAGCGAGTTGGTCTGATTGATGGTTGCATAGTTGCCGTAGAATTTTGACTGAGTGGATTCACGAGATTTCGCATTTCGGCGGGCTGTATGAAATGCAAAGTGATGGAGGGGAGTTGGTCAACTGGAGCCAGTCCCGAGTCCCGGCTAATGGCTGCCTTTCGATCCAAATATCAATCCGGCAAAGGCTACTTGGTAAGTGGCGGCTTTCCCCGGAATTGGCCTGGCCTAATGCCACTGCAGCAGCTGGAATGACTGCCTCTGGCCCCCGGCAATTACCGGCAACACATGCATTACGCTGCCACCTTCGCATATTGGCCCGGTAAGTAGGAGTACTTCAGCCGAAACTTTCGCCGAAACTGGGCCCGGGTAAAAGTGAGGCTGCCGGCATTGTATCGTATTGGCCAAAAGTCTCTCGGGGGCAGCCAAACATTTGCCGAGACACGACTGCAAATTAACACGTAAATTGCAGCGGGTTAACACGCGTTCGAGAGCAGTTGGAAAGTGTTGCCAATCCAAATGCCCTGTCTCCGTTTCAGTTTTGGTTTTAGCATTTGTCTCAGCAGAGAGAGAAATTCTTACAGGTGTTTTTCTATTTATTAAAAATATGTAAACAAAAACAGAAACTTTTGGGAAAATATTACGAAACCATATATCTAAAATTCTTACAAACGTTTTACTACAAAATTCTATGGGTTACGAAATGAATATGTTACTCCAGATACTTTGAATAATAATTAAATGCTATAAATAATCTCTTAAAACCTGAATACCAAGCAATGCAGAATTTACATACTTTTTAGCATTTAATAAAAGTAAACACAACGCCTCATTCATTTAAGAAACATAAAATTTTCCTGTAAGAGATTATCTTGATCTCAACTTTAACATTTTTGTTGGCATATAAAATAAGTTAAGTTATGTTCGCTGATTTTGATTCAAAATATTAGACGATAAGGCATTGAAAATTTGAATTTTAATGATTCCAATCATTTAGTCTTTGTGGTATTTTGATGCTTGTAAAACGAACAAATAAAACCTGATATCTTATAAAAGACAGAACATTTTTGAATTATTTGAAGCATGAAAAATATTCCTACAAATAACTTTAATACAAGTTAAAGCCTCACAAACAATACCATAATTTGTAAACGAATTACTTTAGTTTTTTTCCCATTTACCCCAGTTGGTGACCCTCTTTTCGAAGCTTGTTTTTTTCTGTGAGTGTCGCTGTCTTAGCCTCGTTAAAGGCTGCTCGCTTGGCCGCCGCCTGACTAGCGGGCCTTGTTACAATTAATTGCATATGCCGGGCAACATTTTTGCATACCGGCAACATGTTGCAGTTAACAATAAATTAGCGTTTAAAATGCAATGGCGGAGCACCATCTCGAGGCCCGGCTCAGGCTCATGGCTCTCTGGCTCGTTAGCCCTGTAAGATCACGCAGGCGACGTCGGGCGATCAATCAAGAGCTGTAATGCCTGCCCATCGCTACACGATAGTTTAGCTGAATTGCGCAATTAATTAGTCTCGTGTTAATGAGCAATGCGCATCGCATCGCATCGCATCATCCCGTGGTCATAACAGCTCGCTCCAGACACTCAGCTCCGCACTCGATGCGACCAGGAATTTTTTAATGGCCTTCTGCGACCAGGCACAGAGCAAACTAGAAATTTATGACCATCGGACAGGCTCTGCAATGAAGACTCACTTAAAGTTTATGAAAGCCGAAGGGATCCTCCACTCAAAGTCAACGATTTGTGGCTACAAAAAAAAGCAACAAAAGAACTGTGGTAACTACAGCAAACTTTTAGCTTCTGTTGCAAGTTACACCGAGTTTAGAGACAGGGAAAAAATAAAAGTCTGGACTTCAATTTGATTTGTTTTCATTTTATTATATTTTTAGATCTGTCAAATAAATATTTATTCCCTTTTGAGTTTGCATTTTAAATTGTATAATAATTGTTTTAATCATAAAAAAATATATTTGCACTCTTGAAGCCACTTTTAATATCTGAAATAATTTAGAAACTTATGTGATTATTTATTTAAAATTAAACAAAGTTCAAGAATAAAATAATAACAAAATATCACAAAAATCATGAAAAACGTGCAATTGGCCTTTCTTTTCCTAAAAATTTTATAAATACCTTGTAAATAATATTTTCTAGATTCTTATATTAGTTTTTACTTAAAGAAAACATTCCAAGTAATTAATATTTGTTCAATAAACAAAATTATATCTCTCCGTGTAATAGTTAAGCAGAAAATTCCACTTTGACTTATGGGTCTTCAGGTTTCCAAGTCATTAGAGGCGGAAAAAGAGAAACATTTTATTTTATTTTTGCGGCTGGCGTTATCAAACACACATTGGATCAAATAAAGCACAATCGGCTCTTACCCCTTTTTATTGTTATTCCTTGATAGGCTTCGAAGGCCCCGCCGTGATATCAAAAGTTATGAGCAAACAATTTTCTGCTTAAAAGCGTCTGTCACAAAACTTTCGAGCGCCCCTTGTCAAGCCAAACAAATCCCGTATTGTGCCGCCCATGTCAGGCAATACTTTTCACAATTTGTCTGCAATTACGACAGCCGGAAAAGTCCGGGAGACGCTCGGACTCGGGAGTGCGAGACTCCCTTTTTTGGCAGGAAAATGAAATTCCTACGTGATTTGGTTTTAACGAGATTTGTCCCTGGCAGCAACTATCGACAATGCAAATACGACGTATCGTATTTTGTAATTTACTGTGCCAAATGCTGTCCATTGTGGGTCGAGGGGCGAGGGGCGTGGCCACGCCCCCATTATTTGGCACACACACAATGCGAAATATCGTGTGTCAGAAATCCGGAATTGATTCGGTCCTTCGTCCCTCGACGATCCTTCGAAAACGTTTTTGTCGGCGGTGCGTGTTGTATAATGTTTCGCATAGTTTTGCAGCTGAAGTGGTTCGATTCGGTTTGCTGCGATTCGGTTTCCTTCCCCTCGAATCCTGCCTGTCAGCATAGAGTTGCCAAGTGGCGACAAAGCAAACAGTTTACATTTTCAAAGGACCCTCTAGCCCGCCTGCGAACTGACCGTTTACGCTTTATAATTTGACAATCAATTGACAGTTCGTTGGCAAACAGAAAAACAGAAAACAGAGAAAACACAAATGCAAACACGCACTCATAGAACGCAGAAATATGCAACAAAGCCCTCGACAATAAAAATATAGAATAAAATATCGAATAACTTGTCGCAAACTATTCGAGAGCAAATTGCGTTGGCCAGCTTGGGTTTCCCAGGACATTAGTTGAGTGCCAGGCAAGCGACCGATTGTGTGGCCAGCTGGGGTTTCCAATGCAGCCTTTGAGTTGTCCCTCAACCGAAGCTATTACATTCGGTTTGTACGCATTTAATTTGATATCTAACCATTAATTACGGATTTGTACAATTACAGCAACGAGAGGGAAACGTTTGTAGTTTTCCCAGAAGTCAGCTGGACTCGGAACTTGTACTCCAGAATAAATGCAGTCAGTCTACGCATTATTTTACCTTTACCTCAGGTTAAATGCCTTGCAAATTGGCTTTAAATTTAATTGAAATATTGAAGCGTTTGAGGAAAACTGTAATATCAAATTACTTTTCAGTAAGCCATTTTTAGGTATTTTTAATCACATTAAATACAAGTATATATCCCATTTATACACAAGGTTTTAGGACATTGAAGGCAGGCAATGCCAATTTAGTTACTTCTTCGGTCTAAACCTCAGGCCAATGATGTCCAGGATCTCCTCCCTGGTAAGCTTGTCCTCCTTCTCCTTCTCTTCGGGTTTTTGGGGGGCCAGAGGCGGTTTGGAAGGCGCTGGAGTTGGCGCCGGCTTGTTGGGCAGAACAGGAGCCTTGGGCAGCGGAGCAGCAGCTGCCGAAGCAGGTGGTTCACCCAGGACTTCAGCATGTTGCTTCTTCACGGTTATCTCGGCCTTGGGCTTGTCTCCCAGGACCACAACCAGAGGAGGCTTGGGTTGCGGGTCGGACTCGGTGGACTCGCTGTTGGGGGCCGGAGGCTTAACCCAGCAGCGGTAGGTGGCCAGGGAGATGCCCCAGGGCGGCGGCTTGGAGAGCAGGTCCTCGCTCTCCGTCTCCGTCTTCCCCTCTCCTCCTCGCCGACCTCGTTCTCGCCCTCATTCTCGCCCGGCTCCTAGATCCGGCTGGGTCTCGTCCCTCTTGACCGGCTTCTTCTCCCTGAAGGGCATCAGGTAGGTGAAGAGGTGCGGGTAGGCCTGCTGCTTGACCTCGCAGGTGCAGCGGCACTGGAACTCCCCCTCCTCCTCCTCGACCACCTCCGGGGCCTCGTCCTGCTCGCGCTGCCGAGCCATCCGCTCGCGACTGCTGCCCCGGAACGGTGCCACCCAGCAGAAGTCCGTGTCGTGATCCTCGAGTCCGCTCTTTGAAAGCTGCTCGCCCAGGTGCTCCTCCTCGTGCTCGCCGCCATCGTCGTAATGCGACCGGCAGGTGCACACGTCGCAGGTGCAGGTGCACTCCGGATCGCAGGGCAGATCGTCCGAGGGACACGGCGGACACACGTCCTCCATGGGCGGATAGGGCACGCGGTGCTCGGGGAACTGCTCACCCTCTCCCTCGCCCTCGTAGGGCAGCCAGCGGCAGATGTACGGCCCCTGGCTGCACTCGGCCGTGATCTCCGGCGACTCCCGCGCCTCACCGCCATCCCGCCAGCAGCGCAGCTTGGCGCAGTTGCACCGCGGCTGGTCCAAGGAGCTGACGGCACTGGAGTCGAGCGGAGTCTGCCTGTTGGACAGCGTGTGGTTGCCCTTCTTTAGGCTGTGGTTGTGCCGCGAGGAGGCGGAGCTGAGAGCCCTTGACTGAGCCGCCGTTGGCACTCGCGTGGAGGTCTTCGAGGGAGCGCTGCTCGCGCCCATGTTCTCCTTGTGGTAGAGCACCTCCACCTCGGCGCTGTACACCGAGTCCGCCTGCGAGAGTACCTGCCAGGGAGCCCGGGCGCGCGTATCCGCCGGCTGCCCACAGGTGCAGACCAAGTCGTTCTCCCACATGATGCGCGTCTTCAGGACATCGACCAGGCTCTTGTAGACGCACTCGATCCGCTCCTCGAACAGCCGCTGCTCGGAGTGCATCATCCCAGCCAACACTGCATGGATCTCCGCCGTGCGTCGGGCGGCGTGCAGCCATAGACACTCCTCGCCGTGGTATAGGTTCATCTGCAGGCAGACGTAGCGCCGCCCCTCAGCACCGGTTCCATAGTAGAAGGCCTTCGGGAAGCACATCTTAAGATCTTTTTAAATCTCAGCTGAGCAGCCTACCTTGAAGGCCCGCTTCACGATCGCGTAGGCCATCTGGGCGTCCATGCGCGACATCTGCGCCTCGTGGGCCAGTCCGTGCAGGAAGCTCTCCTTGCCGAAGCGCTTGCGGGGCACTCGGTCGATCCTGTGGATCACCTCCTCGAAGTGCGTGAAGGACTTTCTAATGACGCTCGCGGCGAGCTTCACCTCCCACGGCTTGAGGCCACAGATGCGCATCACCTTCATGACGCTGTCCGTGACATCCTCGATGTCCATCTGCCGATACTCGGCCCGCACCTTGTCGTTCATTTCTAGGCAGTCCATTGTATCCTGCTTGTGGCACAAGCATTTTGGCAGTTGGCGCGACCTGGATTGCGACGTATCCGAAAACATTTTGGAGGAATTTTGGGTTTTTTTTAAACAAATAACAAATAAATATGTGTGGGTGAGCTGGAATCAGCTTCAGAGTGGTGTTTGATGAGCTTCTGAGTTGGAATATGTCTTATTTTCAAGTTAAGTTAAGTTTTAATAGCCAAAGATAGCATAATTTGTATTTTTTTGGGACTTTATAAATAGTATTTAATTATTAAGCTAAAGTTTTTAATTGGAGTTTTTAAAAAAGTTTATAAAGTGAAGGAAATGTAAGAATATATTTCATAATGACATTAAAAATGTAAAGAACAAATAACTAATAATAAGAGTAAGATTTTTAGATAAGTTTCTATGACTAAATCACAGGAATAAAATAAAACTTAAATATATAAATAGCTCTTCTCTTCAAAATAATTCCCATACATTATTTATATATACATCGATCGGTCAATAGTAAAGAGTAGTCTGGTATTTAAATAATTATTGTTAATTGCAAATGCCACTAGGTAAGTAGTATTTCATTAATAAGTTGATATTTTTAAGTAGAGAGTTTAAAAAGTCCATAAATAAAATCTATAAGTAAATGAAATGTCAAAATAGATTCCATAAAGACATCAAAAAGTTAAAAAACATATATCTAATAATAATAGTGAGATTTTTAAATCATTTTCCAAGACTAATTACAGAAATAAAATAAAATTAAAATATAAAAATAGCTCTGTACAAAATAATTCCCATAAAATATTTATAAATACATCGATCGGTAAATAATAAAGAGATGTCTGGTAATTAAATAATTATTTTTAATTGCAATGCCACCGGTTGCGGTTTATCCGACTGAATTCCCCTCGGACTGGGACTGGGACTGTCATTGGGATTGGAGCTGCAACTCGTCACGGACGACAGGTTTTTCCCAACAAGTGCAACGCTGCATCGCTGACGGAAGAAAATTTCATATTTATCACATAAGCAGCTCGCATGGCGATGTCAATATTTGTTTACCCAACAATCTCCGGCGTGGCCCGCCCGCGCACCGCCTGATTTACTTCTGTTAATTCGAAATACTTTTATGATGCATTCCCGAGCGGAAATGCACTGGGGACAAGATACACATTTCAACTAGCGACAGCGCCAAAACAACAAACAAAAAGGGAGGAGGGCCTCCAGATCTCCGCCAGTTTGTAGGGCTCTCTAGATGAAGACATAAGAAAACAAAATATTTAGAGGAAATTATGGGGGACAACGAATCTTAGATGCTCTGAGCATTTCTGTTTTATTTTATATTTTTACAGCAGAAAAAAATAGTAGAATCTGAGTAGATATGGGAATATACCTATTAGCTTCGGAATTCATTGATCTATGACGGGATTTTTTCCCTTTGTCTGCTTGAATCGGAAAAATCCCATAAATAATCTCACGAATTAAAAATATTTAGAATATTTTCTACCTAAATTTATTTATACGATCATTAGTTTCCTCTGTTAATTAAGATCTCAACTCTCTTCATTTAGATTAATTGTTTTACAGTCCGGCCTTCATTATTTCTAATTGAAAATTGAAATAAATTAAAGCCAGTACTGGTGACTTTCAATTACAACTTATTAAAATTTATAAATAAACATAATGCCTAAATACTTCGGTTAGTTACTGTCATTTTGGACACAACTCAATCGAGCTGGGGTCCGGCACAAAAGTGAATCAAAGTCTGAACAAATATTGTCGTGCGGTCGTGACAAATATTTACATAGTTGGCGCGCCATCGATTCCACCCGGGGAAGGTGAAATGTTGTTGTCCGTGCCCGAAAATAAAATCAAATGAAATGAAAATACCACCGAGGCTGACTCTGACTAAAAACAAAGCGAGCAGCTCCGGAACGGAACGAAGCGAACGGGAAATGCGGGCACATTGACAGTGCGGGCGATTGATTTTTCCTGTGTTTGAGTTTGGGTTTGCTTTTGAATTTGAATTTGGATTTTGTGCTGCCAGCAGAGGGTCGTTTTCCGGGGCAATCTAAAATTAATGCATTGCAAATAGATGGAGCTGCAGTTGTCAGACACGCGGATAGACAGTCGAGGAGCAGTCGAGCCAGCGTCGAGGATGGGGCGTCACTTGAGACGGACAGAATGAGTTTAATTGTTGACCTTAGCTATTAGCCCCTGTCAAGGGGGTTCGAGTTCCTTTCCCTTGGAGTCCCGGTCCGGGCACTGCATTGTTCACTGCGGAGTGACACATGTGCACATAACATATACACTTCTTTGTGCCCTCGCAATTTATATGCAGAAAACACAACGCACATTTGCAAAAGTTTCTTAGAATCCACTTCAGACGCTCGAAAACGCATTGGAATGCAAAAGGCGCTGACTGACAATCGGAGTTCCACACAAGGAGAAAAAATTAAATGTGATATAATAATTGAAGCTTAAATCTTATAATGATTCCAAGCTTATATCTATGTAAAGGTATTAAATACAGGTCAATAAATACCCAAAGATCTATAGAAACTCTGTAATAAATTTAATTAATTTTGCATTATTCCATTTAATCTGCTTTATCAGTTCTACAATCCTTTATTTCTTTCCGTGTCGCTTTCCACAGTTTCTTTGTCGGCTCAGGGCCTTAAGATTTATACTCGCATTTGTTTATGTTGCAGCAACAGTATTGTTTTTGATTTCTGCTCTCGCATTCCAGCTCATTATTATGGTCTGTGCATCGTCCGAGTGTGGAATGCGTCAAGGAATCGCCAATAATGAGTGTGTATTTTATATATAGTACTCGGATAATCTGAAGCAGAGTCGTTATACGTCGTCTAATGGGCGGATAAAGCATTTCGAGGGGACGTACCGCTGGCTTAACCTATCGGGTTATGTTAATCACTGGGAATTACGCGAGGGCTTTCGAGTCGACAGGTAGGTCTTTACTGACTTTTAGTATTCCTATTGCAGTTGCGGCTGGCAGATAGTACAAGATGCAAGTTCTCATAGTCATATTTGTGTTTCTACCTTGCGTAGATTGTACGTTGCCAGTGTATACGTCACCGGTGCTACGTAAGTATAAAGAACACGTGAGATAAGTTTCCCTTTTAAGTTTGCAGTGGGGGATTCCATACTAAATTGAGGTATATTTCTGGTATAAAAAATAGTTTATGGTATTATTTTATTAATTAGTTCGTCTCAATAATTAAAATAAAATAAATATGGTATATAGTATTTCCTTTATAGTTTTCCTTATCTCTTACTATTTAATTTTAATAATTTTTCGTTTGTAAGTATAGATTATCTGAGAAAAATTTCTCCTATAAGTAACCAGTGGGAATTCCCATACTAAATTGAAGTATCTTTGTGGTATAAAAACCAGTTTATGGTATTATTACATTTATTATTTGGTCTCAATAATTAAATTAATATTAATATGGTATATGGTATTTCAGTTACACTTTACACTTTCTTTTAGTATTTAATTTTAATATATATATTATTTTTAAGTATATATCATGTGAGATAATTTTCAATTTTTTAATAAGCAGTGGCGGTTTCCATACTAAATTGAGGTATATTTCTGGTATGAAAACTAGTTTGTGGTATTATTTTATTAATTAGTTGGTCTCAATAATTTTTTAAAATAGTTAACAATTTCCCACACTAAATTGAAGCATCATTCTGGTATTAAAACTAGTTTCTGGTATAATTTTATTAATTTTTTGGTCTCAATTATTATATTTATAAGCAAATAAATATAAATAAAATAAATAAATATGGAATATGGTATTCTCTTATAGATTACACTTTCTTTTAGTATTTAGTTTAAATAAGTTTTTTTTTAAGTACATGTGTTCCATACTAAATTGAAATATTTTCTGGTATAAAATCTAGTTTCTGGTATTATTATATTACTTATTTGGTAAATACCATATTTATTTTTCTTAAAATGTACATTCTCTTTTAGTTTTTAATTGATTAAATAATTTCCATTGTACAATCAACAGCTGACTTCATAAAAAAGTGCCACTTTAGCAACGAAACCTGTCTGATTGACAGCTTCAATAACTATATCCGGGTCCTAGCCAAGGGCATGCCAAAGCTGGGCTTCCGACCTTTTGACAAATTCCCCCTGCCCGATATTCCAGTTTATAGCTCCTCGCACGATAGTCCCGTGTGGATGTCCTTCACCCTCAGGGATACCGTGTTCAAAGGCCTGGAAAATGCCACGGTTACCTCCGTCAAGGGTTTCGATCGAGATCCCACGAAGAAGATGATCATGCTCAAGTACACCATGCCACGGGCCGAAGTCGAGGGCTCCTTCGACTACCAGGCCAAGGTACTGTTCTTCGAGACCAATGGCACTGGCTCCATAAAGATTGACCTGCAAAATGCACGCTTCACCACCATCTTCAAGGTGTACATTGAGTTCCGCCACGAGAAGCGCCACCTGAAGCTGTACAGCTACGAGTCCCAGGTGCAGTTGGATCGCATGATTCTCCTGGTGGACAACCTGTTTGCCGACAACTCGGACCTTACGAACGTCGTGAACACGGTGCTCAACAATCACTGGGTGGAGTTTTGGCACGAGCTGGAGCCCACCCTCATACCTACGCTGAGTAGAATGGGCGTGAATAGAACCCAGCGGTTCTTTGATAACTTTTCCTATGACGATATATTCTGAAAGATAATGAACAATAAATACGCGCTTGAACTGTAAAGTCATCTTGAATAATTGCAGGCAAACGAGAGATGCAAATGCTTGGAAGATTCTGTAATAATAATAGAATACTGCATATTAAGGGGTCATTGGATTTGCCAATCACTTGTGGAAACAGAGGTCTTGGGGTATTTGTAAATAGTGATTAATGCTTGTCGAATTGCATTAAATTTCTGTCGAGTGAAGCTCTCCGATTGCAGTTCCTCAATGAATGCCACAGCCCCTCGATTCCCATGGAGGCTGCCATTTATCACCCTTGATCTTGATTAAAAGTCCGCACCCGGACACGAGTTTTCCCCCCACAAGTCCGGGACGGGAAGCCTTCAGACGAGCCAATTATAGTCAGCCAGAGCCCCGTGAAGATGCCAGCGATCCGATGAAGATCTGAGAACACTGAGCTGCTGAATGAAAATAAAATGAAAATGGAAGTGGAAGTGGATGTGGAAATCATAATGCGAGCAGCGGCAGCACATAACAACTGCAATAAAGACATCAACAGTTCGGGGCATCAAAGAACGGGCTAGGCAGAAAAAAAAAAAAAAACCTAAAGAAAGGGGAAAATCCCCAGGCAGAGGGCAACTTATGAGATCTCCAAAAATAATATTAAAATTAGCAACCAGGCGCAGCAAATGGGCTGTTCTTTGCCTCGCTTGCACTGGCCATAAATCCAGTTGCAGAGGCGCGTCCTCCGTCTCCCGAGGAGTAGATCAATCAGAGCTTAGTGCCAGTAATTAGGAATGATAAATGTTCGACTTGCAGCCGAAACTGAAGTGCAATATGGATGGCTTATAAATAAACAGGCAGAGACAGAGACAAAGACCTGGTGTGTTGGCTACAAAAAATGCCAGAAAAAAGTAGAAATTGGGGGAATTGATTGAAAGATTTATGCGGAATGGGAATTACTTTGTGAGATTTACAGCTACAGAGCCCACCGAGAGCTATTTCATAATTGTTTGCCTTGGCTGCCACGCCAGGTTGCAGTCAGGCGAACCCTCTCCGGTGAAACCTTATATACCTGCAAGCTTACCTTGCCGCATTCACACGCTCGATCCGATTCCGACCAGCAAACACAGACATCCTTGGGCCGAGGTAATAATGTTAGCGCCATATTTGACCGCTCTGTTGGCCTTATCACGCCGGGCTTGCTGGCCAGCTCGAGTAGCCACCACAAAGTTGCCCGACCGCAGAACAGTGGGCCAAGTTTCCCGTCTCTTGAGTAGAAACTGTGATTAAGTAAGCTGCATTAATTTTTTTAGCTTTAAAAATAATTAATTTAGTTTATATATTGAATACATATTATTGAAATAAACATGTTTAATATATATTTATATTTGTATGTTTAAAAAATTAATTCTTTGATTATTAGTCCGTTATGCAGGAGCTTCCTTTGTTGGCTTTTATTATCTGTGTAAATTTTGGAGTACCATCCTATTTCTTCTTTAAATATTTTCAATATTTTAAATTTTTTTGCACACTGGCGTCCCATTTAGCCCACTGTCAGAAGGTGCAATCGCCCGTGTGTCCCATTCAGGCTTGGGGCAGGGGCAGGAAGGCTGGCAGGTGCGGCTGGCATTTACAACATTTGCGGTCGGAGCAGGCATTTGCATTTTGCATTCGGCACTCGAAGGGGCCGCGGAACCGCACGGATATGTGTCTATAACAAAACAATTAGAAACTACGGAGCCCGGGCCGGCGGAGGACTAAGTCCTCGGCGATTTGACGGTGATTTATGAGGGACGGGAGGCGGAGACGGAGCTACGGAAACTCAAAGACAGGCACGTAGCAAAAGGCAGAGGGCGGGGATTAGCCATCGACCAAAAGGCAAATAAAAGAAACTTGGCGCACACATAAAAAGCCAAGTCGCAGGGCTTTTCGGGGGTGTTTGTGCGGTGTGTGTCTTCGTCACATCGGCCACCCGTGGGCATAGTAAAATGCTAGTGAAACAATTATGCAATTACTTAATTTGATAGCCCAAGTGTGTCCGTGTATTTGTGTGCGACTATGCAGACCATCCCCCACGCCCAGCTCGCATTACGTATACGTAGCGTGGCCCACGACGACTTTGCTTTGTGGCCAGTAATTGTTTTTACTGCCATTCTCGCACGCGCAAAAGTTGGCCAACATTTGACTCACATTATCCACTGTTATGAGTGCTGCAGGACATTGTACTGTGAGTCCTGCAGTTTTTGTGGGATTAAATGCAAGCCAGGACAATTAATTTCAGGACTTGTAAGGGTATTTACTCGAAGTGCCCTTAAAACAAAAACCGGTTATTTATTTAGAATAGTATAGAAATCATGGATGGAATTAGTCTCAGTAGTTGTACTGAATTATCAGAGAATATTCTCAGCTCCCACCCTGGAAAATATCAAGGCCTTCGCTTAGAGTAACCCCGAAGATTTGCCCCTTTCTCTTTAGATATTTACCTTCTTTTTTGGTGAATATTCCTGTCAGCTTTTGCGCTTCTTGAGTGCTTCGTACAAGATCCGAGCCATGTAATCACTTCGCCAGGAGAGAGGGAACCAAATAAGTTTTTATTATCATGGCCCGAAATATGTCACAGCGAAGGGACCCATACGAGTATTTCGCATTTCGTCCTTCTGTCCCCTCGCAGATTTCAACAACAATCAACACCTCCGACGCCTGGCAGGAACGGAACGGGGTGTACGCAAAGTGCTAAAAATTGCTAGAAATCATGGCTAATATAAATCATCTTGGCAAGCAGCTTTGCATGTTTAAGTGTCATACATAAGGCAGCGCAATATGAGAGCGCTCACGTAAGAGCGCCAGACCGGAGAGGAGCTGAGGAGCCGCTCATTCGCACTCCCCCGCATAATAAACACTTGGAGAGAGCTGCCTTAACCCTTTTTGACTTTTGCAAATGTGGATGTGTCACTCCACACTCCGCAAAAAGCACCCCTAGAAACCCCAGAAACCCACCTGGGCGCACCTTTCTGGGTTCTGTTTGCTTTGCTACTCAAGTTGTGTTTTGTGTTTATTTTCGTTAGGATTTACTAAAGCAATTTTCTTTGTTGTTTCTTTAAGGCAGCTCAGAGCCGGGAAAGCTTGCGAGCGAGTGTTCTCGGTCTGTGTAAACACACATTTGACATTTGCTATATTTTTTGTGCAAATAAATAGTTGAGGCAGCCCGAAAGCAAAACAGCTGCTGGCATATGTTGCCTCATCCTCCGTCTCGATTATTTACCTGTGCAGGTGGCATGTGGCAGGTGGGTAGCTCCCCCGAGATTTATGCCATGTCAGGACATTTTTAATTAAGTTTGATTCAATTAGCTACGGGAGGCTGCTGCAACACAATTGACAGCAATTGAATTTGCGTTGTGTAAATAGTTTCTTCAAGATGCAGCCCTTGGTTTGATGTTGGCTTTAAGGGACGCTATGTCCTTTCTTTGGATTATGCATCCATATCATGTCTGAGCGCCATATAAGAATTAAGTCATAATGCTTTCAAGCGCGTCTGTTCCAAATGCAAAAACTTGACAAACGCAACATGGCAAACATAAATAACCTGAACAAGTAGGGACTAAAGCAAAAACCAGAAGGAAGAGCCATATAGCGATGGCACACACGTTTTTATGATGTGATGGAACAGCGGCAACAACAGCAGCAACAACAACAAGAGACAAGGAATACAGTAAAACTAACAACTCAGTCAAGTTGCCGGTGACATACGACAAGATCCAGGGGGCTGAGCATTCGGTATCCGGGTGGGAGAACCAAAGGAAAAACTCACGAAAACAACACACAAATGGGAGGTAACGAGCTTCTCTACATGGGGAGAAATTTAAGTCATCATAGATATCAAGATATTATATTAAGTTGTAGAAAATATATTTGTTGATCACATTAGCCTCAAGGTCTAAGCATACCATGAATACCTTAGGCGCAATCATTTAGACGAGCAAGCAAACAACGAGTAAAGATAGCGAGCATGAGAACCAGCGAGAACGAGCAAAACCTATGTATATACCACCTATGAGAACAGCGATCAAACGAATATCAAATCGTCGACTAAAAACAACGTGCAAAGACGAAAGAAGAGGAATCAGCGAGAGCGGGGAAACGGCGAGAGACATGAGTCAAGACCAAGCTGGATTAAATTAGGAATGATAGTTATTTTTTATTTTTTTATAATTTTATTATTAAACCCTACACACAACCATTGAGACCAGCGAGCAAACGAAGATAAAAACGACGAGTAAAGACAGTAAAATATGAAAGTATAACTACGTGCAAACACAACGAGAAGTGGAACCAGCGATTCCGGGCAAACGACGAGAGAGATGAGTACGAGCCTTTAACGACGACAGTCATACGAAGCTAATTTCAAATACGAAAGATGTTTATTTTATTTTCAAATTTACATATTTTCTTTAAACATTATATTTAATTAAAATAAACTTACTCTTTTAAAAAATAAATTAATCCCAAATAACTAAAATTCGGGATATTACCAAATTACTACAAAATAACTTGTATAAATACCTTAGTGCCACACAAAATCCAGAATATATTCCTTTTCGTTATCAGTACCCTAACCCTTAATTTATTTCTGATTCTGAACTTAACTCATTCATTTTTCTTACGGTGTACCCATCTCCTTCCGCCCCGGCCGCCCCCTGCTAAATATTTTATTGCGAGCGGTGCTGGGGATTGTGAAAGGATATGTGCGATACAGGCGAAAAGAAATTGGAATGCCACACATACGCTGCTGACGAGCGGGACGGCACGAGAAATTTAAATGACATTTACTCACTCAACCGAAGTGCAGCAGCCAGAGCGAGAAGGGGAGAGCGAGGAGAGAGAGCAGGAGCAGCTTAACTAAATTGCATAAAATTTATTTAAATGACGCAGAGCAAGTGGCGGGGCGAGGGCGAGGGCCTGGGCCTGGGCCTGGGCCGGGGGCGTGGCTAAGGCTTTAAAACAATAACTATGCAATATATGTGCAGACACGACTGTTGGCATTCCACCTACGACACAGAGGCGGTGGGACGGGCGGATAGGGGGGTCCAGGAGGTGTAACAGCAGGCCGCCTAAGCCAAAGCCAGACATAGCAGAGCATATCCCTGCCAGGACCCTATATGTGCCCCGGATCCCGTCCCTGCCACATGCAAACTGTCGTCAGTCAGCTTAAATTTATTGCTTCCTTATGTTGTGCTGCGTTATGAAAATAAATACCTTAGAAAGCACAGCCACACACCCACACACCCAGCCCCTTCGTAAACTTGAACTTTTTGCGCCCATATTTTATGCTGCTCCCTATGAGCACTTTTAAAATATTATATATTTTTTTGTTGTACATTTTTTTGTGTGCCTCAACTTTGGAAATTTTTGTGCAGTTTGAGACTGTAAATTTTGTTTGACTTTTCGGCAGTCCTTGAATGCGATATTGCCCAAACACCAGCTCATCCGCCAGCCTGATCCCACATCCCATCCTGGCCGTATTCTGGCAGCCTCCCACATCCCCAGGAGTGCCCATGGCCGTGCCACTGAGCATGACCTCGTTTTTAATGGCGTTTGTTTTGAAGCGGGATTTCCGTTTTGCGGAAAGGGTTTTACGACTGCTTTTTATGGTATTCGAAACACACAAATGGACGAGTGGGAGCCCGTGTCTGTCTGTGCTCTGCTCTGGATGCCATTTATTTAAAGTTTGCTCAGCATTATGACGGCTCAGTCATATTTTTTGGCTGCACGCGGCGTATGCGTAATGTGCGTGCGACCCACATTAAAAATGTATCAGCCAAATGAAGGGAAAAGCACAGCCCATCGATTTAAATGTACCAAAAAAATATTGTACATTATTTTTTAAAGAATTTATACGGATTTGAAGGGTTTACTTTAGGGGAAAAGTGAGACAGAAGGGGATTAAAATTGTTGGAAATGGATATAGTCTCTTATGATACTTTTTTACTTGACTATTTTATTGTATATTTTTCTAAGAATTTAAAAACATCTCTTGAACTATCAAAACTTTTCTTACATAGTCTTTAATGAAGCCGCCCCTCTTCGCCTTTGATATATAGCAATCCAATTAGACGTTCCCTTTGTTGGCATCACCCATTAGACCTCTTGAAAAAGAGAAAAAAACATCAATAGCTCCAGCAAGCCCTCAGGAAAGACGGCGCACTGCTACCAGGATCTTTAAGATACTCTCTCCTCCTTCTGCAACCGCAAAAATCTCCTCGCCGGCACTTTAATCGCAATCGCAACTCCTCTGAGGGTTACGAGCTCACCCTTGGCCCAAATGAAGTTGGATTTCAACCCCGTGCTGGCAAAGAAAAACGGGAAAACACCTTGCAACCACCGAGGCGGACAGACACTAACATAAATTTCATTTCATGCCAATTTAATCAATTGGGGCTATCTGTGGACCCTTCCGGAGAGGAGGAGGCGCATTATATGCCCCCAAATCCGCACGAACCAATGGCTGGCCGTTTGTCACATGCTGCCGAAATTAATTCGTTTTTGATTAGGCGCAAAAAATCAATTTCTCGACCAAACTCGCTTTTATTTGTTTATGGCGGACATCAGTTTTTCTAGCCCGGCAGCTGTTACGTCACATTATTCGCTGCTATCTGTCTGTCTGTCTGAGAGCGGGCAACAGTTGAGGCTGGCCAATTGCCCCGACTCCTAGCCAGGACACGCAGGACTCGATTAGACGTTTATTTGTTTTTGCTGGAGGTAAATGCAAATTCGAGTGGCTGGAACGCCCCCCTTCGCTGGGGCTTTATAAATCAAATGCGCGTCGCTGGGGCGGCAGCTTGGGCTGGCAGCTTTCCTACGACCGCCGCCATGTTGACAATTTTTTGCCGTTCCGCCTCCTGACCCCTGACCACGGCCCAGACCCCGGCAGCGGTAATTAACACATGCAGATTTCACCGCCTGCTTTTTCGGGGGAATATATCTATGCCGGAAAACTGGATGTACGGTAAGAAAATAATATATGATGTGGAAATCGATTTAAGGAAATTTCATTTCATTTAAAATAAAAATAAAATTAATTTTTAAACAAGGAGGTAAATATTTGAATATCCATTTTAATTATAATTATTAATAATATATTCTTTAATCGCATTCCTACTATACTGATTGTGTTTTTAATATAAATAAAAGAAATATAGTTTGTTTCAATGTAAATTATATTTAAAAATAAACATAGTATAATTTCTCGCTGTGTTTTTAGGAAAATGGGGCTGGCCAATTTGGCCCAACTGTTGCCAGCCAGCCAGGCGGGCACTTGGCCCTTGTCCATTTCTGCCATTTTCGGGGCGTTTTAATTTCAAATTCAATATTGACGCTGGCGACAATTCGAACAGAAAGAGACAGGACGCAGGGAGTGAATGAGGGAGACGGGTAGACGCAGGTAATTTGTTGTCATATGTTTGGTCGATTTTCGCTTTATTTGTTCACTAACTTTGCATAATTAATGGCCAGCTGATTGAGTGAGCTTTGAATGCAGCAACAATATGTGTGCAAAACTGTGATTCGGAAAAGGGAAAGCAGGATAAAGGTCTAGACTTCTGTTTTTTAGAGGAATGCAGATTTATACACTTTAAACTTATAGATTCTACAGAGAGATAGCTTAAAAATCTATTTCGTCTGAATATCCAGTAGTTACGGAAAGGGAAAGCAGGACAAAGCTCTATCCTTCTGGTATTTTTAGAGGCCTTTATATTTATATGCTTTAAACTTATAGATTATTCCAAAAGATAGCTCAGAGCGCTATCCTGTCTGAATATCCTGTAATTTCCAGGTTTAACCCAAACCGATAATGTGTATAAGCTGCCCCAGTCATTGTTGCTCCCCATCCTGCCATCGCATAGTGCTAAATGCTGTCTGCCACGCCTCCGCCCTTCTGTCCACCGCGAAGGGATAGCGTGACGAGCCGTTGACTGTGAAACTGTGACTGGGAATTCGGGAAAAGCCGGTGGCAGGCAGCTCGGGGAGCCGGGTTCAATGCACCTTTCCGAAAACTATGCCACTGCGGCGATTTTATCGATTTTCCTTACGCTTTCCGCACGGCTCTGTGGCCTGCAGTCGGCGGGCCGTTCGATTCAATTTCATTAACACCGACCGGGAGGCCAAAATCAATAGCAATTAATACGAGTACGAGTACGAGTACTTGACGGGGAGGCGGTGGTTGGAACTGATGTAGCAGGGCATGTGCCTTGCAAAACAGGACCACAAATCAAAAATCAAATATTAAGCGAGGTGGAAGAGTCAGGGGAAGTAAGTTCCTCCTATCGTGTGTGTGTGTGTCTGTGCTAAATAAATACGTTTTAGCCATGAAAATCCCTTTTAATTGCCACGCAACGGCCAAAGGATTTACACACACACGAAATCGCACCGAGCAGGCCAGCAGACACAGGAAGAGGAAGGACTAAACAACTCTGCCTGCCTATGCAGCCGGACTACTGGAGACCCGGATACTCGAGAGCAGGAACCGGAGTCAGTCGAACGGCGGACCTGGCCACATCCAAGTGGGATTTAGTGCAAATTGCAAAGTGTAACTGGTTTTTCGGAAAAAGCACTTTAGCGCATTAGAACCCACGCACACACGCAGCCGTCGAGGGGTTGCTCTCGGACTGGGAAGGCCAGGCATCCAGACAGACAGACGGACAAATGTATGGCACAGTTGTCGATGATGATTAGAAGCCCACTGGGGGAGTCCGAGTGCAGTCAGGTTCGGTTTATGCCAATTATCACTTGAAATTAATGATGAATACTGAAAAAATCCATATAAATAATAATGAATCATACCAATTCCAAGCCTTAAAGTAATATTAAGGAATATAGAATCCAAGCTGACATTCTACCCGATAAGCTATTCGTTTGGTTGGAAAAGGCTGGCCAAAACTGCATTAACAATATTTTTTTATTTGCGAATTAGGGAAAACTAGAATTTCCGGACTTTCTAGTAGGCTGATCAAAAAATCCTTTCTTTAACCAAGAACGAAGCATTTCAAGAATCATGTCGATAGGTCCAACCGTATACTTAAAAAAAACGGTACATATTTATACATATGTATAGATTTTTCACTTGAAATTAATGCTGAATACTGAGGAAATCCATATAAATAAATATAAATTAAACAAATTTCAAGCCTTAAAGTAATATTTAAGAATTTTAAATATACAGAACAAATATTAATACTCATAATAATCGCACTACACGATTACTGACCTCGCATGAACCTCGTGGCATGACTTCGATTCAGATTTCGAGTGGCCGAGGTCTGCATGTCCGGAACAGCGGTAGCAACAAGCTTGCATATTGCAATGTCCTGGCTGAATTCGGTAAATATCCTCGACCAGACACGCATGCACACTGGCTCGCAGGGTGAGAGACCGGCTCAGACAACTTTCATTAAACAAACAGCATTAATTACATTAAAGATTTTGAATACATTACGGACAACTCGAACGACGACGACGACGACGGCAAGCTCGGTAATTGAAGGACCACAGCGGACAGGACACGATGCGGAAGCAGCTACAGCTGCTGGATAATGGAGTTCTGTTAGTTTAACTAGTTATGAGCCCATTATGCACAGGGACAACACAGCCGGACAAGTGGCAAGTGAAAGCAATTTGCCAGAGCGACAATATGTGCTAGTAATTCGGATTAAATGGAAAACAAGCTACGCTTTTATGTGCGGAATTAAGCGCCGACTTTAAACCCAATCACTTCCAATTGAGATAATAAGAAATTCAATTCCGTCGGGCCCGGCCGTCTCTTATTAACTTTTCGTGTACGAATTAAAGTCACTGTGCGTTCGCTCATTTCCAGAGAGCAAATCGAATTACAAGCTATTCGAAGTGAGTGAAATGAAAATTAATTGAAGACAATGGAATGCAAAATGCATTTTCAATTAATTTTCATTCTTTGCACAACGCCGGCAGCCCGGCAGCTCGGCACCCACACGTACACTCGCTCGGAATCACATATTCATTATGTCGTTATGATTTGAGGTGTCATGATGGAAGGCCATTGTCAAAAGTGTCGGCAGTTTTTTTATCAATTAAGTGCTTGGCATAATTTGGTTTTTGCCAAGCGGTTTTCAGCCTGGCTTTTTATCGCCATTTTGTGTATTTGTCTTTGTTTTTGCCATTCTGCGTGTTGAGTTTATCGGCCTCGCGATTGCATTTCAGCGTATATTTTGCAGGCATTGTTGTGGGAATGAGTATGGCGGTTAATCTGAAGAGCCTTAAGGTACACAAATATCAAAACTATGGAATTTTAAAGCCACTCGATTGTGGGCTTTAATTGAGAAATAAAAGAAATAAACTTCCAACTTTTTAAGACTCCAATGAAGGCAATTTATCTCACCTAAATTGTCCCATGCTTTGCAATATAAAATAGAAAATTATAAACGTTAGAATATGCCTCAATTCCCACCACCATCGGACTGGACCGCCATCACCGAACTGAATCATAAAACATATTTTCAAATCAATAAGATACGCGGCAGGCAGGGTGTGCGATTACAGTTCGCCCGGAAGCCAGACGGCGGTGCGGAAGTAACACCATTGAATTAATGAAAAACCGCAAATATCGAAGGTCCTCCAGCTAGGATCGCGCCGTGCCTTCCTTCCGGTTACGTTACTGGCCGCTCGTTTGGTTGGTTGGTCGTCTGCCAGGCGGCCATAATTGTTTGCGAAAACTTTATGCACGTAGCGATAGCGGGCAGGCAAAAAAAAATATGATTCCCGAGGACCCAGGAGCTGCGACCCTCTTCCATCTGCTGCTGTTGCCGCCGCCACCGCTGGAAATCGCCATTCGCCTAAACTTCAAACATAAAACGCCAAATTGCACCATTAAGAAATTCGTTGCGCATCACTGAACATTTAAAAATGGGGTCGGGGGCGAGGGCGGGAGGCTACATAAATAATAGTTATAAATACTTAGTGGTAGTAAACTTTGTCATTGAACCCGAAAACCGAGAATCGAGAAGCGAGAGCCGCGAACCCAGCACACTTAGCAACACAAATAATGCGGCAAGGACTCTTGGCTACACAGCGGACAAATATGGGAAATGAGGTTGAGAAAAGCATATAATTTAAACAATAAATGACTTATACAATAGCTGGACTTATAATTAATATTATTATTTTAGTCTGATTGATATCGCTGGAAAAATAGATAAAACAGAAACCAATTTCGTTTTTTTAATACTTATTGGGAGGGAGGTATCCATTTAAATATTTATCTTTAATATAGTTTTGAAATACTTTGCCACATTTTACTAAAGCTTAAACTAGTATTAAATTTAAAGATATCATAAGGTAAATAAGTATGCAAGTTCCCATCTGGTATGCCCAGTTATTAGTTTGACGAGGAATGTTATTACTTTCCCTTTTAGATAATTCTCCCTTATATTCCCCCCAATATCTCCCAGTGCAGCTGGAGTCCTGAAATCAGCGCACGTCAGCAGAAAACTCGCCCAGGCCGGGCGCACTTTGCAGCTTCCTGTTTCTGGCCAGCAGCAGCCGCGTAATCACTTGAATATTACGGAGCGGAAATCGAAAAGTACGCTGCGGCATTCCTCGGAGCTATCTCGCAGGCGGCCAGGAGTCGGCCAGGAGTCGAAAGAGCTGGCCGGGAGAGCTTATGACAATAATGGAAGCGTTTTGAATGCGCGCCAGTCGCCATCAATTTGCAGCTTTTGGCTGCCGCAGCGCCGATGAAGGGGAAGGGAAAGCGGAGACAACTCGCCGCCGGAAGTGGCAGTGCTGCAAATAAAATGGCGGCGCGTCTGCTGGCATCGCATTTTGGTCATTTTTGCGGCGCCATTGAACAATTTCGTTTGTGTTTTGCAAGTTGTCGCAGGTTGATGATGATGGCCATTCCGGCGGCTGGCGGGGAGAAGGAACTGGAGCAGGACTCTGATCCTGCGGAGTGGGAGGCTTCCCTAATTTTGTGCTTCGCTGGCGTTCTCCTCCAGGCTGCATTTTCGTGCTGGCGCCACTTGGACCGCCGCATCTTGTTTATGGCACATAACTAATATGCCGTAAACTAAGTGAGAATCTGCGGGGGAGACTCCGCTCGCACTCTCTTTCTCACTCGTGCCTTTTTGGCAAGTTTTCGGTTCAAAAACACATTTGCAATCAGTTTGCACGTCTGCGGTGGCCAGGGGCTTGTGCCCGGAATTGGTTTGGAAGTCGATAGGAAACCGCACAAGAAAGACAATTAAAATGGCAAGGTGCAGTTGTTGAGCCAGAAATATGACTTAATAAACAAGATGGGTTTTTGAGATAACTTGCCATTGCATACCTCGCTTGGTTTATGAGGGCAAATTGAAGACCTGCATAAAAAGGAGACTGAGGTAAGACCTAGGTCGGGATTATCTTGGGTATTTTAAAAATAATTCCACATTAATTTTTAAAATATTATATTTACTGAATGATTAAATACGTTTTTTATTTAATATAATTTTAATTGAATATAGAAAAGTTTCTAATAAAAACAGAAACTCGATAGTCCCAGTATACTAGGACTCTCATCGTTCGCTATTTCTCTGAATCTTTGCTTACTCTTTATGATCTGCTATTTTAATTATGCAAATACATCCTATACAAATTTATAAAATGATCTATAGGCATTTCAAAAACTTAGTTTATAAAATCTTTAAGCATGGAATATTTACTAAAAACATATCCATAATATTTCCCAAAAAGCTGGTATTTCTTTCCCAAACTACTCGCTAAAAAACGTTGCATTTCGAGGCAACTTTTTCTTGGTGCTTCCGCTTGAACTGGAATCTGAAAACCGAAAACTGGCAACTTGCAACCCACAACCGGCAAATGCTTTGTCCTTGCCCATCCGAAGTGCGATCCCACAAAGGACCGACTCCGGCTGGCATGAATGGTGGAAAACGCAAACAATTGTAATGACAAAACCAAACTAACCACACGGGCGAGGATAAGGGCCGGGGACGAGCGAGCATGTATAGATAGATGGATGCCTAGAGATGGATGGCACACACAATAGCGTAGGGTTGGAAAAATATATAAAAATCTGCTAAAATCATTCATGGTCCCGGGAATTCCACAGAAACTGACAAAACTGACAGTTTTGGGCAAGGGGTCGAAGACAATGGCCAGCGTTGTGCGGAAAACATGTTGACAAAAATTGCACACACAGACACACACGACTCGAACTCGAGTCAAAGGTTTCCAGTCCCGGGAGGGACAATGGCCGCACTCGCCTCCATATCTCCGGGCTCTGTTGGGAGACGCCCTTGCAAGGGCGTTTAAATAAAAATCTGATTAATTTCCTTTATGCTCGTTTCGGGTCTTTGTGGCATTGTGCGGTCATCGCAGGAGATTCTGGCGGGGAAAGGTGCCAGGACGAGGTGGGCAGTGACATGTTTTGTGCGGGGCACATGACATATGCCACACACTATCGGATGGATACGGATAGGTCTGCCAGCTGCAACTTAAAGGTCAGCTTACTTTTGAGAAACTAATGGGAACTATGGAAATCCGTGGGACAAAGTTAATTATACTAATACGCGACCTGGAACAGATCCATTTCCATTCCCATTCACTTCTTATCGACCCGAGTTCACACATGGCCCAAAATTAGACAAAAGAGTTTCCCCATTTAGCAACGCCGCTTATAACCCAATGGTGTATCTTTGGTGCTTTCTGGGCTATCTGCATCTGAATTGGAGTTCTCATGACGCTTCGGTCGGCTTTATCGGGTCTTCACACTTCCCACTGCCACTTTCCTCGGCATTATTGTTGAAAAGTCGAAAATGTCTTCTAATGACTCATAAGATTAAAAAGTAATTTTCTTGTTATGCGCAGCGACCGTCGCCGGTCTCCTCCCTAGTTAATTTTATACATATTAATATTGGAAAATGGGAAGCGGGAAATAGGGAAAGGCGGCGCACAGAGCCCGGCGAATAAACATAAATTTTGATGCACCAAATTGGGTCATTATTGGCAGCACCGTTTCGGATTGCTTTTCTTGGCCTTCTTGGGTTTCACTTTCGGTTTCGGGGTTTCTCTTCTTGGTTTTTTTTCCCCCGACTTGCCCTTGTCTTGGGCGCGTAAAATTACGCCAAACAAATTCATAATTTCGGTTGTGTTTTCTTTTTTATGATTAGCACGCCCTTAAGGCAGCTCCGAGTCCAACCAAGGCAACCGAGGCGACACTTGCGCCCATTTATGTTCATTTGCGCGGTGGGTGGTGGTTCTTAATTATTAGCCGGGCTTTTTTATGGCCTTGGCAAGTGGGTGCGAGGGTGCGAGGGTGGCACTTCAGACAGACACAACAACACACCAATTTCTGCGGTTTCCAATTCAACGCACTCTCCAATTAGACCCTCCAATAAATAGTCTTCTCGGGGGAGCGACGGAGCGACAGGCCATGTGGCTCCGTGGCTCGAACATTAAACTAATTAACAATTAAAGTGCCAGACCGAAAAATATGCTGCCCATTAAAAAACAGCCTAATGAATTAATAATAAAATATGTTTATCTCAATGCTCGCCTAAATGATGGCACTGTCTGTCCAAACTGACAACGGAAACACTTGAGGAAATGTCTAATGTCAAAAGCCAAATTATGGTCCCCGCCAGCTGAGGAAAAAATAAAGAGCTTTAACGACTGGTTCTGGTTTCAGCTGGAATGGCAATTAGGAAAACAATTAAAGAGGGAGTGGAACTATTAGAAAGTACTGCGCAGTTGATGTTCTTACTTAAACAGAAGGAGTCTAAGGAAGTTTACGAGTTACCAAGAACTCCTAAACTAAAATAAGTACTGAGATTATAAGGCATTTTAAAAGATGCTGTGGTATTTTAATAATAAAGAACAGTTCGATAGTTAATTACTAACTATTTCTGAATAAAAATACAACTTTTGTGCCTCAAAAATAGATTCCAATAAATTCTCTAAAAAATAAATTGAATTCTTCTCTCTAGTGCATTTATTTTGATTTAGATTTCCTTTTTTCCCAACATTAATAAATTAAAATGTGTTCTTTTCTGTTGCCAAATGGAAAAAAGATTTCAATCTTCAAATGACACTCATCTACGGCTTCCCAGATATAAACCACTCGATGGTTTTGATTTACTGACCTTGAGTCCTAGCAATCGTACTCGAACTCGTGCTCGGACCCGGGTTTTTCCACCAGGAACTCAGGAAGGAACCCCTTAAGCAAACTGCCATTAAGAAGGCTTATCAATTTCCTGCACTTTGCTGACCCGGGGCATAAATCTAGCAAACATTTCGCCTAAGCCATGAAATGTAATTAGTTTTATCAGCCGAGTGCCAACGACGACGATGGAGCATCTAAAGCGGGACTTCACCTGGAATCGAAGCTCTTTATGGCATTATTGTCTTATTGTCGGGAACACGAAACGAGGGATGCCTTTCATTGTCTTTTCATTCGAAAATGGCTAGAGCCAAAACCCATTGCTGTCCATAATCAACGCAAATCCTTGCCTAATGCCAGTTTTGTGTCACACACACACAGAGGATGGGACAGAGGACGGCGAGTCCTGTTCGGTATATTGTCATTTTCATGGCTCTGTGGAGCGCTTTCACCTCCGGAGCGGCCGATGATATCCTTTGGCCCTGCCAGCGAGGACACTGAGTAGTGGAGTCCGTTTGCCGATTTTGCCGGCTTAATGTTATTTGTATGCCCGTTGTCCTTTTTAGTTTGCAGTTGTGTTGTTCCTAGGACTACGGACTACGGACTACGGACTACGGACTACGAACTGCGGGCTACGTAAAAAAAACGCCGGAGCATTCGTTGCTTTTTGTGGTCGTTGCGATGTCTTCTTCAAGCCCAAAGAGCAGCTGAGTGCTGTGTCCTGCCAGGATTGTCCTTTTTTTTCGCAGTGGAAGGGGCCCACATATGCGCTGTCTGCGGTTGTCTTTTGGTGGCCCTTTTTTCTCTCTCGGCTCTGGGCTCTTGTTTGTTTGTTTGCCCAACTTGTCAACTTCTTTTTTTTTTTTTTTGCTGTGTGCGTTAGCGTTATCCTGCCGCGTCCTGGGCTCGAATTTAATTGCTGTGGGAACGCCACACATGAGCCACTTCAAAAATCGGCCCGAGTCCAGATTGGATTTTCAATTGAATTGGTCAGCCCGGCGGCAGAGCTCTTTTGGAGGCTTTTTAATTTTTGTAAGGAAAATATTTTCCAACTTTTAATGGCCCCTTCGAGACAGATCATCATCATATTTCCTGGGGTGCTTTAAGAAAGTCCAGAAAAGTTCAAAAGCTAACAATTTCATATCAAACAAAAGCCTTTGAATCGAAAATTCTGTAAAGTGGGGCTTGAGATTTCTGTTCATTTTGAAGGAAAAATTGAATATTCTTTTGGACTTGGAATAGAAATAAATACTAGACAATGTGCTGTACCTATCGATGTATGACCATAGACGCTAGCTTCCTTATATTATGTATTTTCATCGCGGAAATTGCAGTGACGTGTATCTGTAAGTAATCCCATTTGACATATTAATTATGCGACTTGAAGGTTCCTAAACAGCGACTGAGACTGATTGGAGCAACTTAATCGAGATCTTCCGATTTATGTCAGTGGTAGTCGGACTAGTAGCTGCAATTTTTATCCTGATCGGGGCCATCGTGGTAAGAGTTACCCAGTTACACCCATTTCAATTTCGATTCAAATGTGTTTTCTAGAAAAAACGAGTGCTTCTCTGGATTGGAATCCCGCTGATAATCGTGGCCAGTGTGACCTTATGTACCTTAGATATAATCCTATTGATACAGTACCTCAATTTGATCACAAAACGAGAAGAAGCATTCGGCATTCTTAATATACTGCTTTTCCTAAGTAAGCTCGAGACTAGAAAGTACTTTCAAAACTTAATCGAATCAATAAACTTCCCCAGTTATCTTCCCCTTCTTAATATATGTTTCATGGGCATACGCTAAGGAACTCAGGATAAATAGGAGCGACAACCGCTGTCTAGATTTTCTTGGCTGGTGATAAATAGAAATTTAATCGACTATATTCACAAATTTGCTGTAACCTCGATGCGATGGAAATAAATGTAATTAATTAATATATGATTTTATAGAATCATCTGATGCCCTTGTGTTTTGCTCAGAAAAAAAAAAGGATTCTGAGCAGGACACAAGGACAAGAGTGTGGTTAGAAAGGATATATAAAAGATTTCATCGATTGACTTAGTAAATTTAAAGTAACATTGTAATTTCTGGGTTTTTTATTTTCTGCTCTGCACGAATTTCTGGCATAATTTCTAAGGCAACAGTTGCCATTTCCATACTTGGCTCAACCGCGAAATGAAGCCATTAGCTTTTTATTTGGCCATCCTTGGGTTAGAGCCGATAAAAACTTGCAGCCGCTGTGGCAGCCGCAACTGCTGTTGCAAGTTCTGTTTGCTTAGTGCCGCAAAAACAGCGACATCATTATGCGGCAGACACTTAATTGTCGCTCATATCTATGCCAGCGGCAACAGCAACACCAGCAGCAGCAGCAGCAGCACAAGGATGCAACTGCAGCAGGGCGAGGCCATGCAATGCGATAGTTGCCCCTGCCACCGCCCGTTCCGGTTGGCCATTTTCATTTTGGAATTCTGGCAAAAAGGCAGTCGTTTTTGGGTTAGTTCCTGGCTGCGCCAACTACAAAATGCCAACTGGCGTATGGCAGCCAACATTATCAGCAATAATCAGGGTGCTTCTGTGGCGGCCCCGAAATGCCGAATGCTGCGTAATGTATGCAACATAAATGCAGATATTTGCGGCCTCTTTTGGGTAACTGAACTGGTCTCCATGGCTCCATTGCTGCGGATGCATAGCAAAGCCTCCACCGAAATGAGTCATAGCCAAACAAATTATAGCCGGGGAAACTTTACGATACGGGGATCGAAACCGAATGAGTTGCTGGATTTTTTCACATTCTTTGGGGTGGAAAATAGAATTAGTACACAGCTTTAAAAAATATTTTCACACTAGTAACAAATTTCTATAGAACAAAAAAATGTGTATAATTATATATTCTCATTTAAATAAATTAAAATAATTAAAACAGCTCAGAAAAAAATTATGCTCGTAGAAAGAAATGGTTTATCTGTAATTAAAGGTTTTCTGAAATATAAATAAAACAAAGTTCTCCTTTAACGTATGTATATGAACAAATATTTATTTAAACACAAACAGATCTATAAATTGATTCACATTAACTTACAAAGAGATATTTAGTTTTAAAGAAAACCGATAAAAAACTCTGTCTTTGCTTAGCAAACAAAACTCTAAATATGGCAAAGAAATATAAATATAATTATAATAACAAAATGCATATACAATCAGGCCGGTAAAAAATATTCTTTGCACAACACAAAATCCAGCTTTTTTGGCAAATTAAATAGACAAAAAAAAACATAGCCCTTTGCTTATTAAATTCAATAATATTTTTCCTTGGGTGACAGTGTAATTCGTATTTGTAGTCGGGGAGTATGTGTCTGGAATAATTAACTTACAACTCTGTTTTCTTGCCATCCCCAGCTGCCAAGTTGCAGCCTAATCCAGCCATAACCCCTCTGACAGACTCGACTAATAAGTTGGGAAACCCTTTCGTCCATCGGACATTGGAAGCTAGCGGCGCTTTCCTTGGCCAAGACCAGAGAGCATTTATTTTTTGCTGCCGGCGTGCTAATAAAGGTTGCTCTTGTTTTGCGAAACTGTCAGGCGGACAAAAAGCAACGGCCCATGCCCCAATGCCTCCTGTAGTTGGAGTCGCACTCGGAGCCAGAGTCGGAGTCGGACATTAAACAGTCAGCTCATTGTCGTGCCTGTCGTGGAGCGGCGTCAGTTTTAGTTTTTCATCATACCGGGGAAACCAGGGGGGAAAACTGCCGACTGGGAAAATGCCGGGATGCAGACGGACATGGAATGAATGGAGCCACTTGAGGCCATAGCAGAGCAGTGCCGTGATGGGCAAAACAACAGCCTCGATGGCGATGATGACGACTAACGGAGCCCGACTAACTGGAGGTCATTCCGCAGTCCCTCCGCTATGAAGATGTATGGCCCTGGCTATGGCCCCCCGATATGATGATGAACTGCCGGCATCGGAGGCCTGTGGACACAAACACCATAACTCCAACGCCAGGCCTCCAGATGTGGGCACACACAAAGAAATCCTGATGAAATTCAGTTTGAAACTTATATTATCCTTTAAAGTTGATAAGAAAATCTAATAAATATTTATATTTTTTTGGCACTAAAGAAAGTCATTAATAAGTAAATATAAAAATAAATAATGGGTATCACAACCTCCTCATGTGTCAAAGTCAAATGGAGTTGTCTTTAAATTTCACTCAATATTTTATTGGTTTCAATTTGCATTTCTTCTAGTGTACCTTTTAGCTTTTAGCCTTTTGAAGTCATTTGCAGTTGCTATTTGCGACTTGTAATTGCTTATTAATGTCATTGTGCCCGGCGCAGAATCGAGTAAGGGAGGCTGTGCCATAGTTTCACTTGAAATGTTTTTAACAAATTTATGCTAATGTGATTTTGCAATTAAAGAGCCCCAGGGCAGAATGATTGAGCGGCCTGATGCACAAGTGCCAGGCGATTTATAATGCCCAGTCGCAGGCCCACACGATCAGCATCCGCTCTATGATCGCCGCTAAATCATCTTCCATATGTTTCGACTTCAGACGCCGACAAATGATGATGAAGATGTCGGGACGTTGGATAAAGTGGAGCGCCTCTGGTTTGCCTAATGCCGATATCCACTCGGTGAATGGCAAAACGAGCTGCTAGAGATTGACTCTCTTATTCGGTAGTCGCACAGTGGGAAGTAATTTATAAATGTAAATAATCTTTGTGGAATTAAGCTAAAGATATAATTATAAATATTATTTTTTTGTTATTTAAATATAGTCTTCTTTCGGCTGTTAACTACATTTAGTATGGCGCTTTTGGAAAATAAGCTAAGTCATAAAACATACGTTTTTCCGGAAATACTAAGCTAATTATTTATTTAATTTAGATTATTATTTATCAACTTTTTTACTTAAATCCACCCACTGTAAGACAGTGTCAGAATTTTAGCACAGCATCTGGCTTTTACATTTTTGATGTCTCTGTATCTGTCCTTTGATCTTCGCGCTTAGTTTTTCCAGGCAGTTTTCTCGCTTCTGACATTAATGATGAAGTGATCAAGACTCGGACTGAATGGAATGGATTAAGGTAGCTGGTTATATTTTTACGCAAACTATGGGTTATTTATGGGTCTCTCTGCTGTGTGAGCTCGGCGTAAATTGCTTTAAAAATTTAAATGCATTTCTCAGTCGGGGAACGTCGCGCATACGCCCCATGTGGCACATCAAGTGCCAGCCATCACATGCAATGTGAGAAATCATGCATAAAAATGTATTATGTTCAAGCGCATGTTGCAACATCATGTTGCCTGCAACCATCATAATAATATCAACGGCGGCAGAGCTCACCGAACGGCAACAAAGAGATGCATAAAAAATGTATAAAAAACGGGAGGAAAATTCTTTTTTTTTAACTATCTGAACATGCCACACTCTTTCGTTGGTTTTTCCTTGTGATATTGGAAAGTTTTTAAACCCATCCATGTTCGATACAGCATGGGGACATATCCCTGCTGTAAATAATATTTTACCTTATATTCTGGTCGGTAGAAAAAGGGCAGACAAATTCAGCTTATAGTTTCATCCCTAATGACGATATCATGGTACCTTCACCACAAGTGGGCACCAACAAATACGGACAACAAGCAGCAATTGTTTTTTGCTGGCACATCGGAAAATGCAGCAATGCAGCGGCACAGGCAGCAGCTGCGCCGGCGACGGCAACATCATTTGAACTGTCATTAAACTTTGACTATCATCCCTTTATTATTTGGAGCTACCGGCGCCACAGACATCAGCATCGTGTGAGGGGTATCAGACGACTTTTATAATGCTGGAATGGAATGCAGGTAAAATATCCTTATATACAAACAGGTTAATGTACTTACTCTCAGGACTAATGCTAATTTAAGGTCATAGGCATCCACTATTTAGCTTCGCATACATTGCAATATAATGTCTTGCAACTATGATGTGCTGGGTAATTTTCCGCATTTCCTGGGTACTGGGTCGTCGAGTCTGCCACCTTTTCCCAGCCACCAATTGTTGCTGGGCACAATACTCTTATTTTTTTTTTTTAAGGGATCCCTGCATTGCGCTGGTGCGAGTATTGTTTTGTTTTGTAGCAGCAACACGTGAGCTCACCGCACTGCACGTCGGCTGTTGCTGTTGCACGTTGCTGCTGGCCATGTCGCCGCTGCTTTTGGCCTTTGTCTCGTCGCGCAAGCTCCACAAAAAGTGATGAACATGTTTACAGCATTTGCGTCATAAATGCCCAGGCTCTCCCCTACTGCTGCCGTTGGCCTCTTTCGGCTGGCGCACTTCTCATGGTCCAGATGGCGCAATAGACGTGGCTTTCAATGCGGCCAGTTGCACTTTGTCGTAATATGCATTTGTCAACACCAGCGGCTTTTGCTGTAATCTGCATTCCCATTTCCAGCGGCCGATGACAAAAGTATGATTGCGGGAAACATCACGCCATAATGTCTCAATCTATTTCACAATGGATGAGATTCCATATTCTTTATTATATAAATAACAATTATATGAAAACCCTAACGAGGTAAAGCCCTATTAATGTTCTTTAATGAGAAATACAAATTCCAAGCGGCACCATTTGGGCTTACTTTTTCTGCCCAACAAAACGTCCTTCGGCTCCAAGAAGGGCCGTCACCAGGAGCACCGCAAGTCCCAGTTAGGATTTCATATTTATCAGATCAAGTTCGATTTCGTAATACTCTGCTCGGTTGACGATTATTTACACAGGATTATAGCAGCTGAACTAATGCCAATTTTAAGACGTTTAATGTACCGAACAAGGCCATATTTCAAATTCAAGGTCAATGCGAATTGATTTAAATACTTTAAAACAAATATCATTTAATTTTGTACGGTAGGGGCTGTCCATATATTACGCAATCACCCTTTTATGACCGTTTATGGTATTTTTTACGATGTAAAAAACGCTCTCGCTGTCCATAAACGCATTATTTTGTTAAAAATTTAACTTTATTTAGTTCGGCACTATGCTACTATGTTTATCGACAGCGAGAGCATTTTTTAACATTGTAAAAAATGCCATAAACGGTCACACTGGTGATTACGTAATGTATGGATACCCACGTAGTCAAAGTGATATAGGTATTAGGCTAAAATAACTTTAACCCCTTTTATTTAGGTTATATACTTCAAAATAAAGGTAAACTCGTAAAACACTGGCTGAATAAGTATTTTCCTAATAAATTCAAAATATTTTAGTTTTGGCACATTTATTTGCAAGCCTTTAACTATTTTGCATTATTTATTTATCTCCCCAGTTCTTTGTCGGCACTAGACGAGCTTCAGTTCCCACAAGGGACAAAATTAAGATCGCAGCAACTCCAAGGTACATCTTCATCTTGACAGGTGACAGTTTAGACTCCCAATGGCAGTCTCCCTAGGGAAGTGACCTTATATACAGGTGCTAAGACGATGGAACTAATTTGATTCTTAAGGCTATTATTTAAGTGAATGCCAAAGGGCATAGGCTGTATTCATTACGCAAGTGAAACTAATATTTGTGTGTGCAAATTTAAAACAGTAAACTTCTTATATAAACATTATATCACATTATGCCAAGTATAAAGCTACCAATTCAGAAATCTTTACCTATACTTATTCAATCCAAGAGCAGAGAGCTTGTGTCGTGGACGAGCCAGAGAGAAGACAAAGTTTGAATCCAGCTTGAAAAGAGGCATTCTGAATTACGGAGGGTTAGAGTCATTAACGACGATTGAGATTCTTATCCCTAATTTTAAATTAAATTATATTTCATAAATATTATATTTGACAAAGTACCACATTTACTGATTTAAATAAATAATAAAATACCACATATGTAAACAGGATTTAAGCAGCATAAACTTATGCCAATTTCAAAGCGTTTATAGTATAAAGTTTATACTCTTGCCAAAAATACTCTTAAATATCTTATGCTTTCGTTGGTTTATAAGGCTTACACCAAAGTGGAGACCCGTATTTTAAATATAATAATAATTAATATTAACTCATTCAATATATATTTTTTTAATGATATAAAAATAGTTTAATGTCCATGCCCATCATTATCGTCAGGTACTAGACGACCTTCAGTTCCCACAAGGGATAAAATTAAGATTGCAACAGCTCCAAGGTAGATCTTCATCTTGACAGGTGACAGTTCAGACTCCCAATAGCAGTCTCCCTAGGGAAGTGACCTTATATACAGGTGCTGAGCCGACGGAACTAATTTGATTGTTAAGGCTAATATCTAAGTGAATGCAAAAGGCCAGGGGCTGTATTAATTACGTAAAATTGACATTAGTTTCACAGGATTTTAATTAGAATAAAAAATTATTTTGATAACATGAAGTTCTACCATTATCATAGCAAACAATGTTATATGTCGACTTCAAAGCTAATGCGATTAGCAAAAATATTTTGTAGTTTTTTATGTAGTTCGTAACATTGGTTGGATCACTGATGGATTTCATACGCTAGTTACTAATCTAATGCAAACATTTTTCCATCATGATGAGGAATAAGGAGCGTTCAAATAGTACTTTACCTTTATACGATACTAATAGATTGCTGCTGGCATATATCGATGGTTGAAATATTTATAAAAATAATCTCCAAAAAGGGAATTTAAATTATTAATAATGAATTCAGTGGAAGCCTTAGCAGTTCTGTCAGAATTTTATGATTATGATGTAGCCACGAATGCAGCGTGCAAAGCTGCAAATGCGACAGTGGACGAAAGCCTTGGCAAAGCCTTTTTAAGAAAGGGCGGCGTCACATTAAATTAACTTTTTTTTTGACGAAAAGCCCAACGTCAGGTTCAATGCCGATAGGGGTTCCAAGCCGATTATTTTTAGAACGGCATATGTATCATAACCGTTCAACAAAACAACTTGATCACTGATCTATCACTGATCAGTAATCATGTAGTTCTGGTGAAAGTCACCAATATTTAAAAGGATATACATATTAGGCTAAAATAATTTTGACACTTTACACTATTTTTTTCCAATCATAAATATCAAAACATTTTTAATTTTGTGACATTTATTTGAAAGCCATTACCATTTAATATACATGAACACATCAAATCAATGCAGCTTCTGCTATCAACACATTTGGATTACTGAACCATCCATACGAGCTTCAGTTCCCACAAGGGATAAAATTAAGATCGCAACAGCTCCAAGGTAGATCCTCATCTTGACAGGTGACAGTTCAGACTCCTACTAACACTCTACCGTGGGAAATGCTCATATATACAGGTGCTAAGATGATGAAACTAATTTGATTGTTAAGGCTAATATCTAAGTGAATGCCAAAGGCCATAGGCTTTGTTCATTATGCCTTACTGTTTTTAAATAGTAAAACTTACATTAGTTCCCAAGGATTTTAATTAGAATAAATTATTGCTTTGAGAACATAAAGATCTACCTGGGAACCCTTTGGTTTTCAGCAGCTGAAGCTAATGCAATTTAAGGCGTTAAATGTACCAAACAATGCTATAAGTTGACTTCAAAGAAATTTTGAATTGATTTTATACTTTAGCTAAAATATCTTTTAATTCTTTATAAAGTTCGTAACATTGGTTGCGTTCACCAGAACAATATGATAACTACCTTTATAGGATACTTATGGATAGCTGCTAGCATATATCGATGGTTGAAATATCGATAAAAAGTAAGGGAATTTAAATTATTAATATGGAATTCAGTGAAATTTTTAGCTGTTTTTATTTTATAATTAGTATATAGACACGCATGTAGCCTGCAATGCTGCAATTCGGCAGTGGACGAAATGGATTTGGCAACCCGTTTTCAGACTGGGAGGCGTCATATTAAATTAACATTTTTTTTACGTCAAGCCCAACGACAAGTTCAATGCCGATAGGTTTTATTTGAAAGAATTTCATTATTTTCCATGTCCTTCATTTTCAGGCACTAGACGAGCTTGAGTTCCCACAAGGGATAAAATTAAGATCGCAGCAACTCCAACGTACATCTTCATCTTGACAGGTGACAGTTCAGACTCCCAATAGCAGTCTCCCTAGGGAAGTGACCTTATATACAGGTGCTAGGACGATGGAACTAATTTGATTGCTAAGGCTATTATTTAAGTGAATGCCAAAGGGCATAGGCTGTATTCATAACGCAAGTGAAACCAATATTTTTGTGTGCAATTACAGAAACAAAACAGTAAACTTCTTATATAAACATGATATCACAATATGCCAAGTATAAAGCTGCCAATTTAGAAATCTTTACTTATACTTAGCCGATCCAGACGACCGCAGAGAGCTTATGTCGTCTACGAGCCAGAGATAAGACGAAGTTGGAATCCAGCTTGAAAAGAGGCATTTTGAGTTACGGAGGGCTAGAGTCATTAACGACGATTGAGATTCTTATCCCTAATTTTAAATTGAAATATATTTCATAAACATTATATTTGACAAAGTACCACATTTACTTTTTTAAATAAGTAATAAAATACCCCATATGTAAACAGGATTTAAGCAGCAGAAACTTATTCCAATTTCAAAGAGCTTAATGTTCCAAACTGTGGCATATGTCGACATCACAACCAATGCGAACTGACTTTATACTCTTGCCAAAAATACTCTAAAATATCTCATGCTTTCGTCGGCTTATAAGATTTATGAGGCTTACACCAAAGTGGAGACCCGAATTTTAAATATACTTAAATATATACATTTAGCTCATTCAATATTTATTTTTCCAATGATATAAAAATAGTTTAATGTCCATGCCCATCATTATCGTCAGGAACTAGACGAGCTTCAGTTCCCACAAGGGATAAAATTAAGATTACAACAGCTCCAAGGTAGATCTTCATCTTGACAGGTGACAGTTCAGACTCCCAATAGCAGTCTCCCTAGGGAAGTGATCTTATATACAGGTGCTAAGTCGATGGAACCAATTTGATTGTTAAGGCTAATATCTAAGTGAATGCCAAAGGGCATAGACTTTATTAATTACGCAAGTGAGACCAATATTTTTGTCTGCAAGTATAAAAAAGTAAACTTCTTATATAAAGATGATATCACATTATTTCAAGTACAAAGCTGCCAATTTAGAAATCTTTACTTATACTTATCCAATCCAGATGACGAGCAGAGAGCTTGTGTCGTGCACCACCTCGAGGGAAAAAAAGTTGGAATACAGCTAGCAAAGAGGCATTTTAGCTACGGGGGGTTAGAGTCATTAACGACGATTGAGACTCGTATCCCTTATTTGGAAATTAAACATATTTCATAAACATTATTTTTGAAAAAGTACCACATTTACTGATTAAAATTAATAATATAATACCACATATGTAAACAGGATTTTAGCAGCAGAAACCTATGCCAATTTCAAAGCGTTTAATGTTCCAAACTGTGGCATATGTCGACATCACAGCCAATGTGAATTGACTATATACGGTTGCTAAAAATACTCTAAAATAACTTATGCTTTCGTCGGCTTATAAGATTTATAAATGCGAATTAACTATATACTCTTGCTAAAAATATTTTCGTTTTATCCATAAGTTTGCGACATTATATTTGTAGGTATCCCTCTAAAATAACTTAAGCTTTCGTCGGCTTATACGATTTATGAGACTTACATCAAATTCAAATATATACTTAAATATATACATTCAACTCATTCAATGTAAATGATGATTTCTAAATAGTTTAAGTGCGCCATCCATTCCCATCATTATCGTCAGGCACTAGACGAGCTTCAGTTCCCCCAAGGGATAAAATTAAGATCGCAGCAGCTCCAAGGTACATCTTCAAGTTGACAGGTGAGGGAAGTGCTCTTATATACAGGTGCTAAGATAATGGAACTTATTTTAATTTTAATGCTAATATCTTAGTGAGTGCCAGAGGTCATAGATCTACCTGGGAACCCTTTGGTGTTTTAAAAGCTAAAACTAATGCCAATTTTAGGGCGCTAAATGCACCAAACAAGCCCATATGTAGACTTCAAAGCCTATGCGAATTGATTTGTATACTTTAGCAAGAATATATTTATATTATGTACGGTGCAACAAATTTGATTATGATATACGAATTGGGCTAAAATAACGTTAACTCCGTTGGTTTATACGATTTTTGGCATTATTGCGATTTACGTCAAATGCGAGTTACAATATTTAGTAACGAACAGATACCCGAGCCATATTAGGGTGAAACTAGCTGAATAAGTATTTTCCCAACGAAATCCAAGTATTTTAGTCTATATGTAATCCTTTAATTATTTAGCGTTATTTCTCTATTCTCCATTCCTCTGTAGGCCAAAATCGAGCTTCGGTTCCCACAAGGGCCAAAAACAGGATCAGAGCAACTCCAAGGTACGTCTTCATCTTGACTCGTGACAGTTTAGATTCCAAATAAATCTCTACCGACGAAAATTACCTTATATAGAGGTACTAAGCAGGTGGAACAAATGCCAATTTTAAGGCTAATATTTAAGTGAATGTCATAGGGCATATGCTCTGTGCATGATGCAAGAGGAAAAAATATTGATGGTCTGCGATTAAAACTGCACAGAAAACTTATTTGTCATGCGCCACAACTGGAGAAAATAAGCAAGCTTTTTGTAACTTGGTCTATCAATAAATACAATGTTTTCGTTTGAAAAGTATTTTTATTCCTAGTACCCAACCCCTATCACATGCCCTTCAGCTACCAGAAGTCCCAAAACTAGATATTTGATATACACAGATTTAAAGAATATGGAACTAAAGCCAAATTCCAGGCGTACCGAAGAATGCCATATGTCGACAACAAAGCCGATGCAAATTAATTTCGATACCTAAGCGAAAATAATTTACTTTTTTCACTAGCATTTAAAATAGGTATTTTCGTTACAGCTAGCCATTCAGGCAGTCGACCTGCATCGCTTCCCACAATGACCAAAGCTAAGATCGCAGCAACTCCAAGATACATCTTCATCTTGACAGGTGACAGTTTAGAACCCCAAAAGAGCTCTTCCGAGGAAAGTGCCCTTATATACAAGTACTATGCAGGTGGAACAAATGCCAATTTTAAGGCTAATATTTAAGTAAATGTCATAGGGCATATGCTCTGTGCATTACGCAAGAGGAAAACTATTTTCATGGTCTGCGATTAAAACTGCCCAGAAAACTTATTTGTCATGGGCCAAAACTGGAGTAAAATAATAATAAAATAAAAAATACAATTTTGCCTGGATTGAACACGAACCGATCCTGCCACAGCAAGCTTTTTGTAATTCTGTCAATCAATAAATACAATGTTTACGTTAGAGAAGTAGTTTTATTATTAGTACCCAATCCCAATCAAATGTTCTCCAGCTACCAGAAGTCCCAAACCTAGATTTTTGATATATACAGATTTTAAGAATATGGAACTAAAACCAAATTCCAGGCGAACCGAAGAATGCCTTATGTCGACATCAAAACCGATGCAAATTAATTTCGATACTTAAGCGAAAATACTTTACTTATTTTCCTTTTAAATAAGTATTTTCGTTATAGGCTTACATATCTTCAACTACCGTCGTTTTATACGATTTCCCCGATTCATGTAACACGTGTTTCCAGTTATCCTTTAATATATATTCAATTTATATTTTCCCAATGAAGTAAAAATTATTTATTTGCCATCCCCCCTATACCAATCAGATGGTATGGTAAGTCCCAAAATTGACAAAGTTAAGATCGCAGCAACTCCAAGGTACATCTTCATCTTGACAGGTGACAGTTTAGAACCCCAATAGAGCTCTTCCGAGGAAAGTGCCCTTATATACAAGTACTATGCAGGTGGAACTAATGCCAATTTTAAGGCTAATATTTAAGTAAATGTCATAGGGCATATGTTCAGTGCATTACGCAAGAGGAAAACAATTTTCATGGTCTGCGATTAAAACTGCACAGAAAATGCGGCAAAAGTGGAGTAAAATAAAAATTAAATAAAAAATACAAATTCGCAGGGATTGAACACGTACCGATTCTGCAACAGCAAGCTATCTGTCATATTGTCCTTCAAGAAATAGATGGTTTCGTTTGAGAAATATTTTTATTCCTAGTTTAGTCATTCTTGGGGACAACCCCAGATTTACAATTTTTAGCAAATGAAACTGAAGCCAATTTCAAGGCGTACCGAAACATGCCATATGTCGACTTCAAATTCGATGCAAAAATACTTTAGTTTTTCCACTAGAAGGCTAAATAATACATAAGAATTTTAATTATTAGTAATTTTAGCCAACTCGAGGTACAAAGTCAACGTGATCGTCATATACAGAAATCAGATTACTATTTTCGTATTAGGCAAAAATAACTTCAACTGCCGTCGTTATATATGAATTTCCCCATTCATGTGACACGTATTTAAAAATATACCTCAAAATATATTTAACAGATTCAGTTTATATATTCCCAATGAAATCAAAATGTTTTATTTGCCTTCAGGCCAATCATCAATCGGTGGACGATTATTGCTTCCCACAAGAGCCAAAATTAGGATCGCAGCAACTCCAAGGTACATCTTCATCTTGACTGGTGACAGTTCAGACTTCCAATAGCAGTATCCCGACGGTGTAGAGCCCTTATATACAGGCAGATGGAACTAATTTAAATTTTAACGCTAATACCTAAGTGAATGCCATAGGGCATAGGGTGTATTGATTATTCAAGAAAACCAAATGTCATGGTTAGCAATTTGCGAAATACTAAACTTCATTTAGGAACAAGATATTTTACAAGATATGCATAAAGCTGCCAAATTTAGAATTGTTAATCAATATAAAAACCGAAATATTTAACTAAGAGAAGACATATCTTATATATATTTTACATCTGGCGTTATAATGCACAGTCAAAACAGTAATTTTACCTTTAAAAATTCAATTGATTTCCACTTCAGCTGCAACCTCAGGGAAATTAACATTTGAGCTGGCCACTTAAGCTGCCCTTTGCCGCAAAGCGATGCCAATTATTCACTTTTCGCATCTATTAATTGACTGAAATTCGATTCATTGAAGCGCCGATGTATAGTATACATTTTTCGCCGTCGTCATCATCGCTGCGAGCAAAATTCCCGCTTAAAACATTTTTATTTACTCCGCTCGATTTTATCAATTTCCTATTTCCCCGCTCATCTGAGTTCTCCCCTCGTATCGGAAACTGTAGTCCTGCCGAGAGGTAGTTCATTTGCCACGCCTCATTGGAGCGTTTTAATTATGTGACGACTAAGTAAAAAATTGAATTATTTTCGCAGCTGGCAATCGGAAATTAAAGAAATTATTATCTGGTCCCAGAGTAAGCCTCTTGGAATATGACGCATGCGACACGTTGCCAGCGGAATTAATTCAAATCACCGAGTATTCTGTTTTCCAGCCCCAGACGTTGTGAAGAAAATATGTGCGCACTTCGGGCATTTTTCAATTGAATTTTCCCGACACTTTTTGGGCTTTTTTCTTGGGTGGCGGCGGAGGAGGAGCGGAGGAGCAGCTCCCTGGCATATGTTTGGCAATTTTGAAGCCGCTACGTGAGCTGCGTGGGAATAGATTCCCCCCTCGCCCAATTAAACCTGGCAATTGAGCCACTTACACTTTAAGAATTGCATTAAAAAGTATTTCGCTTCGATTTTCATCGTTGGCTTGATTTCGGTTCGCAGCGTTTCGCATCGCCAAACTTCCGCATCTCTGGCAGGCTACGTGCCTCGGTCTCGGTCTCGCTCTCGGTCTAGACTCGGTCTGCTGCTTTTGGCCAAGTCGGGAGCCAACGTTATGCATTTCACGTGCAACAAGTTGCAATCATAACAAGCCCGCTGGGCTGCTGCTGCTGATGCAACCGAAATGCAATGAAAATATTGAAAGAGCCAACGTTCCTGCAAATGTTTCTCTCGGCAATGGCAAGAGAATGCGTTTTATCTCCCCTTATAGAGATGTGAGACAAAAACATATCGTGCTGCGATCTCATGTTCGAGTTGATGTTGCTTTTTGTTCAAATTCAAATCAGTTCGTTGTCTGGGTACTTTCCAACGGCTGCGAATGTGACTTGTTTAAGCTTTCGTTAGGGATAACCAGCAGTTTAGTTAAATCCAATGTTTAATTTCGTCAAAATAAAATACAAACTTCATGTTTTCACCTGTGACTAGCCTGTGGAAAGTGAATTCCCAATGCAACTGCCACAAACGTGCTACAATGCTACAAGATTGCTTCTGTTAATTTGCCTGATTTTATTCGCTCCTCTGCCTCTGGCACTCGGGAGCCGGGGATTATTTAAATTTTTGCCTCGTGCGTTGCCTTAGACTTTAAAACTCAACTGCGAATCACGACTCGACAAACAAACTACTGTCTTTATACATATTTATGCCGCCAGACAGCCGATGGTGCTGGCGGTGGCACCACGGCTCCCGTTCCCACCAGACGGAGGCTGGAGCTGGAGCTGGAACAAAACGTGTGCAACAAACTAAGCCATTTTTGTCGCCGCCCGTCTAAATACCAAACTTGGCTTATGGCAGAGGAGCAGAAGGAACAGCGAACGGCGAACGGCGAAAAGCGAAAATATCCTGCGCGAAAAAAGCACAAATAAATCATGATTCATGACCAAAAGCCACAGAAACGCCAAAAACAAAAGCAAAATGGCATAAAACTTTGAGAAAAAAAAGAAAAGGAAAAATACGAGGCAAACAGCAGAAACGAAAATACTCGTACAAAAAAATCAAATGCGAGGCTGAAAAAGTTGCAGAGGCGACGACACAAAATGTTCGTGATTCGGCCGAATTCGAAAAGACAAAAAGAGAACACGGAAAATAATGCGGAATATTTTTGAAAACACAAAAAATGTTTGCGCGCATCTAAATAAACAGGGGAGCCTTCGAGCATCGAAAGGGGGACCCTCGGAAGTTGCCAAGTTATTTTGTTGGCCATGTTTACAAAATGCGCCGTGTGCTAAGCATTTTTATCACGCAGCTCTCTGTTCCAGCCGCCTTTTGTCAAGCTCCAGTCTGCATTTCTGCTGCTGCTGGTTTTTTGAGAGTTCCTCATAAAATCGAGTTGCCTGCCTGCCGTTCTGTGACCAGGTCTAAACGATCGTTTTGTCATAATGCGACATTTAAGGAATTTTTATATGAATTCACTTAACGACTTCGATCCTTGATGTTGTCGTTGTCGTTGTCGTTGCCGTTCAGGTTGATGTGGCTGGCAATGTGGCTGTTAGTGTTGCCCTGGCTGTTGTCCTCCGTTGCACATTAAGGTGTGGAATTGTAATTATTCCGAGTTGTCTCCCAGCACAGTGGATCACTCAGGGTTAAACAGATTGCGTTTCAGATTAGTTACCTCTGACTTGAAGCTTATAATATTATAATTACAAGGCTGTTATCATCTGCCAAGTGAAAACCTTTAACTTCCATAACTTTAAAGTTAATTTGTTTAACATTTAATGGGAGGTATATATTGTTTCCTGAAGAATGTTAATTTTAAACTGATCACAAAGCATCTATAAATTTTTGGTAATAACCCCACTGTGCCTGGAGGACGTCAACACTTTTCCCTCAGCCATGGCATGCCGACGACGCCGCGGAGCAACCACAATAACAGGCGAAACAACATCAACTTACAACTTTGTCAGAGGACCTCGACCATCATGATGATGCCTCCGGCTCCAGGCTCCCAGCTCCCAGCTCCACTCAGCGGTCCGCACTCGCCGCTCCCCGATTCCCGCCGGCGATGTCGCTGCCTTGGGCCACACAATTAACTTGCTCGCTGACTTTTAAAAAGGCATTGGCTGACATTTTTACGCGTGTACATGATTTTATTCGCCGCGCTGTCCGCGCAGGTAATTATGGCACGTTAAAGTGTTAATGGGCCACGTTAAGACCTGGGAGCCGGTGAGCAGCTGGTGCTCCTGCTCCCGATGCTTCTGCCATGAACTTTGAGCTAAGCCACGTCTAAATCTGGCCCCGATGAAGCCATTTAGGGACACGAAATATGGCCATTGGCCAAGTCCTGCCAAGCGGTCAAGCGAGCCCATATCTTAGCCGTTTTAGTGGGCTGGCCAATTAGCCGGCGTTGTCAACGATCTGGTCTCGTAACTGGTTTCCTGGCCAGCAGCTAATCCAACTATAACTGTATGCATACACTGGAATACTCTAGTCTGAAATCTTTAAATATAAAATATAAAGTAACCACCATAAGCTGGTAAAAAATAAATAAACTTGAATAATTCGAGTTATAGCAGCAACATAATTTTTAGAAAGATTTCTTATATTTATATACATAGTATATATATATCAATTAATGTGTTTTTTTTGTGCATTTCCATTCTGCTGCGACACTGGCGCTCCAAGTCGCGCTGTCACCTGCCTCTGCATCAATTGACGTTATTGATTCCGCAGCCAGCAATTTTCCGCCACCCAATCGCCATAAGTTATTATGTCTACGCCTGGCTGGAAGGCTAGAAGACTGGAAGACTGGCAAACTGGCAAACTGGTTCTCCCATCATGTCGGACATGTATGGATTGCCTTTCGCCTATTGCCTATTGCCGGTGGACAGGGCCAACTCCACTCAGCCTGAATCCTGGATCCTCAGTTTCAGCCTCGTTTGCCTCTCAAGGCGTTCGGCAAAACTGCATGACAAATAAGTTTTGTGTGTCGCGGACAGTTGACATTTTTAATGCCGCTGAGTTATGTTTTCTAGCAGTTTTTCCAGGATGCTAGGGCTTGGCTGGGTTTTAATCAAATAATTCTCAAAACGGGCTTCTATGCGAAAAATACTCCAACAGGACTAGTGATATTTAAACAATTTAAATTTGCTTCTAATGTAAAGCCTATATATTTGTCATGTAGCGATGATATGCAATAAATAAAGGTTAAAATGGAGGAGGAGGAAATGTGTATGGCTGTCTCTGGGCATTTGCAACTGCTAGGGCCGAGAGTAGAAGCGCCAAAAATCCCAAGGTAGATCCTCATGATTGCACCCTATGGGTAGTATCCTTGTTATGAGTACTCCGAACTAATGATAATTTTACGATTTAAAATGACTGACACGGACTTACGTAGAAGTCGAAAAAGACTTTGTGATTTGTTTGGTTAATAAATAGATCTTAAATAATAAATGTGTAATTAAAATATCTTTGGTATTGGACATATAGCGATGATATGCAATATTGCTGCGCGGACATACTCCAATCAATAGTACTCATCTCTCCGGTTGGACATCTGCAGCTGCCGGCCCACAATTCCTAGGTAGATCCTCATGAATGCGTGGGGCTTGGCTGTTTTTTATTAAAGACATTCTAAAAACGGGCCCCTATTTATGCGAAAAATACTACAAGGGAACTAATGATAATTTCACGATTTAAAATGACTGACACGGACTTAAGTAGAAGTCGAAAAAGACTTTTGTGCTTGGTTTGGCTAACAAATATATCTTATATAATAAATAAGTGTCATATAGCGACGATATGCAATAAAATATTGCTGCGAATTTTTTAAATATAGTTTTCCCGGATATACCGCTCCAATCAATAGAAGTGGTCGGGCATCACCGTCGGGCATCTGCTCCTGTTAGGGCCAAAATTAGAGCCCAGGTAGATCCTCATGATTATGTAAGCCTGGTTGAATTGTAATATATTAAAATATATATCTGAAAGTGTTCTATTCATGCGGAAAGTACTCCAAAGGAATTAGTGACAATAACATGGACAAAGTAAATGTGGGAAAATACTTTTATATATTTTTTGCCGATAAAATACAGCCTTTATATTTATCATGTTCCGCTTTGATCTGCAATAAAAAAATTTAATATGTCGAGCCAGGTGTTTGACTGTCTAAAATCATCTCACCTTCTCCTACGGCCACCAATCATACACATTATGTAGTTCTCACAATTCCTAGGTAGAGCCTCATGATGGGGCTTGGCTGGTTTTATTAAAGAAATTCTCAAAATGGGCCCCTATTTATGCGGGAAAAATTCCAATGGAACTAATTACAATTTAAAGATTTCAAATGGCTGACACGGACTTACGTAAAACTGGAAAAACATTTATATATTTTTTATTGGCTAATAAGATATAGCCTTTCTATTTATCATATCATGTATCATAGCGATGATACACAATAAAATATTGTTGTACATTTTTTAACAATTATTTATTTGGGTGCATCGGAACAAACAATGGCCGGTCCCTTTGGGCATCGGCTCCTGTTAGGGCCAGGATTAGAAGCGTCACAATTCCAACGAAGATCTTCATGCTTATGTAAGGTCTGCTTGATTTGTAATATGTTATAATATTTCTCGGAAAGTGCCCTATTTATGCGGAAAGTATCCAAGGGTAACTAATGATAATTTCACGATTTAACATGACTGACACGGACTCAAGTAGAACTTTGTAGTATTTTGCTTGGCTTATAAAATTGTGTATAAAAATACATTTTAAATTATTATTAAATTTTATATTTGACTTATAACGAAGATATTCATTAAAATATTTTTGCACACTTTTAAATTATTTTTTCCCGGATATACTGCTCCAATTAATGGAATTGGCATCATTCGGCCATCTGCTCCTGTTAGGGCCAAGATTAGAATCGCCACTGTTCCTAGATAGATCCTCATGATTATGTAATTCCTGGTTGATATGTAATATATTTTAATACTTCACGGAAAGCGCTCTATTTATGCGGAAAATATTCCAAGGGTGCTAATGACAATTTCACGATTTAACATTACTGACGCGGACTTGTGTAAAAGTGGAAAAACGTGATAATTTCACGATTTAAAATGACTGACACGGACATAAGTAGAAGTGGAAAAAGACTTTCGAATTTTGGTTGGCCAATAAATTTATATTATATAATAAATGGTAATTATAAAGAAAATTAAATATATTGTTGTGAATTTTTTAAATATTATTTTCCCGGATCTACCGGTTCAATCAATAGAAGTGGTCGGGTATTACCTTCGGGCATCTGCTCCTGTTAGGGCCAAAATTAGAACCCAGGTAGATCCTCATAATTATGTACGCCTGGTTGAATTGTAATATATAATATTATATTTTTCGGAAAGTGTCCTATTCATGCGGAAAGTACTCCAAAGGAATTAATGACAATTAGACGGACGAAGTAGGTGTGGAAAAATACTTTTATATATTTTTTTTGCTGATAAAATACAGCCTTTATATTTATCATGTTCCTTTGATCTGCAGTAAAAAAATTGAATATGTGAGCCAGGTGCTTGGCTGTCTCGCTTCACCTTCGCTTACGTGAGCCATCCCGATGCTTATTCGCCCGGGCAAATATGTGATCTTGCTTCGTCCGGGCAAAAATGTGATCTTGCTTGGGCTTCTGCTTCTGCAAGGGCCAGGGCTAGAAGCGCCACAAATCCTAGGTAGATCCTCATGATTGCGTGTGGCTTTTCTGGATTTTATTAAAGAAATTCTCACAACGGGCCCCTATTTATGCGGAAAAAATTCCATTGGAACTAATTACAATTCACCGATTTAAAAGCGTCACAATTCCGACGTAGATGCTTATGTAAGGCCTGGTTGATTTGTAATATGGTATAATATTTCCCGTAAAGTGACCTTTTTATGCGGAAAGTATCCAAGGGTAACTGATGATAATTTGGCTATTTAAAATGACTGACACGGACTCAAGTTGAACTCTGTAGTATTTTGATTGGCTAATAAAATAATATATAATAATACATTTTATACATAATGCATTTTATAAATAAATTTTATAATCGACATATAGCAAAGATATGCAATAAAATATTGTTGTGATTTTTATAATTATTATTATCCCAGATATACCGCTCCAATTAATAGAATTGGTATCCTTCGGTCATCTGCTCGTGTTAGGGCCAAGATTAGAACGCCACAATTCTTATGTAGATCTTCAAGATTACGTAAGGCCTGGGTGATATGTAATATATTACAATAATTCCCGAAAAGGGCGGAAAATATTCAAAGCAAATCTCTGACACGGACTTAAGTAGAAGTGGAAAAACATTTTTATATTTTTTTTGCTAAAAGGCTAATTATAGCCGTTGCATTTGACATACAGCGATGATGTACAATAAAATATTGTTGTACATTTTATAACTAATCGCATCGGATCAAGCAATGTTTCGAACCCTTTTTGGGCCTCGACTCCTGTTAGGGCCAGGATTAGAAGCATCACAATTCCAACGTAGATCTTCATGCTTATGTAAGGGGCCTGGTTGATTTGTAATATGTTATAATATTTCTCGGAAAGTGCCCTATTTATGCGGAAAAAAATCCAATGGAACCAATTACAATTTACCGATTTAAAAGCGTCACGTAGATCTTTATGCTTATGTAAGACCTGATTGATTATAATATTTCTCAGATAGTACCCTATTTGTGCGGAAAATATTTAATGGTAACTAATTATAATTTCACTACTTAAAATGACTGATACGGAAATAATTAAAAGAAGAAGAAAAGAAGAAAAGAAATTAAATTATGAAAATATAAAGAGTAAATTGTGACATTTTTAAAGGAATTTATTAACAAGTTTCTTGCCGTTACGAATTTTAGCCAAGGTTCCTGCTAACTAGAAAATATTGGTTGATATTTTCTAAAAACTAACTAACACCGCCGTTCATTTATTTATATATATATAGTCATTATAATTTCTGCTATCATAATGTTTTCATTTATACTGTCTTGGCTTTCATTTAAATTACTTGACAGCCGTAAATCAATTAAAAGGTCTATGCGAATATTATGCCAGCCCCGAGCCCGCTCGGCTAGCAGTCTAGGCATTTTAATTGAAATTAATTAGGTGGGGTATCATCCGTATGGAGCCCAAGGAATGCGGCCCCGAGCTCCAACTACTTCACGCCAATTGTTGACAGTCAGTCGGCGAATGCCAAGTTGTTGGGCGAAATGAATTGCAGCTGATGTGGCTTTTGTTACTGCACGCAGAGAAAAAGGGTGTTCGAAATGGTACCAATATATCAAGAAACGCTGAATGTCAGTTCCTATATTATGCGGAATGTATTATTTTTTTGGCTGTGTGCCGAGGAGGTGCAGAGTGCAGCAGCATTCGTTGTGTGTCAATCAACGGGGCCCGACATGTGGGTCTCTTCCTCACGAGCATTAAAGGCGCTCGGCTGGAACTGAGCAGGCGGCAGGCGGCAGGCGGCACTGCATTTGCCATTTATGACAGTTGAAATGTCAAAAGAACAGCGAACAGAAGGCATTTGCAAGTGTTAAGCGCTCCTTTTCGAGGAGAGTCGAGTCTCGCGTCTCCACGAGCGCAGCTGTTTTTGATCTGCCACGGACCGCCACTTGGGAAAAGGGGTGAGCCGAGCCGAGCCCTCCTATATGTATCTCTTCCCTCATAAATCAAGTTAACGGCCTCGTCGAGAGCACATGAGTGGATATTGTAGGGAAACTAATTAAAGAAAATGAATTAAAAACACTGGAGAGGCAAGTAAACCGATTCATTATGATCTTTATATGTTAATGGCAACAAAATCCCTTAATTAAGATCATCATGTTTAGAAATTATTCAAAATATACATACTATTTGTTAATATGGTTTGTTTTATACAAACTCTGCTCCTTGCTGACCATTTCCTAGCTCATTGACTATTTTAATCTCGGTTAAGTAGAGCAGCATTTATTCAGAACGCATTCCTTGCACTTGCTCGTATAAATACATAATTTAAATTTAAATTTTTGTGAAGCTTTTTAGCATTTTAATTGCGCAGAGTGCGGACAGACTTGTTGAAACGCTTGTTAAGGGGCACTTTTATGTCAAAAGGAAATAGTCGCCGCTCCGGCCGAATGTGTTATTTGAGCTATGGGCAAAGGCGTAAAAATCTGCGTAATTAAATTTTATTTTTGGGCGACAGCAGCTGTTGCCCAGGGATTTTTGGGGCGGCGAGTGTTGAGGGATTGGTGGCGGAACTGTTGCCGCTGGTGGCACATGGTCCGCTGGCTAATTAGCTCCGCTCGAGACTCGAGTCTCGATTCTCGAACATCAAAGCCGGGGCGCGCACGCGACACCTTCGCAGGGAGCAGGAATCAGGGAGCCAGAGATCCCAAGACGAATTCATCGACGGCTGTCAAATTAGCAAGGCAAATTGCAAAATACACATACTCCGCATATACGTATGAATCTGCATAATTTGTGCAAAAATAAAAGAGTCATATTTATATGCTCCGCAGCCATCATCGCATCCACTTATTTAGGCTTGTTTTCTGGCCCCTCCTCGAGTGCCACTTGTTTTGTTTCCCTTTTTGCGCCGCCTGCTCATTTCGATTCGCCGGCAATGGCAATGGCAGGGCGGCACTTTCATCTCGACGCGAACCCAACTCATCTCATCTCATCAGATACTTATGTAGCCATATGGTGGCAGCCCCTCCTGCCCTTCCTCATGCCCATCCGCATCCCATTCCGTCATCGTCTTACACTCAATAACGGCGAGCAGAGCCAGTCATGATGTGCGATATTAAAATTAAGTGTTACATTTGTCAGCGATGATGCGCGTCGAAGAGCAAACGAGATCTGATATAGAAGCGCTTCGATGGGGATTGGGGATCGGATCACCCGAGTGCAACATAATCAAAGCTGAGCGTGTTTATGAATCATTTCGACCGAGTGCTGCGATTGATCAACAGATGGTTGCCAGAACTTATATTTGAAAGCTGTGGAAATCGAATAGCGGTACCTAATTGGGTCAATAGGTTATACTTTTCATGGCGAGCCAATAAAGATTTCAAACGAAAGTACCAAAAAGTATTGAACATAATTGAGAACTCAGTACAAGAAGATTTATCTCTCACAAATCACTGGGAACTTTGAAGGGTAACAAGTTAAAGAGGATCCACACTTCAATAAAAAACCAGTTTAAGTGATTTTGTACAAATATCTATATGGTCACACCTAAGACATTAGAGCTTCAAGATGAGTAATCTATACTAGAGAATGGCTGGCTCTAGATCTGGCTCCAGGCTCTCTTGAAATTTTGATCCAAAGCCAGAGAGAGAGAGAGAAAAAGAGCGCTCTAGAGCCAGCCGCTCTCTTATACGCATACAGCGACATGAGAAGACTGTGCGAGCGGAGAGAGCGCGGTTCTCGTCGCCAACTGAAAAATAGCTGCATATTGCAAATCAAATGTATGGCCGTTTGGCCTTTGGCCTTTGGTCACACTTTAACCAAAACCTGACTGACTGATAGACTTGGAATTTAGAAAAAACCATGAATATTATTATTCAGACATGAGTATTTATTGAAAAAAACCTTTTTACCTTCTCGTAAATGCAAGCAAACAGAACGTAAACCAAATATCTAATAGAAAAACAGCTACGTAAGTTAGAAACTTATTTCCAACCCCCCTCTGAGCTGTGATTCGCCCCTCTTCAATTAAAAAATAATTAAAAAATTCAATTGTTTCTTGGGTCGTCGCTTGTCTGGACTTAATGTTTCTCGAATGACTCACTAGTGTTTTGTGGCTGCCTTTTATCTGGCCCCAAGCCATCTCCGACTGCAATGACACTTTAAAAGGGGTCAGCCGGGGGTCAGGGCACTTCAAAGTTAACTTTTTCGGTGACATGTGCGACTCGAACTCGAGCCCCGACTCGACGCCCCGTGTTGCCAAGTGAAAGTGTAACTGTAATGCCATCCAACTGTAATTATATACAGTCTGGCGTCCAAGTTTATCTAGCGCCGAGCTGCGAGTGTCGCTCAAACGCAGCCCGGCTCTGTTCTGGCTCGTCGAGCTGTCTGGCTGGCTGTCATAAAATATAAAACTTTGGCCCCGAAATATCCCCTCCCCGTCTGACTATGTGTGTTTGTCTGGGCCGAAAGTTTGCAGTTTTTGTTGCCGGTTTCCAGCTCGGAGTTGGAGACGGAGACCTCCTCGGGTTTCGGTTAGTTGCGTGGGTGTAACTGGCAGCGCCATTGGCCCAATTACACTAAACGAGTGTTTCGCAGATCTCAGCAGGAGTGGCATCATCCCCAGTCTCCCCATACCCAGTCGCCGGCTGTTTGCCAAGATAAACGACGGAGGATTCGACTAGGATTCAACTCGAGGAGGAGTCCTCCTTCTCCGCGGGCGCTGTCCCTGTAATTTTCGGGCGTTATAATGGGGCTTAATGCACAAAACTCGTTATCAGCAGGAGCGTTGAAAAGTTTGCCGAGAAGCCAACAAATGGAACTCGAGCGCGTTTGATTAAATGCATGTAATTTGGCCTGAAGGCCCTCTAACGCCGATCCACAAGCAGATCCGGGATAAGGATCCGGAGGGCCATCAATCGCGATTGTCTGTCTGTCAAATTATGCGGAATGAGCGGCAAACAGAGCGCAACTCGACTCAGCTCGCTCCAACTCCTCCAGCTCAAACACTTTTGGCTAGACAATGACCCCTTTCAGTGCCCGAAACCCAAAAGGTAAACAATTCTAGATGTGAGAGGTGCACTGGAAAAAGTGCTGCTTGATTTTAGATCAAAGAATTGGAAACAATACGGTATAAGCTTAAAATATTTAGACTTTCCCATTAATTAATATTTTCTTTTAATATTAAAACCACCTGAAGATGAGAAAGCATTAAATTTCAAATAATTTACCGCTGTTTCTTGGCTAAGTGCTCAAGTTGAAATTTTTTGCTCAACGAATCGGACTAAAATTTCAGTAACGTTAAGGTAACTTATGATTAAGCTTGGCAACATCCAAAGTATATTTTATTTCGAATATAGGAACATCGCTTTACTGGCAAATCTAGAATTTCTTCAAATCAAAAAATCATAGAATAAAGATCAATCTTCTTAATAATTTCTCTCTGTGCTGGACACTTTTAGCATCCTATTGTAAAGTCCAACCCCTTTGGGCTGCCATTTATGACACCTCGCAGCCTCCGCAGTGTACGATGTGAGAAATGCAATTTTATTGCTTGTGAAACATGTCAAGTTCTGGCGAGAACAGAGATCCAGCAATTTAATGCCGCCGGATTTGGAAGAATTTATATGGCACTGGGCGTGGCACACCTACCGGCACATTTTATGTCTTCTGGCTCGGTCTGTGATCTTTGCGAGCGGGTCGAGAGTCCCTGCCTGAGTCGGGCATAAAACTCGTCAGCATTTTGAACTCCTCATAAACGTGATGGGACGGCCATTCTAGGCCATATCCCGTATGAGCACGGTTTCGTTATATGTTTTATGGAAATTGTTAATGCTCTTCGGCTGTTTACGATGCCGATGCCGCCCGAAAGGGAGGCGTGGCCGAGGCCGAGCACCTCACAATATATATATTTTTGGCCACATTTGCTTAGTCAGTTACATTTTTACGAGGTGCCGGCCGGAGGAGAGTGAAACAAATAAGAAAATGGCCCATTTCCGGCAGTGACATCTTGAAGAAGAAATCGGAGAGGGGGAGGGAAAGTTATGTAAGGTATTCTCATCCCGATAAGCCATCTACTGGCCACCACTTCATCATAACTCTCGGCTGCCTTTGTTCGCTCTTGGGCCGTCCTAAGCCGATTTACCTTTAATCCCTCGTCCAAAGTCAAAGTTAACAATCTGACCCACTCGTAATTGCACTTGCCAACTTTCACTTTTGAGCTGGGGATCGGACCCTGTCCGTGGTCCACTTTCTTTGTCATAAATTCGCCACGAACATAAGTTATGGTTTTTAAAAAAGCGAGCCGAGCTTAAATTAGTTCTGCCTGCATATTGCACACATTTTATGCAGGCTGCAGTTGGACGTTTTGGAGACTCTTTCCTGTGCTTTCTGTTCAAGGACAATTTAATTATTCAGCCTTATTTTCGCAGACTTTTTGCACACAGCTTGCACTTCCGCTTCCGCTTCCGGTTTCCGCCGCCCCGCTTCCGGCCTGCCGCTCCGCCCATTGTTGTCCTTGTCTTTGGCACACAGAGCACACTGCACTAGAAAAGTTTTTCCATTTCCTTGTCGCTCTCGCTGTCTGCTCCTCGCCCAGAACAAGCTGGCTGGCTGGCTGGCAGAGCTGGGAAAAGCCGGGCGGGAAAGCTTGCCGCAAACTTCGCTCTGCGCTCTAATGGAACTTTAAGCTAGATTAATTTTTTAATTAGTTCTTTTGTTGCTGCGCACTGAAGTGCCGCCGCCCTGCCAGCGGCATCTTCCCGGGCAAGTTGCTGCTGCCTCTCCTCGGGCCTGCCTGCATCCACCAGGAGCAGCGCCAGCCTCGTTTGTACTGCTCCGTATCGCAAATGGAAATGGCAATGGCAGCCATCGCATGCAAACTAATTTTTAAGCACTGGAAAAGCAAATGGGGCATATTATCTTAATAGTTTAGAAATACAATTAGGATCTTGGGCGATGGAAGTATAAATATCATAAGTTTTGTCAGCATATGTGTGGAGTTTTTATTCCTTAAAATAATCATTCTATATTCATGAATATATTTATTTTAAGTTATTTTCTTCTTAAGGAGTACGTATTTGAGAACGCGGTTTCTCAAATTTCATATGCCATAATTCTCTCTGTGCAGGAATAAAGACATATTTAATCATTTATAGACCTTTAATATTTAAATAATTTTATTGCTATCGTAAATATACCTTATGAAAATCCAAGCACTTTTGTTTGCTTTAAAATCCTATCTCGCAGTTACTCCTAACTTTTTAACTGTATTCTTATATTTTTTTGTAGTAAAAGCCTCTTTAAATCTCGAGTTTATTTCTCTCCCTGCATTTACTTGCCGGAGTGCTTTATTTATATATGAACATACACCGCCAACTTTGGTGGGAGACACAGCTGCTGGAAGATCTCGGTTTAACTCCTTCTGCAGACTTCAGCTGGGTCCTTAAAGCTCGCCAGTGCGCCGCAGGCAATAAAAGCGCAATTTTATTGAAAAAGTCCTTAATTAAATTTCCGTTTCAATGTGTCAAAGTGTGAACAACACAATAATTTGGTTCTTTATTAACTGCTGCCGCCGAGGCGATGTTGCAGGGGCGTGGTAGCGGCAGCAACAGCAACAGCAGCAATCTAGGCAGCAGCTGCAGCACGAAATCCTTAATAAAGTTAAGCAACAGCAACGCGGATGTGTACGAGCCAGCCAGTGTGTGAGTGTTGGCCATATCCTGCCACCGGAGGTGTCAATTTAAAGCCAATTTAATTTGCAGCCACAGCAGCAGCAACAAGGCCAGAGCACAAAGAACGGCCCGAAGAACTTGGCCCAGCGGCAATTTTAAAGCCGCTCGCAAAAAACGAAAAAAAACGAACGAACTCGAGGACCAACTGCAAGAAGTCGCTGGCAAGGGAAATGGAAATTACAATTTTTAACTGGGCCGGGCCTGCTGCCGCTCTGAATATGCCGCTTTCAATTAAAAGCCATTGGCCAACCGACATTGGCCGCGCCGCGAACATGGGACTGGGCAGGGACAGGGACAGGGGAATGGGTATCGGAACTGTGAGCGGGGATGGCGAGTCCTGCCACATATGTGCCGGCATTGTTGCCGGAGTGTTGCAGCAGTTTGCGAAAATTGCCAGCGAATTCCGACCGAATGTGACAACAATGACGGCAGCAGCATCAGCAGCAGCAACTGTGGAAGCCACTGCAGCAGCCACTGCGACCTAATTTGCAGCTGCAGATTGAAAAACGCTGCAAAAACAGTTGGCGGCTTCCTTTTTATAGGAATCGGGGAAAAAATCCAATCGAATATTAGTACAGATGTTTCTTTTAAATATTTAAATTCATATCTTACTTATCTGAAAGGGAATACAAGGTCAGATAGTTCCTTTTGAATGGCTTTGAATTTAATTCCAAAGATAAATATTGAACAAGGGTATAAATTATTTAAATATTATTCCAGAATTACTAGTATTTAAGTAATTTTTAGAGGTAAGGTAGCTCCAACCATTATTCCTTTAGGAAATAACCCATTCCAAAGTTAAAAACGCAACTGCAGTCAAAAGATACTGCAACTACTTAGCCGTCGTAACAACTGCAAGACCCTTAACCCCATCTTAACCCCGTCTTAACCCCCAGCGACACACACGCCTGTCATGTTAAACACGAGACATGGAGTTGCTGCTGCCACTGTTGCACACGCAAGTGGCGACGACAAGATTTGTACTACCTTTGCAGGAGGAGCTGCTCCTGGTGCTCCAGCTAACTTTTTTCGGGGACAAAGCCAAAGACAAACTGCCGTGTATTAAATTTTTGTCAAAGACAAAATGCCTCCACGAGGAGCGGCTGGAATTGGCTTTCTGTTTCGGGAACGGTTCGCTGGGTGCCAAGGCAAAGGGTCTGGTCTGAGTCCTGCAACAGGAACCCGGCTTTGGCCCTAAGCCCGGCCATAATGCAGCCAGCCAGGATGTCTGAACTAAGGGATAAGGATGTGCCTAGTGCCTAGTGACACACTTACCCGGCCAGAGAACAAGGCAGTGGCTTATATTAAAATTTCTGGCCGGACAGTTTTATTTTTATCCAGCTTCCCCGCTCCTTTTTTTTTAGTTTTTCTCAGTCTCGGTCCTTGGACATTCTTCGGTTTTTTTTGGATACTTTTCCTAGAGATTCTGGAGAAATACGGGGGCGTGTCTGTGGCTAACAAAAGTTGTGCGCAGTCAGTTGACATAAATTTCGTTAGCCTACTTCCAGGCGAAATTGCTTACAGGCAATGGCCCAGGCGCTATTATTACCATTTTTCTGGCTCCTGGTCCGCCCAGGAGAATAGCTGCCAAAAACCTACATTTAATGCATAAAACTCTATCGTTCTACTTAGCAAGTTTTGAGGGAGAGTGAGAGTGTTTTCGGTTTGCTTAAAATAAAACCATTCCATTAGCAAAAGTCGAAAATAAAGCACACGCTTCGTTGATGTGAGTTTTTTTATTCCCATTTATTTAATTATTCCTTTAAGGGCATGTGCTAGTCGGGCCAAATGTTTCTCCCGACTCAACGGCGGAAAACAAAAGTAATTTTAATTAAAATATTACGACTACTTTATGCCGAGTACCACCTACCAGTCGTCGGGCGATGGCATGCAACTAAAAAATAAATTTAATTATGCAAAAAGTGCGCTGCACTCGACTCGGGAGAGTGGCCCCCTTGGTCTGGGTCTGGGCGGCGGGGCGGGGCCCACGAACCCAGAACGAGAACAAAAAGTTGGCCAAAAGCAGAGGAAGAAAAAGCGAAACGAATCGAAACGAAACGAGAATTTCGAGAAGACGAGCCCCAGTCCGAGTCCGAGTCCGAGTCCGAGAGGGTGCGTTTTGCTACACAGAAAGTTTGAGCCACCAAGCGACTTCCGTTTCCGCCATCCCATAGCTATCTCGTTCGCACTCGCTGCAATAGACGAAAACAGCACGAAAATAACATTTGTGCTCGGCGGCAAAACTTTTCCACGTTGTGGCAAAACTTCTGTGCGGGCGAACTATAACTGGGAGGGTGTGGACGCTCGAGTACAGCTGCGCTTGAAAAAATAGTATGACGATATCGATTATATCGATAGTATATCGAAAAGAAAATAATAAATAACCAGTTTTAGTTTTCGGACTAAGTCCATAAAAATTATTATTGTTAAAAATAATACAAACATATCGATCATATCGATAATATATCGGGAAGAAATTTATATTTAAAGCTAAAGACCTATTAAAATAGTGTGTGCAAGTATAAGTAGATTTTTGTACTGATACTTCGAATTAAATATCGATAGATCATTATTCGCGTTTAGTAACGAAAATCCGCTTACTTTAGCTTGGGAGTGTGATACACATTTAATTAGTATTAAGTATAAAGTATTTTTTTTTATTATTTTTTTTTTTTAATAGATAAAATCATTTCCATTTTCCCGGACACAACTGTATTTTCCAGTGGGCGGAGGACAGTGCAGCCGTCTAACACCGGGCGTTGCCCAACGAACACTCTCGACTTTTCCCCCGGTCCAAAAATTTCCAGGAAGGGGCGAAAAACTGCAACAAAAACTTATGACAGAGTGTGTGGGCGGGTGTGGCAGTGGGTGTGCGTGTGTGTCTCTGTCTGCTTCAATGCCCGTTCCTGTTTCGGATCCTGTTCCTGAGCGAGTGTGGCAACCGCAATCAAAAGGGATATTTAATTGCGCCTAATTAGCCAATTTATGTTGTTGTGTGCCACCAGCAGCGGGGCCAGGCTCTGGCTCTAAGCATATTAACTTTCTTCTGCCGCTCTTATGCAAAATGTTGCGGTGTGTGTGGCAAGGGGCGGTGGGTGGCCACGCCCACAGGTATGCAGCTGCTACAAAGCGATATTACCTGATTTCCCAAATGGCTACAAAGTGCACTTTAAAAGGCTTCAATAGGAATTTAATAGCGACCGCACATGCTGAATTTTAAATAATAAATTAAATTCTTTGAAAGGTTTTACTATAAAGTCAATATCAAAATACAATTCGATGATAAATTTGTAATAAAATAATTCAAAAGTTAAAGCCTTTAAATAAATACATAATAATATAGCAAAAAAAGCCACAACCTTATTAGCAGATTCCGCATTTACATTTTCCATCACGACAGCAGAATTCCTTTGGCAGGACTCCACTTCGCTTTCTGCATAATAGTGGCCCTAATCCCAATCCCATTAAGGACCCAAGGTCCTCAGAGCTGAGAGTGGCTTAAGAATGCATTGAATATTTCGCAAATTGTTTATCGATGGCAATTGATTTGCCTACCGCCGACAGTTGCACGTCGCCGACAGCCCGGGACTGGGGCAAGGACGAAGCTCCAGCTCCAGCTCTCTGGCAGGCTCATCCATCCGCCGGTGACCCAGTTCCTGGCTGTCTCCAAAGTCAAGCGGAGTGAATGCCTGTCACCGGCACAGAGCCAAGCCCACAGAGCAGCAACAAAGGCTGAGCCGGGCTGAGCTGGGCTGGGCTGGGCTGAGGCGGGGCTGAGGCGAGGCAGCAATGCCTAAACGAACACAATAATGACAGACAGGAGCGGCGGCTGTAGGGGAGGAGTTTTGCATAAATCGATAGTTTAGTTGCTGCGCTTTAAGGACCCTCCTAATGCGTTTAATTTTTCTTCAGCAACAATTTGCCAGGTCGCTGGCACGTCGCCTTTGCATTTTTTTTTTGCCCGACATTAAATTTTATTTCGCGCTCCGGCATTTGCATAGGAAATTCATTAATTTTCCACGCGCCGCAAAGACACCGACTGCTAGACAAATTCCATCGGCTGTTGAACCATAAATATAAAATTCATTGAGACGAGGTCTCGATACTTGGAGTTGTAGAAAGTGAGTGTTACGGTTTTGAGGGGCTGCTAAGCCGGCAAACGCAAATTCGCTTATCATTGCGTTTCTTTCGTTCTGGCCAGGCTTTCGTCTTGTCATTGCTGCTGGCCGCTGGCCATTTCCATTTCCTAGACGGGATCGGGACAGGGCACATATGGACACTTCAAGCTGTCAGTCGGCGCATTGTAATCGGCGTCTGACCCGCATTAATTATACCTCCACTGACATGCGATATTCACACTCCGTTCCCCGCCTGTCCACTCGAGTCGCTTGCAGGGCACTTAAGTCGGTACACAGAGACAAAAAGATTTTAAAATGCTTTAGTTTTGAAGAGTATATAAAATAATTAAAATAGGAAAATAGTTTCTATGATAAATACTGGCAACGTTTTAATGTTAGGGTTACCTTTACTTGTTTATAGATTTCTCTCAGTGCCCGCAAGATGTTGATGGCTCCAAATGGAGCTCCATCTCGGGCTCGTTAATCGATATTGCTATAAGTGTCCGAGGCTGGCTGCCAACTCTGAAATTGAGCCGCTGTCCGTCCAGGCCATTGACCATTCTTTTCTTTCCTATTTACTCGGCGAGCTCCCTCGCCTCGCTGGCTGCTTACTTGGCTGTGAAAATCGAAAGTCGCTTCACACCTTTAGCCATCTTTTCGGGACTGCGTGTCTCCGCCATGTGGGTTAAGTTCAAAAAGCAAACACTCCAACTTCAACTCCGCATTGCTGCAAAGTATCCATTGCCCGTGGCATCTCCATCTCGAGGTCTTGGTCTCCCGACCACTGTTTGTTCTCTAATGGACGGCGCTTCACTTTCTATTGTCTGCATTTGACACACATTTTCCGCTTTCATTCCGCTGAAAGTCGGAGCATGTAAACGCGCGTTGCCAGAAGTATGAGTGTCTCGATTCTAAAGAAAGTATCTCGATGGTCTTGAGCCTCTCAACAATGGAACTGGTCGAGTTCATGGCAAATGAAAGATGTCTGGAAACGGGTGTTTAATAGGGCTTCCAGTTGATAAAAACTTCGAGGAATTAGTGCTTCTTTAGTTAATAGAAATCAACTTAAATACCAACCGAAGTCTCTATTGAAAGTGGCTTATTAATTTTCAATCTCTCAGCCATTCCTGCATTCAAGAATTCCTCCAAATTCAAAATCAGAATCCCATTAAGCGATTTAGCGATTCGATTCCGAGGCGCCCCTTCTTCCTGCTGCCGCCGCCGCTAATCTCAGCTCAAATGCAATGCAAAACTGATAAACGCTGCCGGGGAAAATTCTGCTGGAAAATCTACTCGTACACGGGGTAAAAAAACAAAGAGGAAAACAGGTAACTGGTGGCTCCTGAAACTCGAGCAGAACCTTCAACTCGAGCTCCGGTCGCTGCAGCATTTGCTAAGCAATTTTCCAGCATTTTCCGCTGACTACTAAAGTCATTATATTGGCAGGCGAACGTCGACACAGACCGAGAGCGAGAGCGAGAGCTGCCATCTACACATCTATTTCCATCTATATATCTACGACTCTATCTATCTACCGGGGGCTGCTCCTTTCCGCTGCTTTCTGGGCACTCCACTCCGCTTTGTCGTTCAGTAGGTAAGTAATCTCATTATAATAATGGGAACAATTGATTTCTGTCTGCCAGCCAGCCAGCTTGTTGGGGCATGCCAGGACTCCGTTCCGTCGCCAGTCAATAAGTTGGGGGAGGCGCATCCTGGCCGCCACTCAATCATTGCAACCACATCGGGGGATTCGTGGGCTGGCTGTCTTCGGCGTGCCTCCGATGATTCCTTAGTGTTGCCGCTGATGAAATTATAATCAGGGGAATATATAATTCCTTTCACCTGGCTGGCTGGCTGGCTGACTGGCCACACGGACAGGGAAACAAAAACAAAGCAGCCGAGAGGAGTTGCCAGCTGGGCGACCAAGTTTTGGTTATTTTTATTGATTAAAATATAAGAAGAATTTAAGGATTTTTAGGAGAAGAATTTATTGGTAGAAATTGAGGAATTTAATTAAAATTACTCAGTTAAATCTTAATATATATTTCATGAGTATCAAATCAGTATCAGTATTAATCATAGATATGTTGTAATTGTTATAATTACTCAAAGAAATTTGAAATCTTTTATATTCCTGATTTCCAAGTACAGATTGTGTCAGTTTATGGAATAGTTGACAACCCTGAGCATCAATGGACAGACTGTCAGCTCCTGTGAGTGCTCCTGTGGCTCCTTCTGCCTTCGATGATATGATAATTTGCTTTTGTTTCGACTCCCTTCCACAGAGCAAAACTTTTCGCCAGCGGCTTTGATGTCGGCTCAATCTTGCTCCGTCTTGTTTGGCCATTTCCGAGCTAAAAATGCCATTCAAATGCAAACCCCAAATCGACCGCATAATGTGCCACAATTAAATTACAATAAATCATACTCAAAGGCAACTCTGGCAACTCTTGAGCGTAATTAATCATTTCTCCCGGTCTTGTGTGTGTTTCGTTCGACTCTCGCCCGGTAATTCACTATATTCGACTCGGAATCGGAATCGGAGTCGGAGTCTCTCTATCACCGCGCCCTTTCGCATTTGGGGTTTTCTTTCATTCGGGGTTTTTCTCTTTATTTCTTTTTTTTTTCGTGGCCCCACAGTAGTTCGATGCTAATTAATACTTCATTTACCATTAACATTCGTTTGTGCTCTTTGAACCAGAACTTGAATTCTTTCGGGCTACTCAAATGCGGTTGGGTGATTTGATTTTTATTACAACTGCTGACTGAGATAGGTACTTTATTGAAGAGAAAGTAGAATAAAAAGAGATGTATAAAGCTTAATAAAATTATAGAGCATTCTTTAGATGTTTTTAATGGTTACTTTAATGTTTTTAAGTAACAGATAATGTTTAATGCAAGTAATTGTAAGTATATTGCCTAGTTTGAATTAAATTAAATATAAAAAAATCAATCAATTAGGGGAAAAACATCCCTCTATCGAAGAGTTTATTAACCAAAAGTCTGACATTTGTTCGAGTGCACAAACACCATAAATTTGAAAGTAGCAACTAGAAAACAACGAAGTTTGCCCTGCTTTGTTTATCTTTTGTCTGTTCGAAAATGTCTTATAAGTTGCCATCAAAGTAACCCCAGGAATCCGCCCCGAACTTCCCCTGACTCTCGATTCGCTGGAACCGGATCCAGCATCATTGTTTCTTTAAGTTCCGCTTGTTTGTGTTTGCGCTCGCCTGTTTGTTTGTTTGCCTCGCTCGATTTTTACAATGCGAAAAGAGCGAAATGCGAGCAAAACGACTATTTTGTTTGCCGCGGGACTCGGCAGCCGCCGCCTCATTAAAATTGTATATTTCAATCAAAGTTCGCTGCTTGAAGTGTTTTGCCAGACGTAGTTCCAAAAGGGGTAGCGGATTGGGCCGGGTCCAGCGGTATAAGCCCTCCGGCAGTTTTTCCTCCTATTTTTGCGCGCTCTCCGAAAGTTGGCGTAATCTGAGCCATCATAACTACACACAAGTTGGGTAATTATGCAGCAGAAGCTGTAACTGAGACAACGGCACACGTGTCCCTGACTTTTCCGAGACATCCGCCGCTTTCCCAGCCCCATTTACCAGACATTGTCATTGGAAAAACCAAAGCTCCCCCCGGAGCGCAGCGGAGCTGAGTTAGAAAATTCGCTGCGCTGGCGTAAGTAGTTTATAATTAAGAAATAACTGAATTAGCGTTGATAATGCCTGTTATGTAATGGCACACACAGAGGGCCAGCGGTAAGCCGGAGCTGCTCATTTTCCCCTCTTTTCCGACTTGGCAGAGTCACTTGCTCTTTGAGCACAATTTCACAATGTAGCCCTTTTAATTTTTGTTAATTATAATAAATACGCATTCCAGTCCGCAGAGCGGCAAAGGCTCGTTGTCACTGTCGTCTGGCTAATTTGAGTTTATTGTGTTCCGAGAGGGGTGGCTCATTAGGCAGCCGAGAGCATGATTAAAAAGATGGATTCCCCACGGTTCATATTCCTTTCATATTTCATATTTCCTATTTTATTTATTTTTTTTTATTTGGCAGGGAAAAATGTAATTGAATCTGAGGGAAGCGAGCGCTTTTCTTTGCCAAGTTCAATTGTTTGTGCAGCGCGCATACGCCACGTAAGCCATAAGTAAAATCAACAAAAACATGAAACATAATAAATATTGAATAGTAAAGACCCTGCTAGTACCCTATAGAGCATATTTTCCTTTCTATAAAAAACACTTACTTTAACTCGGAAGAAGGGTATGAGATATAAACAGAGGCAGCCACTCCGATATTCCCGATGGGTTTAAAAATTAATACTCGGTCACGTGCCGTTGATTAATGAAATATATGGCCAGGCCAGCGGAACGGCACGGAAAAATGAAAGGTAAATAAATGAAAATCCAAATGCGACCGAGCGCAGGCAAGAGCAAACATTTCCACACTCGAGAGGCAACAGTCAGCAGTCAGGGAGCAGGAGCCGTTGCGAAATCAAGGCTCCAGGATAAACACTTTAAGAAACGCTTATGACACGCATACGCCGTGTGGTGCGAATTGAAAAGAAACTTGCGCATACAAATTGACAAATATTTGGAAAGGATTGCGAGGGAGGAAAGTGCGGAAAAGTGCTGGGGAAAAATGGTGGAAAATGGAAAAGCAGGAGGACCCAAGGCAGCGACAATGACATTAAATGAGCCAGTGTATGGAGTGCGCGTAGCAAAAGTCAAACAAGAGATAAAAGCAAGGATTAGTACGTTAAAACGCAGACGACGACGGAGGGCGGAGAAGGCTTCGTCTTGAGCACAGGATCTGGGGATGAGTCCTGCAACGTTAAGTAGACAGATGAACGTAAAACACGCTCGTGGCTGCGGTAATGTCTACGGCACTGTAGACGTCGCCGCCCTACTAACACCGCCCTCTCTGTGTCCCTGTGTGCGTGCGTCTTATCGTTAAGACTCCCTGGGATGTGTGTGTAGCAGGATCCAGGATGGCCCGGAAAAAAAGAAGAGAGAACCCCTTGAAAAAGCATGTTGAAAGTAAATTGAAGCAGGAATTTCTGCAAGTGAACAAAGAGCAGGGAACAGCAGTCGCAAAAAGTTGCCAAGGAGCAGAACTTTGCCAACTGCTTACAAGTTAAAGGAACTTCCCACACAACTATGCCGAGGACAGCTTTAAGCCAAGGAGAGCGAGGTGTGGAAGAGAGAGTTATTTAAGGGGAAAATGAAGTAGCACAAAGAGTATCCTGATTTTTAAAGTATTAACGATTTTTCTTATAGTTAAATTGCATTTTTATGCCAATTTTATACCAAACTTTAGACTAATTTCTTCACTAACTCCCAAAACTCCTCAATCGCCCCTCGTTACCTGCTCACTTATTCATTTGACTGGGCAAATTTGTCTTCAGCAATTTGATGGCTTAATGAATGTCCGCCCCGGCAAATGGCTCAATCCAGAATGGCAACCAAAAAGCCAACCACTTCCCCTTCCGCCGCCGCCAACGGGGCCATAATCCCCGCCCGGCTGACAGTGACTGACTGAATGAATGAATGAATGAGCGACTGACTCACTGACTGACTGCCTGCTCATCCGCTCTGTTGCTGATAAATTAACTTCATAATCGGCACAGTTATAAGCGCTGATGTTCGGCATTACTCTTCCATATTTTGCGAGCCCACCTGCCCGAAAAATCTCCCTCTCCCCCCGAAAAACAAAGCTCTTCCAAGGGGTCAGCACAACAAGCTCTTTATTTCAGGGGGGAGCTAACCTTAATGGCAGCCCCACCCACAACCACGGGCAACAGGGATAACTTTTCCACCTTCCGCCAGGGGATGTTAGCCAACTTTGCGTTGCGAAAAATTACACACAAAATTTAATTGAATGTGTTTAATTTCGCTTTTAATTTTTGGCATTGTGTTTGTCTTGCTCTCGCTGCTTCCCCCATCCCCACCCTATATAATGGGGCGCGTAATGAGCTCTTGGCCAAAACATAACGGGGAAATGGGGTACTTGAGTTAAATGAGACAGCCGGCAGGTCCTTTGTCAACGCCGGGAAAAGGTAATAGAAGATAACCCGAGAGTCGGATAGGACTTTTTGGGTAAGACACTTGAGAGAGATTGGAAATGCATTAGAGGTATTCGAGGATTTAAAATAAATGGAGGGGATAATTTAAGGAAAATAATAAGCACCAATTGAATAGAAGGAAATTCATTTGATTATTAAATAAGAAATTAATGTCTTCTGATAATGACTGCTTAAGGATATAAATATTTTTAAACATTATTAAAATATTTATATGAACAACTCAAACTCTTAACTATTAAGATTCTCAAGAAAAGGGTAAATAAAACCAGGAATACTCTTCCGTCACCAATCAAAGCCTTCTTGCCAAATGATGTCGGGCGAAACCCGAGACTGTTCAAACGCCAAACCCCAAGAATCTAGTTATGGCAAATGCCGACGATTAAAATCTTGAATGTCAAGCGGAAAATTGTCAAACGAAACGAAGGCGACGGCGACGGCGACGGCGACAGCGATGATGTTGATGATGTTGGCGCTGGGACAAAGATAGCAAACAAATAAAAACGCATCTGATGCCACGCACAGAGGAGCGAAGCCAAAGGAACTTGACAAACTGAAATCCGAAACACAGGCGGAGGGGGAAAAAGAACGAAACCGCGGCAAAGCAGCCGAAAATCAAAGTCCTTGCCTGCAACCTGCAATTATGCGACAGCAGCCAGGACAACTGCCTGCCGGATCGGATCGGAACGGGGCCTGGGAGAACGGGAAAGGGTGCTGGCTCGGTGAAATCCGAGGCAATATCAAAAAGCAGCGAGCGTTTTAGGGGCTGACTCCGGATGGCTCGCACTCAGGGCCCTACGCAAAGGAAGTGCCATTGGGAGGAGGTTGTCCTTTAATGTCCTCAGAGGGATGGATTGGAGACACGGAGAAAAACTACAAGGAATTACAATATTTCAGGCCTTAAAGCCTTGAAAATAATATTTTTATTTCTAATATAAATCAACACAATCATTTTCCATAGATTTCTGTATCAAAGCGACTTGAATTGCCAGGTTTTTTAAGAGTTTAAAAATTATGTTCTTGGATTCCCTTAATTTTATTCATAAATACAAGGTAAATATGCTACATTTCTTCCTGTGCACCTCCACAATACTGCGCAGATACCTCCAGGAATAATCGCACGAATAACTCTCGGCAAGCGACGACACTCAAATGGAAATAGAGGAGAAAAAAAGGAACCCAGCGAATCCTTTGCCCTCCCATACAACTCTCTATGGTTGGTTTCAATTATCAAAGCCCGGCGACGGTGACAAAGCGAAAAGGTTGGCCTTTGTTTGTTGTTGTTGCCGCTGCTGGCCCGTACACCGAAATAAAGGCGATTAGCATTTCTAAGCCCTAGATTACCTGAAGTAGTTTATATAGCCCCGATACCTCCGATGCGCCGTCTTCGATAACAAGATTGCCCGGCTTTGTTTGCTTGTTTGCGACGACGTTCTCAGGCGGCTCCCGAGGCTGCAACCCCCCGGCAGGACCTCATCTAACGCCTGACTGCACTTCCCTTGTAGGCATCCGTAATTCATGCCTCGGTGGCCTTTTATTCGGAACCGCAATTCCCAAGCTCGATTGATCCGGGGAATGAGCAGTTGAGCAGTTGTCCTTCGGCCAGGACCTCCGCGCGCTTACATAACTCAACGCACCTCAGTGCCTCTCAATGCATGCGAGGCATTCTCTCATCACTTATGCGATGATTTATTCAACGGAAAGTCCATAATTGCATTTCGTTTAATGTACTCTTCCGGTTCCGTCGGCTAATGGCGGCACATTCAAGTATGTTTATTAATTCTTATGAGAAACACTCCAGACGGTATTTCTTTCCTTTAAGGGTTTCATTGTCTGATTATTCAATTAATGTCTGAATTTAAGATTAGATTTATATTCGATAAGAAAAATATATTGAATCAAGGTTGGAACTTCTCTATGGAAATTGTTAAATTAGATTGGGTTTTCTTTTTTGCTGGAATCAATTTTTAATATCTTGAGAATCATTATAAATATGAGAATGCCTTTAAAGATACCTGCAGATGAGATAAAGTTATCTTCTGGCTAATGTCTGAGGCAGGAAGTTAATTTTAAAATCCTCTTTAAGGTCCTCCCTTTATCATTGCGAAATCAAGTACAGCGGCCGACATGAGTGATAGTCCCACCTCGAATTAGGCCCTGGCGCGGCCTGAGAAGTTGCCAAAACTGCGGGCATAATTCCGTCGGTAATTTCACACGTCCTCTCTCCTTCCAGCCGAAGCCAACTGGTTGGTGGCTACGTCCTAATTTACACGAGTCTCCTCCTTGAGTCCCAGACATCCGACAAGCGGGCTTTATTCGCAGGAAAAAATTAACGCAGACACAAATTATATCTGGCGCTGATTAATCACTTAACAAGCCTTGTATTCCGCAGATATTACCCACACACTCGCCGCGGCCCACGTTCGGCTTGACCTCCGCCAAAATGGAGGCAAAGGGACCTGAGCTGAGCCGATCTGAGCCGAACCGAGCCGGGCTGAAGCGGGCCAAATAAAATGCCACGTCAATTTCATGCAAAGGTGCGCAGTCGTAAATTTAACTGGACGCGTAAATCCTGCGCGCAAATGTTTCAAGTTCGCGCCGACGACGCGTTCAGCAGTTCGGCCTAAACACTCAGAAAACTATTTTTGTAAACTAAAGTAATGGAAAATAGGGCAAGGATTATGGAGGAAATCTCCCTTTAACATTTTGTTTAAGTAATATTAATTTGTTGAAGGCTAAAGGTTATAAAAGGCATTATGTTTATAGCAAATAAATATCAAGAAAATAACTAGAAGTCCCCATTGGAAATATATATTTTTATTACGTACTTTCTAAGTATAATTTCACATCTTTTTAGTAAAACGAAACTCAAATAAACTGATGGAAAAACAATAAATAAATTAACAAATAAAGCAAGTTTTTCTCTTACTGAATTAATTATATTTTCCTGCAAACATGAATACAAGTTAACATTTATTGAATTAAATGTTGACTATTTATTTACCTAAGATACAACATAAATATGGCTTAAACAAGAGCTGTCTTTTTTAAATATTATAATTTATATTCTTATAAAATTTAAAAGCGTTGAAAACCGTTCTTAATAAGTATTAAAATATAGCATATTCCGACTAAAATCTCTTAGCCATAGACAGTTATCAATTAATTCCTTACTTGGATATATTATTCATATTCTCCAACTGGCTTATAATTTTATTCATTCAAAGGAATAATATAATATTCTTTTTATTTGAGCAAATAAATTCTTTCAGTGCCCTGCAGTTCAGCTTAACCGGGCTCAGTTCGACCGATCCCGTCCCGACCATTGCTGTCCAATTGTATTTATTTAGGGCCCGCTCAACTGGCTTTTGCCTGGCAATCTGGCTTGTCAGCTCCGCTGGCCGCGCTAAAATTTAAATTCATACACGATCGTTGGCCCCAAAAAGACTAATGAGCACAATTATGCATTATTGCAGCTCGTTGCATCGAAAATGAACTTTAACAAGCCCCGGCGAGCACTTGATGCGCTCCGGACCGGCGGACAGGAGTTGGGATCGCAGCGGAGCAGTGTCTGGCAGCTCTCGAGTTGGGTAAGTCGCAGAAAACTAGTTTTCGCGGTTGTCTGTCGGCTTTTCTTGTTTTTGTTTTTTATTATTTCGGCAAGCCTGGGATTGGCTTAGGTTGTTAGCACCGCGCGAACAGAGGGCCTGTTCAGCATTCTGTGAAGCTCTGAAGAGTGCCGCGGCGGATCGAGTCGCAGGAAGTCCGCGATAAGGTCAGCAGACAGGGAGACAATTGCACATGACACTTGTCGGGGCACTAATCCGATTTGGAGCCAAGAATAATGCCTAAATTTGTGGTTGGTTAAATGCTTTCCATGCAATTGGATTGGATTTTGAATGGGGTGAAAGGGAGATGACAAAGAAAGAGTTTAAATTAAGGGATTTTTATGAGGCTCGAAGAGTTGGGAATATTTTAATAAGATATTGCCAATGGCCTAGACCACTGTTATTCAAAAGACAAACTTTAGTTTCAGCTTGAATACTAAGCCAGTATCCTTCAGAATTTTTATAGTAAGAGAAACCACTGCCGTTGAGTCATGACCCTTACACGTTGTCCTGCGGCCTCTTCAGACGCTCGGGAGATGGGGCACCGAGGAACTTGCCAAAACTGTAGCAGTCAAAAGCGATCTCCGCGGATTGTCAACAAGGCAACATTGCCTGCGTCTGGGCCTGACAAATAAGGCGGCTGTAGGTTGACCATGGCCAGGACAGTCGCCGCTCTTGCGTGCGCATGAAATTCAAATTCAAATTCAAATCAATGACAAGTCGTCGCGAGCAACGACGACGACGACGAGGACAAGTTTGCCGGCGAGGCAGCATTTGCGTTTCATTGCCAAAACGCCAATTTGGACGGGGACAGGGCTGGCGGCCAAGGAATGTTGTAGTGGTGCTGTCCTGGCTTTTTATGGCTTATAGATATTGTCTCAAGATGTCTGCGGTGGATAATCTTGTTATCGCGTCTCGTTGCATTTAATTGAGGCGAGCCAAGCTCCAAACTCCCAGCTCCAAAACTCAAACTCCGAAGCAGAAGTTTCTCAAGTTGGTTCCCAACTGAAGAAGCGAAAAAAAATTAATTGGTATATCAAAGCATTTGAATTTTAATGTGTTTTGCGTGGTCAGCGAGTTGGTTCGAGTTGGCTGGGCCTGGGCCCTCATTTTTATTATTTTCCACGGAGGCGTGGCTCTCATTTCCATTCAATTGCACTTGAGCGTCGCTCCTTGCCGCCTTTTCCATTTAATTTGCCTTTCTTTTCATTCCATTCCGCTTCTTGGGGAATTTTCGGTCCGGAGTCGAGGCAGCTGCCGTTGACATTTGGCACATCCATTCGAAGCTCGAACCGAGAATTCTAAGCATATCAAAATGTTATTCAATACTTTTTCCCCTGCATTCCCTAAATGCCTTTGTCGTAGGCCCCCTTTCCCCGTATTCTAATTTACCTCCAGAAGGAAGGAGAAAAAAAATTGTCGCATAAAATTACAAAAGACAAAAGGTCGATTGTCCGTCCGAATCGCTTTAATAGAAATCTACGCCCGTATTTTCGTTTGACAAAATGTCCTGCCATTTGGGCCTTTTCTCTGGTTCCTTCTCTCGTATCCAGCTTTTTTTTTTTTATCTTATTTCTGGGCCGGGTTCCCCTTTGTCTAGCTTTGTCTTTGATTCCATTACCCTATCCAGGCAGCGTGTCGCAGTTCCATATGCAGATTGAATTACACCGCAGGCCGCCATCGTCTCTCTAATTGTCAGTTCAAAATGGACCAGTTAGGATAATTTGCAGTTGTTCTGGAATAATGCCTTCAGGGGCGGAACATCGGCGGTTGGGGGATCCACGCCCCCCGAGCTACAAATATCATTCAACACAGAGAGAAAAATTAAAAAGAATGAAGATCTAGTTTAAATTTGAGCTTAAATAAAGGACCCAAGTAAAAATAATTAACTTAATTTGTTTAAATGTTTTATAAATATTTTTTAAATGAATGAATAGATATGAAAACAATCTATTCATATTCTTGAATACTATATGAAGTGATATATATCTCTACAAATGGAGTTTTAATTAAAATAAAAGAGTTTCTCCTGTGTATTTTGAAGAGGCGGAGTCTCAGTCTCGAATTGGGGTTGTTCAGATCTAGCATGTGGGAAACTATTACGAAAAGAGACGAATATATTATGAACTATTCTGCGACTATCCCTTTCTGGCATTCAATAAAAGCTTGAAAACTCCATTAAAATATAAAATTTAATGGCCCGCGACTGAAATGGGTAGGCCTTCTCAAAAACTCTACCCCGACACTCTGAAAAATCAGTATTATCCAACTGCCAGCGGCCTTCAACGGCCTAAACGATCCTTTATAGCTTCAAGTTTCTGCCTTTCTGCTGCCATGTCTCGGCTGAAATCTCGTTTCAAGAGCCCCGCCAAAAAGCCACCAAAACTTAATAATATTAAAAGAATCTGCAAATGACGCGCGAATGTTTCAACACTCTCGGCCTGCAAGCAGCCAAGCTCCAAGCTCCAAGCGGCCAAGCGGTGCCAGAGAAAGAAAAATGTAATAATAATAAAAAAGAAAATTATTGCACTTCACATTCACAGTCATCGGACAGTGCCATCTTTTGCCCGGGGCCATCCCGTCGTCCTCTGCTGCAGTCCTCAGACCACAATCCGCGGACTGCCATCCGCATTGCGCAAGATGCAGTGACGACCGCCTCGCTCCAAGACGACCCACCGATCGTGGCCAAGAACCGCGGATTGGGGATCGACAGCTGGCTGCTCCGGCCCGCCACTCGTTCTAACAAGAAGGTGATATAAGTGGTTCGATTGCTGCAGCCATTGCACACTGCAATAGGGAGTTGAAGATGGGAATTCTAAATCGATTTATTGGATGTGTTAAGAAGTACTTTAACGAGGAATAAGCCTCCTTTCGTATTTATTATATAAATAATGACAATTATACGAAACTTTATCCCTTTTAGTGGAATACAAATAAGGTATATTGCTTACAATTTTCCAGACTAAAATTAAATTTTACGCAACGATAAAAAATATAAATATTAACAAATCATTCATACAGCGGCCAACAATTGGAATATATTAATTATTTATCTTTTAATCTCTTTTCGGTTCAAAATTTTAGTGGTATAAATTACTAATCCATTTTATTTTACAGAAAAAATAGTGAGTTTGACGGAGGTTTTCTATCTCATCCCCAAAAAAAGAATTTGTTTCAATTCATCAAACATAAATCATGAGAGTATGGCTATTAAGAATTATTCTTTCTCAAATTAAGTACATTAGTACTTTCATTGAGCATACAAGTGCTCAAATACGTAATAAAATTCTCAATATTACTACTCAAACTGAGTAAAAATTATCTCAAAGTAAGAACAAATGCACTCGGTCAGAGATTGCGCGAGAATTATTCGTTTTACGATCCACTGATCTCAGCATCTTCTTGAGCTGTAGTCCAGCGAACAACCATTACCTCATAAAGTACATGAGGAAACTCTGAAACCACTGTGCCGCCTGCCTCGGATCGCGGCAGAGAGTCGGCGGCGGCGGCGCGTTAGCGCTAATAAGCAATTGCCAAATTACGTTCGCGTGAGTAATCTCGCGCCCCGATGCCTCGCCGGTCGAACGCTCCAACGGGCTGGGACTGCAGCTCGGTGGGCGGAGTCTGCTGGGCACCGCGAGCGCAGATACTTAAGTGATGCCCCTGTCGGTCCGCAGATCCGTCTGTCCGGCAGTCCGCTTGTCCCGCCTGTCCGTCTGTCCATTGCACGTCCATGGCCATCCGCAGGGGCATGCCAGTCACTCATTCACTCACACCAGCTCACCGGCCCGCTCACTCAACTCAGTTAGTCAGTCAGCTAGTCAGGCGGTCACTCATTCATGCTAAAGGCACTGGGAAAAAATATATGTTTTCTATCATTTATATTTCTTCAATTACAGTTTAACAGTTCTGGTGGAATTGCTTTAAAAGAGAGCTTCAGCAGAGAGAGAGTTCGGCAAGCGTCGTTCGTTTTCTGTCTGAAAAGCCAAATGGCTCCCGAGGAACCTGTGTGAGCACCACTGTTATAAACCTTTTGTAGGGAATTTAAAACTAAAGATTAAATTAAATTCGTAAAGATGATCTTCTATTAAAATTTAAAAGTTAATCATAAATTTCTCTCAAAAATGCAGTATGAATTGTTTTTACATTTATTTATAAATTCATATGCTTAGCAGGCCCATTTAGAGTTTCACATTTTCCAATTAGTTTTAATTTAAACAAGTTCTTAGACAATCACCTCTCCCAATAAATTTTCTCTGTATTTCAGAGGAAGCAGCTTGAAGCTCCCCAACTTCGCCGACTTCTCGAGCTCGAAGACTAAGCCTGTAATTTAATTTCTGCCCCGATCGGGCCTTGGCTGCTTCTGCTGCTCTTGTTGCCATTCCCGCTTGCAGTTGTGGCCCAAAGTAGTCAGTTAGTTAGCGCTGCCTGCGATCGCCATTTCTTCGCTCCCTTTCCGACCTGGCTGCGATTGGGACTTTCTTCCCTTTAACACATTTTGGCATGCAATTTGTTGAAATTAACTTCAATTGCAATTTCTGTTCTGTCTCCGCCCGCCGATCTCCTCCGATCGCCTCTGTGCCCCGATCGGGTGCCGGTGTCATTCCCACTGGGTTATCGTTGCCGCATCTTTTTGGGCCAACTGACATGTGCATATGGGCATCGGCATCGGCCTGGGCATGGGCATGGATATGGCCATTAGAGTGGCAATCTGGCTGTCAGAGCGCAGAGGGGTGATCGGTCTGGAGAAATGCGAGATGCGAAGTAATGCCCCCCAGGCGGGATAACTGTTAATGGCAAATGAAAAGCGCATTGCGATCAATTTAAGCGGCATTCGAACGGAGGGGGAAGGAGCGCCGCGGATTATGGCAGCAGTTCCTAGCAAAGGGACTCCGGTTCAGTCCTAACTGCTCTGCGGCATTTCGTTCCCTCTTTTGGCCTTGGCTTGATAGCAATCCTGCCATTAATATGCCAGTTGCGGATTCGTAGTACTCATTACCCCCCAGGCGATACAGTCGAAAAATTAGAGAGTATTCTTGGCATTAATTCTGATATTATTCCGAATTACTAAATGAAGTTTCCCTATCAAGAAATGCTTTAAAAATTCTTTTCTTGAAGTATATTTCTTTCAAAGACTTGATCATAATTCTTTCATATTTTTCCTTTCTGTGCATTCCCATTGGAATTGCAGACATTGGCCCTGGCCTGGCCTAATATGAAGCAACACCATTACCAGCATGCAAATTAAAAGTACTCAACAGCATATCAACTGCGAGCTACCAGGCAGCCATCTCCACTCCGTCACCAGTTGGCCAGCTCTTACTCCTGCTCCTGCTCCTGCTGTTGGACTGACTGCATCCTGCTGGTTTCGCTGTCGGCTAGGGCACCAAATGCTGTCGAAACAAAGACTAAATGCCCAGGCAACCTTAGCGGCGATCGGCGGGGAGGAAGCTATCAAAGCTGGCGATGGTAATTGCAGGTTTCGCCGCAGACATTTTGCACCAAGGAGCTCCATCGAGTTCGTTTTTTTACCTTATTTCTCTTGTGTTTAGAAGCTTGACTACAATGACGGCGTTGAACGATGGCCGCGCATGCGCAAGAGCCGTGAATATCGCCCTGGCAATGGCCATCAACCGTCCGCGACTCCGCGACTGACTCGATCTGGATCGGGGGAAAATCACTCAAAAGCGAGTATATACTCAGCGCAGAGCTGCAGGAGTTGGAAGCCTGAAAGATGATGATAACTAGATTGATCAATCAGCACATTATTCTCATCAAGCCAGGGCCTTTGCTTTTAATAAAGTATTTCTAGCAAACTCTATCTTTTGGAGGCACTTTTCGATGGCTTACAAAATTATTAGTAAACTAATGAAGTTATCTGAATAATTCCCAAATTTTGGCTCAGTTGGAGCTGAATTAAGATAAGGAAAACTCCGAACCAAAACACTTTCAAATTATAATTAATATCATTGAGTAATTCCAGGACAATCACAGCGGGAGAGGAATATCCTTCAAGCATAGCCCTACCGAAATGCTTGGCATTTTGGTTCAGAAGCGCTATCCAGCTCAGTCTGAACCTGAATCTGAATCGGCCATTTAGGGTCCATTGTGACCGACTCCCTCCCTCGGCTACCTGCCGCCTGCCGCCTGTTTGTCTTTGCCATTAGAGCCACCGCACAATTTCCCAAATGACAAACATGCCAAAACGGCTACAGCTCCGGACTCCAGACAATGGCCGCCGAGGAGGAGCAAAGGAGCAGCAGGACGGCCAACAAAGGAAGCAAAGGAAGCAGCATGGGCAGCAGCAGCTACAGCACATTAATCACAATGCTCCAAAACGGCTTGACAGGCATCTACGTGGAATTGTCCCAGGTTCCCTACTGGGTTTATATCTGTACGTTCGTACGAGAGAGTGTGTGTGTGGTATCCTTGGCATAATTCTTATTCAATCGCTAAGGACAATGGCTTGTTGTAGTTTCAATTTGCGGTGGGCTTGAGATTTGTGCCAAGACAATTGCCAAGACAGGAAGCCAACGACTCCGGTCGGTCATCAATTTAAAAAATGAAAAATTTCCTTCTGCCGGAAAATGGAAAATTAAATTAACCTTTGCCAGAATTCTTGCTTTTGCTGCTGCTGTTGTTCTTTCCTGCCTGTCGTCTGGCCTGCCAGTTTTGTTTTCTGGCCGAAAACAAATGCAAGTCCGGAGTGCGGAGTCCGAGCTGCGATAGCATCTACTGCCGAAATATGTTAATTTTCAATTTAGTAGTTGGACGCCCTAGAAAAATTGTGTTTTTATTTGTACCCAGCCAGCCCCTCCCCGTTTTCTGTAATTTTTCGTTTATTTTCGGGCCTGGTCTTGGCCTTATTAGGGGCACTCGAGCGCAACGGGGCCGGGTTTTCCAGGGGAGCAGCGCGTCGAACAAATTATCACGTCCACTAATCTGCTGCATATAATTTTCGGAGGCGTAGTTGGTCTGAAAACTAAAGAGGAAGTGTTGCCATGTTAGCTCGCTGCTGGCCGACTTCATAAACCATTTCGGACCACGACTCAAGAAATAATTAAGACATTATAAATTATTTGGGCCCGAGGGGTGTTGATTGTCCGCCGTTGTCTGCCGCATTTTCGCTCTTAATGAGCATAACAAAATATTTCATTTGATATGTATCTGCGCTCTTTTCATCATATTCGTTGATAGCTTGAGTTATGTGCTCCGCCCTGTTAACCATTTGCTTTGCACATTTTTTTTTTAAGGGGATTGTGGGAATGCGTTTTACTAAGGAAAAACTACGATTTACGTGCTGCATTTTCAACTAGTTATAGATGAGTATTCTATATAGAAGATAACCTTATTTAAAACCTAACAACTTGAGGTTAATTCTTAAAAACAATCTAATTATTTATTTATCTAACTTACAATGCAAATTATGCCTTTATATTAATTTAAATAAATATGATTAATATATGTTAAAATTATTTAAATACTCTTTATATAAACTACAAGTTTGCTATATTAATTTTTCTGTGTTTAATATTTTCCCAACAAAAAAATACCATTTAAATGCATTTGGCAGGTCAATATCCTCCTCAAAAGGCCACTTACGGATAACGCAGACCGAAATGCATTCATTTCACGGGCCTTTCAATTAAGCTGAAAAGTTTTTAAATCAAAACTGTTAAATGTCGAAAACCTGAGCGGCTTGAAGGGCACTCACGGCCACTTGCCCGAATGGATCAGTCAGCGAAGCGCCTGCCAGAGATGCGAATCAGTGAAGCTTTTGACTCGAATCCGACTCGGAATCGGATCCAGGATCGGAATCAGAATCGGAATCAGCGCGGCAAAAACGATTTTCAAATCAATTTCTCAATCAATGTCAGGGCGAAGGCAGAAGACAGAACAGACGGAGCGCGATTCCTGGAAATCGGCGGAGGCTGCCGCAAATCGTGTGCTCGCGCACACTGGCACCGAAAAGTAAAAGGTTCAAATTGTGTCCAAAATGTCAAAAGCGGGCTCAATATGATCACCAACCGCCGCCGCCACCACCGCCGCCGCCTCTCAGCAACAGAAGCCCAGGAAATCTGATCGCATGCAGATAGCGCGCGGTTCATGGGACTCGAACTCGCTCGGGTTCTGGCTGGGGTCCGGAGACTGGGCCCTCTCTGGGTTTGGGCATGCAACTGTTTTGTCGTTTTTGGCGTGCGATAACCCAAGTCAATGACTGCCACTGCGGGCTTGGAGCCTCCACTCTCCTCTCTCCACTCCGAAGCCACCGCCTTATCCGGCATGAAAAGTGAACTTGACTGCAGTCGAGTGCACTGCCAACTTACGGGAGCCACAGATACAGCCACAGCCCTCAGACTCGGTCTTAGCCAAGGCGATTTCGGCCAGGCCCAAGCCAGGCTGCACTGCCAGCCGCAGTCTCATCCTCATCAGCATCATCATCGCTGCATACAATCGCCGATAATCTCACGCTTGGCATCGGCAATATCGGTGCAGACAGCGCATCCCCACTGGGAGAAAATTAGGCCCTTGAAGAGGTATAGAAAAATATAACTAGAGTCCTCTAACTTAACTAGTAATTTCTGTAAAGTTAATATATGCTTTATTAATATAATTTGGTATTTAAAACTAATCTAAAAGCCTTCAAAAATTACCAGAAACTAATACAACTTTAATAATACCTTAAACCATTCTATTAATTCCTTGTTGACAAGAAAAACCTTTCATATTTATTCCTAATACATTTTTACCTATAAAAATAATAATAAAATGGCTTTAATTAAGGACTACATTTTCTCCCAGTGCCCACAGCTCCGACCTGTGCTGGGAGTTGGGCTTAGTTCGCTTTAGTTTAGTTTGGCCCCTGGTCGGGGCAGTTGTTGTGACTTGGCATTCAATTGAATTTCGTTAAATTACATGAATGTATAACCATTTTAATTTTCTTTTCGGCTGCTGCTCGGGAATCGTCTGGGATCTGGGATCTGGCTTGGACTTGGACTCAGACTCAGGCTCCTTCAGCGCGCTCGAAGCCTCGCAGTCGATGCCTTTTGAATGATGACCCTACAAATCACGTTTCGCAATGGCTCTGGTTCCTGCTCCGATCATCAAGATGCTGGCCGCCGATAGTCGCGTCCCACCAGGAGGCATTCCTGTAATGACGATGATGATGGGGAAGTGCCGGCAGCGACGGCTCCCAGGGAAATGGCTTTTCGAAGGTGTTGCCACCGGGCTTCGGTGCTTCGGTACAGTCCGCGCCGCACTATTAGTTAATGGCTTTCCATTTGATTGACGTAGCCAATATTCCTTCTGTCATGTGGGTTTCTCTATGTCCCTTCTTTTTTGTTTTCCTTGTTCTCCCTGTGTTGTTTTTTTTTGACAATGTTTGGGTAACAAATCCCATTTCGTGACTGTCAAAGGCCCAACCACTTTTGTTTACTTAGGTTCCCAGACCTTCGCAATGGCATAACTACTCCCACAGAACATTTCGCACTGCACAAATCATGTTCATTACCCGGGCACAGTCGCTCTGTCAGTTAATTTCAATTTCGAACATGATACGCCCCAAAAAGGATAACTCGTGTGACAAAAAACAATTAAGTCCCGGGGTGACACGAAACGTGAATGTCCCGTTGCATAGAGAACAGGCGGCGTTGGTAGCGGCCAGGACCGAGTCGAAAGCCGAATGCCGAAAACCCAAAACCCAAGTAATGTTCGCCCACAGTTCCCATATTAGCGAATGCCACCGAATTACAGGGATAGTTCGATACAGCAAACGCAATTTATAGAACTCAGTTTTGCTAATAATAAACGTTATTTCATTTTCCTTTTTCACGTAGATATAAATCATAAAATATTGATACAATGGTATTAATGTCTGATATTTATTAAATCTCCAAAACAAGACAATTTCTGTATCCGTATAATATTGCAATAGAATAACTTTTAACTCAGTAGAAAATAAATATTTATCATGAAAAAATATGTGCCTTAGTAAAGTTTTTAGGGGAAGGAGCTCGATTTGCTTCAATCCAAATATCGATAATAAATGTCAAATTTATTAACAAATAAGCTCATTAATTAGGAATTCTTGCTTAGGGAACTGTATTTTCGACTTCAACATTATAAATAAAACTACTTTTAAGCTCTAGGTCTAAATGAAATGATATTTTTGTTACTAAATATATATTATTGCTATTTTCAAAAGTTATATTTCGATATCTGACATATTAAAAGTAATAATATAATATAATAACATATAATATAGTAAAATATTTATCATAAAAAAGCAAACATGTGTCTTAGTATATTTTTAAGACGATGGCGCGCGCTTTGCTTAATCGAAAGTATCTAAAATAAATTCAAAATTTCGATATTTACTTATCGATAAGCTCCCATCCCAATGAGTCTTTAGATGTACTTTTTGTTCCCCTATTAGAGCATCCACTGTACCCACCATATACTACCTGCACATGCACGGTGAAAGCGTGAAAATGAAATGAAAAATCACGGGCCACTGGCGGCTGGGGCGGGGGTAGGAGGCGGCCCAAAAAGGGGGTGGATCGGGAGCGCGGGACAGGCGAGCGGGTCGCCCAGGCATGCACAATTGGGCGTTGTAATTGAATTAGTCACACCCACAGATTGCACACATGAATGACTTGCCGAAGACAAAAAGACACAGGAGTCCTGGGGGAGGGACGGTGACGGCAACGACAGCAACGCCGGCTAAAGCACGAAAAAACTGCGATTTATTTATTAAACTAGGTTACCAGGCAACGGGCAGGCGCAGGCGGGGCGCCGAGGAAAGGGATGGCATAGGTTTTCCCAAGGCTGGACGGGCAAACGATTTCCGAAATGCATTTAAGCAGCGCTTAAGCCAGATTACACAAAAGGATCTGCAACTCTAAGAAGTGTATAGAGAAATTAACACACACACAGAGTAAATTTAATGTGGTCTCCCCGTTGAATTTATGTTCATCCATTATTCAGCTTCAGCTTTCGATTCTGCCTTTAAGCTGATATAAAATGGAGGAGCGGAAATAGTAATATTTGATTTATAGAAAGAAGTTAATGCACTGACAATTGCATAATTAATAATAATTTTAATTATACTTTAAATAAAGCTTTCAATCTACGAGATTTGATCTATAGTTAATAATAAAATAGTACGTATTCTTAACACTTACATTTTTTACCTTAAAAATTTTATTTTTATTTGAATTAAATTAAAATTTTCTCTGCCGGTGGAGTATTCCTTTTGGGTTACTTGGTTTAGGCTGCATCTTGCTTTCGCCTATATGTATAATAACCACCGAGTCCTTTGTGAGAGTCCTGGCGAAAGTGTGACTGTGTGTGGGTTAGTTCGTCGTCTCAAGGACCGCTGAGCCGTGGCTCAAGTATATGCCGACATGTGCAAACACTGCGAGGCCAATTTGCATTATAATCGCCGTCTTGACCTTGCCGCACACACACACTGTGGCACAGTTACGCTCCACACACACACACCTAGTCACTCTCACAGATACTCGAATGGCATGGCAGCCCGTTTTTCTACTACACTTTCTCGAGCACTTTTTTCAGCGCCGCCTGAAAGTATGCTTTGAGATTTCGCAGCTCGTAATTAAACATGTAACCAAAGCAAGGGGCTGCTGGCACCCGGCACTACATTAAGGTTATTTATCGTCGAGTGTCGAGTGCCCCCTGTCCCCGTTCCACCCCCATGGTTTCCCATTTTGCTATTTTGCTATTTAAAATGATAAAATGCATGTTGACCTCAACGGAGAACAGCACTCAGCTGGGGGGCGGGGAGTGGTACGAGTACGAGGACTGTGTAATAAAATCCAAAAATGTGTTGCCACAAAAATGTTATTTCCTGAATAAACACCGAGTGGGAGAGAGAGCTCAGGTATCCGCCTGGTGCTCCTCATCCACGTGCAGCTCGTCTCCGCTGGCTGGATAACGACAGTCTGCTCCGCTCTCATCTCGGGCCGAAGTTACTCATGCGGTTTTTACTGGTAATTAAATTAAATTTATTTAAGTTGAGTTAGCTTACGCTCGTGGAACCGGGAGTGGATGTTAGACGCCGGGCGGATAGATTCACCCCCACCTGCCCTCCGTGGGTTTCGGTGGTTTCTTGCAACAATGTTGCGGTGTGGCAGCCACAGGGCTGGCTGTGGTGCTTCCACCTCTCCAATCTCCGCTCTCAGGTGTCCATCCACTTGACTCCTCTGCTTTAAAGTGACAATTTAGCTGCCTTAAAGTGTGTAATCGGAGCTGATAAAAGCTTCTTTGGCCATTTGAACCAATTCAGGGCTCAGAGCCACAGAGTGCTGTCAGTCAGGTGGCGGAAATGGGAATGTGTTCCCTCGTCCTATCTGCTGGCTATAGTTTCAAGTGCTCCAGGAGATGATGAATGTATATTTTATTAAAATAATTCCAGCTTAGTTCTAAATAAATAGATAATAAATGTAGGTATAGGTATAAATGTATAAATTAACGAAAAATAAATTTTTATTGATGGGAATCATTGTATTTCCCATAAATTCTGGGGAAATCATAACTTTTCTGACACGTCTTCTATGACTTGGCTTTAAGGACTCGGCGAATCCAGGCTTAACCAAAATGAGGTTACCAAATGAAGGCTCCAACTAAGCAACGATTTGAGTAAACTAGTAAGGTCAAGGGTCAGTTGAAAACCGGGAATTCGGATCAAAGAGAAAAGGCAGGGAAACCCAATTGAAAATCTGGCTCTCGCGGTTGTTATATTCACATTATGATTTTTTTTATTGCACAATTCACGCTGTTTGCCATTTCTGGGCCCAGTTGTTTGGCTGCCAACTTTATTTATAGGTCATTCATGATTCAGGGAACTGGCGGGGTGGCCCGCAGCCCACAGGCCGCAGCGCCAGCAACAACAATGGCTTATGCCAAGTATGCAAGTCGAGTATTGCGGCCAATATATTATTTTATTTTTCACAATTTCCAATTGCAGCCGCTGCGCTGGCCATTTTGTGTTTGTTCCATCGCTGGAAATGCTTTGAAAGTATTTACAAACGTTTTCAAATTTTTTGTTTTCATTCGTGGCACTACAGACACGAGTTCCCTACATATACAAAAAAAATTCAGGAAATGCACAGCTGCAGAGAGCAAGCTGAATCATTGAATTCGATGTACACTTTCTTTTGGATCTGTAGAAATATTTAAAACAAAAGATAATTATTTTAAAGTTACATAAAATATGTTTGTGAGAAGGGGAAATATAAATTTGAATTTTATTTTTATTAATTAAGGTTTTTAAAGTAAGTAAAATATTATTTATTGATTTTAAAATTATGATTGTGTTTTTTATTAAAGTTAGCTGCCATATAATTAATGTTCCAGGGAGTTATGACTCATCCTTTTTGCCATGCTTTGCCTTTTTGAACATGCTCAGAAATAAAGTTTATAATTCCTTTGAAATTACAGAAAATATATTAGTAATTATCTGAACATTTTGCTATTGATGTAATCAATATTGGTCAGGGCTAAAAACAAGTCGAATGTACTCCGATCCCAGTGAGAGGCAGCGGCTTAGCACCAGGCCAAATAGTGTTGGCACTGCCAAAAGCATTTCAATTTCAATTTCTCTGGTGAGGCTTTGCCACCGTGTTGCAGTTGCAATTGCTGCTGTGCTGCTGCTGGAGTTGCCGCTGCCCGAAATCGTGCCGTTAATCGCTTTAAATATGCGACAGGTTGCTGCCAGCTTGGTGGCGTCTCCGCGCTCGTGTTTTCTGCTGGATTTTAGCGGCTGTGAGCGAAGGATTTCATAACCCAAAAGCTGCATTTGTCCCACCGATTATGCAACTCGGCCGCCCGGTTGGGCCCAATTCAGGAAGTCATTTGCCCGGCGCATTAAGGCCTTTGTACAAATAAATGTTTATTTAAATTAGGCGCCCGACTAAATAAACACAAAGAGCAAAAATAAACGGTAGCGTTTCTTGTTTGATTTTCACTTTCTATCTGTGGTTGGCTGCTGCCTGCCATTCGCATTTGATTTGTTTTGTCCCATTGTTATTGCTTCTGTTATTTTATGCAAATTTTCGGTTCCCAGTCAGTGACTGCCAGGCGGTAAATAAAAACAAATTCAGCTAGATATTTTCAGGATCTCTCTAACAATTATTGTTTGCTTTTTTGTCTGCATCATTTTTCCAGAAGATTTCCAGGTCGAAATAAAATGTTCAAGCCAACCCTGCAATAATCTAGGCTTCATAAGACACCGCATAAAAATTAATAAATTATTACAGGTGACTTACGTAAGTAAATTTGGGATCCTCAACATATATCAGATATCGTATTCCTCTTCCCCATCGTGCATGTACAGATAAGGGTAGTATACGAAGGAAAAGACCAATACTGAAAAATAAACCATGGCTTAGCTTTGAAAACATTCTGAAAAATATATTTTAGCTTACATATGAATAAAAATATCGCACAGATACGCAGCATATTTCTCCAGATTCCCATGTAATCCCACGAAGGTATTATTATGACTATTTTAATAAAAATGATTGCGAGTCCGCAGACCAATGCCACAAGTATCCAGACCTGGAATAGTACGCGTTTTCTTCTTCTCTGAGTTCTGCCCGAGTATGTGCCCGCAACTAGACCCAGGGCCGCAAGAAATATCGGAATCCAAGCTACCACCAAGCCCAATAGGTAGTTGTTATCTCCAAACCTGGCTATGGGAGTAAAACATTTTATTCTAAATTAGTGCAAACCGAGAAAATGTACGTAACAGTCAATGGGGGGTATCTCCTTCCCCATAAATTGTACATGCATATTCTTGACCATAAAATTATGCTACATATAGTAGTGATTTGAAGGTAAATTGATATGAAATAAATCAATATTCATGTTATTGAACAATAAAGTTTTTATTTTCTTGGGTGTTGCTCATTATTTTAATTTTGCCAACAGTTTCTAATTCTATATTTTAGTAAACAAATAAATAAAAAAAAAATATATAAATTGAATTGCCATGTTAATGAGTCCTTTAATTTCACCCTTAATGATTTGGGTACGGGATATCTCGGTGACACTCGACTGTAGCTTTCCCGATTTGTGTGTATTTCATATATAGTCATGTGTATTTCCCTGAACCTTTTTGACAAAACTTGGCTAATAATATTACTTTTCTTCTTATTCATATATAGTTTACCCAACAAGAAGGTTGCGTAGGCAATCTCAAAGAGTCCAACGAAATAAGCCCAAATGGCGATTAGATAACAATAGTTCTTGCGGTTCAACTCGAAGCACATTTCAATAATTTTGGTTTGTATTTTTTTAAGGAAAAATATATGTGTATATGACAGGGAATGTAAAGTGAATTAGATGTAATTCTGTAAAGTTGGTCATTAAAGTACTAAATATAATAAAAAAATTAAAAAAAAAATAAGTAAGAAACAATTAAAATAAAGAGTGGGGCCCAAAATTTTAATTTCGAGCCTAGCAACAAAAAGCAAGAACGCTTCAAGTCATGAGCCTGGCAGATATTATTTTTTTCTACCACAATAATTTTGGTTTCCGGGTTTATGAATACTTAACAATTTTCAACAAATATCAAAACAGAATGTTAGATATTTTATTCGAAGTTCCTGTGACTTTCACCCATTATTTAATATATATTTGTTCCATAACCAAGCTATTAAAAAGTGTAATTGGTCCTGCAAAGGAATAGTCTTCTGTACCCAACCAAATAAGGAATCATAGCTGCACATATTGAAAATAAAATTTTAATCAAACATATTTGTAATTGAATCAACAGCTTGTGGCTGGGTCTGCATTTCGAGGGAGAAGTCCGGATTCCCAGGATATCCGGCCAATCCCAGTCGGTGTGTGAGCTCATTGAAATAATATTTTTGCGTACACAAGAATGCCAGCGTTTTAATTAAATTTTTGCAAGCAATTCAACCCAAGTTTTCCGAAGGTTGACACTGGGCGAAATTCTGGGCGTGGTCGTTGCACCTTCTTTTTTTTTATTTTCCGTTAAAGCGGCAACAAATGTGCAGAAACTTTTCGCAGAGTGGGTGGCAGCTGGGAGCTGGGTTGGGCGCAGGCCATTAATTAACTAGAAATGCCATTTTCCACAATTATACGTTCCCCGACTATATAGAAATGTAAAAACTAATTACATTGCAATTTGCCAGCGTAATAGTCCGGGCCAGGCTCGTGTCTCCCTTCGCCTTCGCCTCCGCCTCGGCAACTGCATGCAAAGCGAATTATTTGCGGGCGCCAAGGGGTTAAGCGGGGCAGTGGCGGGCTAACAAGCTTCCGCGCTACTTCCGAGGAAATTCGAAATCAATGCAGAAAACGAGGGACACATCCTGCTGCCTAGGAAGTTTGTCCAGGGCCTCGTCGTCACCGTTTCCCCTTCCAGGACGAGGTGGACTCAGGTGTTCTAGCGCGGCATGTGTGAGTGCTGGTCGGTGGGCGTGACAGCGTATTATATGTGGCATGCAAAGCCATTTGGTAAGGACAGGTTGGCCAAGAACATTGGTTGCAAACTCAATAATTTTATGTTATTACTCACCTTCCAAAGCTTGACTTAATCGGAGAAAAATAGCAATCACAGGCTAGATTTGCGATTATTTTTTTTAAGTTAACAGCAGGAAGGTTGAATGGTTAAGAATATATTTTAATAATTATTTATTACATAGATTCTTATTTAAATTATAATAATTTCAGATCTTCAATGGCTCCAAGAACTAAAGCTTAAATTCCAAAATGTTGAAGAAAGGGAATTATGAAAATTAACTCTGTGTAATTTAGGAATTTTCATCGCCAACTTCAATTTACAATTGAAGACGAATTACCTGTAAGCATTGGCCCCAATTCAGGGCAGGTAAGAAGAGCCCGGCTGCGATTGACTTGGCCGATTAATGGGCGATATAATTTGCATGTGTGCCGCCGTGCTTAGCGGTTACTTAAGCCGGCTTTAATTCGCCATTGTTGATATATTAGTTGTTGATTCGAATTACGTAATGGCAACAGTAGTTGTTTGGGGCTACGGACATCTTGATTGATGTGGGACTTGCGGCACTTGCAACCACCACAAGGGAAAGCCGGTGCAATTAAGCGAACGTTTCAGTTCAGCTTCTCTTCTCAACATTTTAAAAGTAATTCCCCTTGCAAGTCACACTAATTTTATACCGGACTATTATTGTTACTATTACTACTGTTATCATCATATTTAGTAATTTTAGTTGGGCCATAATAAATCATACTGCCACTACTACTATTATCAATAGTGTTGTTATTAATAGTGTTATCAATATTATGATGAATAGTTGGAGGTTCCAAGTCCATCTTCAAGTAAGCGTAGGGATGAGCTACACTCCAGATCCACATAACTAAAGGAAAGGGTTTTATTGGCTTCCAAAAAATCTTAATTTTCCACCTCGACTTACATATATAAATAGCAATTGAGTAAATATGCATTAGTCTCCCAACCTCCGAGTCATATTGTACGACGAAAATGGACACTAAGTAGATCAGGGTCAATACTACCCCGAATATCATGGCAACATTCAGCCACAGCTTCAGTAGGCACATTCTTTTCTAGAGGAGAAATATATTATTTCAGATTTAGCCAGCAAGTATTTCCGGATTACATGCCATACAAAGGCCAATTATTAGAAATATCGAAAAAACAATAACTACTGTCCAGCACATCATGCAGGGGAACTCAATGGGCACTTCGCTGGTACCTACAGTGTAAGTGCTGATCATAACCATTAACTTGGAGCTTTAATTTTTACCAAACGTGTGAATCCTCCATTGGATTTCCAGACCAGCTGCGATATACAGAACAAGGGGTACTAAAAAACAGGAAAGCCTCAGCCAAAAACCCATAACAGTTAACACTGCATGGAGCTTCGAAAATAGTCAAATTTGTTTTTAGGTGACAGCCAATGTGATGGTGATACGATTTGAATTCTGCGGTGATTTAAGGATTAATTCCAACACTGGTTGTGGCTTAATATAAACCAATTATTTCGAGTTTTAATAAAGTTTGTAATCTTTCGGGAAGCTTCTTACAAATGATTTCTCTGATGTCTTTTCAGAACCCACCGATTAAAATGCCTTAAACTCCAAAGATCGCATTAAAGAATCTTGTTAATAGGCCATCATTACACGAACCCGATCGAGTGATGCCCGTAATAGAGACGGCGGTTCAGGCCGCGTTAACCTTTACCGAATTCCGCCTGCCAAACGAGGTGCACTCGAGCCGTCATAAGCCAGCTCGTCCGGCTGGCGGCAGCCGCGAAGGAGTTACGACTACAATTTGCTCTAAACCAAACCAAACCAAACAATTTGTGGTCGCCTCTAATGCACTCACATATAACCCATGCCCATCGAGACTCCGACTCCGGCTCCTGGCCAATAATTACGCAGAGGAGCGAGCAGGCCGCGACGTGAATTATGTGTGCAACTTGTGCGTAAAGTTTGGGGCAATGCTTAAACTTTAGCGCCGTGCTCAAGGAGCAGAGGAAGGGTTCGGGGGACTCCAAGCGGAGAACTACAGGGTTACAGGGAACCAGGATGCCCATGGCCGCTGACAAAGTGGCTGGACTGCCACTTCCCTCCGATGTCATAAAGTTTATCAGAGGAAGCCGCTCCTCGGCAGCCAGCCATTTTTGGACCCATGTGCACTCCGCTCCATTGTGCCGGCTCCTTTCTATACTTTATGGCATATTATTGGCATAAACATGGCGACGTGCAGTTGGTCCTCCGGGCCGCGGTTCCGACTGGCCTGCAAGGTGCAAGCTGGAAGTTGTGTGATTTATTTGATGTGTCAGACAAAGCGTTCAATTAGCGACTTGAATTGCGAGGCAACAAAGCCTAGGCAGCGGTCGGTCCGGGCACCGAAAAAAAATACTAGAAATATTGTAAGGAGCTCCCAAAATAGATATTTGATATATTGTTAATCTTAGTTCAAAAATATAATCCTCAGCTACCAGAAGATCTTGATTCCAATCCGAATATCCTACACAGAGAGAATTTTTAAGGAACAATTGATTCAACATTATTAAATATTTACTCAAATAATTAGCGAGTCCATTTGTTCTTACTTTGTGATGATTTTTACTCAGTTTGAGTACAATTTTTAAGAACACAAATACCCATATTGAGATTTTTACTACGCTTTTGAGAATTCTTAATTTAAGAACATATAATTCTTATTACAAAAAGTTCTTAATTTAAGATCGAATCATTCTCAATTTATTGAAACTAGGTAGAACAACGTCAGAGGGCAGCGTCGAAGACTGGAATACTGAAAAACAAAAATGGAAAATATACTTAACCTCATCCTCTTGATTTTCTGTTCAATTCCCAAGGATTCATTCAGAATTCTTTGCTCAAATTTTGGCTCTGTGTAGTTTGTTCTGTCCTCCAACGGAGGCACGGCGAGATTTCGCGTCCAAGCGAACCTTTTGACCCAGTTGTTGAGCCTTATGTTTTGGCCATTGGTTGACAGTCGAATTATATAAAATATGGCCTGGCCTGGCTGCTTGGGCTCCCGATGATGCCCACATAAATATATTTTATCTGCGTGTGCTTTTCGGCCTGGTATTGCGTAGGGCTGGCCGAAGCATTTAGCACAATTTGCGCCACATTGGTGCCCATAACAATGCCTCATCTTCGGAGTCGCGCAGCCACAGTCGGAGTCGGATCGAGACGGTCCGTAATTGATGATACCGAGTGCTACTAAATTATCAATTGACCATAAATTCGCTCATTACGTTCGGCTCTCCCGTTGGGGTATTTTCATTCAAGTCTCCAGCCTCTAAGTTTTTTGCGCGTCTGCCAAAACGCTTAGTGTTTAACCTGAAACGACTTGGTCTCGGTCGTGGACATGGACGTGGACATGGACGTGGCCGCGAACGTCTCATCATCATTTGCCATTGTTGGATGGGATTGGATTGGATTGGCTTGGACTCCAGCGGAGTGGCTGGCCGGGCTTTTAAATAACTTTTTTATAAGCGCTCTTGCCCGGCGAGTTATTGGCATTTGGGGTTCGCGATGCGATGCGGCAAATTGTTGTTTACAGCTGTCGGGTGTTGGTATTTCATGGCCCTGTTCGCCGCTGCACCGCTATAATTGCACTTTATGCTCTGGGAGCGGGCTCCTCCACCGAAAGTGGGCCGGCCACTCGTCCGGCTGAGTTAGGAGCCGATCTTAACATAGTTGGTTTCCGATTTAAGGCCAGATCTAGAAAATAATTCCCGGCTAATTTGGCCCTGCTCGGCATCTCGGCTAAATCATCTAATGTCCATAATTATGACGTCACAAGGAATAAGCAACCTCGGGCGAATTTATTGACCTATTCCTTCTACTTAACCACAGACCCAGTGTAAAGATCTCGAAAGTCGTCATTTGATCAGTAAAAACTTAGGAACCCAGGACCTTGCTGACCTGAAACAAAACTGAACACAGTTGAAACTCCGTTCAGGTCTCAAAATATTCTAAGATGCAGGCAGCAGAAGTTGAGGTAAGTCTGAAAAACATAGAGGGTTTGAGTACCAATTTATTCAATAAAAACCGCAGGAAAAGCGCACCAAGACCTACGTGGAGGAGGTGTTTCGCCAGGTTGAGGCCAAGCCCGGCGTGGAGGACATTCTCATAATGAATCACTCCGGAGTGCCGGTAAAGACCTCAATGGACCGCCAGGAGGGACTGCAGTATGCCTGTCTGTACGACAATCTGCGCGAGAAGTGCCAGGCGTTCCTGGCCAAAATGGAGCCGGCACAGACCCTGACCTTCCTGCGTGTCCGCACCAAATACCACGAGGTCCTCATCACCCCGGATGCCAAGATAACAGTTCTGGTGGTGCAAAACGCCAAGGATACGTTCTTAAACATGAAAAACTCGTAATCATAAGAAGCCAATCACAACAGCGTTTTAAATAAAGTTTTAAATTGGGCATTAACAATTTGGGGTTATCGCGTTTTTCACTAGAGTTGAATCTAAGATATAATAGATTACTCGGAAATACTACTAAGTTCCTCCAATTTTTCAAAACCTTTTCATGGGACTGTGAATGGAGAAGGTTTCTGCGAGAGATCGGATCGCAATAAAATAGTTCCTAAGCTGTGAAAAAAAGTCTTTTGAAAAGGCCTAAAAAATTACCATTTCTGTTGGAATTTCTCCGTTTAATTTTCCATCCAACATGTGTTTCTCTGTCTGCCAAAACATCCGCATCCGAGGCACTCCACGACGGGATTAACATATCACGTAGCCACAACATTTCACAAGCTCCACCGCGGCCGCGATCCGATGATCCCCGGGACCCGAACCTCCCCTCGAAACATCTCGAGTGGCAGCTGCAAATCAGCGCGAAACCTTTTCGCCTTTCTGCGAGGGGCGCTTGTAATATTTAACACTGGCTGAATTTTAATGCGATTCAGCTGACAATGGTGTGCGCCTAATGGCCAACTAATATGCGCAGAATCACTTGGCAGCCGAGTCGCGAACTCGAGTTCCAGTTGGGTCTCGGCCTGAGACTAGGAGTGGGAGTGGACAGATCGTGCAGGTGGTGGGGAGGAATCGGTGATCGGAGGCAGCGTTGCAACACCTCGAGCCGGAGGAACGGGGCTCGATCGCGTCACGACTGGAGAGAGAGAGAGGAGAAGGTGTCAATAACTTTCAAATGCCTGCCCAGGATATGCATTATATTATTATAATGCCACAGTCCGCACCGCTCGTCTCCGGCAAATTTATGCATTTTTGAAGTTTTAATAATGTAGCTCGTTAGCCACGGTTTGTTAAACTTTGTTTTCATTTTCACTTCGCTTCACATCAAGGGATCTCTGCTGAGAGGAGTGAGCGAGGAGTCGGCAGTTGGGGCAGCTGCACTCGGTTCACACTCGAGAAATTTGGATTTTCTAAAAATTAAATCGATTTGAACATTTTTAAAATTTTATATAGCAAGCAAAGTATTTTTTGGAAAATATTTCCAATTAATAAAATACGAAATAAATAAATTGCGACAACTTATATAACAGTCATATAGTTTTTAAACTTATTCGAAACATATATATTTAAAAAATACTAAATGCTTCTAATTTTATTAATTTTTGCACTTGTTTGTTAAGTAAAAGAAAATTATCTAAACTGAGCTCTTGTAAAAAAAGTCCTGCTTTCTCAAACCATTAACGCAAGATAAATTCACACCTAAATATTTTTAATACATTTAAAAGTACAATTTACTTTTTAATTCGAAATCGTTTGCCAACGGAATAAAGTATTTTTCCGAGTGCCCACATCCATGTAGACACACCATAAACACAATCACAAAATCCCCCATCACGTGTGCCTCAGACTGCAGTTTTTGTTTTCAATATGCGAGTCGTGAATTTGCTCCGGGTCCTTTTCAGGTTTCAGCTGTATCCGTGGCTCTGGCCGCTCCGCTCTGCTGTTACTGTCAGCTATTTGTTGCCGTTGGTCATATTGCAGTTGGACCATGGCGCCTTGCCAGCCAGCCAACAAACAAACCAGTCAGCCAGTCAGCCCGACACCCGTTTGATAAACGAACAAAAGTGAAAACACATTTCGCAGTCGGCGGCTCCTGCTTTGCATAACTCTCAAGGATGTTCGAGGGTCTGCATTCGAATTAGCATTGCGTCAGTGGAATGTTGGGATATCAGAGCTACACGTTGAAAATATATCAGGTTAACCGAGCTAAAGTTTTAGCTATTTCTACGGTATAATTTTCATTAAATCACAAATCGATGGCAAATTGTTAAGCAATTATCACGTTTAATTTTCAACTGCCCTCTGTTTAATTAAGATGTATTTTCCACTTAAGGTCTGCATGGCAAGGCAATAAAATATATACCCTTGATTTACCTATCACGTAACCCGAGCTGCCCTTGCACATGTTTGATTGAGTTATCCAATAAAATGCCATTGGTAGTGCCCGAAGGGAGCAGCATGTTGGTCGAATTCAGCCATATACCTGGCTTTAGATCTGGCCATTAGGCGAAATGGACAAGTCGTGAGTTGGTGCTAAGTGTCGGACAACTAATATTCGCTTTCATTGTGCATGGCCTTTATTAGTTTGTATATATTTATGGATTTGAAATATAACACAAACAGCTTGGCTAGGAATTTAAACTCGAAAAAAGGGTTTTAAAATAGTGCAAAATGTGCGGGAAATCTGGAGCTTATATTACGTGTCTGCTAGGAGGTCTTCTTTTACGATATGGTGAATAAATATATAAAATATTTTAATATTAATCTTATAAATAATATCTAACTATTTCTAGTTTTTGTGTGTCAGCCTTTCCGACTTAATCCTCCTGAATTTTGTAGTTTCGGTGCTCCTAATTGCGTTTTTCATTAAAATGATGTCCGATGTGGTAACCACTTTAGCACTTTATCAAAAATTAATATGATGAAAATTTTAAATTTTTAGGAAGACATTTTCTTGGTTCTTCTGGCCATTATTGTGATGCCTCTTTGTTTTGTTTATGTATCTGTGATGGGCCTTGTATATTTACTTAAAAACTGGAGGTCTCTTAAAGATGAGTGGAAAATTTGCCTCACTGTGCTTCTCATTATCCTCACAGGTGAGAAATTTATCATGGATTTCACCTATTTAATTAGTTTTCCTTTCCCTGTGGCTTCTATTTATTCTCCACTTTATGTACGAGTTGTAAAAGAATTCATCAGCTCGCATCAGTTGAGGGAAGAAGGCCATTGACTCCGGATCTGAATGAAAAGCGGACCTTTCGAGCAGGTAACACAATTATGGCGGAAAACTGTTGATTAAGTTGCAGTTCCATTCATCATCAACGTGATTAGCTGAAAATTTGCGGCCGAACTTCTAATGAATGGAAATCATTGGAAAGTTTGCTAATAAGACACATTGTCTAGCCAAAGGAGAGCCAAGAGGTGAGCTCCTAAAATATAAACAGTCTTCGAGGCGAGTCCTGCGCCATCCCGGATCCCGGATCCTTGTTTTCCGCCGTTATTGTTGTCATAAGTTTGGCAACTTGTTCGCTTCCTTGGGCTAACCGAAGCACATTACAACTAATACACTCAGACGATGTACCCGAAAGTTTGCTGCGTCTCACAAAGAGCATAATTACCAACAACATGGAAAAAAATCAGCAAAATTCCGACAAAACGGGGCAAAGGGGGAACTTCAACTTTTCCACAAAATTATTTCCGGTCGCACAGATACAGGGAAACAGGCGAAGGGCGGAGAAACGGGGGGAACGAAACTTTGACATAAAGAAAAGTTTGCGCAAACCGACTTAAAGAAAATTATAATTACACGCACAGTCAGCCAAATAGTCCAAGTTTCGGGTTCTGGTTTTGCTTCGGGTGGGCGCGCTCTCGCTCGGCCTGGGCTGGGTTTCGGTTTCAAGGAGAAAATACTTTAATTGCCGTTAGTTTCCGAAGTTTTCAATTCGCAATTTGTGCGCCAGGACAAATGGCAGACACAAACAAGAGCACCAAATTATGGTAAAATATTAAAAACCATGAAAATGGCAAAGTATAATTACCATCCATCCCCTCAAGGTGAGGCCGAGTTGCCCGGATTGAGTTACGTGCCGGGCTCATCGATGTGCCCTTTGTTCTTGGCGTACTTTTCGACTAGTTTCGGTTCCCCGATTTTTTCTGCCCAACTTTATAATTGGTCCTGGCAATTTAATGCTGCAAGTACTTGCGAAGGGAAAATAATTTGTTTATTTTTCGGCATGGAAAGGTTCAGAAGCTCGACTCCTTCGAAGGGCAAACAAAAACTGGCAAATAATTTTTAAGGAACTCATTTAGTTAATCAGTTCACAGTATTTTTTAAGTTTAATTATTTTAGTTTATTTTTTTTTTATAATTCAAGCACTCCTTTAATAATTAAATTACATCATAACCCTTTATTCCTCCTATAATGCTTTCAAATACATTTAAAACTTGAGACCATTTCAAATGTTTTTATTTTTATTCTTTGCCGAACAGGAAGATTTCCCTCCGCCCGAGTGAAGTGCAATTTAATTTTTTAAATTTAACCCCCAATCGCCTTCGACTCCCATTTTAATTTGCACATGGACCCGAGGCTGTGCCCTGGCCTGGTCCGACCCCTGGTCACTCTGTCCGTCCGGGAGTTTCATTTATTTAATGCATGCACAATTTCCTAGACACTTTAAGGGGGGGCGACTTTTGATTTCCAGGCCTTAATGTGGCAACGGGCTTTGCACAAAGCCAGCACGGCGACAAAGGAAATAAATATGGACGGTCTCCGGCGGCAGACGAAAATAAAAACAGTCTAACAAAGGGATTTTCGCGCTTTTCCCTCAGTCAACTGAGCTGAGCCCAGGGGTTGGCTTGGCTTTTCGGTTAAGATTGCACTTTTCCGGCTGCTTGCCTTCATTAAAATTCGGGTTCGTTTTTTGCAAGACATTTCAGTGAGGACACGAAATCAGAGAAAAATTAAATTGAATTTTTAGTATTCTGTGAGCATAGGAAATGCTTGAGTTTTCTGTTACATTTTGACGTAAAATATATTTTATAAATTCATCAATGAAGCAGAAATGTCTCTTTATTATCCAGTTCTACGACCAACCTAGCTCTGTAATTAAAATTAATGATAATATGTAGACCTCGAGAGGCGATGCATATAGACACAACTGTGAACCATGTGTCGAATGAGCCGTCGAGACTTTTGCATATTAATCGGCATATTGTCGTTGATTTTCTTTGGATTTCGCTGTTTTATGGCCATTATAAGTGAGTATAGCAACTCCAGGATGTCCATCAGCTATATATGCCTTCTTTGTCGCAGCTCATTATCTTCGCGACTACCTCCTGTATGGGCTAGTGGCCCTTGGAGTTGTGGCTACGGCTTGCCTATTCGTCGGAGCATGTAAGGTTAGAGTTCCATTTCCGCTTCCTGTGACACTGCTAAAACGAGAGTTCCTTTCAGAGAAATCAGTTCTTCATCTGGGCATGGGTTGTACTTATGATCCCCGTGATTCTTTCTGACATAGTGAGAGCTTCTCTCAGAATTGTTAAGCTCAGCAAGACGGATGAAGGCATGAAGCATATTCATCTTGAAGTTTCCGAAATTATTTTCGCCGGTAAGCCAATCAAGTTTAAAAGTAACGTACACACTAAGCCACTTTTCTAGTTGTTGTTGCCGCACTCGTTTGTGTTACTATTACCTATGCCTGGCAACTGAAGAAGGGAACTGCCACCGACTAGAAGTTAGGGCTTCTTGTGATTCATTCACGAGACATCGTCGAAATAATATGTGAGGGAACATCAGAGGCTTGAGCCTTTTGTCAAAATTTGAAGTAAAATAATTGCAATACAGATAAAATTGATAAAGTTTAGCAACAAAAAAAAAAAAGGATGCAACTCCTCCATAACAATAATAGCAAAATTTTAGTTGTTTCGATCTAGAGACGCGAATACAAATTTTGGACAATGTGCCCATGTAGTCGTCGAGATATCTGCCTAATAATCGGCATTAGCTCTTTAATTTTTTTTTCATTTCGGTTACTTATGTCAGTCACCAGTAAGTATTGAAATTCAACAAATTTGGATCAACAGCCATGTAGTTGTTACTCACAGCCCAGGGAAACTATGTAGCCAACTACATTTTGAGTGGGATGACTTTCTTTGGAGCTATAGCTTCGGCATGCCTAGTGTTTGGAGCATGTCAGGTTAGAGTTCCATTTCCGCTTCCGGTGATACTAGTAACCCGACTGAGTTCATTTCCAGCGACAACAGGCCGGCATCTGGGCATGGATCGTGATTATGATCCCCGTGATTATTACTGACATAGTTGTATCTGTCCTCGAAATTGGCTATCTCCAAAGCGGTCACAGACGATTTGTTTTTTATATCTTTGAAATTAGCTCGATAATTTTCTCATGTAAGCTAATCATTTTTAAAAATAAACATGTATTTAATGTATCTCACCTAGTCTTTCTCATCGTATGCCTTTGTATCACGTACTCTTATATCAGGCAACTCAGGAAAGGAACCGCCAATGGCTAGAAAGCGCTGGACTTGAACTCGAGGGATGCCAGCAAAGGATTGCTGTAAAAAGCCTTAAAAGCCGAAGAAATTCCAAAACTGATTACGACCTCGACTTACATATCTGTATCTATATGTTTGAAATAATATTAAAAGACAATCACACGCTTGGGAATATGTTGTGCTTGAGTTTCCTGTTATTTTCAGATCCAAATCCAAGTAGATTCTTTTCTCTTTTAATAGTCTAACAAAAAATTTAAGTTGAAAAATGTGCCTCTGTTTTGGTGTGATTTCTGTTCGAACGGATTGCATTAAAAGTTTTCTCTTCGAACTTCTTACGTTTACCTTATTTATAATCATTATCTGCCCTACTAAATACTTCTCCTTCTTAAAACTAAAACATGGCACCGTCAATCGAATCCTTTTAGCGCCCTTGATCCTTGCAATTATAGCTGCATTATGCCTATTTGTTGGCGCTCTTCTGGTGAGTTCTTTAGTTTTGACCTTTGACCCTTATATGAGTCTTGACATGCCCATTTCCAGCTATACAGATTCCTAGTGTGGACCCACATAGGGCTGATTTGTCCTGCGACTGTGGCAAGTGTCGCTTTATATGGCCTCGTGCTGCACAATTCATGGGACGAAGTGGACCCCGCTTATATGACACTTTGTGTTTCCTTCATAATTTGTGTAATTGGTAAGCCAGTCGCATTTTTCCAGAAGACATTAAATCTTACCAATTTATGTCCACTAGGGGTGGTCCTGGAAGCGCTCTACTCATCGATTCAATTTCTTCTGAAGATCGAGGTAGAGGAAGAGACTCGGCTCGCTCGTCGCGAAAGAAATTTAAGTCGGGCCCGAGCTCTGTGAGTCACAATTAAAATAAGGGGTAAGTTCCTTTTCGCTCTGTCAATCCAATTCTCATGATTGATAAAGCAAATTGTCTCTGGCATCGGATATGAGTTTTCGCCAGCCCCCCCTTTGATTTCGCTCGCCGTCTGGCAGCGAAATCAATGACAGAAATATGAAATGAAAATATAATTGGTAATTTATTGTGTCTACAGATCGTTGCTGCAAAATGCGAGCAGGCCAAGTAAAATAATAAATGCACATACACTGGATGTGGTGCACTCCCCGGTGCACTGCCGTTGTGTTTACAGGCGGCCGCCTCCATCGCTCCTCCGACAAGGAGTGCGGGTGGAGCCCGCGGAGTCTGTGGAGTGCTCCACGCCAGGCCACGAAATCCACTCGAGTGCGCACCAATAAAAATAATAAAAATTGTGCCATAATAAAAAGCGCAGCGCACAAAGAGCAAAAAAACACCCGAGCCGCCCAAATAAATCACGCAACTTTGCAGACAAGGGATCCCCCAAGAGTCGTCGGCTGGTTGGCTCAACTGAGAAATAAAACAAATAGTATTTTTTACAAGCAAAAATTATAAAATATATAGAAATATTCAAGCCTTCTTTGAGTTAATTTGGAAAGAACTATCACTTACTGATATTAATGTAGATTTTTGTGTTTTTAAGCACTTTCCTTGGTTTTTAAATCCTTTTTCTCTTGGTGCAGTTGTGTAACAGAGTCGCCATTTGTAGTTGCAGCTGAAAGGGTAAAAGAAATGAATTGGACGTTCTCTGGCATTGGACCTTCACAGATGAGTACATTTTAAACCAATAAAAGAGCTATGAAGGAGGAGAAACTATTAGGATAATTTCAATAGCTGAAAATGTATCTAATCACTGGTTTTTGCAAATGTTGTTTATTACAAAAACCACACTGAGAGAATTGTGGGATCTGGAAATTGAGAATCCGCGTACTTGAATTCGTACTATTCTCATTTTAAGTACGGATTTATTTTAAATCCTTAGATTAAATTTGTTTTTCCTTACTTTGGGACAACAAAAAAACTCAAAGTGAAAACAAAAGTACTCACACTAATATCGAGTACAAATATTCTTGAATTGAAATGGTTTTATCCTTAAATTGAGTACGTCTGTACTCAAGTTTGAACAAGAACAGAAAAAAATAAATAAAATACGCTACGATTCCCAACAATAATACATATTTTTTAATGAACTATATATTATATTATTTTTAAATTTTATCCCCAACACTTAGGCCTTGTAATCCATCTAATTTATGCAATGCGGATCAAAATCAGAAACTATTTTTCAGTTATGCAACAGCAACGATCAACGATCAGCGCAGGCTGTCTCAACAATTGTTCGGCATAGTTTTGCCGTCTCGATAACGAACTCAACAATGCATTAGCCAGCGGACGCGGCTTTGATTTCTATAAATCAACGGCCGCTACGCAAACTGTCAGGGCAATGGGGAAAACTTTCCATTTTCCGACTGGAAAAGCGGCGGCTTTTATTCGCAGGGCCTTTGGCGATAAATCAAAGAGCAGATCGCCAAGCAGATCAAACGCCGCAATGCGATCCGCAAGACATCGAAAGGAATCCAAAGTATTTCTGGGAGCAAACACAGGCTCGGCGACTTGTTCGCCTGACTAACGAACCGCGAGCTGTGTTCGTTCATTAGCGCCATTAAACCAGTTTTGACATTTTAATTAAGAGTGTGCAACACTGCGTATGCGCATTCTGCATTCTGGCCAGCCAGGGTCAGGATCATAGATCATAGGCGAGCGCTTATCGCCGTCTACAAGGAGCAGTGCGACATCGCTCCCAGCTATCGGGCCCAGTTATCGCCGGCCAGCATCTGCAGTCGGCCATGTCCTGCCGCGAGCAGCGCGACAAGGCCAAGAAATTTGCATTTACCAGACTGTCGCCCACTTAATTACGCAGCAACGCAACAGCCGCAGTTGCAACAACAGCGTGTTGCACACTAACAAGCTGGAAGCGGAGTTGAAGCCACGGGACACCCGACAAAATCACCAAGAAAATTTGAATTAACTCTTAAAGCGAAGGCTGGCTTCAGTTTTCCTAGTTTCTTGACCCCTTGTAATAATTATTCTGTTTATTTAAGTTTATTGCAATTTTATTTTAAGAGAAACTTAATTATGTTTAAAATTATATAGTTAAATTACATCCTAACTTAAAACGAATATTATGATAAAGTCCACTCCTTAAATTCCCGGTTTATGAGTCCAAATTGTATGCCAAATACCAGTTTGTAGATCCTAAGACCATAAATCATCAGAAAGCTCTCCATTGCTGACATATTAGTGAGGTGGACGGGGCCCGCCGACAACGTGTATCTAGAAATATTTCGCAACAAATTATTCAACACTTTGCATGCACACCAAATGGCGGCGACTTGGCGATGAACATGGACAACATGAGACGATGGCCCCCGACTCCGGAATCGGAATCGGATCGGATCGGATCGCTAGGTCCCACATCCCAGATCTCAGATCCCAGTCCCTTTGGCTCCCTGTCAGCATCTTGTCTCCGATCCGCGCTGCTGTTTGTCATTTGCCTTCGGCTGCGGCTGCGGCTTGTTAAGTGCTGCTGGAATTTGCCATATTGCCACATTGCCATAGTTGCATCCAGCGACTGACAGGAGCTGGGAGTGGGAGCTGGATCCGGATAAGGCTATAGGATCTGGGCGAACGTAAATCATGCCAATTTGAATGAGTGCAACCTGCGTTTTGACACTTGTCATTGTCGCAGACCCCTAAATGTGGCCTCCGTTTGATTGCTACTCCGTGATCCTCAGACTGCATGACGTCGTCTGCGTGGCCAGCAACTGCAACAGCGGCGTGCACTGGGAAATAAATTAATATCTCTAAAATATATTAACTTATTTTTGACTTGAAGTACAAAACGAGAAAAATATTTCAAACCTTTTAGATTTTTTCTAATATACCTAAAGTAACTTTATTCGAATTTCAATAAATGAAACTCTTCAAGTCTCTCAAATATCTCTCCGAATTTTTTGTGTGTGCTGCCAAGTCCTCATCCTTGTCACCGGAAATGTTGCACTTGTCGTCGAGCCGGCGGTTGCATTAATCAGCTTGCATTTATGGCCTGCTGATTGAGTAATGCCCGGGACTTGGACCCCGATTCGGATCCCCTTGCCGCACTACCCTCGCCCACGATCCGTGGTCTCTGGAGGCATGGCCATTAAAATGTTATCGCTTATTTATCTGACTGCCAGGAGTGGTCTGCATGGTCCAGACCTTCGCTCTTAACTTGGCTAATCCCCCTTAACGCAACATTGTTGGCAACATTTGCTTCTATATAGTTGGCTTAAGTCTGGGACATGTGACAATGTCTGTGGGATATATTCATAGGACTTTGTAGTGTTATTAAGGTAAGATATATTACTCGAAATTGCATATTTCTTATTTTACAAAAGAAAGGTTCTTTTTTTTAATAACTCTAGAGCACTTCCTATTAAAAATGCCCATAAATCCCAATACTTTCCGAGTTCAATGCAAATCATCGCGGCCATTACTCCAGTTAGCCACTCCAGAGGCCACTCAAAGGAACTGGATGGGGCTATCCACTGCCATCTCGGGATCTCGAGTGGATTTGCCAGTTCGGCTGATTGGTGGCCTGCTGAATGCTAAGTTGACGCTTTGATCTTGTCTAGAGCGTAAATCTGGCGATGCGCTTCCGAGATTAAATGCCATTTGTGCGGCCAAGGAGGATGCAACTGGCGATGGCCATGTTTGTCCCCGAAGTCTGAGTCTGTGGTGGTCACCTGTTCATTAAACGCGGGGGAAATTATAGTGCGCCGAGTGCAGTAAACAAATGTAATCGACATCCTGTGTGCAGGCCACAAAGGATGCCGCCTGCAATCGATGCAGGCCGGGCAAGGGCGAGGGCGCCGTCTTGGCTAACAAAAGGAAAGACAACGCCGGTCCGCTGAAATGAACTAGAACGCAAAGACAAACAGGAAGGGCGGCGGAGAACCGCAGCCGAAGACTTAAAAAAAACAGAGAGACACACACACAAAACAAATAATAAACACAAGAATTTTTGATTTAGCATGAAATTTAAATGACCCGCCGCTCAAGCCAACAAACACACAAATGCAGGGGCGACAGATGGAGGAGCTGCAGCTCAAGACTTCACTTTGCGTTTTATTGTCAGGGCGCGCAAATATTGTCAAAAGTCTTTCGAGCAGAGCCATTCTCATTTCCATTCCCCGTCGAATGTGCACAGAGAACAATAATTGCAATAATTATTGTAATTGAGAATTATTCGTTCTTGAATTAGGTAAATGTTGTGTTTTCGTTGAGCTTAAAAGATCTCAAAAACGTAATAAAATTCTCAATATCAGTACTTATGTTTTTAAAAATTGTACTTAAAATGAGTAAAAATCATCTCAAACTAAGAACAAATGAACCCGGAATTATCTGAGTACATATTTACTCATTTTGAGTCAATTTTTTCTTAAAAATTCTAAGTATGTATTTTAGTAATTGACAATATTCTGAAAATTATTTAGATAACAAATTAAATTAGAAAGCCATAATTTAACAATATAAAACTAAATAAAATGCATGCTAAATATATGCTAAAGTACTGGAGATGGAGCGCTGGGAAGTGTGCTGGACTATGAATCTGATGGTCCGGAGTTTCAGTCCGAGTCGTAACAACTGTGTTTATAAATTTTGTGAGTATTAGTATATACAATAAATATATACAGTAAATATATACAATAAATACATTCATTTAACTTTAAAATATTTACTTAGAGAACAAAAATAAAATAATTGTTATTGCCATAAAGTAAAGGATATTTATAATAATGTTAGATAATTCATAGTACTTTTGGGAATCTTTTATACTAAACTTACTTATCCATAACTCAAATCTCTTTTGCAAAATCACATTTATAATTAAATTTTCTTATTTAAAGTTATTTTAAATTATATACTTTATTTCCTCTATAAATTCCCTCCTTTTTTGTGAAGAGTGTACCCTGTCAGACATTCCCATTTGCATCTCTCGATGCAGCTACGGAAGCGCCGGCAAAAAGTAAAAGATGCCGACAAAACAAAAAGGAAAGATGGGCCCAGGCATGATATAATTATAGAAGGTAGTCTCGTCGTGTGTTTAGCGTTCGGGTGTAGGGCCTTATCGAACACTTCGTGTTTGCTCGTTGACGTAAAAGGCTGTGTGTGTACCAATTTTAAAATCTTTTATTAACCCTTAAGTGAAACAAAAAAATTTTGTTATGCAATTTTTGTCGCAAACACGTCCAAAGCGCAAATTTTATTAATGCCCCGAAATGTTTGGTAAAGAGAACGTTGTGGGAGCAAATTTTGGAGTGCAGCCTGCTTCACAGTGGAAGTCGACAACCAATAAGGGGACGACTTTCAAGAGAAGGCGACTAAACAATGATGCTTTTCCGGAAAGAAAAGCAGACCCGGAACCAGCAGTTCCAAAATTAAGCTACGCCGAATCGAGCTCGCAAATTAAAAATTAAATTACAAAGAAAAAGTTCTAACTTATTATTATAATAGGCCAGTTTTAACCCCAAACACCATATAAGGGATAATACACATTTTCTATTGTCGTATACATTCGTTTCTCTCACACGAACTTTGACAGCCGAACTAGGGCCTTATTGTTCCGAACGAGGGCCTTATTTTTCCGACGAGACTACCTTCTATAATTGTATCATGGGCCCAGGTTCCAGGTCTTGTCTCAGTCCCCAGTCCCATGTCCCCTGTCCCCTGTCCACCGTCCTAGTTCACTGTCCTCGTCCCTGCAGCCGGGTCCTGTTTTGTTTGTCCCGGCGCTTCGAGTGTCCCCTAGACGGCGCAGAGAGCACTTGTTTGGATTTATATTTCGGTTTGCTTAGGTCCGAGGAGCCGGCTAAAGTGCCAGGCAATCAAAAACAAATTATGAGTGCTACAATTTGCCGGGGGAATGCGGATCGGGATGGGATCGGAATGGGACTGGGAGTGGGGACTCTGGGAGTGGGAATGCCGCCTTATCGCCCTCTTATCAATGTTTATGGGCCCAGCTAATGCACTTGGCGTGCAGTTGCCGGCATTGAACTTTCAGCGAGCGAGCGAGGACCGGAGATTGGCCCGAAACAATGGGCCCACTGACCCACTTGGCCGGGGAAGAGGCGGCCTAATCACGGCTGAAAATCCTATATCAATAATTGACTCGAAAGCAAACAATTTATGATGACCCAGGCCCGAACAAAGAGCGAAAAGCGAAAAGGGTGCGGTAATCAAAGGAATTGGCAGAGCAGAGCGAGGGATATGGCCAACTCAGCGCCATGGCCCAAAAGCGATGACGAGGAGGATGATGATGATGATGATGATGCCAATGCCGATGCCGATGCCGATGAAGATGGCGATGTCGGAGCCGATAATACAAGCGATGAACGATAGAACACGTCGACCCACACAAACTAATGTGAAAGTCAGGCGGGTGAGGATGACGACGATGACTGGTCGGTTGGAGGATGGATGGAGTCGGAACTGTTGCTGCAGCGGATGACCTTTGGAGCACCCAGCTCAGCTCGACGAAAAATTGGAAATTCCCGATGGAAAAGCAAGGCAAATAAATATCTTATGGCCAAACAATATTGGCGGGGCTAAGACAAAGGCCAACTGGGTCAGCGAGTCAAGGACCAGTCAGCCAGTCAGCCAGTCAGTCAGTGAGGCAGTGAGGCCATCCCCAGGGACTCGGGTTCGAACCCGATTTGGTTCGAGGAAACCATGGACAGTAGCAAATAAGTGCATGCATTTTTGAACTGCAAATCAACGTAATGATGACTCGCAGCAGCTGCCACTCCCCTTTGATTCGCCATCGAATCGACTTACTGACAACTCAGCCCGGGACGTCTAACCAACTTGTTCTCGACTTGGAGCGGGTTTCCTTTTCAGCTGACTCACTTATGTAATAGCTAAATTGGCATCGACATGTATATTATGAGCACACGATGCCGGAGGAAATGGGTGCGGATTTGGGTTTCGGGGCCAGCCCGGGCCAGGCCGTCTGCTAATGCGATTACTCCTTAACCGGGGAATATCTCAAGCACATCGGCAGGGATTGGAAAAGTGCAGCGTCACTGCTATTAGCACACAGCGCCTGGGGAAATTGGGAAAACGGAAAATAAGCCGAAAGTAGCAGCGGGAAATGTACACAAATCAGCGAGCTTAAGAGCGCAGAATTTATTGAATTTAATTTATTGCTCGAAAGAAAATGTTTACTTACTTAAATAATTATAACTTAAAGCCGTTACTAGCGTTATTATTTTAAGGCATTAGAAAAATGGTTAAATCTTTTTTAATACAAAGCAAATAAGTTGAATGTACATCTGGAAATAAGATAATATTTTATTTATATATCTAAGTACTGAACATCTTGAGAGATAATATCTTTATAGTATCAAAGGAATCTCTTTAGATACACACAATGTTCCCCTTTAATAATAGTTTAGTACACTTTTAAGCAGACAATAGATGGAAACTAAAAAGTCCTAATTAAATTGTTGGACATGTGGAGGCTGCGAAGTCCATGACCAAGGACCTGCACTCATTATCCGTAGCCGACACCGAACCCTCGAACTCGCCCTGCAACCGCCGGCAGTCTGCAGTCTGGCCAATATCTTTCGTTATCCGAGTGCCAAACTGCTAAGTCCACATTAATTACGTGTATCTCCAAACAATATACGAGATGCGAGAGCCAAGACACAAGTTCCACGGGCCCCAGGTCCCTGGTCCCTCAATCCCCAGTCCCAAAGGGGCCAACATGGCTAATCAGGTCCGTGGCTGCGTGGCATTGTGTTCACTGTACCGTTCGCCGGGTCGGTCTGACATCATTAAGACCACATATCCACGTATCTACGACGGATCCACTCGACGCAGTGCCAGTGGCCAACTAATAACCGCCGACGATGAGAATGCGAATGAGAGCGGGGAGTAAGTGCAGTCGAAAAAATGTTTTTTAATATTTATGATCAGTTTACGATCAGTTAATTATGGAATTTCAATTTGAAATACTTGCGACAAGGATAAAAAAATAATTTTACGAAAATAAAACAGATTTAAAACCGATTTTGCTTTCGATTTCAACTTCTTTTATTTATTTTTGGAGATCTTAGGGGGGTAAGCTTAATAACCTATGTTTGTCTTCAGATTTTTATTTATTTATTCGCTTAGAACCTAATCTAATTTTCTCTCCGTGCAAGGGGTCGATGAGATGTCCGACGCATAGCGCCACTTAAGCGAAGACGCTGTGCGTCAAGTAGCGCCACAAAATCGAATGGAGTGGAGCAGCGTCCGGCGGGAGAGCCAAAAGCCGATGGACATTGAGCCTGCGGTCGGTGGTCGGCGGAAGGGTGATGGGACACCGACTGGGGGCAGGCAACCGACTCTGGCTGCTTGTAAGCTGTCAAACTCGGAAATTTGCAATGACAGCAAACATTGCCGGAGCGCAGATAAGCGGCGAAATGAGCGCTGCACAAACTAAAAACTCATTGTCAGGCGCTGTCTGTTTGCCAGCCGACCGACCGAAGCGAACCGCTTTGGGGGTGCGTTGCTGCATAATAAACTCCAGGATGGGGATCCCGGGCTGCCTGGACTTAGAGGGGGGAGATCCACAGGCAACAATAGGGCGCCAGTCGAGCTGCCGCTTTTCTGCTGTTCTGCTGCTGCTTTGGCGGCAAGAGACTCCAAAGAAACAATAAACACACGAAAATAATGTAATGAGTTGCAGCGAATGGAGGACAAGTGCAGCGTAGCTCCCTCTATGGGGCTACAGTGGTTGTGAAGTGGAGAGAAAGCTGTAAAAATATAAGGGAAATATCAATTCTGACTCTATATATTATAGGTCTTTAAACGCAATTCATAAAAGACATAATTTCAATATCATTCAGACGTTTTTTAACCACTATTTGTTCTGTTTTGTATGGCCTTACCTTATTAAAGAAAAATCGTACACTATTTTTATACCCTTGCAGAGGGTATTATAATTTTGCCATGATATTTGCAACGCAGTGAAGGAGGCATCTTAGACCCCATAAAGTATATATATTCTTGATCAGCATCACCAGCCGAGTCGATCTAGCCATGTCCGTCTGTCTGTCTGTCCGTCTGTCTGTCCGTCTGTCTGTCTGTCTGTCCGTCTGTCTGTCCGTCTGTCTGTCCGTCTGTCTGTCTGTCTGTCCGTCTGTCTGTCTACGCGAACTAGTCTCTCAGTTTTGAGCTATCGGGCTGAAATTTTCAGCATAGTCTTATTTCTTTAGCACGCAGTATATATGTCGGAACGGCCGAAATCGGACCACTATATCCCATAGCTGCCATAGGAATGATGGCGAAATTAATGTACAAAAATTTTAATTTCTGTTTTTCAACGAATTTCTATAAATTTCGAGATATAGTCGTTTTTATAGTTCTAGAATTACGGTTTTAATTTCATTAAGATCGGACAACTATATCATATAGCTGCCATAGAAAGGATCGGTCGATTTATATGAAAATGTAAAATTCTACATGTAAAATGTAAAATTTACAAAATTTACATAATTTGAAATTTTTTTTTACATTACCAAATTGGATCGATTTTCAATGATCCAATTGCTGACTGCAAGGGTATATAAACTTCGGTTTACCGAAGTTAGCTTTCTTTCTCGTTTATCTTATATTTTCCGAAACCTTAAATGTATAACTATTTCAGTTACAGTGTCATAAACCTTTTAATATGTTTTAATATTGTGACTTGGTGAACAATTGTTTCTGTTATAATTCTCTTTAAAAAATACTTAAACTAAGAATTTTTTAAAAATTCGTACTCAAAACGAGAAAAGTACGTGTTTGAGAAGCAGTATCTCATTTTCAGGATGCCATAATTCTCTCTATGTACATTACAATTATTTAAAGGCTGTCTTCTTGGTGCAAAGTACTATATTTTATATTAAAACCATCTTCCTTAGCATCTCCCCACTGTTTCCGATGACACCGTAGCTTCTTCGGTCGAACTAAAGAGCATATTAAATTCATTTTTAAGCGAGTCCCGTGAGAAACTCGTCGAGTGGGCGCGTCTCCAGTGGGCAGTGTATTTGCTGTGGATTCTGGAGGGGACTCCTCCATAATTGATGCGCCATGCATTACTAGACAAAACTGGCTGCAGCTGGCTAGGAGACATCAAAAGGGTTTCCACCTCCTCCTCCTGCTCTTCTCCCAACCTGGTCATCTTCCCTGGCCATCGTCACTGCCCGCATCGCTCTGCCTCTGATTAATTAAGAATTATTTTAATTAACGTAATAAATTTGCGGCCAGCAGGCAGGCAGCAGAGTTCTGCGGCCATATAACTCTTTCCTTCGTCCTGCTTTTTATGTTTGTTTTTGTTGTATTTTTTGAGCAAAGCCGCTGGCTGATTTCTGATTTCTGGTTGCATGCGCTTGTCGAACGCAGCCCGAAAATGTGCGAAAATTTATGTTGCTTGCGATTTTGGCGACGACTTGTTTGCAACTTGTTGGCCGTGTTCGATGCGCGATTCCAAAGCCACTGCTGAGCCAATGCGATGCGATGCGTGTTTGTCTTGGCAAGTGGGTCACAGTCACCGTCACAGTCACAGTCAAAGTCGCAGGAACAGGCAGAGCCACAGCCAAAGACGGAGCCAGATTCAGAGGAGAGTCGCCGAGTGCGCTGGCCCCTGCCGAATTTCAATTAAATGCACATAAATTAAAAATTAGTAATAACTCGGGAACGCGGACCCCAAACAAAACGTTGCCAAACACGCAAGGCCATAAAAAGGAGGAGCACACTGGGAGAAAATGTGATGGTTTTCAATCTTATACACATTTTTTTAAATAATATTTTACTGGCTTGTGTGGAGGATGCGTTATAACAATAACTTGTAAGAATAAATGTCGAAAAAAAAGTGAATTGATTCAAATAATTATTAATAAGCTTCGCCTTCTTTATAGGAAAAGTTCCTACTCCCTAAGTTTTAGATATATTCTCTTAATGTGTATTTAAAATTCTTCAAAAATGATTTTTAAATTATTTATTTCTTACTCTGCAGCAGCAGCTGTCGCCCGCATAGTTTGCGATGCGGATACGGATGCGTTCCAGGACGTGACCCCTTTCCCGATTCGCAGTCCCTGCTCCCTGCTCCCAATACCCCTTGAAACCTGTCGTTAAAAATCTGTGGGCCAGCCAGAGCCAGGCAGTCTCGGGGCAGCCTATTAATTAGCCAAACTCAACACCTGCTGTGCGGCAGGCAAATTAACTTGGCAGCTGGAGGAGCGGCAGAGAGACCAGAACAAACCGAACCGAACCGAGCCAAAGAACCGGGATTCAAATTGGGATCCCTGAGCCCGATTGGGCTGTGAATTGGAAAATAATTGTGCGCCGGCCATTAAATTACAATGCCTGGATGGATGGCCAAAGCAGAGCTGCACCGCACCTTCCATTACCCATTACCGAGTTCCCAATTCGTCGACAGGTGGCCAGGCTTTGGGCCCACGTTCCGGCAATTAAGACATTATAAATAAACAAAGAGCAAATAGTTATTAACTAATAACTGGCACGCGGCAGTTGGGCGACGTGTTGGCCGTAAAAGTTTTCCATTTTCCCGTTGCCAATGAAATATTTATGCGCCTGCCAGCTGTCCTCGGGGGGGTCAAGGGTCAAGGTTGTCAACGGGAACCCAAGGCAGCAGGCCAATCAATGAACTTGCCGAACAGCTGAAAATAATTGGTAAATGGTCGGGGTAAGTGACTGATTTAGGTGCGGAAATAAGTCAGTCCAGATATAGACTATGATTTGGGGCTAGTTTAATATTTGTTAAAGCGATTAGGCAGTATTACTAGGGCACAGAAAAATCATTTATGGCAAGTGACATTTAACAGACAGTTTATTATGGTTTTTTTTTGTCCATATATAATATGTAATAATAATATAAATTGATCTTAAGAGTCAGTAAAGTAAATAAAACCTGATTTAAAGGGAAAATAAATACCAGGACCTCACATTATGTTACTATACAAAATAATATTTGTTAAAGCGATTAGAACCCATTGGAAAGGCCCTTAATAATGTGTAAAAATAATATAAATTGATCTTAGGTCTCAGTAAAATATAGAAATACCGAACTTAAGGGAAAAAGCCATACAGTATGTTACGAATTATTAAGCCTCCGTTTAATTCCATGTAATTGTCTGCCCTTGATTTAATGAGAATGGTTCAGTGCCTCGGCCCCCGTTAATTATGCCACCCTGGGAGCCCCGCCCCTGGAAAGCGCACCCCTTCGACGATTCGCCGCGCCTTTTGACACACACCTGTGCGCATTCTCAGCCCCAATCCACGCGGGCTTAATGTTGTAACAGACAACCGCAGGACAACAATGGCACAACACCTTTGCCAACACACCCACACACGAGCGCAAACAACTTCCACGCCATTTACAGTTCATTGAATTCGCCCGATAAATACGCATAATTTGTATACACATTTTATGCGAAACATAGAGAGGCTCGTGAGACCCCGTGATTTGCTGCATTCTGCTCCACTGAGTTGGCAACGCGGCTGACAGTGCTGCGATCAGGACCTCGCCGGCCGCCTGACACTGACACCCTTCGTTCCGGCGAGAAGGCGGCGGCCCATAATTACAATTTGAAATAAGCAGACAGCCAACCGAGAGGGAGCCGGAGCCTCTTCACGTCGCTGCCAACATCAAGCCGAGGAGCGGAACATCAAAAACTTTTGTACATTAAATCAAGCATCCTTCGCCATTTGTTGCTATTAACGTCAGCTACAGTGGGGACTTTATACGGAAACAGGAAACTAAAGGGGCAACAAGGTTACAGGTTAAATTGCTATTAAAGGATCTGTGTATTGGAGGTAAAAATGGCTTTCGAACTGTGAGAGTAGGATTTGTTTTTAAGGCTTAATTGAGGCCCTTATTGAAGTAAAGTAAAATCATTAGATTAAATTATTCTACAACTTCTATTGGGACACGAAAAAGCTAAAATAAAATATTTTATTACCCAAATAACTTAATAAAAAATATTTTAAAAACATTTCATAGCCTTAAAATATTTTATTAGAGTAATAAAATATTATTATTAACTACTATTTTGGTCTTTAGAGTCAACTTAATTAAATCAACAAACATTTACAAGAAATAGAATAAATACCAGCAAGACCCAAATAAATTATATGAACAATTTAACATTTTATCTGGGTTTTTGTAAGATACTTAGTCCGATTCTGACAGCGATGTTCTTTAGAATATTAAAATATACTAAGAACACAAATTTTATGTTTACCATAATTATTAAGCTCCGAGACCTCCACTTAGATATATTAATACAAATATATACAAACTACTTCAAGGCTTAAATTTAAGAGAAAGGTTATAGAAAAAAAACGTTCTTAAGATATAGAAAATATATTTAATTCTTCGACATAACTCTTTAAATTTGTGTAAAATATAGCAGACTTTTTTATGGAGGCTCTCCTGTACATCAATGCCTTCCGCCTTTCGCTCTCTTTGTGCCTGGCTGCTGATTTTCCGTTAATTTCCGCAGCGCGGCAATCGTTGACTTTTCAACGGGAGCATCAGACTCACGGGAGAGCCATTAGCAGGCGCCAAGGGGATGGCCCCGAGTGGGTGGCTTATGTAACGGCTCACATGCTAATTCGCACACCCCCGCACACAAACACAGCCACACACGCTCAACGGGGAGTTCGAGAGGTTAGCCCCATTGTTATCCCTCTGTCGAAGTCGTTGATTTTTCGCATTTCAGCCTTTTACACGCTTCCTCTCTCTCTGGATTTCCCGCCATGAGTGAGTGAGTAATTTTTGTTTACACTTTTGTAAATAAAGATTTATGTCGCACGGGGCACCGACTGAACGCGGCACGTGGCACCTTGTCGATAATAAACCGAGAGCAGTTTATTTACGCAAATTGATTAGTTCGATTATGTTCGACAACGGGGCGCAGATACAAACGGCTTACAGGCAGGCCTAGCCCCCAAACAGAAAGACATTAAAAAAGCGCTGCCATAAGAGGCGATAACAGCGAATTAACTCAGGAGGCGGAGTCTGGAGATAAGGTTAAGAAACTGGGTCGAAACTGGATAGAAAGCCGTTTGGTTGGGTGCTTTAAGGAAATTTTTATTAATACTGGCAGCCCTTGAACGTAGCAATTCCTTTAATAATAATGCCACTTATATGCATATTTTTAGATATAAATTATGTTTAAGTGCCAAAGATAACGAAAAGAGTGGCGGAAAGGCGGAGAATATTAGGGTTTCATATTTTAATGGGATTCATAAATTGAGAAAAGGGGTGAATATAGAACCAAACATACATTGTATGTATTTTATTTTATTTTTTCAATAAAAAGTATCCCTATTCTTTAATATTTCCAACACTCTTCCTCTTAATTAGTCAAACTATCTTTAGAATATAATCCCATTCAGTTCCATCTGCTATATATGCCATTTCGGATCCGGTTACGCATCGAGTCCTTCTCCATGGCCTCGGATCATTAAAAGTTTTCGCTAAGCAAATGCAATACACAATTTTCCACGGCTTTGTTGCTGCTCGGTGCTCCTCGGTGTCCTGCCACTTGGCAGGCGAGTGGAAAGCGGAAAACTTTTCCACCAACTACAGCCCAGTCCGAGGCGAGGTCAGGGGTCAGGGAAGCAGAGCAAGCAGAGAGCAGAGCAAGTGTAAAAGAAATAAACGGACTTAAAATAGGAAAAGTCAACATGAGCTGGGCCATTGCGTGTCCGGGGACAGGACGTTTGCCCAGGACTAACTTATTTTATGCCGGCACAGGGCGTGGACGCCGATAATGCGGGCAACGAGCGGACAAGGAGCGAGCGGGACGGAGCCAGCCCCGAGTGAGACAGGGCAAACACAAAGATGAGATTTGTTCTTCTCCGGGGGCACAAAAGCGGAACGGCGCTCAAAATGACTGACACGGCTAGCTGGTCACATGGTCAAGAGCGTGAAGCGAGCCATGGCTATAAAGCACACACAGGCACACAGATGGAGAGTAGAAAATGGAGGGAAGTAGGGAAGGATGCACTGAAAAAACTGTTCTTATATTTATATTTTATTGTATTAAGGGGTGCTCCAGGAATCACTAGCGTTTTGAAATCACTTTAAGAGGAGTCTAAATCTATGCAAGAAAATGTTACATCGTCAAACAGAAGAAACTCTATACTGAATTGGTGCTTTAAACATTTTATTGCATACTCTTAGACTCCTCTTTAAGTGATTTAAAAGCCCTTGTCATATCTGAAAGTTTATAGAAAGTGTATAGGGGTTGCTACAGAAATCACCAGCGTTTTGAAATCCCCTAAAAAGGAGTATAAAAGTATGCAATAACATGTTTAAGGTATAAAATTCAGTGTAAATTGAATTATTTTTGACACCATTTTAAGGGATTTCAAAAACCTAGTTTTTTCTTTAGCAAACCCGATTAGTTTATTTTCCAAAGACAAGGAATTTTCTCTTACTTGAAATCTTTCACTTAACTGTAGGTAACTATTTCAGATGCTGATTTATGATTAATTTATTGAAGAAGAAGAAGGTTGGCTAATTTCCAAAGTCAGCTCCATATCTAATGTTTGTCCCTTAGTAACCAAAATAATATTTTTAAAGAATAATTTCAAGTAGTAATTATATGGAAATATACATCAAAAATATTCATTATTATTCTCAATAATATATTTCTTAATTACTTTCTAAACTAAAACATTTATACATATTTCTTTCTCTGCACTCGTACAGGATGAAATGAAATTCCGTAGAACATTTTGTATCTTGCTTAGTTGTTTTAAACTTTATTGTTTACGCTTGTGATCAGGACGATGGCTCCTTCCCTCTATCCTCCCTCGGCCAACTTCTCTGCCGTGCATTTTTCTCCACTCCTGGCCCTGGCGGTCATTGTGTGGCTCTAAAACATAAACGGAAGCGATTTATGGCGCAAACACAATGAACGGGCCAGCAACAAACAACACACAAGAAGATGGCGACGCACAACAACACACGCCACACACACAACACAAAGGACACGGGACCCGGTCACATCAACAATTTGTGTAGTGTTGACCAGCAAAGTCCTGCATCCTCGTGGCAGCTCATAAAAAAAAGTGGAAAAAACACACACACAACGGCCAACTCAAACAAACGGACGAGCCAACTCAAGTTGGCGTCTACGAATTCAGCTAAGCCAAACAAAAGTTAAGCTCAAAGCAGACGAACAATAAACTTTGGCGAAATAATAACAAATTAGAAAATGACCAGGGCTCTTACGGGAAAGCTTTTAAAATTCCTTGAATTTTTACAGAGATTTAAGATCATTGCAGGAATTATTAAAAAGCCGACTACAAGTGTCAATCAAAATATCTCTTAGCTTTAACATGAAAAAAATAACAGAAAAACTTGAGGAATGTAGTTACTTCTGAAGGTTTTAACTTGGTAAAAACAAATAAATATAAATATTTCTTTCTTTAATTTTGAAAATATAAAAATAGTTTCAATTTTAAATATAGCTTTGTTTAGGACTAAGCTTTTCCCTTATAAGTTTTCACAAATTTCTAGCCAAAACCCTAAACGAATTCCGCTGAAAATCCTCTAAATTCCCAACACCATTCTGTTAGGGTCCCGGCTCCAATTCCTTTGTCCGCTGGCCGCAACTAAAGTGCTTGTCACTGGTCACGGCCGGAAGTATCTTTATTTCAGCTTTGTTTGCACTTGCTCACACACACACACACCCTGGCAGAGCGGAAAGGAAGTCCAAGTGTTATTATCCTGCTTAGCCATAATACGTTGTTAAAATGTTGAGACTTTGTCATTTGCCGGGCCATCCTAAAAATCACAAGAAATTGAAAAATGCCTGCGAGCCCAAGGGTGAGGGATGAGGGGTGATAATATATATATATATATATATATATATAAAATGGCGTAGGGGAGCAGAAATAAATGCCAGGACAACCGAGAGGATGCCGGCCAGGATTCCTGTGGGAATCGCTGACAGGCGCGTGGCCATTTTGTCCCGGCGCCTTCGAGGGGACTTTATTAAATTTTCAGCACAGGAAATGCTTTGAGTACTTTGCCACTGCCTTTGATTTAGATTTCGCCGCCATTTTTCGGCAGCCATTTGCCATTTCCGCCTTGCCTTTGTTCCGTTTTGCATATTTTTGTGCCGCCTGCAGGTGGAAAAGGTAAACGGGGAGCCGCATAAACAATTAAGTTCATTAAATTTCAATTAATTCCATTAATTGAAGCAGAAATATGCGTTTCATTTGATTTGTTTTGATAGGCCGTCGAGCACGCCGCATATTTTAGATGAGTTTCCTTTCTTTTCGCTTTCTTTGGCACCCAGAAAAAAAAGTGATAATAAATGTATGTTAATTTCTGGCTTTTTAAAAGGCAAAAATTCCATTAAGTCACGAATGCATTACAATTTATTTAAACTTTTTGCTCAGTATAACTTTTCCATTAAGCAAAGGACCACCTTAGCTTATTAATATCTGGGCTCAAGCCACATTTTTTTGCAAGTGTTCTAAGGTTACTTGCAATTAATTACGTCAGCGAAACCACAATTAAAATTAATTTGCCTGGCTAGCTGGCCGGCGAAGGAGAACAAAGCGGAAAGGAGCGGTGTATCTGCCAGGAAGCTGGAAAAGCTGGAAAAGTCCGAGTTCGGCATCCGCATCCGCATGTCTGGCAATAAAAATTCTCGGCGTAATTAAAATCAAAGGATTTCGCATTTAACAATTTATGTACGCTATAATTTTTGGGGCGGCAGTCGCGCTCGTAAATTTCCACCATCGCCCCATTGCCCCCTGCGCCCCGCTGAAAATCGCTTTATGGTCGTTAATTTGTTGGCCATGGCAACGGCTGAGGGGGGCCATGGGGGTGGTGTGTGTGTGTCCACTGTGTGTGCAAATGATTTGTTTCCTTGGCGCCTGTTTGAAAACAAAGGATGTCGCTGCCGACTGACCAGACAACGAAAACGATGGGACACTGGCCGAAATGCACGTGACTGCATGCCACACATGCCGCAAGGACATGGGTGCGGGCGGGATACCCTTTCGCCCCACAGCGGCCACTGCATTTCATCGCTAATTTAAGTTAATGGTCATTGTTGTAAATTACATTAATTTTAATGCGATTTCGCACACACGCATGCACCGGAAGTGCTCCCCGCCCTTTGACATCCGCCGTTCGCGGTCCGCTGTCCGCCATTCGCCGTTCGCCGTTCGCCGTTCGCCGTTCGCCTTTCGCCCCCCAGGGGAAAGGCTTTTAAGTGTGTGATTGTTTGGCCATTGCACTTTTATGTAATTACCGCACTAACAAATTACATCAAGTGTCACAAATGAATGCATTTATGATGTGCATTTTAAAATCCCCAGCAGCAGGAGCAGCAACCGAAAAGGATAGTTAGAGTGCCGGCATCCAGAGGATCCAGGAGCCGTAAAATCTCGCCAAGTGGCCCTGTTAAGTATGCTAAAGTGCACTCCCATCGCCGCTGGCATGCAATTAAAATGCATTTTGCACGGCCAAGGGATTAAATCATTGGTGGAACACGCATTACCATCATGGCACGCACTGCTCGTCCTCTTATCAATGCACCCGAAATGGCCACTATTCGTGTTTTAAGTAAATGGAAAAGCTGGAAAATGTTTAGAGCTTCAGTTACAAAGTTACAATGTTACCCATAAAATTCCAATCAAATTATCACAAAATGAAGGTAAATTCTTGATTAAAATTCACACAAAGTAAAGGCAGCATTAGCTTTCCTCTGAAATGTATTTTATTCAAAGTAACTAAGTAAAAGCCATGGGGCCTTGGCATTTAAACTGGCTACTTTGTTGCCTCTGTGACCGTGTTAGCCAATTTTTTGCGACACATAACCCATTGGCAATGGGGTGGGGCCTCCTTCACGAAAAAAGAGCGAACCGGTCCAGAATATTTGGCTACATTTGCATACAGTTCTGCTGCAATGCCAAAGCAAAGGCGGCGCAGAAATGTCAGGTGCAAAATGGGCAGCCACGGCACACGCGGCGTATACGCAATGCAGAGCACACACTACAAAAAAATTAAGAAAATTGCTTTAAAAGAGAGTTACGCTTTAGTAAAATATAAAATACATTTTAGTGAAATTTAATTTCTGTTAAAAATGTATTTTAAATTTTTTCTTTATTACATTTTGAATATATTCAAAATTCCCATTTTTCTTCCATATTTTTGCTATTGAAAAATACTTTAAATTGTTTTAAAGCCTTGTATGTGTAAAAAATATTCCCCAGAAAATACTACATTGTATGAATAAATTCTCTAAGTGGATCTACAGCAGCGAAAACAAGTCGGAGCGTAAACAAGGCTGTGAAGTTGCGCACTCGGGGGCTGCAGAACGCAGTATGTATGCATACATATATATAGGGGGGGCTATCGGGCGAATCGTCAGTCGGAGGGGGGTGGGGGTAGCATAAACTGAACGACTGATTGAACAGCAAACATGTCGCCCCCAGTAGCTCAGCCCCTCAGCTGCAGTTCTAGTTGCAGCTCGCATGTAAAACACATGTTGCCCCTTATTTCTTTTGCCATCGGAACGGTCGAGAACCCAGCAGCCCCGGCCCCGACCCGATATCGGTTAGTACCCCCTTGTGTCCAGGCAGAGCCAATTTTAAGCAAATATTATTGTTTGCATTTATGTTTGTGTCTGATATGGCACTGGCGATAATGCACTGAATGCGTATGCGGCGGAGCCCCAGAACTCCCAGGAACACTATTGCACAAGGTAAAGGTGGATAGTGTCCTTGAAATTCTGAAACGAAAAACAGTGGCAAAAAATATATCTATATATATCTAATTAAAATCAATATTTCTGTATTAAGCGAAAAAATAATCATCCTAACTTAAATATTAGTAAGTCATTACATATCGTATTTATTTTCACTAAATCTTGAATAAGAGTTCCTGGAGAAGAAGTTTAAGAAAATATTTTTGTAACCCTCCTTCTTAGATTTAATTTATTAGTAACTAACCAAGCCGGAAATGCTGTAGCCAGGTGTTCCTTCCGGATGATGTTAGTCCTGCTGTCCCAGGTCCTCTTCTTATTATTGTTTCTGTTGCCAGAGTTGCTGCCCTGTTGTGTGACTTGAAGCGTGCCACCGAGCAGCGTGTAAACACAACCTCAAATTAAAATATGTTTGCTTATGCAGTATGTAGAGCAAACTGAACGGCCAACTATGCTATAACCGATGCCCGGTGCTCCTGCTCCTGCCTCAGCTTCGTTCTAGGCATAAATTAAAAGTTGGCAACATATTTGCACCGGGCCAAAGTTTCGCCTCGGCAAAAGCTAATTATGCATAAAGCAACGGCCCCGACAAGGGGTTTATTTTCCTTCAGATCTGCTACTGGCCTGAAACCCCTGCCAGGCCGAGAATCCGGGGATCAAGGGTCGAGGTTTGAGGGTCGAGCGTACCCGATGCGGTATTATGACAGCTGCCCAGCTGACTGACAGGCTGTGGTGAGAGCGGCTGTCGGCGGCGGAAATTAAACGCCTCGATTTGCGTGCCCGTCACGCGTAAATCAGGTAAAGGTAACACAGGCCGAGACTGAGGCCGCTGGCCAACAAATTGATTAGAGACCTTTAAGGCGATGCCAGCGGAGGGTGAAATATACCAAGTTAAGCTTTAAATTTAAAGTAAAATTAAGTAATTTAATTCTATGACACGTTTAAAACATTGTTTTTCATAATATACTAATGATAAACATCGATATAATAAAGAAAACATATTAAAAAGCATTTAAAAAAATATAAAATATAAATCCTACAATTTTATAGTTTAAAAATTAAACAAATCTCTACGAACCTTGCTATAAATTCGATATACATTTGAATAAAATAGTTGCCCATACAAGTCCTTAACCTTCTAGGCATACATTTAAAGCTTCAAAGTAAGCTTATAATAAAACTTTGCTCATAAAATGCTACAATAAAATACCAAAACCCCAAATGGCCTTTAAGTGCCTGACTTAAGTGACTTAAGTGAGCAACTTCTGGGGGCAGGATAACCAAGATCATTCCAGAGAGAAAAATCAGAAGATGAGAACTACTTTCCCATTAATCTGGCAAGTGTTGTCAGGCCGCTCATCATCATTCTCACCAGCTTCTGGGGCCACAAAAAACTAAGCCCCGAAATGGGCAAGCTGGGCGTTAAGATGATCACAAGGAAACAGATCTCTCGGAGAGCACTCTGATTTATGTGACACACATTAGGATGTCCGTCCAGTGCAAATTGAAAGGGGCCCGGCCCGACTTAGCCGCAACATATCGCCGCTCTTTATTATGCTTCGAAATTAACAATTTAAGCTGCCCGCAGCGGCAGCCGCATTCCACGTTAATGCACTTCTGCGCCTCGGGCCAGGGGAAATTACTCAAAAAACGGCGCACAAATTGCAAACAGGGCGCGCATAAATTAATCGAGAGCTAGGCAACGAAATTAAAACATTAATCTGCCGCCCGGCCGAGCTGCATAACAATTAATGCCGGCTTAAATTTATTAATTTATTTATAAAGCCAAAAGGGCACCGGGAACGAGGTGCTAGGTGCGAATCCCAGTCCGATTGCTAGTCCTACGAGTGACGGAACAAGAAAAAAAAAAGAGCTGGGACAGAGACAACTCCAAATGGCCCGGACTGGGGATGAGAATGAGAATGAGGATGAGGCAGCGTCTTTGCGCAGTTTTTAAAAATGTCAGTCCGCCCTCCAGGGACAGATTAGCGATTAATCTACGGGGCATGGTCACATGCACGCCCTTCGGACTCTAGACTCCAGTCTCCGAACTCCGGACTGGCCGTGGTCCACTCCTCGGGCATCCCCCTGGCTTTGGGGGACGAGGTAACGATTAAAAAATCTCCACATAAAAGACTGAGCACTTAATCAAAGCGGATTTAGAGAGGAATAGGGCCAGGGTAAAAAGCCAAGGCGACCAGGGCCAAAAGCGTTGATGCGGCGCTTTGTTTCTAGCTGCCTCTTCTCAAATGAATGCCCTGCCATCCCTATTGGGGCATTAACGAATCAGCAAACGGTTGGATATTTTTCTATATATAAACCAGACCGACTCAAACTTATCTTGGTATACTTGTATAAAACACTTTTCTCTACCAATCGATGAACAGGTAGCTAATTGCTGAAAGACCAACAGACAGATGCTCGATAAGCAAACAGGTAGCTAAAAGGTGTGTTTTTGCGCTCCAAGGGTGGCTTAGCCATTTTTCCATGTATAAAGTAAGGTCAGTTTATTGATTTTTCCCAGTTGAAAACGGACAGTTGGCAGGTGTGAAGTGTGTTACTCCAGAAACCGGGGAATTTCCAGAAGAGATAAGTGTGTGAATAATCTAAAAATGTTTAAAAAATGTGTTCTTATTTTCCTATAAAAATTAGAAGATAAAAAAAATATTTCACATGTTACTAGGATTCTCAGAAGACTAACTCCGAGAACAGCTACCTTTTACATTATAAAATTATATAATATTATTAAATTTTTAAATGGGTCCCATTAGGCATCTGCCAGTCGGCTTTTCTCCCATCGTAATCGCCTTAGTTGGATTTTAACTACATATTACAAGCATTTTTATTTCGCTAAGCGCTGCTCATAGTTTTTGGTGCGCTTTTTCATTCCGCTGCCAGCAGCTTCCAGGGACTTCGCCTCCACGTCCTCCTCCGAGTAACCTCGTAAAAGACCTTAAATAGTGGCAAAGACATCTCGCAGACTTGGCCCGCTGCATTTGTCAATTTACTACGAGCTGAAAGGGGCGTGGCCGCGCATAAAGATGATATATGTGAGCGCTGAGTTAGCAATTTTCGAATGAATTGGCAGAGTTGCAGTTGCCGCTGATGCTGCTGCTGCTGCTGCTGCTGTTCGCTTTATGAATTTCTTTATGGCCAACCTATAAAATATTTTGATTGCACCGAGCAGCAGCAGAGCAGGAGCAGGAGGAGTGAGCGGTGGAAATTAAATGCTGCCTGATTTGCTCGCTAGCTCTCAAGTGTATTCCGGCCCAATCCAACGACCAGGGCCACTCGACCACTGTCCACTTCAGTCCCGGCCAGCAATTATGGAGGGAAAACCGCACAGAGCTCCAAAGCTGGCCTGGCCAAGTGCCGAATGCTCGACAGCAGCAGCAGCAGCGGCAGTAGCAGCAGAATTTTGGCATTTTCCCCTGTAATCCTTTTGTGTGCTAATTGGAGCGTTGCCCCGTTGCCATAAATACCCCGCCTCACCACCCAGCTCCGCAAATATCTGGCCTAAACAGTCCCCGCACCGAGTTGGCGGCCATTCAGGACACTGAAATCGGCTTAGGCCACTTGTCAGGGCAGCAAATGTAAATATTAAGCGGGCTCTTTAATTGGATTTAGTTTTTGTGGTTACACGCCAGTTCAGTGGAAATCGAAACTCGGGGGTACAAAAATATCGATGCATCGATATGTTGGGAGCCTGCATTCAACGCGAAATTCTGTATGAATATTAAATAAATTCAGAAACATAGTTTAGCGGGTCAGAAAATATATCTCTTCAATTTTAAAGGCTTAAATAGGAATTAATTTATCTAAAATATGTTTTGGTAAATCTAAATTTTCTATGTCAGAAACAAAAGGTAATTAAAAAGAGCATAAACCATAGCCTGGCATTGATTATGTTTAAATAATAAAATTTCTATAAAAAAGTCGTTTGTTTTTATATCTCTCTTTTATATTAATTTCCATAAATGATCATTAAAGCTGTGAATGCGTTTTTTCTTAGCTAATTAAATATTTTCACACATTAATTACTTCCAAAGCGAAAATGAAAACAAAACAAAATTTTATTTATAGCAAATCGTCGGAGGAGACTAGGAGGATTAACCACAATTATCGACAAATAAATTAACTGCCAGCTTCTCCACTTTGTTGTTATTCCAGTTTTGATGTTTAAACAAATTATTATCAAGACACATTTGTGTTTGGGCGAACGCGTGGACAACTGATGGACACTGCGTGATTATGTTTGGATATTATTACCCTCCGATACTTTCAAGATTTTGATTTAAGAGTCATGACAAGATGTCGCCATAAATTAATAAGCCGAAAACACCTTTGGTTTTATGTCTCCAACACAGAAGCCGAGATGTTATCCAAGCAGCGAAAATAGTGATGCGCTTATCTCAAGTGAGATAACAAAAATAGACGACTGTTATCTCTGCTCTTAGTTCAGACTTACTTCAGCGGCTTTTGGCTCTGCTTTTGTCACACTCGCGGCGCCCGTCGATCGCCAGTTATCACCCAGAGACTAAAGTACATATTTCCTTATCGGCATCCCAGCTCTCTCGGCTGCCAGCTCTCAGTCGCTGAAAAAAGCTCGCATTGATTGCGGTGCTCCAAAGCCCTCCAGACGTGGTTCAAGTGCGAGATTACGGATGGGGAACTAATCACTGTTTACTCCCTGACTTATATAAATCGGGCAGACAGCGGACAAGCCCCCAGTTCATTCAAAAATCCAAATAATTCCAGACTGAATAGAGTGCTTAAGGTTCGGTAGATAGTGAGTGTGAAAAAAATTACTAGACAGTGTTTCATTGAAAATACTGATTATAAAATATAATATAATATAAACGGGAACTTTGTGTATGTTTTCTTTATTTAAAAAATTGCATAATAATCTGGGGCAGTTAGAAAACCTTAGATTAAAATAAAATAATGGATGAAGAATTAGTTATTTTAAGCAAAGATTTACGTTAGTAGGATAAGGGCAAGTTTCCAGTTTAATAATTTTTTTTTAAAAACTAATGGAAGTGAAAAATGAGTTTAAAGTTTAATGATCGTAAAATAAAAGAAAAAAAAAACCAATTTAATTTGTAGAATATTTACTTATCATGGAAAATTCCATAGTACCTATAGTGATATTTTTTTGGATATTAGAATACGTATTAAAGCTTAAGTGTGTTATATGTTTTCTTATATAAGATTTATTTTGACAGTGAATTAAGTGGTGAATTATTTAATTCGTAATCATATGATAAAAGTATAACATATAAATAAAATCTGTAAAAGAGGGAAAATATGACTTGAATAATTATAGTTCAAAGGCAAGTCTTATCATAAGTACTTAACTTTATCAAAAAATCAATTAACTGCTTCGTGTGCGAATAAGCTTAGCAAAACAAACACTTAAAATTTCGTAAATACTCTAAGTTTATGTGTCCCAACGTAACACAAAAATAATACGAATTAATCTCTTTATATAAAATAAACTGTAATATCTCCTTCCAAATTATTTATCTAAATTAAAAATTAAATATAAATTATTTAAATAAAAGACAATAATAATGAAAAAGTAATCACTCTTAATCTCTACTTAGAAATTCAAATAAAGACTTATTCAATGGTCACAATATATTTATCTCAATTGCTTATAAGACTACAAAAAAATATAAAATTTAATGCGAAAACTTGCATTGTTTATTTTCTACACCTGTTTTGTAAAAATATATTTTTATTTTGGCCATAACCAATTGAATAGCGATCTGGTGTCCAAACAAAGGCATTGCCAAAACCGACCATTCGCCATTGGAAAGAGCTCATTGTCCGTGATATTCGAACTCCCCCGTGGGTGCCTAAAGCCAGATTTATCATGTGGCGATCGTATTATAACGCGATTCGGAGAGCGTGTGTCTGCCATTGATTGGCCATCCAATTTGCATATATAATTTATTTTCAATTGTTGTGACATTTTGCCAGCCACTGACGATTGCGCAAAGTACGAGTAAAATACCTCCACCAGACAGGTTGTCGCTGCCGTGGGAACTCGCCGCGGAATCGCTAAGCTCAAATCTCTCAGCCGGCAGTCGCGGCTCTCCGGACGACTCTCCAACTTTCACTGGGCCGGTGCCTCCTTAATTAAGCCATCTTAATGGGTAACTGGGACTCGACTCGGGGCTGCGAGCCAACGCTATCTGCCAGCAGACAATGGCTTAATCTGCCGGCTAGATGCCAGCATCAGCATCAGCGGGCCAGGTCCCCGGGCGCACCTACCTCCAATTAACCAGACAGCCGGCTTCATTTACCTACTTAAAGAGTAAGAGTTTGGCCTTTTGCCGTACTCCCGTTTCACAAATCCCCAAATGCCATGGATCGCTGGTGCATCCGCCGCGCCAAGTGCCAATGCGAACCAAGTCCGACTTTGAGTCCAACTTCTATTGATCCAGCTCAAGGTGTCACGCTGGCTCCAGTCCGAGTCCGAGTCTCGGCTCTCTCTCTTTCGAATAACTGGTTTCTGCCGATTGGCTTGCAAATGAAATCGCTATCTTCGCCGGCTCCGAGTTCCATATTTTCACGCCAGTCTGCACCGAGCCGCACCGCTCTCGATGTGTTCAACTTGCGAGCTCGAGCGGCAAATATTTGAGAAAGTCCACCCACAACTAAGTAGGCCTCCACTCGGAGAAATAGGAACTCTTATTTATTCTAAATTAAATTCCTAAATTAACTTTTAAATCTTATGACTCTTGAAATTATTTGTGATTCTTTTAGGTAAACTGATTCGCCATGGCCGATCAGGACTTGAAGCCCGTGGAGAAGACGGCCGATCCGATCATCTCGCAAATCGGCGACTTCCGGCGCTATCAGCTCCTGTTCTTCTTCCTCATCCTGCTCACTAAGTTCGGCACCGGCTGGCATACCCTGGCACACATTTTCCTGGCCGCTCCGACGCCGGCATCCTGCAAGACAGCCAACGTCACGGATCCGTGCAGCGACAGGTGCGAAGAGGTCGAGTACGACACGAGCGTCTTCACGTCGACCATCGTCACCGAATGGGATCTCGGCTGCCAGAAGCAGCTGGTGAGCCTGTCCCAGTCCATCGTCATGACCGGCATCATGTTTGGCACCATGTTCTTTGGCATAATTGCAGATCGGTGAGTTTAAGGAATATGTTATGATATCTCTATCTATGATTACTAAGCCAAGCTAACTAGTTGGGAATTATAAGCGCCAAAAAGTACTGTAAGGTTAAGATTCTTCTGTATTCTGTTGGCGAACTAAAAATAACAATAAAAATACTGAGTTAAGAGGATAATGTGCCTAAAATGATGACTAACATTAAATAACATTGCCAAATAAAGCAAGTAAAAAGATGAATTTTTGGCTTTCCTGACAAATTAGTTGGGAATTATAAGCGCCAAAAAGTACGCAAAGGTGTTAACTTCGATTTTCTGTTAGCGAACTAAAAATACTGATTAAAGGGGATCATGTGCCTAATATTATGACTAACATTAAATACCATTACTATATAAAGCAAGTAATAAGATAAATTGTTTGCTTTCCTAACAAACTATTTGAGAATTATAACTGCAAAAAAATACCCCAAGGGTGTTAACTTCGATTTTCTGTTGGCGAACTATAAATTACAATTAAAATACTAATTAAAGGGGATTAAGTGCTTAATATAATCGACAAAAATAATAATCTTAACCTATAAACCTAATTATCTGCACTTTTAATATATTTTAAAAACTCTTCTTAATATTTCCCAGCTGTGGACGACGTCCTGCCTTCTTGGGCTGCTGTTTCATGCAGCTGATCACTGGTCTGATCGTCTGCGTGTCGCCCTACTACTGGTTCTATTGCCTCTCCCGATTCCTGGTGGCCTTCGCCACCGGAGGAGTTATGACCACCAGGTGGGTGCCTGTAAAGTCCGAAGTATAACCCAATATAGCTCCTTTGCAATCCCTCCACAGCTTCGTACTGCTCATGGAGATAATAGGGCCAAAGAAGAGGGAGCTAATAGCCATCTTATACCAGATACCCTTCAACATCGGCCACGCCTCCCTGGCCGTGTTCTCGTACTTCATCCGGGAGTGGCGCTGGTTCCAGTTCTCGATCACCATCTTTTCGTGCGTGTTCGTGATCTACATTTGGCTGGTGCCGGAGTCGCCGCGCTGGCTCTTTACCACTGGGCGGCTGGACAAGTCCATCAAGATCCTGGAGAAGATCGCCAAGTGCAACAAGGCGCCGACGCAGACGATCCGGCCGGAGATCGAGGCCGCGCACGCGGCGCGTTTGGCCCGCGCGCCGGTCAAGAAGGGCACCTTGCTGGACCTGTTCCGGACGCCGTACCTCCGGCTGAAGACCATCTGCATGGCCAATTGCTGGTTGGTGGTGTGCATGGTCTACTACGGCACCGCCCAGTACATCTCCCAGCTGGGCGGCAATATCTTCATCAACAACCTGATTGCAGCCGCCGTTGGCATTCCGGGAACCTGCATGTGCGTGGTGCTGACCAAATTCCTGGGCCGCAAGAAGACCCTTATCCTCTCGAACGGCCTCAGTGCGGTGGGGCTGTTCCTCTTGGCCGGTCTCCTCAACCATAGCCCCGCTGCCAAGGTGTCCTGCGCCACCCTGGGACTCTTCGGGGCCTCGATCACCTTCCCCAACGTCTACCTGTACGGCGGCGAGCTCTTTCCCACCGTCGTCCGCTCCAACGGATTGGGGCTCTGCTCGATGGTGGGTCGGATCGGGAGCCTCCTGGCCCCGTTCATCTGCGACCTCGACGCCTACGGGCGCTGGATTGCGCCGCTCATCTTTGGTCTCTTCTCCGTGCTGGCCATCATCGGCACCCTGTTCCTCCCGGAGACGCGCGGATTGCCCCTGCCGGAAACCCTTGAGGACGGCGAAACCTTTGGACGCAAGACGAAGAAGGAACAGTCCTAGTTGCCTTTCGCACAGTGTACTTGAGGCGAGAATTAATAGTTTGTGGGCCCAGCTTGTGGGTCGAACTGAGCCCAGGTCTGGGCTCCTAAATTATTAAATTTCGACTTCATTTGCGATCTGTGCAAGGCGATATGTCAGTCACCGAGCCAACTGCCTTTCGTGCCGCAAACGAGAGGCGAAGAAAAAAAATTGAAAAATCTAGCGAATGCAAAAGGTAATTACCGCGCACCAACTTCCACTTCGTGATTATTAAAACTGGGTTAGCAGTCGTCTGGATCCAGCTCTTTACGGTAACTCGGTAACTGGCGACTGTTAATGTCGAGGTGCAAACACAGCATTGGAAAACCGCCACGAAGCGACTGGGAATGGATGCTGGATGCTTGGCATGTGAACCCAAACCCGAACCCATCGATAGATAGCACGTGAGAGCATTCAAATTACACACTCGGATCCGAGGAGGATGTGGGAACGAACTACTTTGGCATCTTTTTAAGTCTAAGCCCGCTGGCCTTCTAAATCTACGTTATTTTATAGCCTTTTGATAGTTGAAAATTTTTAGTAAACTCATAAGTTGTACGCAAAATATATTTTTATGGTAAACTCAAGCAAAGTCGGAAACCATTTCATTTAATAAACCAACTTGAAATCGATTACACACATCAGCGCGAATGACACTCACGGCGATTCCATTAGTGGAGACCATGGCAATTATCGGCAGGCATCGCATCGCACCATCTCCACATCCTCGGGATCTGGTGGTGACCTTGGCCAGGCAAAAACCGGCTGGGAGCCGCACTCAAGGTTAATATTCATTGTCAACATTGGGCACGCCTCATTTGTATGCGGCTCTGGGTCCATCTTCCCTTTGCTGGTTCCTTATTCTACAGAGGAAATAAATTATATCTAATATTATGAAAAAAGTTTAAAGATTTTGTAGAAATATTCCCGATATTGAGAAACCACGTTCTCAAATAATCACCCCTCTCGTTTTGAGTACGAATTTTTTTAGAACTCTTAGTTTAAGTATCTTTTTCTCACTTTGAGAACAAAAAACCTCAAAATGAGTACAAATGTACTCACACTAAAATTGAGAACAAATACTCTTGAATTGATCCATATTATAATTATAGTTTCTTACTGTTTATAAACTCTAATTTTGTTATACAAAAATATTCCCTTATTTGATAGCAAACTGAAACTATAAATATTTAGCAAAGGTAATATAATATCTCTTAAATATTACTAATACAATCCTTAAAGCTCTGCCAATTTTTTCTCACTGAAAAGGTGATACAAAGTTCACTGAATCAGATGATTAAAATTAGTTTCTGTGCAGTCAGCCGTCAGCAGTCAGCCGCTGTCGGCACTTGGCCACATAAAGCCGAGAGGATGCACCTCCAGTTGCACTTGCAGATGCTGCATTCAGACCGAAACTCTGACTCTGAAACTCGAATGCGAGTTTTTAGCGTCATCGGCACTGGCAGCTTGTCATGTCAGCGGTACGCAGACTGTCAGAATTCGAGGGGCCGACCGGCGGTGTCGCATACTTAATCAGTGGCGGCGCGTCTTAGTGATAATTACCAGGCATTTTTGCAGCTCCCCAAAGTCGCCCGCTGATGTTGTAAGTTGTGATGTTGCGATGGCTGTGAGTTGTGGCCGAAGCGGCTCCACTGTAGTCACCCGATGATTATTCATTGTGGCCCCGGCCGAGGTCCCCCAGCGCTCCTCCTACACCGCCGCCGCCTCGGACCGGGGACAATTTGTAGGTATTCTGGTGTGGCCATTAAGGAGCAACAGGCGACAAGCGGCGCTGAGAGGAATGCCATAAAAATTAATTGTTTCACAAACACAAAAACATCCAGACGAAAGGCTGAGGAAAGGGAGAACATATGGTGGAAATATACAGCTTGCCAGAAGGGTGGATTCCTAATAAGGTAACGGATATTTATTATATACTTTCTATTAGTAATTAAAAATATTTCAGGAACTGTTATTGCACTAAATATATTATATTCAATTATTCTTTCAAGACTTAATATGGAAAAAAGCAGTAAAGTTGTTGATTTTCTAATAGTTCCTTGTTTCTCTAAAATATTTATTTTACACAACGGATACTTATTAACGCAAATTTATTATATTTTCTCTATTAGTACTCAAAAATATTCAAGGAACTGTTACTGCAGTAAATAAAATAAAATGGAAAAACTGTCAGGTTCTCAAAAAATAAATATAAATTAAAGATTGATTTTTGAATAGTTCTTTGTTTTCCAACGTTTCTAAAATATTTATTTTACTCAAAGCATTCGGTTATTTATGGGTTACTTATAATATTTTTTACATTTTTACAGTCTCTGTTCATACTTAAATTATTAGTTAATTAAAAAGCTAACTTTCAGAGAGATAAAAGCACACTCAGAAGCAACATTCCTTGCTGCAACGAAAATGACTAATTTTAATGATCAACAAAGACTTGTGTCAGCTAAAAAAGCAGGACTATGGACTGCTATATTCCGCCTTAAAAAAGACCCCAACACTTGAGCAGGAGTTGTAAAGGCAAAAACTGCCACTCAAAAGTGCACAACAAGAGAAGCTCTTTTTTTTTGGCCAACACATGGCAAATTTGTCGGGCCAAAACCGCAGACTCTGAACAGCGGCAAGAGCGGCAGCCAACGGAGACAAAACCCATTTAAGTTCAAAGCCAGCCAACCGCCAAGACGATCATTATCTGAGCCGCATATCTATTTGCGATTACCGAGGAGCTGGCTCCGGAGATGAGGCTAGGCTGAGGATGAGGCTGGATCCGAAGCTGAAGCTGAATCGTGGGAGTTTTGGTGGCAACGTGGGCGCATAAAGCAGGCAAATGTCAAAATGACGCGCTTTGTTGTTTATCATATTTACCGCAAGCCGGGCGAACTATAAGCCCGGCCAAATGCAATTAGTATTCAAATGTGGACGCGCCGGCGAGCACGACGCCAAAACGAGTCATCATCATCTGCCAGCGGAGCGACACTTGGACCCTGGACTTGGTCTAGGTATGAGTCTGGCCAGTGGATGGAGGAGCTCGAGCTTCTTTGGGCCACAAAGGAGCCGGCTCTCTTTACATGCTGAAAAATGCCTCGGCTTTTGCGGCTCACAGTTCGCCGTAATTTAGCGCACGCATTTTGCATTTTAAACGCGAACGGCGACGACTTCTGATTAATTTCTCAGCTGGGCGCTACAAATTCGTTTGACTAATTGCGACTGCGAGGGGAATGGTAGTGGAGAGTGGAGAATGGTACTGGGAATGGGAATGGTAATGGGAGTGAGGATTCCCGGCATGGGGATTCCGCGGAACACCTTATCGGCCGCAATTAAACGTGCTGTCGGCCAGTCCAACGATTTCTTTCAAATCATATCTACGTGACTGTGAGTCAGCCTTATCAGCATGGCCAGGATCCCGGCTTCAAGTCTAGGCCAGGCACTGAAAGAAATTTCAAAGTATTCTCCTAAATTATATTATTTTTTACAATATAAAATAAAAACAAGGTAAGCCTTCTTAGTCTCCAGTAAAGGCTAAATGTATGACACTTTTTTCCTTAATTATTTCTCTATTATCTTATTATTATTTCATTAAATTTCTAGTACTTGTAAGCCCTAATTTTTCCTCAGTGCCGCTGCAAACTCATTAATGACAGAAAACCCCGGTCGGCCGGCCTCTTAGATGATTCAATATGGCCGCTAGTTGCATATTAAGCAGCCGGGCTCAGCCTCGTCATCGAATATGGCCACATCCAGAGCCCCGCCATGGCACAGAGCGTAGCTTTCTGTTATATAACCATAAAAAACGGCTAAAAAACGACAGAAAGAAAGAAAGAAGAAATACAAAATGTGTCGTGGGCGCTATCAAGTGACAGCTCCGTGGATCCAAACAGTTGTAAAATTAACAACCGAGTTATGACAACTGCCAGCAATTAAAATTGACAATTGATATGACAGGCGGGTGGCCCCGCGAAGCAAAAGGGAGTTCGGGTATAAAAAATTGCCAATAAAAATGAATTCGTCGGGGAGCATAGGATGAATGTCCTGGGAGTGGCTAGATTCTGAATGTAATAGGTCTCTTTTAGAATGCCATGGAGATAAGCTGGAAATAATAATTGTTCTGGGATTTAAGGAGAGAAAACCAGAGAAAATATTTAAAATATAAATATTATATTATAAGAAAAGACACAAGTGTCGACTTGAAGTTACTTAGGAACTTGAGTTCAGTTCAAAAACCCTTCTAATATCAAGGTCTTTCCTCTACAGCCATCTCTGTAGTAGCCCAGCGACTACGTTAACAGTTTTCATGGCTTTTAATTGCCGAGCCTGGCCAAAAGCAATTGCTGCAATTTCGGCTAGAGCCGCAGATCGCGCACTGAGACAACCGTTTTGGCTACACAAATATGACAATTGGCGGCATTATTAAATGTGCTAAATCTGCCGACATCAGCGAGCCACCAAAAAGGGCACAATGAGACAGGGCCGGGCCGAAATAGGTTGGCCGAGAAGGGGGCAAAGGACAGTGCGCTGATAGCGCACTCAATTTGCATTCGAGTTCTGGCCGAAATCAAGCGGAATGACTGCCAGCAGCCAATTACTTTTTATAACTTTCTAGCTGGCACTTCAATCTCGGCCAGTAATTAGTTGGCCAAAGGGTTGACAGGTGGCCGGGGCCCTGGCCAGGTGCGTGGGCGACAAAGGCAACCGCACACACATTAACATAATGTTATGAGAGGGCTTTAATTAAAAAACCCAAAGCACATCCCTATTATTTCTCTTTTCGCCCGCCAGCACTTCTCTCTTTCTCTTCCGCTCTGGACAAAGTCGTTGGCCATTCCATGTGTGCGCTCTTCTTGAAGCATTTAAGGCTGGCCATCCGGCACAGACAATTAAAAACCCTCTGCAGGTCTGCCATTTGCCATTTTATAAGCACAGATTACAGCTTTACGTATACGTAACGCACCAGGATGGGTTGCCAAGGGGTCTAGAATGGGAATGGAAATGGAGTAGGGGTATGGCGGCATCCAGGCAGGACACACAACGTGCTCCGATAAGCGGTGAGCACTAGGTGGACTCCAAACTGCTCACCGAACACCAGTGATGACGGCTTTTAAATGACATACTAGCTGGATATTTAATTAAAAATTATTTAAACTATTTAGAGATCCTTATAATAATTTTAAAAATATATTTGAACTATTTAAAACCTTTTATAATATTCTTAAAAATATATTTCAACTTTTTAGACCTCTTTATAATACTCTAAAATAATTTATTTTAGTTATACTTCTAGTAGAGATTTTTTAAAAACAAAATAAGTTCGTAGAAACCTAACTTATTTAAATATTCCCAAATAACTAGCCAAGCTCTCACCACAGACTGGCACGTCCCTCGTATCTGCAGAGTGTTGTGATTTTATGTTGGCCATAGTCATCCTGAACGTCCTGTTCGCTGTTCTTGGTTCCCAGTTCCCAGTTCCCAGCTCCCAGTTCCCTGTAGCCTGCTCCTTCTCCTGCTCATTGTCTGCTTGTCTGCTTTAATGACATTGCACTGCACTTATTTCGTTTTTGGCTCTTTATAGTTTTGATTTTTCTCGTTTTTTTCCACCGGATGGAGAATTCCACCTTGTGCTCCAAGTTGATGGCCGGTTGTTAAACTCTTATGATAGCTTAATTTTAGAGTTTTCAGATCGTTTTTACATTTTCTCCGCCACCGCCTTCTCCACATTCACATGACAATGTGATTTGGTCCGAAATCAGTTGCGAATTTGCATGGACGAGCTCAAAATGAAGTCATTCCAATGCCAAGCCGAAAATGACAAAACTTGGGAAAGCATAATGGGAAAAGTGGTTGGGGAAAAGCGTGGAAAGCGTATATGGGACGCTGTTCAATATGCACAATGCACAGCTTATGAGGTGGATCATCAAGGGGTTGTAGTATCACGATGCTCCTTTGCATAAGAAAATGCGAAAAAATAAGTAACATAATTAGAATATTTGAGGGTTTACCAAGAAGTCATTGTATTGAAGAAGATAAGAGTTATATTTATATTTTATAAGTATGCAAATACTAAAAGTATTTTTTACAATTCAAAAGTCATTAAAATATTTTTATTTTTATCTTGAAATATAATATCTTCAAGTATGCATATTGATAGATACAAACATTTATAGAATTAACAATTAAATATAAATAACCAATATCAATATTCTTTCGCTTATCTAAGCAAACCATAACCTGGCCATCAATTTGAATACCCAAATGAATTCGTAATAGAAATGGGACTGCTGCATAAGGAATACGGGGGAACCCTATATAATTTCCAGCTGAGACCAAAACGTGTCCGAAATTGGGGTTGAAATCGAGTCGTTATCATTTGCGGAGGCGCCTCCCCGTATAATTTGATACTTCATCAATTCGAAGGAAAACCATTTAATATGGAAATCACTCGGAAAAGGGGCAATGCCAGTCCGGCAATCAAAGCGAATCCGCAGCACACATAAAGTGATATGTGAATCGAGTTCGCTTACGGAAACTGCGAAGAAAAATTCCGCGACTGGAAGACAATTTGCATGGCTGGTGACGAAAATGTATGGCAGACATCGTGAAATCGCAAAATCGTAAAGTCTCCGAGTTACAAACTGGCGACAAATGAGCAAAGGAAGTGCATAAGCGGCAACCGGAAGCGGAAGAAGACGAATCGAGGGCTGTTAACGCATTTACAAGCCTCGGCGACGACAATGAAATATCGCCAAAGATTATCAACGGAACTCCGCACTCCGGACTCCGGACTCCCGACTCCGGCGCATTTACTTTGCATAATAAGCCGGATTATGGCGGCCCTCGAGCACCAGGCGAAGGCGAAGCAAGAGATGACGTTGACAATTGATTGCCGGCCGTGGAAATGGCACGGAAAAATATTTGCCGGCTTTCATTAAGCGAGTGAAAAATTTGATTTAAACATTTCTCGGTCTTCTCCTTCCCTCGGAGTGAGAGTTCATCATTAGTAGGAGGACGATTGGCCGACTTGAGGTAATGTTTTTATGTCAGAAATCACTTAGACCTTTGGTCAGCGGAAGTGGCCATAAAATGGCCATGGCGCATCCGCATCCGCATTTCAGGCCATAAATTCGGCTGAGAAATTGAAACTTAAAATGCGTAAAGTATACGCCCCATGTCCATGGACCTGCCCGAAGAGCAGTCTCAATTTTTATGTGAATTTTATATGCCTACTGTAAATTGCCGGCCATCTTGCAGGACTCGCTCTCTCGCTCCCGGCCGCCTTTTGCTTTTTTCGGCCACTTTGGTGTCTATTCAGGGCTCCCCGAAAATTCCACGTTCCACGTTCGCAATCGTCATAAATCTTACGGCCACATCTTGAATTTATGTGCCTCCTGCCCCGCAAATCTGCAGGCCAACCTCCAGTTCCATCTCTCCCCGCATTTTGTGGCTGTGTTTTGTGGCTTAGATTAGTAAGTCTGGCATCTGGTGGCGATTTCGTATTGATTTTCGCAGCGCCACTTATTGAATTTGTTTGCCCTGCTGGCCAAAAGTTTTTTAATCAAAAGTCCTTGGCCAGAAATAGTTCCCTTAAAGTGTTTAGCCAAATGACAGAGCAGAGAGAGAGACCGGCGGAGCAGCGTGCACTTTGACTGGCAACAATCTGAAACGTTTCCATTTGGCCACAAGACACAAGACAAAGGCCGAGGAATAAAGGCAGGAGCCGGCAGAAGCATTTCCAGCTAAAATATTTACAGCAGAAATGTTTTGTGCAGATAGCTAACAAAGCGCTCCTCCCAGCTTCCCGTTCCCCCTTTCGGGGCAGATTTCATTACTGGCTGACCAGCATGCCGCTCTAAGACAATCAAAGGTGAGCCGGCAACTCCAACGACAGTTAAGGGTTGTTCGGGTCGCAGGGGTTTGGGGCTCCTACTTGGGGTCTTCTTTTATTTTCCGCCTCAAATCACACACTTGAAAAAGTTTTTTCTTGTAAAAAATGGACACAGGTAGAAATGTTTCTTAATTTGTAAGCACTTAAACTGTTTCTAGCTTGTAAAAAATATATGTTGCTTAAATAAGAAAAGAAGATATATATTTTAATTAAATATTTGTAAATATATACTAGTTTCTTGGCAAATATATGTACCTGATATAAAAATCTCTTTTCTAATTAAATTTAATTTAATTTTTAATTTTGTTTTGTTGTTCTTTGAGTGCATTGGATGTGGGGACTGGAATCCGCAGATTTGCCGGCCAGAGAAGACGCGACTACCAGCAGACTTGCATCCACCGCCATGAAAATTGGCGTCTGCCAAACATAAATAAAAAAAGGGGAAAGGTAGACAAATCCGGAATAAATAACAGCGTTTGTCTGGCCCCGTCCTGCAGCGGTCTGCGGATGTGGATGCGGATGCGGATCCAGGATCCGGATCGAGTGTGGGCTGTGCCACGTCAGCAGGGGCGTTATGGCAACCGACGGCGTCGAGACACCTGCCCATTGTGGCTCTTCCAGGCGCTTTGCCCCCTCGTTGCGTATACGCTCAGTTGCACCGCAAAATGAGCGAGAATCGCAGCGTCTATTTGCCATGGCAATGGTACTTTGGCAATGGCATTGGCACCGGCATTGGCAAAGGCAATGTGTCTTTTGTAGCGCTTTTAATAAAATATAACCATTTAATTGGTGTGGCAACCGTAGGCATCTCTCTCCGTTCCTTGCCAGCTACTTAAAGTTGTAATTTAAGGAAGGAAGGAACTCGAAGGATGCGAGTTTTCAGCACTGAAGTCTCACAATTCGGTGAAAACATATATTAAATAAAATATAAAATGCTCCCTTTCTTAACAAAGTATTTTCCTTGGATTTCATATAAATATAAAACAAATTTTTAGAGTAATAATATTTCCACTACAAATAGCCAACGTAAGGATAAAAATATGTTTACTAGTACTCTTGAAATGATTATTAATATTGACTTACTAATCTTTGACTTTAAATTTCATAGATAAGCACCTGAAATCATTGGGAACCACTTTTGTTTATATTGCCTCTTATGCCTCTTATGCTTATTGCGATCGCGTTGAGGGCGAGTTTCGCCTGTCCGCGAATGAGAACTTGCCTTCCACACACCGAACCCTATTACCTTACGCAGGTCGAAAGGAAGAATTTGTGGCAGGTAAAAATTAGAAAATAAAGAATAAAGGGACTCAAACTTCTAAGAAACAAATTTCAGGGCAGATTTCATCGGAGCCAGCTAAAATAGAACAAGGTCTTGACTTATCCTATCTCAAGGAGGACGGACACCCAGGTTGTGGTCAGTTTAAAAATTTGTTAATTGAACAAAATAAACAAGGATAAGAGGCTATTTAAAACTTAGATTAAATTAGTTGGAAGAGCCCCCAATTACTCTCATAGGTTTATTCCCTTTTAGCAGAAATAAACATATTTATTATTAAGATAAATTATATATAAGAAATTATATATACTGTACTATACACTATACTATAGCTATTTTAATCTATTAATGGAACACTCAGAGTGCGATTTTTAAATACAAAAGATTCAAATACACAAAACAATTAAAAATGTAGTTATATTAATTTTAAGTCACAAGTTTCTTACTTATTTTTTCTTTCCCCAAAGCTGATACAATATTTATAATTTCTGGAAATTACTACACTTTCCATCAAACAAACAAACATTTTCCCCATATTGTAAAGGCCATTTCCATAACTTTCGCCTGCTGGCAGCCTGGCTGGAAAACACGCTCGCTAATTAATTCAAAGACAAGTGCAAAGATTCACACCACCCGAACAAGGATGAGGATGCGAGTGGGTCTGGGATCTGGCAACTGGGAACTGGGAACTGGGAACTGGCAACTGAGAACGATTCCTAAATGGTTGCAATCAATTAAGAGCCAACAAAGTCAACCGTCGCCGTATCGATGTCAAGTGAGCAGCTGTGATGGCCCGGCTTTCAGCTTTCAGCTCTCAGTTTTCCCTCCGTATCCCTCACGGGCCAGCAAATTAATGAACAACGCAGCCAATTGAGGGAAATGGGAAAGCATAGAGCGAACGGGAATGGAAATGAGCTGGATGACAGCCTCATATTTGCATATTCATGGTGTTTCTGCATTCTAGCAATTGCTTCCGCCCATCTGGTCAACGAATTTTCTGGCTAAATGCCTTCGGTTTACTTTAATTAGTTGTTTAGTTTGTCTAGCTAAGTGAGTGCCGTAAAAAAAAAAAGAAACTACATAAAACTAGTGGGAATTAAGCTGCAGCCCAACGGATGCCAGTCAAAGCCAGACTTTGCTCTAATGGAACTAAACTAAGAGAAAATGCGTTCCCCAGTTAATGGACGGGACGCACTTCATTAGATATTCTCTTTCCAATGCTAATATGCATGCACTCAATGTGCAAATAGTTTGAGAGCCGGAATCTGACAACAGCGAATAGATACAGATACGGATACGGATACAGATATAGTTCCCCGGCAGCCCGGGGACTTCCCCATCAACTGGCAGCCAAAGAGGACGGACGGGTTAGAGGCTGACGAAGGCTGGCTGAAGTAGGCACTTTGTCCTGTCGACCAACCACTTGGAAGGCAAAGTTTGTCTGTGAAGAGCAAGCTCGCAAATATATATATAATTATGGCTTATAATGGTAAGATAACTAAAGGTAAGTACTAAATAAAAATAATTTAATACTAATTATACTTAAATATATGATTAAATAATAATGATCTCATTCTCATTATTCCAAAGAGAATTCTTTATTATATCGCAGGTATTGTTACCTATTTAAAATGCTAATAAAAATGGCATTCTCCCTCGAAAGCACCCTAAAAATAAATCTAATTTTAAATATTTTATTCAGACCGAATACAAAGGCAGCTTGATTTTCCATTTCGCATCTTTCGCCCAGCAATTGACGTGTGAAGACTTCAAAACAATGCCAAATTAGCTGCTGATTCGACACCACCCACGTTACCGAAAAACTTGGCAAAACTCAATGTCATGGCAACGGATTTAATAAGGGGAAAACAAGAGCGACAAAAAGTAAAAATCAGCAACAGCAACGGCAACGGCAACAGCAACAAATATTGTCACATGCATAAAAAGGGCCTCACAATTTAACGCTTGAATGTTCCGACAGACGTCGACATATGTTGGGGCACACGTGTGGCGTTGTGAGTGCGGTGCGCCCTGCGTATATGGAAGTTTTTAATAATACTTGGCTAAAATACCAAAGGAAAAACTTTTATTAATAAAGTTTCTTTCTTTCCCGAACACGAGCAGGAGAGTAGCCAAGAGAAGAAAGTGTGTGCAACGGCGACGGAGGCTTCTTTCCCTTTCGCTTCTAAGGTTTAATTATGGCCAAAACAAAAAAAAATTGCAGAGTCCAAGCAGCTTCAAATAGTTTTCTGCTTATTTTTATTTGTGTGGCGAACATACGCATATTAAGAGGAGGAAAATGTTTGCAGGCAGCCGGAGTACGGTAAGTAAGCAGAGAATAAGGGTTTCAGATAAAGAAAGCCCTACACAGAGAAAATTATGGCATTCTAAAATTAATAAACTGCGTTCTCAAATACGTACTCCTCTTATTTTGAGTACGGATTTTTTTTTTAATTCTTAGATTACGTTTTTTTTCTTACTTTGAGTACAAAAAACTCTAAATGAATACAAAAGTACTCACAACAAAATTAAGAAAAAAAATTATTGAATTAAAGTGGTTTTATCCTCAAATTGAGTACGTGTGTAGCCAAGTTTGTAGAAAAGGGGTGAAAGGGGATGAGCGGAATATTCCTGAAGGAATTTACTAAGCTTAATATAAGAGTTTCTAGATCATTTATTTGGGATATAATATATTTATTTTTGTATTATAATTCTTTTTCTTAAATTAAGTAATGGAAATATGTATATATATACATAGTTGAAATAAATGTATTCTTCAAATTAAAAATTGTGTATTTCAGCCATCAATATTCGTGAAATACCCCAACGCATGAACGTCGCCCAAGAAATGAGCCCTCAAACTTTTCTGAGGGGACACTTGTCGCATCGGCAACAATTGCAAATTTTTCGCCTTCTCCCCTCGCTGTTCCCGCACGAATCTATGCTGCATGTTCAAGTGCACAATTTTTGCCTTTGGCGGCAATATTAAAATTTAAGCCGAAATGCCATCGAGCGGGCCCGGAAATAGTTTCTCAACGCTGCTGCCGACGCTGCCCCCCTTGAAATGCCCGCCCATGGGCTTGCCAATTTCGTTCGTGATTTCGCTTATTCGTTTTTTGTGTTTTTGATTTTGTCGTATTTGTCTGGTGATAGAAAAGCAGAGCCGCTGGCTGAGAGCGAAGCAGCAGCGGCAGCAGCAACTTCTGCCCAAATACTTTTAATTAAAATTTCAAATTATTTTCGCCTTTCGCAGACGTTGACGACAGCTGGGAGAGGCTGAGGAAGGGGGCGTGGCAGGAAGCGGAGACAAAGATGAGCACAAGTGCAGTTAGCGAGTGCAATGGCGCACAAGATGGCGGCGGAAAGGATCCGAAGGATCCTGAAAATGCTGAAATATTCAAAGCGCATTTTCAATTTAAAAGTTTTGCACTCGGGCATATTTATTTATTTTATTTCGCAATTTTTGTTTTCCGCTCATCATTGAGTCCCCGGGGACGGGACGAGGTCCGCGGCGAGGGGCGTGCGGATTGGTGGACTCTTTGACCGAAAGTTTGTCTCCAAGTAGGCAATGTCATTGAGAAAGTGCACTGGGAGAAAACAAGACCAGGGCTTAGGAAAAACTGTGACCTAAACATAAGTCATATTATTATTATTGTACTAAAAAATATAATAAATAAATATTAACAATTAAAAATAAATATTAAATGTATGAAATGAGTTTGATTTCATTGTCATATTATTCCTGAATTCGTACCTGAGAATTTTAAATGAACTTACACCAACAAATATTTAATTATTTAAAATTATAATAAAGGTAATCATTATTTTACAGATGGGGTATTCCTAAAGACTTTTACCTTCCTATTTTAAACTTTTTAAGATATTCAATGTTCAGGCCTAAAAATATATCAAATAAATTACCAAATATATTACATAAAATATTATTTAAAATTCCATTTATAATTTTCTAAAGGCCAATTAATTGTAGCAAAAAGCTTGCGCCATTTTCTGTCATTAAAAGCTGTACAATTTCTCAAAGTGGAAGCAGTGTGGGAAATCGGGTGAAAGTGGGCGAATTTTGGGCATTGGATATGAATGCCCTGCGAGCGGCAACTTAATGCAATTTCGCTCTGGCAGATTTCATTTGTGTGACAAATGGGGGGCGTGGCCATGCAAATCGCAAATAAAAAGAACTCATTAAAAGTTTATGCCACAAAGTTTGGCACCCACCGCCCACCGCCTACCGCAATCCAATTCGGCCCAATCCAACTGCAACTTCGGCTGGTTGGAGAGGTGGCGCGGGGGCAACTTCCGCTGATTGCATTTATTTCTTATTTTTCGGCTTTTGTTTTTCGGCTGTTGTGAAATAGTTCTAAAGCGCCCCGGCGATACTTTATGTAATAACTATCAATTGTGAGGCAGCCTACACTGAAAACTTTTTGATTTTGTAATGGCTTTTCAAGTGCCTAGAGTTCTGAAAAATAACTTTAATATATTTGAGTATATAATACATTTATAAACTAGCTGCTTTATATATTTCAATTAATAGATAATAGTTCTATACTTATAATTGATAAGGAATAAGACACAAGTGTTCGAAGAACATTTTTAAAATAGGTTAATTGATTTTCACATTATTATTTATTAAAATAACTATTGCTGTTCATTTTGTTGCATCTTAACCCACTCGATTTTAAGATTCTAAACCCATTTTCAAGAGCAGTCTGTAAACTGTTTATTAAACTTTCCTTACAACCTTTAACATTTTATAGAAATATTTTAACTAATAAAACACCACTTAACACTCCACTCTTTACCTATTAATCCCAAAATATTACCTAGTTGGAAAGCCCATTATCAGCCAAACCTTATCGATATCATCCGATTAATCATTAAACAACGATAACCTGCAATTCGAGTGTTTGCTAACAAAATTGTAGGTCAACTCCTGAGTGGCCTGTTATCTGCCGCCGTAATTCCACTGACTTCGCTCGATCCCCTGCCCAATATTCCCGATATTGCAACTGACAGTTGACAATTCCCTACACCAATAATCCAATAATATCGGCGCGGGGGCACGTGCGCTACGTTTCCCCGGTTCCCAGCGAGTTCAAAAAGTCAATTCGAATTAAACAACGCATTTGATTGCCATAAAAAAGGGGGGCGGTGGCCCGCATTTACTGGCCGCTTGAGTCGGCCAACCTGGCCCCGTTCTGGGCAAAAGCAAAACGTGGCCGGTTGCGGCCACTCCCCAAGACAGGTAAATAAAATTGAAATTATTCTGTGCAGTTGCAAGAGCGAAAATAATGAAAAATCAAGCAATCTAGAGGAGAAAAAACGGAGCCTGAACACACACAGAAATTAGTCAGAGCGGACCTTGAAAATAGAGAGAAAAAAAAACACTCACACAGGCGGGCGGCGTTTCAATTAGCCGTCCTCAAGCGACTTGTCCGGCAATTAGGTGTGTTTTAGTCGGGCCAAAACGATTCTAATCGCCGGTGCTTTAACATAGATTTCGCCTTTGCTTTATTTGCCGGGCTTTTGTTTAATTTCTGGCCGCTAAGAGCACTTTTTGTTGTCAAGTTGTCGGTTGTCATGTTGCCGGTGACATTAGCGGCGGTTCGAGTTGCGAGGAGAGAGGAGCCCAGAGCTGGCTGGCCACACACAAGCGAGCAGACCGATCATACACTACAGATATGACAAATTTAATTAAGGTTAATTCTCAGTTCACCTTTTTTTCATATATATATTTTTTTACCTACCCGCCTTTGAGTTCACATAACATTTTCCAGGCGGGATTGCAGGGTGCATGCTGGGTAGCTAGGGTTCAAATTGAAGACTATTTGAAGAGGGAAAAGGGATAGTTCCTTGAGAGATGAGCTCTTATATGGAAAAACTAATTAATAAAGTTTCAAATATGAATCAACAATAATTTTCCTTTAATATCTAATAATTATGAAGTGGTTTTCTTAGTTATATCGTATATAATATTACCAATATCGTAAAAACTAGATTCTTTTCTTAGGTATTTCCTCTTATAGGGAATTATTTTGGTCTATTTACATTTCCCCTAAAATCCATTGATCGTTAATTAAAATTTCCCAAAACTTTCTTCTAGCCTTTGCCCAACAGAGGGCGCCTCTTATTTCCAATTTCCCTCCACTACCCGTTAGATGTCTCTGGTGCACTAGTATTCCCTTCATAGCTTACAGGGTGTTTCCAATTTCATCTCAGAAATCGCAGAAAAATTCTTGACTCTCAGCTTTATCTGAAATTGCCAATCGAATCCAATGCAAGTCAGTTTCTGGGAAGTCCAGGGGAGGAAGGGCTGTGTGAAAAGGTCAAAGGCATTCGATTAACTTTAATTTGCGCGGCTCTTTTCGCTCCGCATGCACGAGTACGAGTCGGAGTCGGAGTATGTATATCCCCTGCGATATATCCCATTGTTCGGCGGCTGTTGATTTAGTTAGCAGAGCCGATGATGGCTCCGTGTGGCTCCATAGTTCAGGTGTGCCCAGCGCAGGCGGCGTGAAAGCCAAACCTTCTCCGCCAGACTCTTTCCGGCTCATCTTTAGTCGCAGAGGAGGTGCTCCTCCTCCTCCTCCGCCTCCTAGCCGACTTACAATGGGCTTGAAGTGCGCTTTGATTTATGCCAGCCGCGGTCATGTCATAGTTCAGCCGAGGCATTGTTGCAATGTCAGGGGGCGGCATATTAACGGTAAGGCCAAGCCAAAGCTAAGCATTCCCAAAAAATCGAGAAAAATCAAAGAGATTCAATGGATTTGTATTAAATATAAAGCTCATAAAATTATAAAAATAAAAGGAGTGCCTCCTAAGATTTATTTCGTAAATATTTGTGAATATCAACCCGAAAACGATCTCTTTTCCGCCACTAATTGCGCTTGTCTGAGGCACGCGTTGGCCAAAATGCTGGAAATGTCACTGCCACACTGCCACACAGGAGAACGGCCTGGCTTGGCCAGAAATTTGCCCAAATTGATAGCCAAATTTGGCGGCCAGGTGACGGGGCCTGCCAGCCAGCCAGCCTAGTGGGCGTGGTGCAGGGGCTCATAAAAATACAAGAAAAACAAAAACCAATGCTGGCCCGCGCAATCGAATGCCGTTCGAGAGACTCAACTCGACTGTCAGTTAGTTGAAATTAATTCGCACAGCCTGGCAAAATAATTTACGGTCTCTCCGCAGAACCGAGTAATTGAGGTGGACCGAAGATGTGGGCAGGTTTTCGGCTGCAACTTTTCATATGCTCATTGCCCCGGCGCGTGACATATCACGAAATTCTGTTAACGGCTCGGCTCTCCTCCTCTGACTAGTTGAGAATGGTCTCGAACTGGAAGCCGTCAATTAGTTGCAGGTACATCAGGTGAACACGTCTATCGAGGAGCCAAAATCGAAACCTGTTCGACGGGGCCGAGAAAATTTGAATTTTCGTTGAAGGCAATCGGGCAAAATCGATACCAGAAATATTCGAAATTGAAATAGAGTCTGTAATTGCGAATTTGCGAAATTAAAACAAGCCTTTGAGCTGTGAATTTAAGGGATCATCAAGCTACCTTGTATACCTTGATTCTTTTAAGCTTAATTTCCCTACTTTGAGGTTTTATTCCCATTGAACTTATTCTTACTTTGGCTTAATCAAGGTTTTATCTATTACAGTCCAAGTAAAAATAGTAAACACCTGATTCTTATCACATTTTTCTTGTTTTTTCTTATTTTTAAAATTATTAAAGCACATGTTCTTGGCCGTAAATTCAAACTCGTTAATTACAGACCGCCAGCTACTCGGTTTCGCTCCGATTTGCAGCTGGGCGCTCACAAATCTTGTCACCCGTTGATGCAATGATGCAAATATCTACGCAGCATGCAACCAGTCATCTGGGTCTGCGTCGGCGAGATTCATTTCTCATTTGATCTTTATCGCCCGGCGACATGCAAGGTCTCCTCCTGCCTCCTGCCCCCTGACGTACCTGATATCCTCACAGATTGTAATCGAGATTGGCTTTTTCCATGCGGCAGCCTCAGTGCGATTTCAGAGCGATTTGTGGCCTGGAAAACTGCGACATTTCAAGGCTTTGCAGCCACGCCCTTTCCAAATTACGGCTGTTCCCGTTTAGCAATTTGCCAGTAGTTTTTAATTTACAATTTTGGGGCTCTCTAATAAGCGGGTGCACAGGGAATAAGTTACGTATTTAAGAAATAAGAAATGAATACTTAAATATATAAAGAAAACATTATACGAGGAAAGGCTGAATCCTGCCTTCTTCTGCTTAATTTACATATCTTTCAGTAAATAAATTAAAACTAGCAAGACTTAAAGCTGTATTTATTTCTGTGTGGCCATCTCGAGTAGCAGAACGTAGTGTCTTTTCCAAATTTAGACCACGCACAGTTCAGACACCTTGATGGGCTCTTTTTCCTATTCGCAGCTGACTTTTCGCCCTGACAATTTAAGCAGGGACAATGGATGGGTGTAAATCATGTTTGCATTGCTCGCTGTCTATCTGCCTCACTGTCTGCCTGTCCGGCTGTCTGTCTGGTGTTGGCTTTTGGCTCAGACTTGACTTGACTTTACTTGACTTGTGGTCAATGGCTTGTACATAATGGCTGCCCCGAACAACAACAACAGCAATCGGCTCTTTGGGGCATTTGCAAACAATGACATTATGCTGACGTTTATTAATCGCATTTGCGAAATTAATGTCGTGACATTTTCGGTTTAATGTAGTTGTAATAAATAAAAGTGCCGTTTACCCAAAGACCGCAGCCGAAAAAAATAAATAAATAAATATGTATGATACAAAAAATCAATACAATAGTCGAATAGACAGGCGGCAGACACTACACTACAGGCCCTGGCATGTTGCCAGCGTTCCAGATTACGTAACGCCAATTTGCATATAATAAATGAGCCAAAAGGTGGCTACCGAATTTATTTTAGTTTTTATTAAAGCAAAATTAAAGGTATTTAGACTTTTTAGTAATAAAACGTTAGATCTTGGGAACAATTTGTAAATTTCTGTAAGAAGTGACTTTTTCTTAAATTATGGGATTAATTTATTCAATCAAAATATTTGAATTCTTTTTTTGATAATTTTTTAGTTTCCTTTTCTTATCTAGAATAAGCCCCAGTGGCCTAATGGAGAAGGCACCGGCTTCCTAAGCCGGGGATTGTGGGTTCAAGTCCCACCTGGGGTAAGCTGGTTCTTTTTTTGTAGTTATTTGTTCTAGTTTTAAATACCTTTTATCAAATTATTTCAATTGAAAATGCATTTATTGGCCACTTTTTATGAAATACAAATTGAGACTTATTTTTCTAATTTATTTACTTGAATTCAGATTTTTTGTTAGACACGGACCCGATTTTTTGTCTATATTATTTTTAATCTTTGAAATACTTTTTATGTTTTTTAAATTTTTTCGGATAAATAATTATCAAACAAAAACACCTCTTAACGAGGTGAGATAAAAGTGACGATGGCACACTCAACACAACAAATTTCTGATACCAAATTTTGTGACGATTAATAGTTACTTAAACAAAAATATTTAAAAATTATTTAAATAGTTTCAAAATCGGCACGTAGCTGAAAAATTTAAACAGGCAAAACAGGCAGCGTGCCGATTTTGAAACTATTTAAATAATTTTTAAATATTTTTGTTTAAGTAACTATTAATCGTCACAAAATTTGGTATCAGAAATTTTTTGTGTTGAGTGTGCCATCGTCACTTTTATCTCACCTCGTTAAGAGGTGTTTTTGTTTGATTTCAGAAGTTTTTAAAATGCCATATGTATGTAGGTCTCCAATTGTTAGTGTTAATTAGTATAGCACAATACCATGTCCAGCGGTCGTTCCTATATGACTTAGCTATTATTAAAAAATTATATCACATAGTTATGACATCTGATATTAGCTGCACGCCGGTTACCGTCAAAAAATTTAGTTTCTCGTTAAGTGGTGTTTTTGATATAAGAAGTATTTATTTCAAATGTGGAAAACTAACAAAAGAAATCCATATATGAAGAAGTTGTCTATATGGGATCATTGGTACTAATTTGAATGAAAAAGCGAATTTTCGGAGATATGAGTAGTACACCAAAAGGTGAACAGTAATCTCAAGGGTTATACGGCCTGAAGTGAGTATCAAAATCGTAGGAGCAATTTTTTAAAGAAATTAAGAAAATCCTAAAAAAATATTAATTTTAATTCTAAATTCTTAATTATAATATTTAGATATATTTGTAAGGGCAAAGTAATTACCATTTAAAATCCCTTTCCAACGACATATAGCACGTTTCAGTAACTTTAGTCGTTCAGAAGTTATGGGCGCGAGAAATCGATATTTTTCTATTTTCCCGCCAAAGCAGCGGAAAAGCAAAAAGTGGATCAAATTAAGAACAAACAATTTAAAAGGTTTTTCAAATTTAAAATATTTTACGTTTTGTTTGATGGTTTTAAAGTTTATTGCAATTGTGCACGTCTCTATATGACTCTACATGTATTTTTACATAAGTGTATGTAAAGTGCATGTAAAAGGTTAGGTATATCGGATCTTTGCTACTAATTTTAATGAGTAATATCTCGAAAAGCGAATTTTCCCTGATATGTGATATATACCAAAAGTTGAGCCATCTCAAGGGCTATATGGCCTTGAGTGACTATCAAAATCGTTAGAGCCAATTTTGAAAAATTACAAAAACTTAAAAAAATTTTATTTTAATTATAAATTCTTAAATATTATATTTAGATAAATTATGTCCAGGCAAAGCTATTATCATTTCAAAATACCTTTCTAACGACATACAGCACGTTTCTGTAGCTTTAATCGTTTAGAAGTTATGGGCGCGGGAAATCTAGCTTTTTTAGCTGTTTTCCCGCCAAACTAGCGGAAACCCAAAAGTCGTAGAACAAAAAAATATTTAGCTTGAGCTGTTTAATAAAATAAAAGAAGTTATAGGAGTCTAAAACAAAAAAATCGACAGACAGACAGACAGACAAACAGACAAACAACAGGACAATCGTTTTCATTTTGGAAAGGCCGTTAAAATCTGGTTTATTGAATAGTATCGGAATTGAGTATCGGCTCAGGATGATCGAGGTGTCATTCGATTTTTCCTCCACCGCACTATAGGCTGGATGACTACTTTTTGTGGCCAAAAAGCCTTTTTTCGAAAGTCCGAAATATTAAGATTTTATGATGCCATTCTGTTAGTAAAATATCAGTCTTTAATGTTACGTAACAGAAATTTTAACAGAGGCACGCTCTGTTAAGATATCGGCTGTTAAAACAGCTGTTCAGAGAGTCGTGCACACGTGAGCTTGCTATCGAAAAAAAATATGCTAGTAAAAGTTAATAAAAAAGGCACTAATTTACGTTTTTGTTAATCCATCTATAATGTCATCGAAAGAGAGTGGCTATACTATCTGTTTGTGATTGTCAACTGTTGGATTGCTTGTGATTGTCCCTGTAATTCAGTGTTTTTAAATGTGCTTTTAGCTGTATTAGGCAATAACAAAACTCATGTTTAATTAGAGATATAAACGGAGTTTCACCTAGTTTCACCTTAATATTGATATTGGGTTGTAGGTAATTCAATTCTTGTTCATATGAAAGTAATCCTAAAGTGCACTTTTGCGCACTTTCTTCGTAATTCACGTTTTTAGGTCACAACCTCAGGTTCTCCAATACGGAATTGTTGAAAATTTGGAGTTCTGCTGCGACCAATGCACAAGCATTTAATGCACAAGAATTTTTTTCGGAAATAACTGGCATTGATCTCACTTTAATAAAAAACTAAAGAGTTATTCTTATATGTTTATCGTGCCAGTTGCCCTTAAATGTAAACAAATTCCAAAGCTTTTGCTATGATACGGCAGAAATTATTTTAGATAAATATCCTTGGCTACCCATGACCGCATCGGTTTATAAAGTCCTAGTTTACGGTAGTGACATTATTAAAAATACAATTCTTCCTGTGGGATATTTGGGGGAGGAGGGTGCTGAGGCCAGGAATAAAATATATAAATCGGATCGACTTTATCATGCTAGGAAAAGCAGTCGAAGCAACGATTTGATGGACGTATTCCACAGATCATTGGATACATCAGATCCAATTATATCATCGGTCAACCGTGGCGATGCTACGACTTTTTTTCTCGAAAAAATGTTCCTTACTTTTTTTAAAACCCAAATCAAAAAACCCGACCTGAATATTTCGTTTTCTTTTGAAGTTATTAATTTTGGCCAGAAAAAGTAGTCATTCAGCCTATAGTGCACCGGCCCCCATAGATCCAATTTTCAAAATTTTAAATTTTGCACTTTCACTCACATTTCTCCTTAAGTAATCCGTTTTTGAAAAATCTTAGTATGCAGCTTTAAAGAGGTTTACAATACCTTTTGATCAAGATATAAATGGTTTTGATCGGACTATCGTAGCAGATTTTCAATTCTACGGCTGTATATAGTAGTCTCCTTGCGCACCACAGTCTCGGTGCTCATCGTCACTACGTGGACTGCCGTCCACAGTGATTTATTACATATTTATTAGATACTTGTCTTTATCGGCTTTACACTTAAATATTTTTGCATATGAAACTTTGAACTGTACCCACTGTGCTTGGTGTGGGGTGCCTATACATATACTTGAATATATTCGCTATATTTCGTACAAAAATAATTTTGACTCGTGTGGTTGTGATTAAATCTACATATACTTAAACAATAACTAGAAAATAGATAAGAAAAAATAAGTACTCGACTTTACCCCAGATGGGACTCGAACCCACAATCCCCGGCTTAGGAGGCCGATGCCTTATCCATTAGGCCACTGGGGCTTGAGCAACGGGCTGTCAGAATACCATTATGAAACGAAGATGGCCAAGAACAGGTAAAGCAAGAACAAAAATGAGCGACTATAAATAACTGTATTCCATATCGTGTTGTGGCGAAAACAACTGTTTAAATAAGTTGTTTGTTGTTGTTCCGAAACTTAGTGTGCAAACATAAATTTATATCTGCGCGGATATTTGGGTTATGTTTACCAAAAAACACTTGTGATAGCTATTGATAAAGCCAATATACGGTCTGAACGTTGGTATTGGAATAATCTAGCATTGCCAAGTACGCTGGTTACATGTAATATGGACAAATAACAGGTTTTATTCATTTTTGTAAGCAAACAATCTATATTATGTGTACTGTGTACTGTGGTTTTTGCTTCCTATAGCGGCAGACGAACATCCACACAGCCATCATCAAATATTTCCACCCCTTAAATATTTCAATAAATAAACACGTTCTGTGTGCTGCTTGTTTATCGGCAGCGGCGAGCCACTGACTCATGCCTCGCTGCTCTGCGCTCAAAATGGCATTTGGCCGGCTACCAGCACATGCCCCAGTGGCCTAATGGATAAGGCATCGGCCTCCTAAGCCGGGGATTGTGGGTTCGAGTCCCATCTGGGGTAAAGTGAAGTAAATTTTTTTTGCTTTTTATTTTTTGTCTTAATATATAAAGTTATATTTTTTGACATTATAACATAATTTCTTGAGTTCATTAAATTATTTTTTGACCTTTTATTTTGTTTTGGTTCATTGTTTTAATTAAGAAAAATGTAGTTTGGCATTGTTTGTAATTTTATATTGTTTTAAAAGTTCTTATAATTGAAAGGTACATTTTTGCTATGGTATTTTGTGGCTTTTTTATTTCTATAGGTAAAATATATATGCTTCTAAGCATATACTCGAATATGCTTATTTTAGCTTTAGCTACGAATATTCTCCAGTTTAACTTGAAAATAAAGAAAAGAATGCACAGAATTCCCCCGAAGATTTTGATGAAAGCGCCTAACTATTTGGCAAGCTATTCGCTGTGCTCCATCAGACCAGATTATCGGTGCGCCGCTCCCAGATGTCGGGGCCACAAGCCGAACATAAACCATGAAAAGTCGTCACAGCAGTTGACATTTCGCTGTGCCACTTCCACTTAATTTAACAACTTTACGAGTACCAGCCATCGTCTTCTAATACCGTTTTCAGGCATTTTCACCCCGGCTCTTAAATGGCAATCAACTTTCTGATGAGTTGTCAAAAACGCCGTCGCCGTCGCCTGACATTAGGTGGATGTGGGATGTGGATGCGCTGCACCAGTGGGTGTGGCTTGGAGTGGCTTCGCCTGAAATCCATCCACTTTAAAAGTTTGCCAAAAATTGCGGCTCATAATTTCACTTTCGCTATCTGAAATATGCATGGCCATAAAATTTTCCAACGCCGACCAAATGGCCACCCAGGGAGCTGAGAATGCACAGGCCAAGGGGTGTTGGTTCGGGGAGGATAATGGGAGGAGGAGCAGGTTAGATGGTAGCCTCTCTGCCAAAAGCATTAAAATTGCATACAGAGGCAGTGGGGGAAAAAAGAGAAATACTAAAAAATAAAACTCTGCCTCGCATAGTTTCATTTGCTTTACGATTCAGCGAAACTTTGGCCGAGGATGCGCCAAAGGAGGGATAACAGCGGGATGTAAGGCTGCCTCATCATTAATGTAAATTCATTGTTGCATGTTGGCGGGGCAGAGTAGGGCGGTGCATTACAACAATTCATACTGAATTTTTGATACGAATTCAACTTTCCCATGTACGCATAATCCATTAAGTAAAGAAATGGGGTCACGAACAGATATTACCTTAGGTTTCTTATATAAAATGTAGACAAAGCTGAGGGATTCTATTTGAAAGATTTATTTTGTATAGATCTCAACTATAAATAAATTTAAATTCAAGCGGCAAAGTTGATTTAATTTCTTTTAATTTATGGCAAGTGATTAAAACACCTTTTGCACCTTTCTGGGACTCCGACTGGAAACCTTTTCAGGCACAGGCCTTACACGTAATTGTGTCCATTTCTTTTTTGTGTCTTCACCTAGATATATATTTTGAAATAGGGCTGCCATTACATACCCATTAGGTGCAACTATTCCCTCTGTGTCTGTGCTGAGCAGAAATTCCTCCTCGTCCTGAATGCCCCACCTCGGCGCAAAAACTTTTTCCGCAGAATTAATGGCAGGAGTACTTTTTTTGCACCCCGCGGAAAGTAGGCCAAAGTCCGGACCGTCGACCTGCGACTGAGAGAGAGCAGGCGGGGGCATTCCGGGAAGTTTATGGAATGCATTTCTCTGCAGATTGCATTTGTTGCATTTTACTTAATTGAAAAAGGCCAGCGATGCGATGCGGGCGGGGAAGGCCGTAAAAGGACAATATCGCTGTCCCTAGCCCTCTATGGGCTGCGAGCCTGCGTTGCTGTGCCTGGTGCACTTCATAAAGCTGACAGGACAGGGCCCGCTCCGAGAGCCGGCTATAAAAGAACATGACCAAAGCGGGCGAGGACGAGGAGACACACCACGCCACACCAAAATAGACCGCCAAACAGGCACAAAAAGCATCTGCAACAAGCAACGGCAAACCGGCAAACAAACAAACAACAAAACAACGAGCGGCAAAAATTATCTACTCAGATTATGTCGAGATTAATTACATACGCTGAGCGCCATTGTCTTGTCAATAAATTGTCGTTGTTGTCGTCGACGTCGCCTGGCATCGTGTGGCCCAAAGATAAGAGGGACTACCGAAATGTTAACTGGCTTTTCTTTTCTTCTCCTCAATTTGTATACCCTAGGAGGGGGTATTATGGTTTAAGCTGAAGCTAAGGCCTACCGATCAAGGTTATAGCTATATCTACCTTTCTGTTTATTTAATTGGCGAAAAAGCCTTCTGTTTTAAGGATTTTTAATCACTAAATTAACGAAGATAAAGTTTTAATAGAGCGGGTTAATAGGAAAAATCATAAAATTTCTCAAACTAAAAAATCCGTAAGAAAGCTTTAGAGAACTTGTCAAAGTAATATTTATTCCTATTTCTGTAAAATATTTCATATTTAAACTTTCAGAGTATTTTAAACTTCAACCATTGAGACTAGTCTCTCCTCCATCTCTTTTTTTTGTAAAATTTTTCGCCAGCCTCTGTTTTTTTTTTTCCCCGACGGTGGCTGTCAAAAATGGTTGCTCAACCCAGGAGCTGCGCTACAGCCAAGCCCCTCGTCCTCGTCGGCTAATTAATTTAGAAATGTTGACGGGCCCACCAAAGGGAGCGCCACATGGCCAAATAATAATGAAATGATATAGGTTTAATCCGGCGATAAGCATCGGGCCTCGTCGGGTCGCATCTCTCTAAGCCAGAGTGCTCGCAAAGTGCGCGTAAATTAATTGGCCACAAAGCGCGGCCAATGCAGTTCTCGGGCTCGGAAGGCGGCTGCTGTCGGCCAAGTTTATGTGACTTGGCAGAGCGGCGGTTGCTGTGGGCCCTCGGCTGGATTTAGTGCATGTTGAGCGGCGAATGGCCAATGTAAATTTCCAGCAGCGATGCCGATGTCTTGGCCCGGCCCACGAGCATGGGCAGGGCTAATTAGAATGGATAACACGATATTGGCATCGCTGCACCGCGAAAATATTGCCCGCCATAACTCCGGATGAGTGTTTGTCCATGTAGCAGATGCGATTGCAGATTGGCAAGCTAAGAGGGAATATTGTGATTGGAAAAGGTGCTCTTGAGGCTAAATAAATATATATATTCTCTGCTTCATCCTTGGTAATTGTAAATTCCCCTAATCAGTGCAGCGCCTTCTCAGAACCCCCCCAAATTGTTTTATAAATTTCAAGATAGAGTGCAATAAGTATTTATAAAGTAAAAGTTCCCCTTGGTCTATGAATCATTTCTCAGATTGTGGCTCTTATCGTTGGCCAATTAAGTTTTCGTCTGATTTTACTAACCTTTCAGACGAGATAGGCTCTAGCAATTCATATTTCGACGTAATTTTGGTAGTGGTCAACAATCTAAGCACGATAAGAACTAAAAAATTGATATAAAAAGGTGGCTTCTGAGCCAATAGATTTCAGTGTCAGTTCGCGCCTTCAAAATGAAAGTAGTTTGCCTCGTTCTAGCCGTATTCTCGCTGGCCCTAGTCTATGTGGCCAGTGCAGAGATTCAGGAGGTTGAGTCCTTCGCAAAAACCTATTCCTCCTGCAAGGCCCTGAACCCCAAGAAGCCCGGTGTCCAGAAGATCAAGGTCGGCAAGGAAACCTTCGAGGTGTACTGCGAAGATATGGGTTGGTTGGTCATCCAACGCCGGGTCAATGTCGAGACGAACTTCTTCCGCAACTGGACCTCGTATGAGCAGGGCTTCGGCGATCTGAAAGCCAACTTCTTCCTCGGACTGGACAAGCTGAACAAGATCACGGCCCTGGAGCCCCAGGAGCTGTTCATACAGCTGGTGGACTTCAATAACATCTCCCGATATGCCCAATACGATCTGTTCAGTGTGGGCAACGTGTACAGTAACTACTCGATGACCCAGTTGGGCACTTACAGTGGAACTGCTGGCGACAGCCTGAGCTATCATCGCAACCAGTCCTTCAGCACCTTCGACAAGGATAATGACAAGAGCTATGTCAACTGCGCTGCGAAATATATGGGAGCTTGGTGGTACAATGATTGTATGGGAAGGTAAATCTTTTTATTGATTTTAGGGGTTAAGTATCCCACAACTAATCTGTGATTATTTTTTTAGCAATCTGAACGGTGCCTACCTGGGCGGTAATGTTACGGATCCCGATCTATTTGGCACTGGAATCATGTGGGGCACGTGGAGGGGCTTATATTATAGCTACAAGACTGTCACTATGATGGTGCGACCTAAATAAGGAAGCTATTAACGGCGAGTTAAACTATAGCTAACCTTCGATCATGTTTGCAATAAACCGATATATGCATAATGAAGAGAACAAGTCTGTTAAATAATTAGCAACACCTCTGCCAGTATATTTTGTTTAATTTAAAGTAAAATTTACTTCATAAAAAACAAATAAAAACGCGAATACAACTGGAATCAAGGAATTTATTAATAAGCGGATGGAAGGCTGTAAATTTCACACAAGCGATCTTGTAGCCAGGCTATGCTAATTTAATTAACAAATATTTACTGGCACATTACTCATCATTATTAACACAGGGCGGCAATGGTGGGCAGAATCCCTTAACTCTGCATAACTGAGTGCCCCCACTCGAGGCCCGAATAATTATTTATAATTAAAGTTCCTGCTGCGTCTGTGAGTCGGTTGCCCAAATGAATGCATTATGCCATTGAGAGTTTAGTGCCAACGAGTAAGGATATAGACAGTCAGAGCCATGCATTCGGGATTTACATGCAAAGTGTGCGATGACAACTGGCAAGTGAAAGTTTCCAGGTTCACTCTATTCTGTTTATTTACTGGAGGAGAGTTGCCCCGAGCTGTGCATATAGAAATTCCATTACTTGGGAAATCATTTCGCAAGTGCATCTGGGATGTTGTTAGTTTGCTGTTGATATTTGGTGTACTGAGAGAAAATCTATAAAATCAAGAAAAATTAACCACCAAACAAAAACCTGTTAAAGGAGGTTAGTATAAAATAGATGAATATTTCTTAAATATCTCTAAGTGAGGAAAAAAATACATAAACTAAGAATTTTTAAAAAATCCGTACTCAATATGAGAATGAGTTTTCTCAATTTTGGAATGCAATAATTCTCTCTGTGTGTATAAAACACCCTTTAGTCTGATCAAAGCTCCCTATTTAAATGACAATTTTTCTCGCTGTGCAAAGCCTTCTGTGGACAGTTTTCGGTGGCTTTCAAGCTATTTGCAAGCCACGCACTTGATCCGTCCGCTAAGCCATACACCTACACACACACACCCTCTTACACGAACGCACGTAATTTCCCAGGCGGGCAACGGTACTTTTGGAGCAAGAGCCGCCATTTTGCTGGCGGCCATTTTTCGTCTGGCGTTTCCGGCATCGCGTGCCGCCTGAATAATTGAGGCCTCGCTGGGTTAAGGGCTGATCCAGCGTCTGTAGTCGCTATTAATGAGTTCCCACTGCCTATATGCATAATATATAAGTGTATAAAATGTATGGGAGGAAAGCCAAGGCGACCGGGAGCCCGCCCACGTCGCAGTTGACAAATAAGCGCTTAAGTAATTTGCCACCGTTTGCCGGCAAAGGAGGCCTCGCTCACAAGTGAATATTAAATAAATTTTCCAGTTATTGCCTGCGTCTGTGGCGGGGCCTCAACGGGTTAACCGAAGACAGGCGACAAGGGCTGCATTCAACTTGTAATTAATGTCAAATATTTACACATTCGCCGGAGATCAAAGGTCTGTGCCAGCGAGTCTCGCAGCAGCCGGGCTAATTAAATGAGTATTTATATTTAAATTACACAAAACTACTTAAAGGCTTTAGCCCGGGGGAGCAGGGCAGGGCAGTGGGTGGATGGAGAATTACCTAAGAACAGCAGATGGCGGTCCTGATTATCAACCCCTTCTTGGCTCCACCATATGCCGAGTAAGGATTATTTCCTGTGGGGAAAGATGTCTTTGTTTTATAGATTTAACATCTTCAGGGCTTCGGTTGATGCTGGAAAGAACTGTCTCTTAATTAGCCCATGTTACGGGGGAGTATTTTAATTAATAAACATTTAGTTATTAAGCTGAATTGATAAGTAGAGATGCATTCTTCGCCTTTTGATCATTTTTCCTAATGCAAAGTGGCTTTGTTGAATGCTAATTTCGCCCAACTTATGCCTTTTACCCGCTGCTCAAACTTTGGCCGCACAAAATGTGCATAAACTTGTGAGGTGAACTTGGGAGCCACCTTCTTAGCCTCGTCCTTCGTCCTTGACTAGCAATTTGTCGCACAATTTAGCCGGCATTCAATTTGCCTGGAACTGCCGAACTCGGCTCTCAAAGGCTCTTGAGCTTGTTACCGCCGCCGCCCTCGATTGGAGGCATTCAAATTGGATTCTCCGCGAAGGCGGGCGCGGGCTAAGGGGTTAAGTTCGAGCTGCTGCTGCAGTTTGAAAATGCAATCGCGCCTTAGCGGAGACAAGAACCGGCAGCGCAAACAGTTCCAAGCTCGCAGCAGCTCGTGTGTGTGTTGTGTTCGGGAAAACATGTGGGAAATGCGTGTGTGCTGCAGCCGCTGTTGCTCTGCAGTCTTGGTTTTTCCGGCCCCAATCTCCGTGTCCGTGTCCGGCACTCGGCACTCGACTCCGGCGCTGTTGCGGCTCTGTTAGCGGTGGCCGTTACGGAAATGTTGGCGCGCACAAAATGCATTTTGTAACCCAATTTCCTACTTCCGGTGTCTTTTCGGCAGCCGCTGCGCCACCCACTGCACAACCCACGGCCCCCCTTTTGGCTGGTGAGAGTCGTGAGCGCGTGGGAGAGTGAGCGGAAATGAGCTTGGCCGGAAAGTGCACCCACTCTCTCTCATTCTCTCGACACACATGGGAGCTTTTCCACACATGCTCGGCTTAGAGAAAAGCCGAGCCGTGTCTGGGAGCTTTTCTCGCATTCAAGCTGCAAGCTTTCGTCATTTGCATTCCGACAGCTTTACGACCAACGTTCTAGGCCTATTTTTTAATGGGTTACCAAGGGATATCGGGGGGTATATGTAGGGGAATTATTGGGAAAAACTGTAATATTCCCTTTCTTTGGGATTAGTATTAATAGAGTATTTGTTTCTTTGTTTTAAAATAAAGAACATTCAAGTAGATTCTGGTATTTGTTCAAAGTTTAATAGGATTGGAAGATATATATTACTCTGTCCCTACTTTATTTTATGAATGTATGTATGTATAACATTTTACATTAATATTACTAATAATAATCCCCACATTTCTAGTTCTAAACAACACAAACATCGCCCAAAAGTATGCAATGATTTTTCATATCTTAAATTTTAGGTATTTTATAGGCGGTGCATTCTCTTATTATTTTTTTTTCAACACAAATAAATGTTTATTTTCTATTTTTTCCCCATTTATCGCGGTGTGCAGCAGCTGTTCTGGCCAAGTGTCGCATTATAATGCCGCCAGTGGCCGTGTTGCCACTTTGATTGATTGGGTAATGAAGTTATTAGATAGGTGTGATTGTCAGGCCGTGCGAGATTTCGATTTCGAGTGTGGCAGCAGCGAATTAAGTGGCTCATTAGATTGTTATGATACACACAGGTAGGTGTGTGTGCGGCCAGGTGGGCGGCGCTGCAGTGCGCGAAGTGCCATTAATATGCAAGCGAATGATTGAGTCGTAAACTTGAGTTTTTTTCCCATGATTTATGGCGGCAATTAAAGGGTTATTAAAATGGCAATGGCACCATTTTGATTGGGAATGTTTTGTGAGAAAAAAGAGTTATGTTATTGATGATTTATTCTATAAAGCAATATTTTTTTTATTTTTGTGGTTACTAATGTATAGTAGTTACGAGTATATAGGAGGTAATTTACCTTCCTTCATTACCTTCCTTAAATTCCCAAATTTCCCACTAAATCACCCAACTTTCCCCCATTAAAAGTCCCCCGGCAATATCCATAGCCATTACCGATCTGGGCAACTTTCAAACTTGGCAGGAATAAAGTAGATGACCTCATACCAGGCCGACCAGCATTATTCGGTGGCTTTCCCATCCGTTTTGGCCAAAATGGACCCCCAGACCAATCCAATTCCGCCATTGAAAATATGATAACAGCCCGGTCCGCTTGTCACTAATGCTGACAAGGTCACATTGTCAACGTCACTGCGCGTGCGTAAACCAATAAAATTTGTCCAAAACGGCCAAGACAATAGCCAAATAAACAAAGGCCAGGCCGGTCATGGAAGGGGGGCTAGAGCCGCGGTAATGGGGCAGATACATACGGCCAGCTAAACTGGCTTTAATGATTCAATCCCAAATATGGGTGTCAATAAGTTAACAGACAGACAATGTTGCACTTGCCGCGGCCAAAAAGCGCAGCCCCAGCTTGGTCTTGAACGGGGACCAGGAGTTGCTAGAGGTGCACTTGGGGAAAATGGTATCTTAATGATTAAAAAAATGGTATCTTAATGATTAAAAAATTAAATAACTAAAAAAAGATTAAATACATATGTGTATATGAATTGAATAAATAACAATAAAACAAGAAAATCATCAGAAAGTCTGCTTTTGATGCGTCTTTAACCTAACTCCTTATATATTAGTGATTACTCAGATAGCGCTTTTAGGAATGATAATTTCTTAATATATATAGACAGATAGATATTGATATTTCTCTCTCTGCACTGCTCTTGGGGCTACGGACTTAGACTGAAGACCCCAAAACCAGACCCAGACATCGCCTGCTCGCCACAGAAATTATGAAATGCATTTAATTTTGTTGCACACTTTTTGTGCGGTCGGCAGATTCAGCTGCAGCTTCAGTTTCCACCTCGGCTCTCTCCGCCGCGGATCTCTGGGTCTTTGGAAAATCTATAAAAATTCCATTGACCATAATTTAAGCCATTGGCATTGGTCTGGGGCCCGGGTCTTGGACGCGGACTTGGACTTGGTCTTGGCCGTGGAGCGAGCGGCTGTTTAAGGAAGCAAATGTTTCCGTGCAGCTGCCAACTGGTTGACAACTTGTGTGGACCTGTGTTTTATGTGCCAGCAGCCGCTGGTGCAGTCGGGTTTATATTGCAATCTGTCCGCAATCATGTCACATCGTTCTGCAACTGGTTCTGGCCAGGATCCTCGCTCCATCGCCCTATTCCAGCCTCATCCCGGTCTAATGAGCTTCGAGGGCGTCGCTGCGCTGAGGGCTTTCCATATAAAATGTTTATGGCAAATGGAACGGGCTACTCCCCATAAATCTCAAGTGAATGCCAGCCGAGGATGCATAAAACTTCTGGCATTAAGAGCCAGACGCCCGCGCTTAAGTCCAATGTCCAAGGTCCAAAGTCCCAGGTCTCGGGTCCGGCAGGACATCAAAAGTTGCTCCTGGCTGGCCGTAAACAAATAAACAACCAACGAGCTGCAGGACAACTGGCCAAGAATTCGCCGCCAAACAAAGCCAAGTGGCAGAGCTGAACAAAAAAAATGGAGAGGCAACTGTAACGCAGTCAACAAGGACACTGTCATAACTTTTTTAATGTCCTGGACAGGGGCGGTCGGACAGCTGACAGTAGATAAATTCTAAGCAAGCAACTTTTGCAGCCAACTTGCACTGACATCTCTCCCTGACAAATCGCAAAGTGCACCCGAGTCAGCCAAAAAGTGCTCGGAGTTGGCCGAAATCAGCTGCAAAAAGTGCTTAAGATTTCCTTTTGGCCCGCCGGCGAATCGCATAAATCTTCCCCGAGCTACTTAATTTTTCAGCTTGAACTACATATAACTTTGGTATCGTTCCACGGTATATTTTATTGGTTTACTCGGCTGGGGAGAGGGAGCAATGCAATGCAATGGCCCCTCGAAATTGACAGTTGACACAGTTGGCAAAGTTTGACAGGCAAACAAAGCCAACAAAACTGAACTGAAACCGATGTTCGGCTGAACTGAATTGCCAGTTGCATAAATGATTTCCTCTGTGTGCACTCAAAAATAGGTTTCATTTAGATATTGAAACGGTTTCTTGCATAAAGTAGGAGCTGAGATCGTTGAGTAATAAAGAAGTCTAAGCAGCGCCAGTGAAAGAAGATAAATTAGACAAGTAGCTAACTAAAACAATCACTAATTTAAGCTTAAAATTTAATAGAATTTATGTAAACGCTTGGGTGATAAAATATGAAAGGGACACAATTTTCCTTTATTTATATATGTTAATTATAGAATGACATTACACAAACAATAGGCGTATAAATATTTGTTCTGTCTGCTTTTTCCTACTCCAAATAAATGCAAATGCTCATATTCCAATTACCTGTTTTGTAAATTAAAACACAATTATAATTCCATCTATTGGTTAAAGAGCATTAAATTTATCTAAATGGTTTCATATACTTATATCGGGAAATTATTGTGAAATGACAGACAGGCTAATTAAAAATTAAAAATGTATCGACTGTGGGTTACTTAATTAACAGTTTGATTGATTGGTCTTATTGTATTACTGAAATAATCGTGCCAGAATGTCATGACAAGCACTCACCTCGGATTGATGGACTGCTTTTCAACCAAAAATCACGCACGCTATAATTACAAAATGCAGACAAATGCAGCCTGTATTTGTATTTATTTATTTTAATTACTGGAACAAATATTGTGGCCGGCTGGCTTATTATTTTGCATTTTGTGCTGCGCCAGCGAACTAGGGGAATCACACAGGAATAGAGGCTGTCGAGCAAAGCCAGGATTTGCATTTGCATTTCAATTTAAATAGTGTGTGACAATGCCTGCACAAAAGCAATCCATCAAGCGAGGGTGAATCGGGTCAACATGCAGGAATCTATAATAAATAAGAATATTATTGCATATTATTTCAGGAAATTACAATTTGTGCAAACATAGCTGCCTAGTTGAGGAGCTTTTACCGCAGAAAATGTATTGAGAAAAGTCTCTATCTCTATTTAATATAAGAATTTATATTTAGAAATAACTAAACATAGAAAAACATATAAGGGTGAAGGATTCCTCAATAGTAATAAATTCTAGTGACTTCATCTTTATAAATTAATAATTACTGTAATGAAACCCTATTTAATATATATAAATATTCTTTAGTAGGTTTAAAGTCCCTTCAAGACCCCAAAGCATTTGAGTTATTTTGATGAGAAAAAAGAGATCTGCCTCGGTGCCAAAGATCTTTGAGTTATTTGAGCCAAAATGGCTGACAGGGAACACCTGAACATTAACCATAAAGATGCTGCTGCTGCCTGGATGGATGCTGTTGTCATTAGCATCGAAAGAAATAAAATATAATTTATTATCAGCCGGTTGTCACAGCGACGATTGCCAATTGGGTGTCGATGCGAAATTATTAATTTTCTCGCATGGCTCCGGGGCCCTTCTCCACGGAGCTGCTGCCATTGGGCTTTTCCTTTCCCGGCCGGCGGCGTGTGAATGCGATGGAATGCCAGTTTAGTGCCTCGGGCTTCCTTTTCCTGCGAAGGCATCATTACGATAACAATCGCGGCTAAACGGCAGCCGACCGTCTCGGTCTTCATTTAAGATTCCTGGCGTTGCTTAATAATGCAAGATTCATGTCGATATGTCAATGCGTTTGCGCGCAATCGATCATTTTGGCGAGAGGAGTCGCTGGACCTGGACCTGGACCTGGACCTGGGACCTGGTCCTCGACTTGCAGTTGAAGCTGGAAGACCCCAACCCCTCCAGGGGCCTGTCCTTGTTTGACATAATGTCGCCAGATTAACAGCGGCGATAAACCGGCAGACAGTTGTTTAGTTCGGAGGCATTATCTTGGCCGAGTTGGCAATTTTATGGGCCGGCTTATTACACGATTTGGTCACGGCTAACAATACATCACGCAGTGATAGCGATAAGGCCGAAGGCTCAGACTGCGAACAGGTCACAGCGAAACTTATCAATTAAGCAGTTGGTGATCTCTCATTACAAGAGCGCTACTGTCAAATATCCCATAATTTATAGTATTCCACGATCGTTCCACCGGCGATCAATCGAGCATCGACCAGCGACCAGCGACCAGTACGTCAACTTCTCGGCGAGGAGCATTGATTTATGCCAGCCCGTCCAGCACCAGTTTTTGTGGCCGTCGACAGAGTTGTCATAAGGACGGCGGCGAACAACTCGCCGACGGGACGAACCCTTTTGCAGCGTTTTATTGGTATTTTATGATAATATTCCCCGCCAGCCAGCCAAAGTATTTCCAAATGGAGGAGAGACCCTTCCGCGGGATCTACGCCCCGAGCATGTCTATTTCCCATCCATCATCGGTCGCCGCGATAATACGATTATTTCCCCGGATATTTATTGAACACTCTCATTGCTATGCGGGGAATACGAGTGTACAAAGCCCTCGCAGCATTATTTTCGAGGTGTCAAAACATAATTATGGATCAGACCATTGGTTATTTTTCCCATTTTCGTAGTTTCTCTCGTGCATTATGCAAATCGCCGGTACGCTTCATATTTAATTTGGATTTTTCAACATTTGTCCGATCCCCAGGTAATTGTGGGAAGCATTCGGCGGAGGTGTGATGTGTTTACTAAACAGTTTAATTGACAAAATCCGATTTGCTGAGGGCTCATCATAAATATGCAATTGGATGCTAATCGTGCTGAGTTATTTAATTTTTAATATATTTACCTGGGTTTCTGTTTAGGTAAGTCTGTCAGGAAAATCATTAAAAATATATATAAAATATAAAGCCTCAAAAGAACTCCTGTATATAGTAAAGATTAATTAAATAATACTTTAAAAGGCTAGAAAAATTTGAGATATTTATCCCTGAAACTTTAACGAGTCCCAATAGCCCCCATAAATCATAACCACAAAAACGATCCTGGGAAATGAGTTCTACCCACTCTTATTACACTTTCAATCTAACTCACTGGCTCATTGCTCCGACTTAGCTAAAGCGTCCATTAAATGTCATTTGCAAGGCGCGAACCATTTTTTCTTTTTTTTCTGCCTTTCCTGGCTGGTTTAGAGCGTTTTTGGTGGCAATCAGAGAATGTTTCGCATATAAATTCACACATAAAAATTTTGGACCCGCTTAGCCGCTGACAAGGCTCGAATGTGGCATAAATTTCAACCCGCTCGCTGGGCGTGTGGAGTTCTCTGGTTTTTTTTTCGCAAGACATTTATTATATTTCAAACAAAGGCCCCAAAGAGCGAAACGATTGCAATATTGCTCGCATGAAACGCCGGTTCGCCAACTGCTGGCGACAATTGCAAATGAAATATAATTTTAATATTTTACAGACATGCTGGCTGGCACACACGCGGCCTTAGAATTTTCGACTGGCAGCATTATGAATGCCAGCCGGCTTCTTACTTTTGAATGCTGAATTCATATATGACAACTCTTTATTTTTTTTTCACGTTTCTTTTTTGGTAATTTATGATGGAAATTAATATGCACCCATGGGCACCTTTTGGGTAGGGCAAATCGCAGGCTGACGCGGGTGATTAGTGAATAAATGTGGAAATTATGCAAACGATTCGTACAAAAATTCTGAAATTAATACGCCAATGATACGCCTAAAAAAAATTTGTCAACACGTCGCAGTTTTGACACTTGGCCAAGGAGGTGACAGAACTGAGCTTGGGTCACGTTTAAAAGGGTCTATTGCCCAATTGGGGTTATGGTTACACAGCTGCTGATATTGAGAATGTTGAAAATTTTGATGGGTGATCGAAATAGCTACACAAGCCGGCAATTGAATTTTTTTCAATTGCGTTACGTGTTTTCTATTTTATTTACAAATATTCAGGGTTTCTTTTGATCAATCCAGAAGAATTGATAATGGATTTTGTTGGGCCCTATAAAGCTATAACGAAGTTACATCTAAGCAAGAAATGCATTTCTTATGTAAAAATTTCTCAATGTAATATAATTCAAAACAGATAAGGATTTATTATACGAAAAATGCTGCAACCTGATGTGGCTTTTAGTTGTTTACAACATACCCCTAAATGACCAGGAAGATGGGAAGCAATTAAACATATTTAAATCATAAACTTTGCCTTAACTTTTTACCCGAGGCATTTGTCCAATAAAGTGTTAAGTCATTAAATGATAAATGATATTACAAATTATTTAGCATTTTACAAGCTTCGAGAGCCATATAAGAAGGGATTAAGGGCATGAAAAGGTGTACAAGTTTGATTACATTGTAAAATGTAAATTTGTTAAAAAATCTAAATAAAAATATTAAAAAACCCAGCTCATTCCCATAAAAAAAAAACTTGATACAGTATGCTTTTTGTAAAAAAACCTTTTTAAAATATTTCTATATAAGATATTTAATTTATTTTGGACTATTCAGTTTTCCCTTTAAATTAATTTAGCTTCGTCTTAGGCTGCATTTCGAAGGAAATCAAATTATCCATTATTTTTGGGCATCCGATTTGTTTATCTGGAACTCAGGCATCTATTGGCCCGACGAATGGCTCCGCAAATGGGTATTCACTGCCGAGGTTTGGCCGGCAGTTCCACCTGATTGGCATATGTTATTGGGGCCGATTAACTGTTCGTTTACCCTAGATAATGGGGGCCATAAATTCGCCGTCGATTTCGGGACCAGCTCACTTTCACTTCGCCATGTTCCGCCTGTTTGGTGGTAAATGCCAAACGGCCAGCGAGATTTTCATTTTCTATCAGCACCAGCGCTCCGCTCCGAGTAGTACTCCGAGGGACACCTGATCAGATGGCCATTAGCCGACACCTGTCGACGTTTCGAGCGTTTCTTAACACGTCACTGCAGCCCGCCGAATGGAGATCAATTAATTTGACATGCAAGCGGGACTGGGACGCGGAAAAGGGTAACGAAAGCCAATAAAATGCCGTAATCCTTTCACTTTCCAGCCAGGCAGCCGCAAATAAATCTGTATCTGCCTCGGGGGCCTCGGCACTCAAAGATCTGAGCACAGCGATTACCCCACTCGGATGATGGCGACGTCGATGATGATGATGATGATGATGGCTGGGAATCGCGGAAAATGTGGCAAGCTGCGGGGGCGGCGGATCAGCCGGCGGATCAATCAAATGCCAGTTGCGGCAATTTTCGGTAGCAAATAAATTCGGATTCAAGCGGAGAGCACGCAACGCGGGAGGAGGAAAAATGCGGCTGATAAATCGCTGGATATTCAATTAAAGTGCGCGCTTAGTGGAAAATTCAGCAGTCGGGCTAGTTTATAATTGTATTTGCCAATTGCATTGCCAATAATTTTGCCGCACACGCTTCCCCTTGCCCGCTCAGGTGCTCTTGAAACTGCAGCACAGTAAGTGCACACGAAAAAATAGATATTCAAAGTTAATTATGAAAAATTCACATTATTTACAAATTAAAATAAATGTTGAGCATAGAAATTCTCAAAAACGTAATAAAATTCTCAATATGAGTATTTATGTTCTTAAAAATTGTACTCAAACTGAGTAAAAATCATCTCAAAGAATGAACAAAATGACTCGGTCTTTATGTGAGTACATATTTACTCATCTTGAGTCGATTTTTCCTTAAAAATTCTCTCTGTGCAGAAATCTACTTTAAATTATAATAAATTCTAAAGAATAATATAATTAATATAGATCAATATTTCATTTAATACTCTAGCTTAAAAGAATGTATTAATTATATTTAAATTAAGAATGTTGGGGTGTTTATTTTAACTGAGAATAAATTTTATGCTTAGATATTAGTTTGAAAATATTCCCCTTGTTTTTTCAGTGCTTGAATTTTTGTGCGTTTTATGCTCATGTGGGTCAACGCGGCGAATGCGCAATTTTCTTTGGCCAAATCATAGCTACAACATGGAACATGGCATATGCGATAGGCATTTATATGTTATTACCCGACAGTCCAGTCCGGTTCTAGTTTTTGTCAGTCGATCGCCGTGCAGACAGAAACATTTGTAAAACATTTTAATAACCATTGACAATAACAATAATGGCAATGTTGCAGCTGCTTGGGAATTGAATTTTTGAATTTTTGAATTTCCATTGGGATTTTATTTGTTATTGTTTGAAATAGAAAACAAAGAGCATTATAAATAATGGGATTGGCTAAGAAAATATTGGGATATTGAATATTAACAATAATTATAATCATAAGAAACCCTCTAAATTTAATTTACTGAAGCATAATCTAATACTTATCTTAAGTACCTATTTTTCCCTAACCACACTCATCATTAAAAGGCAATCTAAGTGCAAGTTTAGTACGAGGACTCTTGGATGGCACACTCAGCCCGGAGTAGCTCATTAGCCTTACTGCGTCTAACCCGCTCCTTGGCTTGGCTCACTGCGGAACTTGTGGCTCTTGATAATGTTACGAAGATGTTTTATTACTTCCACCTATGCCAACAATTAACATAAGAATTTCGACTGCTCCGGCTGCAGGAAGAACTGCCAGACAAACGAAACTTTGCCATGTCAGACACGCACGGCCACAGACATATATATATATATATGCAGTACCCTTAGTACACATATCCTTCCTCCTAGCTGGGGTCCATTTACATACACATCTGCAGGGTCCTCTCCGCTTTTCACTTTCCCATCCGCTTGCGGGAAATTTGTCAAGAAACACAATGCCAGGCAGGGACTTCAGTCCATGGAGTTTTGAGTTACATCATTTTGCGGATTCCTCGAGTTCTCGAGTGGCGTGGCTCCTGTGCCCGGACCAGTGCCGGTGCACTTGTGGTTCCTCATTAACTTGGCTTGCCAGCAGGTGCAATCAATTTGAGGGCGAGAGACCCCGCAAAGCATCTGGGCAATTGCCAATCAATTTGCATCCAATCAATAATTGCAACTTCAATTAGGCAAAACAAAAACTCTGATTTTTCCCTCGACAAACAATTGCCAATTACGACGGAGCCAGAGCCAATGAAAAAGAGTGCGGGGGTCTGCGGGGGGTACTTGGACGATTAATGCGAAAATTTCAATTGGCTAAAACCGACGAATATTTAACGAGTTCACCGCCAACGATATTTGAGTCGTAACTGTAACTCATGTGAGGCAAGCGTTTCACGGATCTCCGACGGAGGTGGGTCACACCGGACAAAAAAAGTCAAAGAAAAATATAGCTGATCGAATTTTGGATGCACTTTGAATGAGTAATTGCCTGGAAATAGGTGCGAAAATATATTAGGGGTATTAGGTAGGGAAATTAAAATATCTCGACATTTTGTAGAACTTTATAAAAATACTAATTTAAAGTTATTTATTTGTGTTATTTATCTGAACTATCGCCAAGTGCCAGTAGCTGTATTTTAATAAGCTATTTCTTATCAGCATTTAATTCCATTCTCAGAATAATAAAGTCTATAGATTTATATATAACTTATCTCCACCAACAACCAAGTCAAAGTTCTTTAAATTTATAAACCTGATAAGGCATTTATAAAAGCTGTTACTAACTAGAACAGAAGTAAGCGGAAACCACGAACGCAATACCTTTTTAGGCCCACAAATGGCCACAAATTAATGTTAATATTTATTTCTAGTCTATCGCACATTCCTGGGCCATCGGACATTACACAAATGTCATTCCACAAATCAAGTTTATAGGCTCTAAACAAGAATATCCCTGTCACGATTCCGGCGCTGACAAATCAACTGAGAAAACGTCGGTGCCTGCCTGGCCTGACTCAGTTTGGATCGGTTGCAGGCAAATATTTTTTATGGCCGGCAGCATAATGGAAAACCCGAAACCGTTGATGAAAAACAAAGGCAGCAGCAGCAACAAAAAAGAATACTTTTGTTTTTGGCCAAAAACATTGCTCGAAGCTGGCCGATGTTGCTGGGGCTTTTGTGCCGGCTTGGTATTTGTATTTTTATTTGTATTTGCGCTAGTTATAATTGGCATTTTAGAACGTCAAGGTGAAGCTCTGGGTTCAGAGTCGTTTCTCGTGTTCCCCTGCATTTCCATTTCAGAGTTTTGCAAAATTTTCAGCCCAGCTTTATATTCCTATATTTTTTCTAGTCCCCTCGTCTGGCCTGTCTGTCGGTCTCTCTCATTGTTTGCTATTTCTATTTCTGTGTCTATTTCGAGTGCTTTTTTGGGTGGTCCCGGGGCCATTCAGGGGGTTAAGCTGCCAGTCGCATTATTGTGGCAAATGGGAAAAGCAACTGGGGCGTGGCTGTGGCAATTTGCATTGCATTATGTAATTAGACAAAGGCGGCAATGGCCATGCGCCGCCTCCGGGTCGCCGTATAATGGGCCTTCATTATGTCCGCACCGATCCGCCACAGGAATCCGCTGCGGACTCCGAGTCTGAGTCGGTGTCGGAGTCCAGTTCATCTTGGCGGCGGCATCTCCTTCTCATCGCATCGCCACATGTGCTCCGCACGCAGGTCCCGCCGCCACCGCGTCTTAACCCACTGAGTGCCGTGGCCATGCATCATAATCAGCGGCGTTGATGGGCCGCTGCGGCTGCTACACTGCGCGAAATGGCCGCTCAGTTAACACCTCTCAGCGCCTCTGAGGCCGCTCCATGATTTCTTACTTTGCCGCGGACTTCAAGCTGTGCTCCGGCTGCATCTTGGCCAACGTTGGCCATTGGCCCGCAGGCGGGAGCGTTTGCAAGCCGCCGCTGTCTTGGTTGCGCGCATGCGCACGCTGCGATCGCGATAGTCGGAGGAGTCCAGTCCGAGTCCAGAGATCTGCAGCCAAAATGATTAATAGCGACCTTGGAATGCTCTCAAATTATTTAAAACCTAATAAAAAAAGCATTTTCGAGTAGTAATAATTACAAATAGTAAACAGGAATGGCAGAGAGTAAGTTTCTGGTACGAAAACTCATTAGTCTAAGTCTGCTTTTACTTCTTCTTTTTATAATTAAAATACCACATTAATAATTATTTATTATTTTAATTATTTCTCAATTTGTTTAGCTTAAACAATTTATTTCCTTAATATATGCTTTCTTCTTAGCCATTTCTTTTATGCATTTTTCCTCTTCAAATCTCCTTTTTCTCTCATAAACTCATAAAAGAGTCATTCGCATTCTTGTATGCCTTTGATTATTAGATTTAAAGAGGGTATTTGCTGGCAAAAGCCATAAACTACAGTTTTCAGTTGGTGTTGGGCTACAGCAACCGTTCTCATCCCACATTCATGGCCCACGTCCACGTTCGCGTCTTGGCCACGTTTTCGCTTCAAGTTCAAGGCGTTTGAACTCTTGACATTTGGCAGGCGGCTCTCGTTGCCGGGGTCTCGTAAATGTAACAACTCGATTAGCGCGAAATACTCAGCCGGCGGCTTAATGCAAACTGGAGCGTTAGAGAGGGGGAGGAGTTGTACCGAGCTCTATCTGAATCTGCCGGAGGAGGAGGTGGAGGTTGAGGATGGGAAGGAGGCCTCAGCATTAACGGCACGTTCACGTCGAGTTGGCACTTTTCTCCCGCTCTAATTGGCCTGGCCTTTTCCTGAACCAAAACGAGCTCGGCTTTTACTGCATATTGGAGAGAGTTCTATGCTGTCTGCCGGCTATATGCTATATGCTATATCCGATATGTATGTGGCATTTGCCGTTGTGATGCGCTTATGACGCTCGAGTCGAGTCCGGGAATGCCACTCGAGTGCCGGACCCCAGCCAAAAATGCACAGCCGCAATCGAAATTTCCGTGCTCAGGCGGACCACGTCGAGAAAATCCTTCTTAAAATCAGTTTGTTGTAGAATTTTATACTTTAATAAATGCGAACATTCAGAAGAATATCTAATAGTCTATAATTTTCTTCAAATCAATAGATACAATAGTAAGATTCTTTACCTAATTTCTTTAGCAATTTTATTCAATTGAAAGCTTCCTATATCTGTGAATTTTTCCGCGTGTAATGCCGTTGTTGTATTTGGATTGTTCACCTGGCTGATTGCTGCACTCGGCCAAATAACAGGATTACACTGCGACCCATGTTAGTTGCCGCTTTTTCGGCCGTCCAAACAAGTGGGCGAGGAAAGCCTATTGTTCGCCGGATCGCCAGCTGAGGTGGCGGGGCACGCAGCAAATAAAAATCCTTTATGCATATGTACGTGCGGTTCCTGGTGCTCCTTCTCCCTGCCAGTGAAGTGGCGGCTCCTCGAGCGAATTGTTCCGGGGGATATGCCAATGGAATTGCCAAGTGGTTCGATGCGAACAGGTATTCTCTGCGGGCGTTGATGACTTTCGCCAAGGGTTAAGCTGTTCATTTCGGCTGTAAATGAAGTTCGGTGAGTTTCGGAAAATTTCCAATTATCTTGTTACTTTCCAAAGGGGTTTTCTAGAGCCTTTAAAACTGAAGAAAGGAATAAAACTTAATCGTAAATTATAATTGATTTATTTCCTATTATTTCGTTGAGTTTACGAAACAACTCGCAACTAAAGGCTGTCGTCAGTTGGTTGTGCAACATCTAGATAGCAGAATACAGGTAGCTAGACCAGATAGAGGGGGTAGACACCTACGCCAGGGGCCGCCCAAGCCGAGTTAATTGTCTCGACTTACTCCCAGGCCAGGTGGAGGCAGGGGAGAGCAGGCCAGGGACCACTACATCATCTGGAGTAGCTGGCGGAGCTGAAGCAGGAGCAAGCCGGATCGGCGGAGACTAAGTTATGACGGAGAGCGTCCCCGGTGCGGACTAATTTCGTAAACGTGGCCAATCAACGCGGGACGAGAGGCGGGTGAGGAGTCGAGAGAGGGATCAGGACGTGGCCAGTAGCCTGAAAAGCCATTTGCAAATTAACTCGGGGCTAGACTAGGCAGCAACTAAATTGTATTTAAAGTCGCTGCAACTGGCTCACTGACTGGCTGACTGGCTGACTGCCTCAGTGGCTGGGCAGCGAATTAAATCACGTACTAGATTAAAAATTGCCCATGAAATTATTAATTTCTCAACAGGAGAAACCCGTTTTGGCCAGGAGTCCCGGCCGCAGCTTTGTCACTTCATAAATCGCCGCCGAACGCAACTGAAATCGGAGCCCGCATGGGGGGGGAGAAAGAGATATATATTTATGCAATTGTCAGCAGGTCTCAAGCTGCGCCCCATTTCAATAAAAATCAATCAGGGAAATTTATAGAACACCACTCAGCCGCCGGACAGCTGTTTAACACGGATCGGAGGAAATCCCCCTTGAACCACCAAGGGCCACGCCTCACTCTCCGTACGCCTGTCACCGCGTAGGTGTTATGCAATGCATTCGAGAGACGCCAAGAAACAAAGGCCCCTGCCCTGACTCCCGAGTCCGGATCCCAGCTGGTGGTCTCCAGGAGATCTGACTGGGACTGACTCACACCTGGCGGAGAACCGTTTAACCCACGAGCCTCCAATCCATTTTGTTTGCAGCACACAAATATTTATTTATATTCATATCTGGCGCATGCATATTGGCCGAGGCCTGTCACAAATGCAGTGCAGGCCCAGGCCCCCCCGATATTGATTTATCATATTTCCCGAACGCTGCAATTGACAGGCCAGCGAGTTGGGCACTTATTGTTCTTCCAACTGCAGGTTTCGGGTGGGAAATTCCAAGGGGAGGTCACCCGATAACGCTTAATTGGTTGAAGACAGAGGCAATCTTTGCAGAGGGACCAAAAGGAAACGACAAATAAAGCGAATCGTTGGCGGAATCAGGTCAATATTCAGGGTATTGTATTTCGTAGGTTAACTACTTGTTATTAATAAGGAAATATTGGATTTAATATTAAGTGATTCATTCCGAATTTTAAAGATGTAATTGAGCTATATTGTTACTGCGATAAAATAACTTATGTCTGCATAAGTCTTACTATAAGTATCTGTTATCTATATTCAATCAAATTTGTAGGTTTTAAGGAAGGCTCATTAATATATGAGTTTTCTGGTTAGAGGAATAAAAACGGAATAGGAAAATTCATAGGAGTTTGTCTAAAATTCCCAAGTGCTAATTCCTTGACATATTTTTTTAGTAAAACCAATATTTCCATTATGCAAACGTTAATCAAGTAACTTGTTCAGTTCTTAGATTTTACTTGAATTATATAACTTAAGTCTGCACTATAAGTAAAAATAATGTATAGTATTTTATTTTAATTTCAATAAAAAAGGATAAGTTATAAAAAATAAATCATATAAGTATAACAAAATGTCAACATTACTAGGTGATTTTATAAGAGGTTTTATAAAGGTTTTAAGTTTTATTTTCAACGTAAGTTTCATACGTCATAAAGACAAATTCGGCGGAGATAAAATCCAAGTAAAATCACTTTTAGACCCTCTCTTCATTTAGATTTCATTTCTTACAATTAACATTTAAAATACTTTTTTAAGAAATAAACAACTGCTTGTTCTCAGCTTTAAACGCACGTTTATTGCCTTCCATTATATGCAGTTAGCCAACTGGCTTCACACATTTAATTGAATAAAACAAGATCATAAACTCACTTAATTATCATATGGCAATAATTCCGCCCCATCACGATATGCGGCAGTCGTGTCAGCAATAAGTCTCCGTCGCCGATCACACCGCGTCGGACAATGCAGCGAGGTATTAATAACGTTTTATGGCCAATGCTGGAAACAATAAAAAATTTGTCAAATTGCCACTGTGCGCGACGACAATTGCTGGCCATTTAATGCGATTGGCAAATTGCATTTCCAATTACGAACAAACAAAAAAAGCTGCAACCGAGTTGCGAGTGCCGCGTGGCGAGTGGCGAATGGCGGGTGTGGCCGAGACTCCCGCAGCGCGTTGGCGGCATATTGATCTGGCAGTCACCTTTAACGGCCAGTAATCCATTTTCCGGGTCCCAGATCCATAGATCCTTGCCCACTTAACCCAGAAGCCAGAAACCAGAAACCAAAAAAAGTGGCCCCGCTTTCGCTTTCCGGGGGCGCATAATGAAAACATTCCACAAACCAATTCAATATTTCCGCTGCGAAGGCGAAAATTCGGAACCCTGGCCATTTGCAGGCTTTTATCTCCGTCCTGGCCATTTTCAATTTACGAAATACGAAAATTCGGGGAAAATGTGCGTTTTACCCATCAGTTAGCAGTCCCCTTTCCGCCATCAGCTCATCTAAAATGCACATGATAGGGGTACGGCTTCATGTTTGGAATTCGTTATCAATGCGACCCACTGTCCACGGGTAAGGGCCCTCTCCATAATGGTTGGCTGACCAGTTGGCCAGTTACCAGTTGCCGGTTGCCAGTCGGGCATAAATTGTTTAAAGGCAGCGATAAAAATCGAGCCCACAGCCAACGACCCACTATTAATTAGAGCAGCCTCCGACTCTGCGAGTCAAATTATGGCGCAACAAATGACCAGCAAATGTGATAGCAGCAGCTGGCTATGACCGCAATGAAACGTGGATTGTGGAGCATGGAGCATGGAGCACCGACTCCCTGGGACATGGAACTGACCCACTGCCACCCCCCACAAAGTGACACACTCGGCGGAATGGGGAGATCACGGAGGTGCCGCTGCAACTGGAGCCGGAGATGGAGCTGGTGATGGAGAAGGAGAAGGAGAACATGACGCAGAGCTGCGGACACCTAGAGGGACAATTGCAAATTGTTACTCTACATACTAGAGAGTCTCTTTGCTATGAAAAGAAAGAAAGAAAGGGTTGAAAAGGGTACGGAGATACCAGGAGAAAATTAAGATGGTTCGTATATTTAGTAGACAACATTTTAACGGAATAAGAAAAGTATAGCCTAGAATCCAACATAAACTAATTTTTAAATTATAGGTTTCCTTCAAAAAAATCTTATAAATTAAATTTATTATTATATTATTCTATTTAGAGAGTAAATTCCATCTTAAAGTTAGAGTATCTTTCTATAGACCCCCCTGTTAGTTTTCCTTACAACATTAACTGTTTGCTTGGCGCCTTTCAATTTCATATTGCACTGCCGTGGGTCCTTCCGTAATTAAACTGGAGCCTGTGCTCCTTGCTGGTAATTTCGTGGTCCACAGTCTGAACTTATTTAAAGTGGCTGTTTTGTTTCGTTTCGTTTTCGATTTATACACCGCCCAGCCCCGGCTCTTGGCTGGGTTTGTCACTCGGAGCCTCGGCCAGCAATTTGCATATCAGTTGTCTTGGTCTGGGGTCTTGCGATAGCTGGGCCATGTCCACCTCCAAGTCCACAGCCATAGCCACATCCACGGCGCTGTCTGTCGCTGCCCAGTTGCCAACTCCCAACTGCCAACTGCCAACTGCCGCCTGCCCATTGTCGTTTGAGCCGGCCATATTTTTGGGCCAAGTTTATTGTGGGCCCGTTGGTCCGCCGACTAGGACGGAAAGTCCAAGGGACAGATTGGCCGGCTGAAAAGCGCTAAATGGAAACTGCAAGACTCCAGAGACTGAGCGGATCTGTTACGCATAATTTCAGAACGGAGAACTACCATAAGTGGAGTTTATGGATCATGGGGTAGAGTTGGCCATGTCTTCGATATGCTAAGAATATAAATAATTAACTGGTTAACTTGTACTTTGTTTAATATTTTAGCTTGTTATCTTGGCAGAGATTTAATTTAACTGTCACCTTGTCAGTGATCTCAAAGTGCATTCCGATTTCGTTGCAGAATTCCGCAGACTTTTACAGCCAGCTCATTTTTCTTGTCAACAGCAGTGGGAAAAAAAAGAGCGACTTGCCTCATTGTCACTTTTGCCGCTTTGACACATAATTCTCGGTTACATAAATCGCATAACTGTGTCATGTCCGAACCCAGTGGCCCAAAGTCCTTGGCCAAACTTCGCACGCAACGCGCAGTTGTTGATTGTGGCTGAGATGCTGATTCCGCCGCCGCCGCGACCGAGTCCCCACTGTTGCCGAGATGCTGAATAGCTAAGCACGTAACCGTCTGCGCGTGACTAAAATGCGTGTCACACTTTGGGTGCACTCAGAAAAATACTGAGTGCGAAATGGTTTTAAAATTGAAGCCATTCAAAAATGAGTAATAGTTAATTATATTTTATATTATTCTTTATAATAGTAATTAATGATGTTTTTGGTATTTGGCATGAATAAGATTCTAAGAAAGTTTATAAGAGATCCCAAGTGCGAGTTCCTGTTCACTATTTTTAGCTATTTATTAATTGATTATATTTGTCTGTAATAAAGTGAGATTTATTAATATATAGAGATTTCGGTAGAAGGTATTAAAAAGATAATACGAGTTTTTAAAATAGTGTCCTAAAAGTCCTAAGTGCAAATTCGCTTCAAATTTTTGTGTATTCAACAATATTAGTAGGTTTTAGCATAGGCTCATTAGTTTAAAAGGTTTTGGTTTCAGGAATAAAAAAAGGTAATAGGAAAGTTTATAAGACTGTGCTTAAAATTCCCAAGTGGAAATTACATGACTTATTTTCTGGATAAAAAAGATATTCCTGTCCTGGATAATTATATTCAAGATAAGCACAAGAAATAAAAAGTAACGAGAAAGAAAGCTAACTTCGGTAAACCGAAGTTTATATACCCTTGCAGTCAGCAATTGGATCATTGAAAATCGATCCAATTTGGTAATGTAAAAAAAAATGTCAAATTATGTAAATTTTGTAAATTTTACATTTTACATGTAGAATTTTACATTTTCATATAAATCGACCGATCCCTTCTATGGCAGCTATGTGATATAGTTGTCCGATTTTAATGAAATTAAAACCGTAATTCTAGAACTATAAAAAACGACTATATCTCGAAATTTATAGAAATTCGTTGAAAAACAGAGAAATTAAAATTTTGTACATTAATTTCGCCATCATTCCTATGGCAGCTATAGGATATATTGGTCCGATTTCTGCCGTTCCGACATATATACTGCGTGCTAAAGAAATATGACTATGCTGAAAATTTCAGCCCGATAGCTCAAAAACTGAGAGACTAGTTCGCGTAGAAACCGACAGACAGACAGACAGACGGACAGACACACGGACAGACAGACGGACAGACAGACGGACAGACAGTCGGACAGACAGACGGACAGACAGACGGACAGACAGACAGACGGACATGGCTAGATCGACTCGGCTGGTGATGCTGATCAAGAATATATACACTTTATGGGGTCTGAGATGCCTCCTTCACTGCGTTGCAAATATCATGGCAAAATTATAATACCCTCTGCAAGGGTATAAAAATACCATTACTTCTTAATCTTTAATTTGTATAAAACCCTAATTTTATAAAATCCTTTTTTTTTTTCTAATAAAATTTAGAATTGTTTTAAGCCGCATTTTCTTCGTGTGTTGCGATTTGGTATTTTTTGTTTGTTATTTCTTTGATTTTGAGAACTCCTCCCCGCCAAATTGCTACGAGCTGACCTGGCCCTGAGATTGAGTGCTCCGCCGAGAGGAGCTGCACTTTCTTCGAGCGTTGGCCTTTGGCTTTTATTATGTTAATTCCGTACCCCATTGTTTCGGGCACGCATATCACTTTATTACGGGAGATGGATGCGGATCTGGCCACTGAAGAAGGTCTCTCATTTGCATGGCGGCTTCTGCCATTTTTGGTCAAGTCGAGGCGAGTCGGATCCCAGCTTCGACTGTATGCAAATGTGCTTTTTGTTTGTCGGGCTCCACTGCAACTCAACTCGAGCAGTAAGTCAAATCACAACGACCCCGGAGGAGCGGCACTGGGGGACTGCGAGGAGGTGCTGGACAGGATAAGGGTAAGTTTCGAGCTGGCTGCCTTTGTGCTGTCAACGGCGAGAGCAATCATCAATAAAGCAGGTTCCACGGGGAGTGGACAGGGGCTGGGTCTGGGCCACACGAATGCGAGGGGAACTGGGTCCGGTGTGCCCGCTCCACATGGCCCACAAAACAATGTTGAAATCAAAAGCAAAACCATTAGCACAAAACCCACGACAGCAACAGAAACAACCAGAGGTTGCAGACGAGAATCGAGGTGGTAGGTCGAAGTTCAGATGCTCTTAAAGTGCTTAGGAAATAGTGCAACCATTAAGAAAAATATATATTATAATCTCCAGTGCTTTAAAGTCTTTTATATATTTTTTTAAAGGGATAGGCAATAAATAAACTAAATTAGATAAACTTAAAAAATGCCTATTGCTTCAATTTAGATGAATATATTTATATTCTTAGCTTTACGTTATTTGTATAGTTCTTCCAAAGAAATAATTTAAAATTAAATGTGTCTTAAATAAAGTTTTCCGATTCCCTGCACTTCTTTTAATCAATATTCTCTTTAAACTTGGTCAAAGAATGCAATGACTTAAAGATAATTTTATTTGTTCCATCAACAAACTGCAAGACTGAACATTGCGGGAGTGACAGAGAGATAAAAAATAGAGGGAGAGAAGGAGAGAAAACTAAAACTTTACATACTTTGGCGGCAATATTGAACATTTGTTTTCATTCAGCGGAAAAGTTGCATTGAAAAGCCAAACCGAAGGCAGCCAAAGTGATTGATGTCGTTGTGCGCTGTGTGCCAATAAATTATCAGGCAAAATTGTTGGCCGACCAACCAACAGACCAACCGAGCGAGCGATGGATCGACCATATGCTCGACTGGTCGAGTTAATGATTTGGCAATAATTTAACATTCGGAGAGCCCGCCGAAACATTTAAGTGGCAGGCGGAAAATTGCACAGCGAATTCCTTGCACTTATGACTAATGCGACTGCGAGTTCCCAGTCCCGAGTCCGAATCCGACTCGATCCCGAGGCAATTACAAGTTGCTGTGGCAAGCGGCAACAACTACAAATCAATTAAAAGCTCGCCCGGCTTTGGCTTCGGCTTCGGCTCCTATCGCCATCCAACGCCCACCAGGCCCAGGCCCAGCATCGAGTTCAAAGTGTTCACAGGAAAATCTTGCAGTTTTCCTGGCTCTTTGTACTCACTCTGGGTCGGTCGTCCGTCGGGAGAATTACACGATTTACGATGGCGATGGGGCGACAATTGTGTCTGTTTCTCGGCTTCTCCCTCCGTGGCGAAAGGTGCGCCTGCGCAATTTTCCACAACTTCCACTCGACTCCGAAAATGAACACGAAACGCCGTTGCCTGCCTGCTTACACACAGAATAAATCCCATTCAATTGGAGGATATTTTAAGGAACCAACTGAGATTTGAAGGATCACTAATTATGCTAGAAATACCTTCCAATCGGAATTAAAGAGTTAATTTTGACGAATATTTGCAAGCTTTCATGTTATAATTTTATATTTACCATTGTAAAAGTATATTTTCTCAAAGAACCCAGTATTTTGTTCCGTCTGTACTTGGTTGCATGTCACAGCCGCTGCATTTTTCCGTTACTTTCTCGCCCGTTCGCCACATCCGCTTGGCTCTTTAGTCCCGACTGTCAGTTCGCCCAAATTGCGTATGGGATGGTATGGGATGGGATGGCCTAGGATTGGATTGGATTGGATTGGATAAAAGGTGCCATCGCGGCAGAAGTCGGTGCCTGAGATGGGGACGAGGACGAGGACTACCTCTGCCTCTGCCTGCTATCTGAGTATGTGCATCTTAATTGTCAGCTGCGGTCTGTGTTAGTGGGTAACTGGGCACACAACAACCGGGACCGAACGACCGTCATCGCATCCCAGGGACCTAGTTTGCCGCCTTGGGATGGCACAGTCACAACACAGCATCTGGCGGAGCGACAATTTAGTTGTGGCTTAGTTCATGAGCTGTCATTAATCGAGACAGCAATGATATAGTGGCGAGATATTGCCCTCCAGCCAATTACAGATGAATACAAGACCGGGAAATGGGAGAGGGGAAAGGGGTTAGGGGAAAATACAAATTTTTTTCGGCTCACAACTTTCGCATCGGGCTGATCCCTGGGAATGGGGTTGAAGTGATCAAAGAAATTGTCACTAGAACTAACAAGTTGATTGCTCGTCACAGACCTTGACTTTAGTTTCGGTGTATATCGGCATTTCCAGGAAGAGATATTTTTCTATAACTCCCTTATTTTTCTCCTCCTCTAGATTTTTATATAAAAACACTAAGGAAACCATTTAGTGTGGTTGTTATTTAAAATCCTAAAGAAATAATCTTTGAGCTGCAGGTGGACCTACTGGAGAAATAGTCGGAAGAGCAGCAGCAGCTCACCCCTTATTCCATCACTAACTCCGCCTCCCTCTGTCGATACCAATAAGATTCCCAGTTATAAGTCTTGCTCTTTGATGTGCTTTTTTATTTGAACACACCCACACCCATAAAAATAAATTCAATAATCTTTGCACTTACCATATATATGTTGCTCTTCCTTGTCGCAGGATGCCACTTACCTTATGTTGCTCTCCCTTTTCGCAGGTGGTCATCAGTCATCATTTTGAATTTGGTTCTTCATTTTCAAAAATTTAATTTTATTTTCTTGCATTCTTTATGTGTAATGGATTTCAACGGAAAACACAGAACATAAATATAAAAAAAAAAAATAGTTAAAAAATTTAAATAAGCATTTTCAAATAATATTCCATATTGGAATATATTTATGCACATCCACTTCCAGGTCTTCCAATAAGAAACACACGTAAGAAAAGAGAACAAAAAATACCGAGACATATTTGAATATCATTTTGCAAATACACCAACAAACATAAAATATGTAAAGTCCACAAAAAAAAAACCAAAAAAAAAACAATTATTGGAGAGACCTTTCCCGACTTCTTCATGAACAAGAACACTTCTATGATTTTCTTAGTAAAACATAATTTCACGATTTAAATTTATTATCAAAAACTGCCCGACTTTTTAGCTGATCAACAGGACACATTTTTCATTTTTTTTCGGTGCACATATTAGGTATTTTGTTGGATTTTACACGCACATACATACATACATTTACATATATATACACATATCTCTGGGTTGGTGGCCAACGGAGCGCTAGCTTGGCACACTGTGCAAATTCTTTGATTTCTTCTATTAAAACGCATTTTTTCAACTTAATCTTATTATCAGACACTGCGGTAACTTTTCAACTAATCGATTGAAACATTTTTCACTTTTTTCGGTGCATTAATCTGCTATTATTTAAATATTTATTGTTTGTTTCCACGGAGCGTAATTTTGACTGACTTTTCCCGACAAAAACTTTTTGAGAGAGGACTAGCGAGAGAGAGCGATTCAACTAATGGCAAGGAGGAATCAGCAACAACAACAAAGTAGGTTAGAAATCAATTCGAGGTCCTAGAGGTCCATTAAATAATAAATTAAGGACAACCCTTAATGAGCTATTATATTTCTTATCTGTTGAAAATTAAAAGCTTTTCTAATTTAGGGAGGTAGCTGGATCATTTAGGGGGACTCGACTGTTCGACATTCCTTAGTGTCATTGTTGCCATTTTAGCTTATTTCAAGCTAGATTTAGCATATTTTAAAATGAAATAGCTTTAAAAATACTTGAAATGCATATAGCTTAAAATCTGGCTTATTTCAAATTTCATTTAGCTAATTTCGGCTTAAAAAAATTTATAACAAAATATGTTTTGTTTTTCGATTGTATTATAATTTTTGATAATTTTTATTGATAATTTGGACAAAAGTCATATTTGTTGTTGGTATTTTAATAATAATCGTTAGCAAGTTTCGGTCACACTGAAATTGTGCACATGTTTGTTTTGCGTTTGTTGTTGCATCGTTTTAGAAACATGCCGAAAGTGTCGAAAGGAACAGACTATAGAGTTTTGGTCAGAAGTTTTGATGTACAATTTTGATGTACAAGGATGCTGGCCAAAACAAAGCATCCAAGCAACTGGCGTTATTTGCTTTGCATATACTTTCACTGCCATGGTCGAATGCTGCGGTTGAGAGGGTTTTCAGCCGAATGAACATGAAACAGCTTGAACGCAATATTAAGAATAAGGTTTGTTTTTGAAATTTTAAATTTTTAAAATATACTAAGTATCTTTTTAATGTTTTAGATATGGACTGCGACGTCATGGCAAATGTTGCCATGACTACCAACTTCCAACGAAATACCTCGCTTTAGTTCAATCATCCGCCAAATATATGGAATCTAATGATGAAGTTGATGAAATTATTTCTTTACTATAATAGTTATATAAATATCATATCAATATCGTATCAATAAAAGTAAAAATCAACTATTTTAATGTTTTCCATGGTTAGCTTATTTTTAGCTTTTTTTTTTTAATTTTTAACTTTTTCTAGCTTATTTTTTTCTTCAATCTAGCTTATTTTATCTCTCAAAATCTGGCAGCACTGCTTAGTGGCAGAGTCATTTTTACATCTGGCAACACTGTTGCTCGCTCTCGCTACTCTCTTAAAAAAGTTTTCGGCGTGTCTGTGAAAATAACAATAAATATTTTAAAAATAGCATATTCTGCACCGAATAAAGTGAAAAAAGTGTCAATCGATTAATTGAAAGGTCACCGCACCGTGTGATAAAGAATTTAAGTCGGAAAATTGCATTATAATAAAAGAAATCACAGAATTTGCATCATGTGCCAAGCTAGCGCTCCTCTCGCCACCAACACAGAGATACATAATATATATAAGTGCATAAAAAGGCGGAGAAGTACAGTAAAGTTAAAAATCCAACAAAGTTTTAATTTGTGCACCGAAAATCGTGAAAAATATGTCCTGTTAATCAGCTAAAAAGTCGCGCAGTGTTTGATAATAAATTTGAACCGTGATACTCAGATACTCCAATATGGAATGGATCTGAATCAGTGTGAAATAAATATAATGACTTGAGTCCAGCACTGAAGAGTATTTCGGTATTTTGTTTTCTTTTTTTACGTGTGTTTCTTATTGGAAGACATGGAAGTGTTAATATTGCCCAAAAATATGTTTTGATTTGTGTGCATAGAGGTATTCCAATATGGAATGACAAGCGAACTTTTGTTGTGATTTAATTATTGAAAAGTGGTTCCATACTTTGTATTATTTTTTATTATTTGTTCTGTGTTTTCCGTTGAAATTCAACAAAAAATAAGAATGTAAGAAGCCAAATAAAATTTCCAAACTTTTAATTGTTTCGTGTTTAACATAAAAATTAATAACCAAAGTAAAAAGTAAAATAAATAAAACAAAAGAAAATCAACATAAGGTAAGTGCACCTGCGAAAAGGAAGGGCAACAGAAGGTAAGTGCAAAGATTTTTGGGATAATACAAATGTTGTTTGACTCAATACTTTCGCATTGGGCTGATCCCTGGGAATGGGGTTGAAGTGATCAAAGAAAACGTCACCAGAATTATCGAGTTGATTGCATGTCACAGATCTTTTCCTAGACTTTAGTTTCGGTGCTGAATAGAGATATTAAATGTGTCTTTTTAATTAAGTTTGATCGTTATAAAATTACCTTAAAGAGTTACTTAATTGAAAGCGTAGAATATGTTAAAGCATGTCAATTTATTTAGTAATACAAATATGTACTCCTTTACAGATATGAATTAACGAGGAACATGCATTTAATTTATTTAAATTAAGATCATCTTTGAAAATTACTTCAGGAAAAACATATTTCCTTTCACCTTTTAAATTTTATTATGTTAATTAATAGTTCCTCTTGCATTCTCATTGCACCTTTTAAAACCATTGCCTTCGTGTGCAATTCCAGCTTAATCTCCATTTATTTCAGCCTTAAACTTGGCTGTAACCGAGTTGCATGTCGATGGGGCAGCTGCACATTCGCTCAACTGCTCAGATGACTGCTTCGCCCTGGCCAACTTGCAGCTTCGTCCTGCCCACAAGCCTGGTAACTGGACAATGGCTCAAGTCTCGTGTGACGCGTTGCGTTGGCTTTTGTGTATTGGCCAGTTAAGACATGTCACTGGTCAGTGGGCACGCCTTCAGAGGGCCCCTCTCCAGTCTTCCCCAGAGAGCGACTCGCACGTCGAAAATTTCACGCATCAGTCGGCGGCAACATGGCAGCTCGGATGGAAGGCAGGGCAAGGCAGGGCAGGGAGACAGAGCTTCGGTTCGGCGCAATTAGAACGCCATTAAAGGGGGCTCGGGCTCGGGGTCTGTGTACCTGGCATACCTGGTACACCTGGCAACGCCCCCATTATTCACTCCATGACTGGGCCTCGCTAAATGGAGATCGATGGCCGAGCGTGGTCTCATTAATCAAATGACAAGTAAGCCGAATGCAACTGCAACTGCGACGCCTCTCGGCCTCGTTTTTGGCCAAAGCAAGCGCTTTCCAATTGAATCGAATCACCAAAGCGGAAACATAATGGCTCCCGACTTCCAAAACACTTCCCGCTCTCTCAGGTCGATCAATAATCAGGCTTGTAAGGCAATCCACAGGGAAAAATTGCAAACAAATTAAGATGTATTTGTTTGTTTTATTAAAAAGGGATTAAAGTAATTTTAGTATATTTAAATACAACTCAATTGTATTAAAGGAGTTATTAAAAGCTAAAAATATAATAATAAATCCCTAAAACATAATGGAAAGGCAGCTCTTTTTGGCTCTCTCCAAGTGTATCTGAAGCACCTGACATTCTGACTTCCTGATCAAGGTATATACTTACTGAAACTGCCTAAAATAAAATAAACGATCCCAAAGACACTTAAAGATCGATAAAAAATATGTCAAAATTATTTTACGTGCTGTAATCGAAATCACACGAGTGGCAAAAATCGCCATCAGCGATAAGGCATTTCACTTGCAGTCGCCTGCAGTCGGTGGTGTGCCACGACCACGACCACGACGGTTGGGAAAAAGTGCCACGAAATGAATGACCCAGGGGCTGGGCTGGGCCGGGCATCCTTAGCTTGGCCTAATTAAATCCCCCAGCCTCCACACCCATAGTGTCCCAACCTGACCATTACTGGGGCGTCGTTACGCAGAATTTTTTTGCACTCGCACTCGCCTAGGGAATTCTGCCGTTTTTCGTCCGACTCTCAGATCCATTAATTAGCCAAAGTAGCGAGTTTTACTTTGACAATTTGCCAGGCATTCGCCGTGTACTCATCCAGACTGATTACCCCCCGGCAAATGGAGGGTGGAGTCCTGGAACTACTTTTAAACGCGACGAGGAAGCCGTAAAATTAACGTGAAGCGAACGTACAATTCGTAAATGGCACGTCGCCCTTTTTATGTGTTTATTAAGTGAAAGAGGTAATTCGGGGGTTTGAAAGCCAAGGAGAATCCTCAAAACAAGCTCAAGTTTCCGCCATCTCCTTAAGCGTGCTTTGCCAACTCAAATCTAATAAAAATCACAACGCCCACAGTGACACTTTCGAATGACTAGACTTGAAATGTCTTTGAAGAGAACACGGGAAAAATAAAGGATTTTATAAAGAAGGTCTAGAAAATGTATTTCTTGAAATGAAAAGAAACAAAACTTTTTTTTTTACAAAGGCAATAAGTCAGAATGAACTTACAAGTGCTTTTTCATCAACATTTAATGTAGTTCACCTTTATTTTGATGCTAGAATTTGTTTTTAAATTCTTTTTCAACTTGTATATTCTAAAGCTTTAATTTTTTCCCAGTACATATTATACAGATAAAATGTAACTTGTATAACGGTTACTTGAATGTATATCTCCCCTTAAAGAACTTGTGCGTGGGGCATGGCACATCAAATCTTTCGGCACAAACAAGACAAGTGATGAAATAAATCATTTCCCTGCACGTGACGATGGAATGGAGATACACACATTTTGCTCTTCCAAGTGCAAGTGTCAATTACAAACCGTGTCAAAAATGTCAAACTCTGTGAGTGACTGACTGACTGTCCAGGGGCGGGCACTTCAGAGGGTGGCGGATATATGGCTATATGGCTATATAGGCCGCAACGCATCGGATTTGCACCCCCACAGGGCAGCGTCATCGTCAGACTTCAGTTCGACAAGTTCGTCCTGTCACCGCCGCAGTCGCGTAGAGTTTATTACATCAATTTGTGTGCTGCTGCGCCTTCCTGAATCCCTTCCCATCAGTCCCTTCAAGCCCCCCTATCTCCACGTATGGGAAATTTGATACAAATGAGTTTTCACACTTTGCGTGGACGAACGCCGAGTTATCACATGCACTGGGAGATGTAAATTCAAAGGAATTTGGTTTTTTTTTAAAAACAAGTAATTTAGAAAATCTTAATATTATAAATTGATTTTAAGGAGCATATTTTAACTTATTTTTAAGGTATACGTACCCAAATTAATAAGTTTATCTGCTTTATGCTTTATTATTGATCAAGAAAGGGGGATGATCTTTGTATCTTTAGCTGTAATATTAATATTTTTTTCAACAAACTTGCATAAATATAGTTTTGGATTTCTAACTTCGAAATTAACAAGATAACCTTTAGATTTGTTGATGCCAAAAGAATCAATATTAATCTCTGTGCATCCAATCGCTCGCACTCATCGCGTATCTGTATCTGCATGCACATCTGTACTTGTATCTGTTGCTGTTGCTGTATCTGAATCCCCAGTATCCTTTTCCATCAACGTGTAAATTGTGCGCTGTCAAACTTATGACACTCAGCCATGATACGGTTCCATCGCATTTGGCTGCCACAGAAAGACACAAAATATGAAATGAAGGAAAAATGGAACACAGTTGGGACAAAACAAAAAAAAAGGAGCATACATTTTTTGTTTTGGGAACAGCAGCGCGCACGTTGTTACTGTAAATTAGATTTCGTTTAGAGCTGCACTGCGACTTTGCTGCAAATTGCTTTGAGTGTTCAACTGGGAGATGAGATGAGCTGAAATGGTTTGGGGAATATATCTAGGGACTTGGAATGGGATCGGGAACGGGAGTGGGAAAGTAATATGCAGTACGCATATTAATTGCTGCTCATTTCCATGTCTGCGACAGCTCCTCGTGCACTCATATGCAATTAATATTTGTCGTCCCCGAAATAGGGTTCCGTCTTCTCTCCGCTCCATTTTTAATTATTTCTCACAAGGGGCCATTACTGTCGCCTGGACGCTGGGCCATTAATATATGGTTTCTATTAGTTGGATTCCTGAAGATACACAACAGCTGAGACCAGTTCGATGCGGATTGTGGGGGTCTGCTTTCAGGGGATATTGATTTTGATTACCCTTGCTGGGTATATCGTTCGAATTATTTTGTTATCGATTTTGGCAACTCAGAAATTGTAATTAAAATTATGAATATTATTTAGTGATTAAAATTATTATTGAGTTACTAAACTCGATTAGCAGATAATTAATAATCGATATATAATTCTGAGTCTTGATCAACACTTAACTGTTCAACTGATTAATCTGAGTTCACGGTAAGTCTGCTAATTAAGACATTGATATATTTAGAGTATTTCTCTCTTTTAATTTTAATTTATCAACAAGATAAGCCTTTTGAAAATGGATTATAATATATCGAAGACTTTATCGTTGATTAAATTGTAATTATCGGTCGATATCATGTCTTATTTGGTATCGATCGATTGGCTTTTAATGTTTATTATAAGTTATCGATCAAATTTGTTAAACTTATGGTTTCCTTTAATATTTGACTTAAAAATCCAAGGATATATTTTGGTATTATTATGAAAATATGTTTGGCATCAAGAAATCGATTTCTCACACTCGCCTGTTATCTTACCTGCCTCGATTTATTGGCCAATCCGCTCCGATGACTAGTCCAGCGATATCTCTGCTAATTACGGGCAGTGGAGTCCCGTTTTCTGGCCACGAACGATTGCATATCGTGCAGCACAGATTATTCACAAATTAACGCCGAGGAAAATGAGTGCAGCAGGCTGGCTGCCTGAGAAGCTGGCCTAGAAGTCATAAATCAGTTGAATGAACCCACGAAATGGAAAAACAAAACACAGAAACCCGGGGCCTCCAGAAACGAGAAATGAGAATCGAGACGCGAGAATCGGGGAAACACAAACGGAAAAACATCCAAAGAGCGCCACGCACTTTCACACACAATTTTCTGCACGCACTCAGCCAAAAAGCGTTAATTACACTAATTATGTGTTGCTGCCTCCGTGGTAGTTGTTGTTGTTGTTCTGGTTCTTGTTTTGTTTGGTGGCGGAGATAAAGAAAATAAATATGGAAAAATAACTAAAATATCGCCGCGTACTGTGGAGGATGAGCAACCAGCAGAGACAAAGGAGCGGAACACTTTGAAGTGCTCCAAATAAAAATGCAGACACACCTCGAACCCAAAAGCGAAAGGCCGAAAACCGACGACCGAGAACCGAAAACCGAAAACCCCTTTGGAAGCAATTATATGGCCAAAAAGAGAATCTTTGGGGAAGCCGAAAAATAAAAACATATTAAGAATTGAACTCGAAACATAAATCTTGTTTAGACCCCGCCACGAGTGTGGATCCCGGGCGGAAACCTAAAAAAGTAATAACTAAACTCCGACCCAGTCCGGAAGTCGAACTATGAATGAGTATGAGTATACCATACGCGCCTCGTTCCCCTTCGCCTTGAAATTAGCATAATGCCTAATTGCTTTATTCCCTTCGAGCCTAAATCTAAACGTTTAGTCCCCCCCAAAAAAAAACAACGATCTTTTGGCTTTGTTTTCTGTAATTTTTACAACACTTTTGCATTAATTGCTGTGAACGCCCCAAACATTTTCGAGGGGCGTTGGCAGAAGTTCCGAGCCAAATGCTCTCGCTCGTCCATCATTCGCTTGGCTAATTAGCATCTATTCTTTCGTTGTTGTTGTCTTGGCCCTCTAATTGTTGTTTCAAATGGTTCTGTATTAATTTGCTTTTGCATTCGATTCAGGCACTGTGAGAAATATTAATGAAAATATATTTTACATGAGTAGAGAGTAAATAGTACAAAGAGTAAGCGAGTTTAAAAATCTAAATTCACATTCAATTTCCGTTTTTTTATATTAGCAGCCACAAAGTATGCAACGTTTTCTACGAACTCAGAGTTTTCTATGGTCGGAAAACGTTTCTAAATTTTATTTATTCATTTTCTCAACTCTTATGGCTGGAATTCTTATTTCTGACTGTGCATTTCTGTGTCTATTTGCATCTGGGCCGCGTGCCTAAACCAACAACAGGCACTGGCAACGCCTCAGTTAGTCGACTGTGCAAATAGTTGTCACCATTTGTGGCAGCAACATGTGCTCTGCAGTGCGCCATCCGATTTGCTTGGCTTCAGAGATTTTACGTTCAATTATACGGTCTGACTGAAGTGATAAAATGCATGGCACAACTCACGGGACACTTAGCCTGGGACTACTTTGGGATATCTAGTCTGGGAATTCGAGAGAATTTTGACAAGGCATTAATTTAGAAAAAACGGTAGGAGTAGCTAATTTTACCTTAAATTACCGGATTTATAAATTCACCATATGAAATATTTTTGATTTAAATTCAACACAGGCTGTACATCATCAACATTTCATCAAAATTCCAGCAGATGGCGTCTTTGCTTAATCCAATTGGATTTTCTTAATCCCAAATCGATGGATTTCCTTTTGGAAAATATGTATTTCTGATTTGATATTGGAATTCATTTAAAAATTAATTTAAGTTCTGTAGAATTTATTTGTAAGTCATATAGGTACAAAATAATATAACAAAAATAAACTACAGAACATTTATTACTTTAAAAACTTCTAAATTAGAGTGTAGTTCTCCAAATAATTTATGTATTTATGAAATAAGTAAATAAACCTAATCATTACTTAATTAGTCCCCCTTAAAGCTCTACCCCTAAGCCAAAATGTTCTCTAATTGCATTGTCAATTTCATTTAGATCATTCCCACATCATCTAAGATTATAAATACACAACATACTCAAAAAACCCCGAAAAACAGAAAGAAGAGCCACGTTCACAACTCAATTTCACAAAAAACGATGCGATTATTTTCTACCTCCGCCTCCAGACAGCACAGCGGATATCAAACTAAGTAGAAAAACGCCGGGCATTTTCGAAACTAATCCATCATGTTACTGCCTCGCGCGGCCCATTGTGTTCGGATATATGCATATACGTACAGGGGACCGCCCTTTAAATGGGAGCCCCAAATGAATGGGGCTTTTGAAAAATTTACGAACGCGCCCAGAGTTGTAAAGCAGCGGATGAGTTGACAGCTGACCAGCGGGACGGAGGGATCCGACGTGGTCATCTGTCATAACTTAATTTTGACGTTTGAAAGAAATTCTACCAAATCGCCAGAACTTTTCAATGAGCCCCAAAAAAATAGAAATGTCGATGCGCGCGGGTCACTCTTGTTTTGATGTTTTCACTCAGTCAGGGAGGGAGGTTGGGTAGGAGGGAAAATTATGATTTATTATCTATTTGGTGCAGTGTAACCTTCAACGCCCCCGCCCGATAATTGTGGCAACTGCACTTGCCGGAGCAGCTGTGTTTAAATTTGTATTTGATTCGTTCACTCGTCAGCATGTCGAGTATCTGTATCTTGTGTCAGCATCTCCTGCATATGTTTAGAGCCCTGCTGTTTTGCATCTTTTTTCGGGACAAATTGAGGCGGGTCATCAATCAAAAGTTAAGCAGAAACCATCAGAAGCCATCAGAATTAATTAGGCAAACACGACAGCAACAGTTTTTGAGTTCAAGATCTGCATCTCACTCAAGAAGAGTGACAAATTCTTTGTCTTCCGGTAATTAAATTAATTTGGTTTCCAAAAATATTACATTTAAACCAAGAAATATGCCTGATTGAAAGCCCTGCCCTTCAGGTTTAATCAACTACAAGTTAATTCCAGGAAAAAACCCTCATCGAAGTTCATTAAAAAGGATTGCAGGTGCACACTGCCTGCCCACGGTAGCTGAATCACCTGCCAAACAGTAGTGTCCTTCGCCCTGGGAAAGAGTCCTGTTCCCAGCCAAGAAGCAGGCCAATTTGTTCGCCCCATTCCCGTGAGCCAGTGCCCACAATTTATTCGAGACGAAGAGATCATAAGCCGCTGATAGTCCTTGTCGCCGCCCACAAAAACCAGTGGAGCCGTGGCGGAGTTCTACCTACTCCCAGTACATGGCGAGTCCTGGTCCAGGACACATCAAAATGTTAATGGCATTGTGCAGCGCCTAAGCATGTGCTTCAATTTATTTTGACAAGCATCCTAGTCCGAGTTCGAGTTGAGTCCTTGGAAGAGATCAAGATATGAAATGTGTGTCATCATTAGTACGCCGGCAGAGTTCAGCTCCGCATCGAGGAGATGTCAACGAAGTCAAGGGTTCTGATGTCCTTATTACACGGACCTCCGTGCTGGCCACAAAACGGTTATGCAATAAAATTCCATTCCATTCCATTCCGTTGTGTTGTGTTGTCCTGTTGGGCTTCATGTGACTCTCTGACCCATTGTTTGGCCCGCAGACAGAGTGTAATAGTTGCTTACCTGCCTGACCCCACCTCCTACTTATCCTGGCCGGGCTAGACTGGCTTTGGAGAGTCCTGGCATGCCACAGCATAGACACATATTTATTTATTATTGACGACGGGACAAGCTGCTCTGGCATTGGCAGGTCCGTTGCGTAAGAGCTTCGTTTGCGCTACTTATGAGACACTCCAGATACTCCAGCTCCAGATACTCCACTCCAGAGATCTGGCCTCGGAGCGTGCAAGTATTTTGTTCGTTATTCCGAGAGGAGATGGCCAGGGTCGGGGCTCGGCTTGGTCACTCACTAGCTGGCATATTAAAGCTAAAAACTTTGCTGGCCATAACTCATTCGAGCACGTGTTGCATGCTGCACGATACGATATGCCGCACTAATGGTATCACTTTTCAGCCTGCCAAGAGCAACTCCAAGTACAGTTAGGTCGGGGGCAGCACTTAAGGAGTTGGCTTAACTCCGTTTATCAGGCAAGCTGATAATTTGCATCGATTACATGCCAACGGGATCGAGTTTGAAGGGGTCTCTCACAGAGTTCATCAGGGGAAAGCACAGAAGTTTAAAGTGAGTTATTCAGGTGTAGTTGATATCAGGAAATTACCTTATTTTAAAAGCATCTTGTTCTCATTGTTAATCTCGAAAGATTATTGTATTTAAATAACGATTGCATGTTCAACACATTACTAAATTTTAATCGGAGTTCTGTTCAAGAACTCACAAGATGTAGAAAAAATCTCCAAAAACTTGGACACCATTAACAATAGGAAGCCCCAAATCAACATCTTATCACAACATTGGAACCCCAGAGAACAGAAGAACAGAAGAGATGCTTGCCACCAAAACATACACGCCCCAAAATACAAAATATTTCCAGTTAATCATGGCCAGAGTGGACGGTCCTGGGAGGCTCGGGACGGATTCCACGAATATATGGCCAACCGGGGCGGGGAGCGACATAAAACTTACATAATAATTGATGACATAGGACACACGTAGCAGCCGAGGAGCGAGTGGAAAAACAAACCGAGTCCGGGCGCAGGCAACAATGGCAGGGGCAACTATCTAATGATCGATATCTGCTAGAACAAAGACACGGGCAATCTTGGCGGTTGGTCTCCGCGTCCGTCTCCGCCTCGTACGTGAGCCAGCCCTCGGCGAAGAGACAGTTGACAAAGGGCCGGTGACAATGGCCCAAACCCCGAAGGACAACGCTGCATGCTGATGAGAATCTGACGACATCGAGAACAGGGCTCGGCAAACAATTTGTGGTTATCTCGGCTGGCACAGGTACGAGTTGGATTGGATGGATAGGCTGGGCCCGAGATGCGATTAAGATCGGGAACGGGGAATCCGAAGAACGCTGCTCTATGTCATCTTTTTTTTGGACTTGGGAAATCATTTCGTCCCTCAGCGTCATTGTTTGGTTTTATTTTTGTTCTCTGTGGATGTTCTGTGATCTTTTCTGGCTGGCTGGAAGCGTGGAAAATATCAATTTACGCGAATTGAGAGGGCTAAGTGCCCCTCGATTGTCATCGCTTTAAGTGATTTGGCCAGAAAGCAAATCGGCATCTTAACAAGCGGATCTCTTTGTGAGGATCATTCAGATGGCAGCTGCTAGAGAGTCTTTAGGGTTTGCAGATCGTTAATTGTACCACGATTAGCCTAAGTTTTCATTTAAAAATATATAAAATGACCTCACTATCTTCCTGCAATTAGCTTAACCTTGTGGAGAATATAAAATCCTCAGGCCAGACAATCTCCAGCTCTCAGCTTGGCACCTTTTGGGCTCATAAATGCTTATTACGTTCTAATAACAAGACTTTAATTGCCCGCCGGCGCCGTATCACAGCGAGCTGAGCTGCGAGAGAGACTGGGAACGGCGGAACCTGAGGTGTTGGTATATCCAAGGATATATCCCTCATCATTATCATCATCTTCCACGGCGGCGGCTGCCGGCTGAACCTTTTTAATTAACCAAAAAGCGAACCCATAATTTAGGAGAACACTTTTGGCAACACCAAAGGCGAGAGAGCGTAGGCCGCCGCTCTGCGAGTTCGTCTGAGGTGCCAGGTCCTGCTGCGTTTGTTTCTTGCCCCTGGAACTGCAGTTAACGCCTAGAAAAGAAAAAATACCGGACTTTGGGCCAACTCACGCAGCGTTAAGTGCCGCCAATCAGCGGCAGCACCAACTGCACCTGCAGCCACCAGCTCGAAAGGGAAAAAACTGGGTGCCCAGTCTTAATCCCAGTCTCAGTCTCATTCCCATTCCCAGTCTGATTCCCTCTGCCCCTCTCTGGTGTTAGAAAATTGTTTCCAAATCATATGTTGTGCTGGTAGTTGTCTAATTTTTATTTATGGCTTCCTGTCCCCGGCTCGTATCTCTGGGCAGATTGCAGCTCCTGCCGCTCCTGACTTGCAATTCTGCGTGCGTTGCAGGTGTAAAATTTTTGGCACCTCCGCAGCCTCAGTCCTCAGTCCCGAAGGTGTGACCATAAACATTAATCAGGCTGCCTTTCTGCCGGCCAATTCACTGGGTTAGTTGGCGACTCCCAGGCAGCGGGACAAAGGAGCGACGCGAAGCGATACTTGCACATAGATAGGGAGAAAGTGGGTCCCGAGTAACCGAATAACTCGAAAAGAGGTTACTGGGCACCGCACAACCACACAGTATTTTATCATTAATTGCGTTATTTATGGCCGTTCGGTTCGTGGCTTTTAAAGAGCCCTAATCAATCCTGGCTTTATCGTGATTATGAATCTAAAACGAGGCATATTTCATCATTAGAACTGGAGGGATAAAGGCGAGATAATTTCCATGATTGTAGTTTCTTTACTTGTACTTTAATTCCTATGAAATAATATTAAAAATAAGACTCAACTTTCGCAAGGTACAAGCTCTTGAACTGATCAATGAATATAAAGAAAATAAATATTTCTGAAGTTATAATATGCATATTCATGACTCACACAGGTAACCCAAGCTCCGGGCAATTAGGAACCCACCTTGATCTCATGAACAGCTAATGCCATTAGGCGGATAAGTCAAAGACAGATTTGGAGCGCAGTCTGAGTGCCAGTTCGCAGCCAAAAAAGACTAAAAAATACAAAAAAAGAGCAAACCGAAAACCGAAAAGCGGGGTCTGTCACTGCCATCAAGTGCCTTGTTAACAACCAAATGATTAATGGACGTGCCCGACTATCAACTTCACACTTGCTGAATGCTGAAAATAATTCCGGACTGCATTTCGCTGACTTTGAGTGACTGAGTGTCCGCCTGTCGGTCGGACGACTCACATAATTAGCGGGCTTCGGCCTGGGCCTGGAGTCGACTTTCGGCATTCTGCATCGCATTCGGCGGGGTTTTAGTGCCTTTGCCATTTTGCATGATGCCCTGCGCACATTTTGACACCTTGAGTGCAAGGTGTTGACGATAATCATCGGTAATTGCTCCGCTCGAAAGCTCTCGATTCCCTAAGTAGGCGCCTAATTATTTTGACACCTGCTGGCCGGGTAATTATAGGGTATGGCCATAAGGGTGCACCTTGAAAAAAACTAAAATTAAAGGGAATTTAAAAAAGAAATCCTTTAAATTTTTATGGAAAAATACAAAAATGAAATATAAAAATCTTTTAAAAAATTGTATTTAACTAATTAATCCCAGTTTGTTTCTGTGTATGCAGAGCAAGCTCCCATCACATCTTACTGAAGGCCAACAGATTTTCGTGGCTGAGCCGCCGACTGGAACGGTGGCAGCTGCTTCCTCTGGAAGAGAGAAAAAGAGAGAGGAATCCCTATCAACGATCCGCTATCAACTCCCCTCGCAGGACCCTCTCGATCGCGATAGGGCCCGGCTCATTGTTTGGCTTTGTAAACGAGCCAGGAACTAGACCTGAACCTGGGCCTAGTAGGCCGTAGTCCGTATGAGCCCATTGTCAACGCCTCTCGCATTTTAACAACGCAATTTGGGCTTCCTTCCTCCACATGTGAGCCCGTGAAGAAACCCAACCTGATGCTATCTGAATCGAGCATACACACCGCGATCCCATGGCCGCGATAGTATCGCTTCTCCTGCTCTCCTTACACGCAAGATGTACCTGCCTGCAGCCTCTTCCCCGGAACTCTCCTCGTCTTACCGGGCAGCATGTGCGGATTTCGATGTATGTAGGTGTCAGCCTCATGAGGATTCCCTGCCCGAGAGATGACTATCTGCTATCCTGGAGACTTATCACACATGGTGTGTATGCTTATGGCCCAGTCTGGTGTCGCCTTTTTGAGGTTAGCCCTGCTGCTGGCCACACACTCTCCGATAGGCAAATGTGGAAACCATAGATTTAATGGGAGAGATTGAGGTCTGAGCGAGCGGCAAATGTGCGGTTTTGTGGCACAGATGGTCCTAAGGAATCAGATAGCTAAGATTAGGGTTTGGTTTGCTTAAAAAAAGAAGAGGATATTTGCTTATTGTTAGCACTTAAAGATCCTCTGGTAAGTCTGGCCACTAACTAGACTTTTCTCCTGTCCCGTTTATGCTCTATTTTCCTATAATTTTTGCCGATCTGCAAAATGGCGCTGTCACTTCGCCGCTGACAGCTGTTCGGAGCACGAACATGGAGCGGGAGTACTTAACGGCACACGGCCCCAAAAACTGACAGCCGGTGGCTGGCTCATCATTAAACTTTTGACACTATTAGCGAGGGGGGAATGTTCTCTTGTTGGGCCAACAGCAAACATTTAGTTCATCAGCCTCGTCGTCGGCGAGGCATTAAAATAATTTGAAAACATTTCCAAAACTATTTCGTTTGCCCCGCTCTGGTTCATGGGTTTCGAAAATAGCCGCCGACCGAGTTAATATTTCTTTTCTTGCGGCTCTTGCGGTCGAATTTTATTTTATTTTTTGATAGCTTTAAGATTCACGCCGCAGAAACTCGGAAAAGAAGACAATTCAATTAGCTGGCCTGTCAAGCTCGCGGTGTATGGCTGTCCATCACATAGGGGGGGTTGCCCCCAAAAATTCCCCATGATTCTTCCAACTTTCTCGCTTGCGGTTCTTTTGCATTACTTTTCACTCGCCGCCGAGTAATGAAGCAATTAATTATCGCGTGTCTCCGCTAAGCCATACCCGATTCCAGCCGGAATTCCTTTGGGAGGCCAAATGTTAATGCGGCTCCATGTGGGTGCAGAAGCGTTCCCCGTTTCAAGTGTCCAACTCTTTGACATTTTGCGGTTGAAATTTTAAGTGCAGCGGCTGCCTGGTCTCCCCTTTGATTTTTGCGCTTCGCCAATTCTGCCTTTGAGAGATTTTTGAGAGCATACTTAAAGCCTATTCTTGCTTCTTAATATTTAAAAATGGTTATACACCAGCCCCGACCCACATCGAATTTGAAACGTTTCACTTTGCCGCCACAATTTTCACGTTTCCACAGCCGGAACCAACCGAAATTTTTCAGCCTTGGTCCAGAGATCGATCGGCTGCACTTAAGACTTAAGACAAAGTGCACGCATTTGGCCCAGCAACAGACAAAAGACAATTAGCGGGCAGGCGAGAATTGGGAGGACACACACCGAGGAAAACCCCGACAGAAACTTTATTTGTTCGTCGATTGAACTGCCGCTAAATTTTAGTGTAACTATATTTCTGTGTTACCTTTTGTGCCTTTGCCGCGGACCGAAAGGCAAACAAACCCAACTGAGATCTCACTCTTTTTTACTCTTTGACCAGTTCATCACTTTCTCACACTGATGATTGGTGTGGTGCGTGTGCACTGGGAGAAAAAAGATATCTTGAAGGGTTAGCTATAGGAAATTAAATATTCCTTTTAAATATGAAAAATATTATTCAATAACATTAATAGTTATAGAAAAATCAAGCAAACAAAGTTTAGAGTCTATGAAAAAATTAAATAACTATTTTCTTTCCTTTCTGTCTCAGATAGAATTAATATATCTTACCTTGAAAACGAGATAGTATGTTTATATTATTGTTTTAAATATTTAAACTGCTAAATAACTCTTATTTTTCTTGTTTCCTATGACTCCTCTTGATGATGAGTACTCCGACTCAGTGCTCTGCTCACTCACTCTATGAGTCAATGTCTAGCCCCACTAAACGCTCACCGGGCGGTTCGATGCAATTGCTGCCAATTAGAATTAATGTGTTTTTTATGAAACCGGGCGAAAACAAGAGCTCAAATTTCCAGACTCTGCTGTCAGCACCCACAGCTAGCCCACAGCTAGCCGGACCAGCTTCAGCTCCATCTCTCCAGCTTTTCAGCCCCAGCTTTTCCCAGTATCCGACTCGCCTTCGCGACAACAATTTCCGTGCTCTAAATCATCATATTGACGTCGTTGTGGTCGTCGTCGTCGTCGGGCATCCAGCGGTGCGGTACTGCGTGGCTCGCTCCCAGGGGACTGGATCAAGTCAAATTGCCAATTTGTGACTTGCGGCTGGACAGTCGCCCCCACTGCCCCACTGGTCTGCCTCCTCCTGGTGGGATAATTGTGCGTCGTGGAGGTGCAACGGTAGACGGAAGCAGAGGCCACGCACAATGGGCGGCAAATTGCAGGGCAGAGATTTTTCTCCCTGAATAGGTGCTCTGATTTAGACTAAGGATACAACACGGAAAAGAACCTCAGACAAATAAATATTCGGGGGCTTAAAATATTTTAATTTAAACATACAAGTGAAAAATTTAAAGAAAAAGCTAAATAAGTTAAAATGTTTGTGAATATTATTTCTTGGATTATTTTTATGGGAAACCTTAGTCTAAAAGTATGTTAAGAAGGCTCAGCCCACTGTCTTGCTGTTACCTCTGGAGTATCTTGAGATTCTCTGGGACTCTCGCCGCTCTCGGCTTGCTGGCTGAGTTGACATTTTCAATTGGAGGCTAAAGTTCTGAGGGCTGTTAGGTTCCTCGAGGGTGGCGAAAATTGTCAGCTCGTTAGGGGCTTATGGCCCGCTGTTGTAAATCAACAGGGCGTAATTATGACCTCGGCCTCCTGCTGCCGTCGATGCAGCCATAGAATTTAATTAATTTAATTATGAGCTAGTTGAACTGAGGGGAGACAATGTTTTGTCAGTCGATGCCCATTGCGGATGCAACGAAGAGTACGGGTAGTGGGTGGCTTTGAATTGCTTTCGAGTCCTGTAAGTCCTGCCTAGCCTGACCTGCCTCGCTTTTGTTTTGCATTCCCGCAAATGGGTCAAACCCCAAAAACAATCAAGCCGCCGACCGACAGACGCACGCTACATGGCGGAATATGGCTGGCAATGAGCTGGGGCACTAATTAAGTGGGCGGGGCCTGGTTGTGTGGCTCCGCCCGAATAAGCACCCCCCTCGGGCTGATACACAGTTTTTGCACGGCCTCCCCGTGACGGGCTTTTGATTGAGCCTCGCGAACGCCATGGCAGGCCATCAAGTATACGCCGCGTGGGCCGGCCGCCATCTCAGGCAGCAGTGTAATTAAACCGTAAAGGCGAACCGGAATCGAACTCGTATCACTTGGGCCCGTGCAAGTTCATCTATCGGAATGGAAATGTCCTCAAAATCGCAGGCAGGACAATGGCCAGGATATCTATTGTAATGCTAAAAGCGCGGAGGGCTGATTGATAGATTGTTGATGCAGTGGGGTCCGCAGAGCGCCAGGGCACGTAATGGGGACAGCAGCAGGAGCAGGAGCAGTCAAATGGATGAGCAGTCATCGGGCAGCCACGCACACATATGTCACTCAACAAAGGAGCCACGCCCACAGCCACACACCTCCCATAAGGACACTGAAAGGAAAGTAATGTAAAAAAATAGAGAAAGAAAAAATATGGTTGAAATTTTATTTATTTATTTTAGAAATATATACCTATGTCAAGGGTCCTAAATAAAATGCTTTATTTATTTTTTTTTAGCTTCTTAAAATTACTTTAAGTTTTATAAATATAAAAAAATGATATCCTTGTCATTTCCCCTTGTGTAACAAGGACTACAGCTCGCCTAGATTGTTTATTATCAGCAGAGAGCGATAAAAGTGTCCTGGCCTTATTGTGCATCATTTATTTTTGGCCACGCTCGTACCTTTTATTGTGGGTTTTCTTTGTGGCCGGGCCAAGATTTCCCTCAATTCACAGGGCTTGTCAACACGAAATGGACATGTATCAATTAATCTTGTGCATTGTGGGAGAGAGCCTTGCGACCCTGGCTTATCCTTATCCGTATCAAAATTCAATGTGCATACATCCACAGGCAATTTGTTTGATGGCGCAGCGAGCGGCCCATGCGGCCATTAGAGGTCATGAACATAAATTAGGGAGCGTCTTGTGGAAAATCCAGATCCAGAGACACCTTGCACTTCAAAAGTAGAAATAATTATTTAGTGCGGGCGCTCGGAGCTCGGGGTTCGTGCGATAACTCATCAAAGTTTAATGCTCCGAAATATCAAAGACACAATGCCCAAGTCGGGGCAGGGGGCCCTGCGTCCTTGGAATTTATCTTTCCTTTTTTTGTTGTGAGACCCGTTGACACGTACTCGGCTAAAAGGAAAATGTAACTTGGCGCAAATGACGAGCATATTGATTAGGTTTGCGCTGCGTGCTCGCCTTTGATACGCATGTAAACACACAGATGGCTGATAACACGCTTTTAGCTCTCCAAACACTTCCATGAACCGCCTCTGTCAAGCTGCTCCGAGTGCCTGACACTCCATCGAACGTGGCCAGCAGCCAGGGCTATCTTTCAACCACCCCCCGTTTTTCGGAGCAATTGTGGTTATGAGCGGAATGGCTGAGCAGTTGATTTGGCCAACTGCCGAGTGCACCTGTTGCAGGGCTGCAGCTGCCAACGATTGCAGCTTTCAGTGGCATTGGCTGGGATTCCGATTCGGGGAAATTGAAAGTCAAATTGATTGGCAGACCCCAAGAGTGTGGTGGCTTCTGATCCGGAAAGTATGCTATGGACATGTGCCTGAACGGATACAGAGCAGATATCTCCGGAATCTCAGAGCAATTGGTGTTAATTGGAGGTGTCTTGAGGTGAGAATACTGATACTTCAGTGTGAGTAATTTGGTTTTAATTGTTGAGTTTGGCTTCTGATTTTATCCTAGCAATGAGAGGGATTTTAGTGCATGTTCTGTTAGTACAAATTAAATATATAAATCCTATTTAATTTCCTTTTATCCCTTTAAGATTAATTCATTTTATTAAGCGACCATTTTGGCAGATATCACGGAACAGCCTGATTTTTCTCCCACCTGTTCTGAGACTGACTCCACCTGCTCCTGAGTGACACATCCTGAACACGCATACACACTTCCCTCACGACCCTCTTCCCTCGGCATGCGATACCATATTTTCGTGTAATAAATCCATCAAATATTTCACATGCTTATCACAAAATAATACGTCATTCTCATAATCATTGTGTTAGTTATTATTATTTCGGGCGAACCCTCGAGCGAACCCGTACCCTTTTTGATTCGGGTTTCAGTTTCCACATAATTTGATTTTTATCACAACAGAACAATTATTTCATTTTCAGACTCTGCATTTTCCGCGTATCATTATAGATAATTTCTTCATTAGAACAGAGAGAACTGAGAGAACACTCGGAATGCACACTTCAGTAACTTGTCAGAATTGTGACAAGTTGTTATCGAAATTCTCCTGCCCGGGATCTGGATGCAGGCGGCTCTCGGCTGTCGGGACAGGGAGATTTACCCTGTTTGATGACAGTTTTCCGGGGAAATCCATCAGCGGGGAAGTGTGAAGTGCGTGTGGGGATTTTAATTGCAAAGTTAGAAACAACACGCGGCTTAGCAGCAACTTTTACAGCCAACGCGATTAGCAGATGGGACACCGAAAATTCCGTCCATCAAACTTTGCCTGCCGCTGGCCGCTGGCCAAGAGCATTAAAATTTGGCTTTATTTCTGCTCGGTACTCGGTGGACAAAGGCGAACCTGTTCTAATCTGATGCAGCTCGGTTGCACTTGAGAGGATTTGCCGGCACAGTCGCAGACAAAAGCCCATTAAGGGATAAGCGACGGTGCAGCTGCCCATTCTAGTCCTTTGCCATCTCGCAATCCTAGTCGCGGTTGCTGCGTCTCTGTTTGTCCAGACCGCAAAAACTAGTCCCGGATCAGGACGCGGACTGCGAGTGCGAGTTCGCTGGTGTATTGTAATGCCATTAGTTTTGGGCTCAGCGTGACGGACACTTTTGCGTGGGCCGCGATTATCGATCAAAGCCGCAAAGTGCCAACAGGTAGAAACCGTCCGAGGGCCAGGCTTCCATCCATCCCGTGTCGCATGTCCAGGGCCAGGTAAGACCTGTCAAAATGCATTTTTAATGCCTCCATTTCTGGGTTTATATATTTTGACAAGTGGTGTGTGTATTTTTGTGTGTGTCTGAATACCTGCTTTATTATTCCTATGATGATGAAGAGATTTTCACAAGTTCCAAGAGGTTATATAACAATTAGCTTGGGTAAACTTGCAGGCCTGTCTATCCCTCAATAACCTCAGATGCCGAATCTCAACCTCAATTAGCGTCTTGTGCAGAGAAAGAAATATTTGTGGTATATATTAATGATGTAAATTCTTGGAAATTAGATGAAGAATTGCTTTGAGTGAATATTTTAATGTTAAGATTATATTCTTTGCCTTTTACTCTGAATATTTTAATACAAGCAACTTAGGATTAAATCCATTCTGCACTAAATTAAATAAGTACTAATTTTTACTCAGAAGAATAATCACATTTAATTGTTAAAAAGTTATATTTTAAATATTTCTTGAAAATATTTATATGTTGTAGCTACATTTCCCTCACTGCATCTCCGATTTGTTCTGGAAACTCTTGTTCTTTTGTTTCCTCACGACAATTTCATAATTTCCTCCGCTCGACTTGCAGATGCGTTCCAATCTCTTCTTTTTCGGGGCATTTGTTCGTTTAATTTGTTAATTATTTCTCTTCCCGCCTCTCTCCGCGCCGCCTGCTAAGTGTAACTAATGTCATTCATTTGTGGTTTCTGGCTTCGCTCTGCCCTGCGGTTGCCCTGTGGAATTTCCCTCAAGCTTGCGTGGGTCAATGCCAGCTGGCACAGCGCACATCCATCTCCCGGCACCTGCCACACAGTCCGCCAGAAGTAATTGCCGCCCTTTGTGGCATGTAATAATTTAATTGTGCTAATCAAAATTTCGTTATGTTTTCGTGGCATTTGATTGCAGCATTTAGTGGAGTCTGTCCGACTCCGAGCTGACAAAAATACAAAACCGAATTATTTGGAGATCATATCGGGAACTTGGAAGGGTCGCTTATCGCAATCTACGGTGTGATAGCAGGCTTACCCCTTTGTTGAGGTCTCTATTGTAAAAACTTCAACTCAATTACATTTAATAACGTTGACTTGTCGAAGGGCATTGAGCTGAACAAAAGCTCAAGATAATTAAATAAGAAATTTAACTTAGAATGAGCCTTAAAGAAAAATGGTAAGAATTTTTATTTAATAAACAGAAATGCTAAACTTACTTAAAAATACTCTTAAACAATAAGTCTAGTAAGCATCTTGTAACGAAGGGTCATTAAAACCCCATAGTTGCACGATAAATTTAATATATTTAATTAAACAAACCAATAGCACTAATCCTTATTCATGAACTATTATATTTCCAGTATTTAAACGACTACAAATCCCCTTTTATCCTAAAACCCCCCTCTAAAGTCAATTATTATCTATTATTTTAATCCCTTCAATTTAAAAATAGAACCAAACCTTTTAATGAATCCCAGGCACCTCGTCAATTGTGAAAATTAAGTTTAGTCACATTCTAGGGCCGACATCTTAATCTGAAGACACTCTGAGGTATAATTACGGCGAACCAGGGCGCGTGATTAGGACCCAAGAAGGCCGGGAAGTGGAAAACCAGCGATTCGACCGCACACACAACCCGCAAAAGAGAAAAGAATCTCGGTGAATTCCCAGGAAAGCTGGAAACATAAACAAAAATCTCGCACAAACAAAGTGAAAGATAAAGTCATAAATAAAATCGGGCCAGTGTGAGTGTGCGTTCCCCCGAACCCCTTCGGGTTAACCCGGCCATATCCCCTCGGCCAATTCATTGTGAAAGTGGGCTTCGATAACTGTGTAGTTGACACTCGAATAGCATCACGCGCATCCTTTTTCCGAGTGAAATGGACCTGAAAGAGGCCGGGGGTTAACGGGGTTATGGGGGACGAGACTTTAGAGCGCAGGAAACATTTGATTATTTTTTACGGTTTCTCGGTTTCGGACAAGAGCGGCGGCTGTGAGGCAATTACAGGAAATAATTCGGCCAAGTGAGGGGTGAAAATTAAGAAACGCCCGCCGATAGGGCCGACTAGATAAGGGCCAAAAGGGAAAAAGATGTTCACACTGGGGAAAAAAGGAAGAAAATAAATAAATTCAATAAATTAAATTGTAATAGTAATATTTTTGCTAACAGGAAACCCTTTAAGATATTATTAAATTATTTTTTCAAGCGGAAATTATAGTTCTGAATGTGTTTAAAATATTTTATATTCAGTCAGGTTTTATTATGGGTAAATTAAAGTGAAATACCATCAAAATAAAGACTAGTTTGGTGTAACTTTTCTCTCTCTGCAGCATCCGAGTTGCAGAGATGCCCAGAGATGGCCGGACTGGGTCACGTATATATTCGTTTGCGGACGTCCAAGCGTGAATGTCACGTAGCCATTGGCAGGGTAAATAAATAAACCGAGCGGGACACTGGACATTCACACGACAAGTCCGCAGCGGCCCCGGCCCTGTCCGGGACCCAAATATATATCAACCATAATTTATGGGCGTGCTGACATGCGGGATCTCCTCCGATCTCCTGTGTACCTGGACAGCAAGCAGTAGCCCCATACGCTTTGTTAACAATTTAATGGCATAAACATTATGATTTCTGTTATTTCAATTCGGAACTCGCGTCCGATTTCGATTCCGACTCCGATTCCGAGACGCCTTATCAGAGAGAGCAAGCCCGGGCAACGTGAGTGCGATGCCGGCTCCCAGATAAACCCGATGCCGCACAGCCTCCGCCGAGATACACAGGAATCGAGGCATTTATTCGAGTGCCACTGCCACTGAATAACGAGAATTATTATGCGTAACACGTTCGGTTTGTTGGCTTTTTCGTCGGTCCATAGTTGGCCCCCAGCAGGCGGTCAAAAATGTTAACAAGCGCAATTTGAACGCCTCGCGGCAGGACGGGAGTCTGGGCCCAGCTACCTTTTCAGGCTTTCAGGCTCTCCCTCTGCCTTCCGCTCAGTGTATGTGAGCGCAATTGATTTTTGATGGCCGATAAATATAGTTATGAATACTTAACGACGGACACCGCTAGAAACGGTTTTCGCCGGGTCCGGGCACAGGAATAATTACTGCGTCGCGGTCGTTTATCTGATGGGTTTTTAATTAATTTTCACCCTGGTCGAGTGCCATCGATAAGAGGCGGCTGCGGAAATGTTCCGACAAGTCTCTCAACTCAACTCATCTGAGGAATTATCAAAAATCTCGTCTCTTTCATTTTATCTGACATCGAGAACTTACAAGTGATGCACGCAAAAATGGGTTGTGGCTTGATTTATGGGGGTTTTTTATTGTATCTTTTAGAATAAGTTAATTTTTGAAATGTTTGATGTATGGTTTTTTATTGGTAAAGCTGACAATTAACGTATATTTATCTGCCAAATTATCATATATTATTAATTGCAAAGAATACTGAATTAAAACCATTGCAACATTTACTTATATTAAAATTTTTGTGGTATTTTTGGGCTCAGTTTTTCTACTATACAAATTTTGTTTAATACAATTTAAATATTTTTTAGAGCATTAAAAACAAATTAAGACTTTTTGGCAATAAATACATTCACAAAATAGCTCATATTTTCTTTAAAATTTTAAAACCACTTAGCCTCAGTTCCACAAGACCCCCAGTTTTTTCTGCTTTTTGTGGCCATTTCCATATTAGGGTTTTCAAAGTTTTTTGGTTCTCAGTGTGGCCTGCAGTTCCTGCCCTTCGCCAGACACTCTGTTAGCCAAATTAGCCGCCACAAAAAAAAAAGGCAAAGGGAGAGCAGAGGGAGCGGCGGGCAGGAAACGCGGCTCAGTTCAGCCTTCAAGAGCAATTGGCCAGCGTCAAATGCAATTCGCAGCTGTCAGCGGACCGAACATTAGACATCCGATGGCAAATGACTCCGACTCGGACTCCGCGGCCTGTCCGCTTGAGGTGTTAATTTGCCACGAGAACGGGCCAAAACGGCGACTGTCAGCGAGCCAAAATGAGAAGGCAGCTCGGCCGCCGCCGCGGCTTCGGCTTCGGATTTGGCCGCGGATTTGGGCCTGCATTTGCAGTCAGCCCGCTGCGCATGCGTAGAGGATCTCGTACTGACTGTGGAACCAGTTTCTTAGTTTGTCATATTGCGGCAGTTGCCGTGATTCCGGCCCAGAGCTGCGGGCCGTTGACGGTTTGACTGTTGGCTAATTATGTGACGGCTGCTTAGATTGAGACATAAGACACGAACGGGCCGGTCCGGGCTAGGCAGCCTTTCACAATGCCGGCCAATTTAATTACCACTCCAAGGCATTCGAGCAATCCCCGAAGGCTCTCAGCCGCGATTTCGGATTCCTTTGTCTAGGGCAGCCGGCAATAAAAGTGTCAGAAGTAACACTGTGTTATATAAGACATCGACATCGGCCCCGAAGTCCCCCGGCTATTACCCACAATAAAGCCGAGACTCCTGCGGGATTAGTCAGGGGCCCCAGAACCATAAACGCTCCCGAAGATCTAGCCCCGGGAATGGGGAACAAAAGGGTTGGGTACGAGAGAGGAGTGTAAATAAATAAATAAATAAAATTTCATCAATGCATCGGTATCGACTGCGTCAATAACTTAAAGGATTACGCCCGTCCGAGGGTCTGGGCTTAAATCATAAAAGATCTCCATCGCCATTTGACTGGCTCACAAAGCAAATCACACAATTTAATGGGTTTGTTGTTCAACTCGGACGGGGATCGGTTGAAGTTGGGGTTTGAGGTTTGGGGAGCTCTTTTTTCTTTGCATTTCCATTTCCGTTGGCGTTTTTAAGCTGAATTTATTCGGGCCTTTAAAGGCCATAAAATATTTGTAGCCTGGACTGCAGCTGTCATAATTTAAATTCATTAAAATCAAAGCGCAGCCACAGTTCCACAAACTGTCACAAAAAAGTTTTTATGTATCCCGTGGGGTAATTGCTTCCATGAAGCACTAAACCAATTAAAATGCTACTCCAGTAGTTGCTGGGCCAGGTTCCGGGAATAGCTGCAGCGATAGAGATAGATTAGATGAGGGTTCGGATTGGGGTTCTGATTCTGGTTCTCCACCGCCCAGCCAGGTAGAGACCCTGTGAATGAAGCAATTTGCTGCGACGCAACTACGTGCGTTCGATATGATTTTTTCACTCCGATTATAGTCCATTCAATCGCAATCTCGGCTGCGGCATCACACGTCGCAGCGCTCGAGAAAACGCACGAAAATTAGTAGCAATTGGTTTAGTTCGGTTCGGTTGCCTTGGAAATGGAGATTTATTAGGCATATGCCACAGATCAGTTAGGACGATTAGCGCGAGGGTTCGGCTACGTGTCCGGCATAGAGAGCAGCTCTAAATGGAATGATATCTTCAGGGAAACTCCCGGAGATGCTTTGGGGATTTTTTTATGAATGGACAACACATTAAAATTTTATTTTAATCATTACCGAAAACATTCGGCGGTAATAAATATGTTTCCAGAAGGGCTGCCTTATAAATAACTGAGTAAGTTTAAAAGCTTTTGAAAGCTCAGTAAATTTCAGTTGATTTGGGAAAGGTACTACTTGATTTAAAGGGATAATTAACCTTTCCTTTCGCTTATTCCTGACTAATTTAATTTTCCTTGATGGGTTAATGTTAAAATATGTCTGGGATCTGCGATAAATAACAAGAAGAAGAAATAGAAATTAAACCATTTGAAGTTTAGGCCCCAAAAAATAAGATTCCTTTGCTTAATTATTAAACTTTTTTTGCTGAAGAAAACTCTTAACGTTTTACGATACACCTTAGGGGCACATGTCTCAGGATACTCCTGCTTTCCCATATAAATCCCCCTTTGGCCCCATTAGTGCGGCCTGCCCACTGGATATATTAATATGCAAATGCAATAGTTAAACCGCGAATGGCAAGTGGCAGCGGATTGTCGGCCTGGCTGGCAAGTAAACTTAATTTACAATGGCGAGGAGAGTCATTCATTTGGAGCAAACACCTGCAAGTTGCAAGTGGCAAACTCCTACCTACCTTCTTGGTGTTTTTATTTTTTATTTCTTATACCATTTAAAAAAAGAGTTATGGGGTATATTAATTATACCCCATATTATAATAAATATTCGATGATCCCTATGTGTATTAATATTTTAAAAGGATCAACAGATGCAAAGATATTACTGTCAGTACTAGTGATACTAGAGACATTCTTTGGGGTATAATTTAATATAATTTAATACAATATTTCTTCGAATAAAGTAGCTCCTATTGATATAAAAATAATAATTTTAAATATAAGATAATAGTTTTATCATTTACATTTCACATTTATTATAGTAGCTTCATTTTTCTATGAATAGGAATAATTAAATACTTTTACAGAATTTACTGTATTTTTATTCCTTTAAGTATTTAATAAAATTTGTAAATCCATCATTACCGGGTATCTCATAGTCGATTCTCTCTTCCGGAGCCTACTTCTAGTCTTGTTTTTTTTTTATGCCTTGCCCCAGTGCCTCCGTGTGTGGGGAGTGAATGCGAATGCGAAATGCAACAGGGATCGGGCACAGGGGCAGCGTGTATGATTTTTGATTTATGATCTGTCACAAAAATAGTTGCCCACCTCGAAACACCCCTTACCGTCCCGATCCCGTCCCGCCGTCCGCCCTGCGCGGAATAAAAATGCGTGCAAAGGAACAGGAAGGCACTAAAAGATATTTACGATGCCCATGGTGCAGCGCTATGTCCAGCCGAAGTTATGCATAAACTTTCTATAGAAGTCAGAACTTGTGCCGGGGCCTATCTTAACACGATCAAAGCCAGCCACAACAACAGGAGCAATCAATTTTCGTTGTTGTGATAGCCGCGGGTAGTCAGACAGTCCCTGCTCCTCCAGCCTCATCCGCGTCCTCATCCTCATCCTCATCCTCGGCCGGGCCAAAAGGAGCTGCAGGCGATGCGGCCGCTTAATAAATATGATAATGCGGCGCACACATGTACTATCCGCCGAGAACTCGGCCGACTGCTCCACTAATTAATGTAACAGCGACATGGGCAGTCGCAGTCGCAGAGTCGCCGCCGTCCTGGAGCTGGTTCTAGTCCTGGTACTGTGCCTGGTGCTGGTCCTAGTCGAGCCACCCCTCTCTCACCGCAATAATAATAAATAGTGTCAAGATTAATTGAATCGTTCGCACTTTTGAGCGGTCGGCTGCCAAACAAACCCCGGCTCTCTGGGAACAGACAGCGCGGAGAATGGGTGACACATGCTGCGACAAATGATATATCGTCATTTTTAAACTTTGCAATTTATTATAAATTTATTTATGCCATCGCAACCTGTCCGCCGGAGTCCGGGCCCCTCCCTCCGTCCGTCCGTCTTTCGGTTCGTTTGGTTAGCTTTCGGTATGCATTTCAAACAGACATTTCCATGGCGATCAAACCTGCCCCTGTTTGCAGGCCACTCGGAGAAAATAGAGATCGGTTACGAGATCGATTCGATTAGGTGTGTATTTCTTTATAGGATTTTTTGGGAGATTTTTACTCAAAGATATTTCTGTATTACGGAATAAACCTTATGGCTAGTTGTTTTAACTCCTTAAATAAATTATTTACAACTAGTTATATATATTTTTTAGAACTTATATTATCATGTTTATCCGTGCATCCATTTTACTTTTTAAATACAAATTGTTACAAAATGTTTTCAGTGCTGAAACAAACTGTGGCAGCCGACACCTTGCCGCGTTTTATAGTTCATTAGTGTGGCTATATGGTGGCATGATTTACGCATATTCGCGACCACAAAACATACACGTTCAGAACTTGGCCCAACAAGTGCGGAAACGAAGGGAAATTTTCGATTTAATTGGCCAGCAAGAGGATGGCACTGTAGCCACATTTATGGTCACATCGAAATAAACAAAAATTTACGATAATTTTGGGGAAAGAAAAACAGAAGATTTAAATTAAAGTCCAGGCAATAAAATTTATTTAATAAAGCTTATGGGTTACTATTACCCCCATTATAATTTTAATAGACGTGGATATTACCTGCTCTTTATGACTAATTTAGAATTGCAAAATGCATCTTTAAGCACTTTTCTTACCAATAATAATGCCAAGATAAGACTCGCCCCTCTGAGTGATTTATTTTACATGTGCCATATGCGAGACGAAAGCGAGATTTATGGCCAAAGGCAATAAAATGGCAAGCGAAATATTAAAGTTGGTAATTAATCAAATGTCGCGCGGTGCCGTTAAGCCTTAAATGCGCTTAAGTGTTGCCCCAAAACAGAGCTCAGCCGGCCTAACAAAAGCCAGATGAGGAATCACTAAAGAAAGCCGAGGGCCGTTTAAAACAAAGCTCCGGCAAGTGGACTCTTTCTTTCGGACTCTTCGGATGGGGGTTTCTTTTTTTTCGGCACTCAGCACCGAATTTTTGAGTGAAATGGAAGTGCCCGAAATCCGTAAGCCATCGGAACGGGCCGTCAGGCCGCCGGTTGTGAGTCAGTACAATGTGGAAATAATCGCAAGCCTGCGCATAAATAATGGACTCAAGTGTCAAAGGGGCATATCATCAATTTGTTGAGTTCGAGGCAAGAGAACGGGCCGATCCCCCTCGGTACACATTTAAAAATAAAACTGCCAGCGAAGCCAGAGCAAACAATGCCCCATAGATGGAGGGGAAGCTCCCGGCTCCGGCTCCAGCTTCGACTACGGCAGCATTTCCAGATTTTTCAAACAAATTTGCTGAGTGCTTAAGTGCTTCCGAAACAGAAACAAATCTGTGACATGTGTTTCTGTTTCGGCGCGGAAAAGCGGGGCAAATCGGGGGCCCAAAGTGGCTGCAGGAGAAATGCAAAGAATGTCCCCGCCGAGCACTGTTGCATTGTTGCTTTAAAACCGATTTTTGTCGCGGCCCTTTTTTAAGCGGATTTCCCGCGAACGAGCCAAAACAAACGGCTGGCCAAGATGCAGTCTTCCGTTCCGGCCTGATTTATGTGAGCTGCTTAGGAAGTGCCATGATACGAGAGGATCTCTGTCTCCGATGCCCAGTTAACACAGCGCCTTTCCGGGGAATATTTAATATTTTTGTGCACTCAAAATTATGATTTTTTTTTAAAGAGATAATTGAAAATCTCTAAGATGTTTTATTTGAAATAAAAATAACAGAAAGTGTCATAATTTCAAGGTAAGAAAAGTCAAGTCAGACGTTGGATTCAAACTTCGGTATTTTGAAGACTCTATTCTGGACTTTTCTTTTAGCAATTGTCTAGGAATTTAAATATCGTAGAACATAATAGTACTTTATTATTATTTTAAAATAAAATAAAATACTTTGATATTAAAGTAACAGAGATTCCTGCGAATTTCATTTAACATTGATAGTCTTTAAATGTTCTTTATTTTTCCCATCCAAATAATAAACCTGAGATATTCCGCTTTATTCTCTAAAATAATCTGTTAGATTCAACAATTGTCCCTAAAATATTTTAAGCCTTCTACACTAAGAAAAAAAGAACAACATAAAATAATACATAAAGTAGTCAATGTAATTGCTTTGATTTAATAAACTCTGAATAATAATAATAATAAACTTGGAAAATAATAAACTCGACATTTAAAATTTAAGTTTAGGCTTATTACGGTTTCTATAATATTTATACTATATAAAATTTCCTCGACATTTTCTTTGAGTGCACTTTGAAGAACGGTTGACAGACGCCTCGACTTACCCTTCCGAGATGCGGGTTTTCCACCTGGCCCAAACCCACACTCGCTGGCAATCAGCCGGAGAAAGGCGACTGCGACTGCGACTGCTGCAATAACAAAGGACAATAGGGACGGGGGCTTAATGCCACAAATTGAGCAATGCCCACTCTATATCCTTTGCCTATTAATGCAGCCATTTGAAAACTAATGAGAGCCGCACACAAAAAATAGAAAATAGAAAAGCCAAACTAACAACAAACAAATGGGACAGCAAAAAAACACTGGAGCCGGGACAGAGGCTGCAGTCAGAAATCCGGCGATGAGGATACAGAATGGGAATCGGGATGAGGACAAGAACGAGCTCGACGAGGATGAGCTGGAGAGTAGGAGGATTGCTCCCAGGCTATCTAGAGGCGAGGAGCGAGTGCAAATGAATGCGCATTTCAAATTAAGCCCTAATCCTTTTACAATTGATGCTGTGCAGCCAGCCATGTACCTGTGCTTGGGCCATATGTGTTTGGGCCAGTCCATTTCCATTCCAGTGTGGTTACAGTTGATGCCCCGCTCCTTGTTGTTTCGCACCAAGGACTCTCTCTTTTTTTTTGGGCCGCTGCAATATGTTTGTGTTTGGCCGGGCTTAGGACTCCGGCTCCGGGTCGGGTGTGAGGGCAATGTGTTTTCGGGTTATTGTCCATGTCTGCTAGGAGTATGACCTACCGCACGATGGCTCCCTGCCTGCTCTCCTCCGGATTAATAGAGGGAGTAGTGCCTAGTCCTGCTGGAAAGTAAACTGTTTATTTTCTTAAGCGTCTCAGGAGTCTCTTCCAGCTAAGCTTCTGTTTTGAGAGGTCTCAATTATCCACGGCACACTGCAGTGGCCTCCTACGGAATCGGGATCCTAACCAAACTGATTACTGTCTGCCTCGAGATGCGCAAATATCCCTTGGATAAATAGTCTAAGGCTAGACAAGATCGGATTGATGATTAAGGGTTTGTTTTGGTAGGAATCTTGAGTGAGTTGCAATTTGTAAAAAATTTCATGGCTTACTAAGTATTTAGGAGTAATTTTTGTAGAATATTCTTTGGCCTAAAAAAAGTTACAAATTATTTAGGCTGGTTTCTACTTACTTATGCTAATTAATTCCTTTAATAAATTGTATTTAGAATGGAATAAATTGATAATTCATTCACAAATTCCATTCAAAGAGCTGGTATCTATCCTAATGCAGGTCCTTTTTATTTTCTTAATAATGCCAACCATATTTAGCTCCCAAATTTGTACCACAAATGCCCTTTATAGCCGCTCCATCGAGGCTTTCGTCATGCTGCAGTGAACCATTGCTACCATCCGAGTTCCTGGTAGAACTCCTTCCCCACCTTATCCATAGAGAGATCCCCTATAAAACCCCTCCCGCCACACCTTGTTAGTGGCGACACATCTGCCGAGGGGACACGAGGGGCTAGGGGCTAAAGAGCATTTCAAAATCGAAAAGCGTTGCGAAACGGGGAAAATTTGTTTTCCTACATAAGTTAACACATTGTAAGTGACAAAGTATGCACAAAATCAAATAAGAAATTCGTTACAGCCAGCCTACCAGCCTGCAGTGCGCTTAATTTCAAACAGGATTTACGAGACTGACACACATTTGCTAGGGTACAGGGACACACAAGCGGTGGAGTCGTGAAAAGAGCAAATCGCTTGTGACGAACTCGAATTTTGAACGCTCGACTGACGGGCTTCCACTGTGCCGAGTGCTAATGAAATGTCCTTTTTTGTGAGATGAGATTCTTCCCTCAGCTGCCCCGGGGCTCTGATCCCTAGCCGATCCCAGGCGATCTTGGGTGTGTGTGCGGCGTGGCGAATGGAAATGCGTCTCGCAACGCAAAATTGCTCGCTCAATTGCGTTTTGGAAAGAACTTAGGAGAGAACAGAGCCCGGACAGAGGCGAGTTGCATGTCTGTAATTTGTTGCAATTTCCCGGGCCACCTCAAGTGGAATCCAGGCATTAATATTCAATTTTCCAAGTGTAGTACTTAGAGCGGCTTAGACTTAGGACTCAGGGAGGAGGAGTAGAGTAGAGTTGAGTAGAGGTCCAATTAGCTTCAATTGTTGGCAATCGGCCTGAATACCAAGGAGGTCTGTACCAGCTGCTCTAGTTTCAGGCGTTCTGTGATTTTAGTTGCCTGAACAAGTCGGCTTTAAAATATAGAACACACAGCAACTCAATGTCAGATTTGCATGTCTTTCAGAGGCTGCAATTTAAACATATTTCTAGTTGTGATTTAAAGAAAAGAAATTTATTGATTTAAGAAATATTTTGTATAAACTCTTGTTTATATATTCTTGTTTCTACTCCCTTCTTGGGAAGGACACTTTCTCTACTGGCTTCCTCAGGGGCGTGATCAGTGATCACCTGGTAGCCCGTGGCAGCTGGAGAATATTCCACTGCCTTACCAGGGGATCCCCTTTGTTTTCCCTGACAGCTGGACCTGAGCCATAAACCGCAGACCATTTAAATACTATAAACAACAGTTAGCTTCCGACTAATTCGTAAACAAAACAACTTTCCAGGACCAAACGCAGCACGAGCCAGGAGACAGAGAGAGAGTTCCAGGTCCTTCGAGACACTTTGGCGCAGTATGTGGCTCTGTTTGGGCCAAAATATTTGCAATGTATGACCAGCAGTCGCCGCACGCCTAGGAAATTCCACGAAGACGGAGGACAAAAGATAAGCAGAAGTCGAAGGACTACCGAAACGGAGGCAGAAGCCTTGAAATTGCATTTTATGACATGCCATTAAGTTGATTGCACAGCTCGCAGCGTGCCAAATCAGACATCCAGCCGGCAGTTGACATTTCCAAAGCTACTAACTAGCCCGGGACCCTATATAGAGACTGGATTCTGCTCTGTGCTGGACTCTGAACCCTGCGCATGCGTGGCTAATCGCGGTACGTGTGTCCAGTTTGCCGCTGCACGCGCACAAAGCGCAGTTAGTCACAGCAAATTATATATATCCCCGGAGGAGGAGGAGGCGATCGGGATCTCACCTTGAGCGGCACTTAGTGCACCCACCTGGTAGTTGGTAGATGGTAGCTGGTAGCCCTGCCAGCCATTATCCTTTGCCAACAAAAAGCGTGCCCAATCCGGCCAAGACAAATGTCACGTGGTCCGAAGGGCTCAGGAGCTCCTCAGTTAATGCCTTGGGCCATTGTTAATAAGCGTGCCGAAATGGGAATCTTGTTGGGGGACGGCACTTACAGTGGACACTGGACACTGGACACTGGACAGGAAGTGATGTAAAGTGATTCACTGTGAATCCGGTCCAGGAAGTCAGTTCCAGAGATTTCCCTTGCAGGGTCTAAGATTACGACTTCCTAATAATGTGAGACGGAAGGGAATGCGTAATTGAAGTGTGAAAATGTCATTAGTTTTGTAAGAGAAAATATAAAGGAAGTTAACTAGACATTAATATATAATAATATTATGGAAATTTCAATAACAATAAATTTATTACGAATTCTATGTAACATAAAGTAGTTCTATTATTTTTTTGTACTTCTAATTTCTCTCTGAATATTTTTTCGTAAATATTACACTCCGTATCTCCCCGCAGAGAGTCACCAAAATATTTTAAGCATATTGTGTGCATGCCAAGCTTTTTCCCATTTGCGAACAGATGATAAAAACTTATTTTTGTGGCAACGGGCAGCGGCTGGCGTAAGCCAAAGGCGATCCCAAAAAAGGGGAAATAAAGCGAAATTATTAAATGTTTAATGCAGCGCGACATGCAATGCAATTACGCGCGCCTGGCGGGAAATAGGAATGGAAATTCTGAATTCAGAATTCTGCATTCTGTGGAAACTGCAGGCGAACGCAAAACTTGTGACAAAGGCGCGGAAAAGCAGAGCCGGAAAACTTTTGCCACGATGATGAAAAACGTTTTGTGCGGGCTTAAGCCAATTTGTGCCAAACACAGAGTAGCAACAAGTCTGCAGAAAGAGAGCTGAGTGAGCGGAGATAGCGGGGAAAGCCGGCGAAAATGCCAAATTAAAGTTGCAACGAAGTTTGGGGACAAGCGGCTTAAAGGCAACTGCCAAGAGCCGCCTCGTATAATGAGCAGAGTTTCCTTTTCTCCCGAGTTCTCTTAAAGTTCCGCCGATTAAGCCGATAAAATCAGGCATGAAGAAGGGCCCCAGCAACCTGATTAACGCATGAAAACCGACGGGCACTCGCTCGTAATTATTGGCAATTTCACGGCAATAAAATCACAAGCGTGCAAAATCAAGGATGATAACATTAGCGACGCCGAAGCAGCCGCGTGCAGGTGGAATTACACAATATTTAGTCGCAGGACATGGCCTTAATATCCACTCCCTTTACTTTTGGGGGCGTCACCCTCTTAAACAGCTGCAATTTTTATATTAAAATATTTATTAAACTTGCTCAGCTCTGCAGCTCTGGGGTTTCCTCTCCGTTTATCTTTCTTTTTTCGGGCCGGCCAAGGTGTGAACGCGTCAATGTGGCAATGAAGCCAAGGGCTCAGGCTCCGACTGAAAATCTCAGCTTCTTCAGTTCCAGACAACAGCTGTTGGGCTTTTTGCCTTTTTGCTTCCTTTTTTTTGCAAGACGTAATTAGGCACCTCTTAGGGTAATTAATAAAAATGATACTCGTAACAGTAAACCTTGGCAAGTGAGCAAAAAGTGCCCGAAGCTGACTTTGTACACTGGAAGAATGTTCATAAAAAAGATTATTTTTTTTAAAGTGGTTTATAACTTTGTTATAGGGTTTCTTAGATGTGAAAATGATTATTTAAATCAATTTTAAACGCAGAAATCTTAAAGATTTATATCAGTAAATTTACTAAAAAATTTCTTGATATTTCTTAAAGTGTCTCCCGTTGATTGCTTGGCCACACCAGCTTGGACTTTTCTCAAAAGCAAAATCTGTGTAATAATTATGATTAAAAGGGCTTCTTCCTCCCGGTTTGTTTATCAACTTTCTTCGGGGTGACGTGGGAACTCTCCACTCTGAATAGGTTGCAATGTTCTGAGGCGATTGTTGCGCCTGTCAAAATATTGAGAGAACCTCAAAGAAGCCGTCCTCCAGATTCGCACACTCATGGGCGGCGAGCATCAAAGTCGGTCTTCGATAGAGGGAGGAACGACAAGTATATAAGGCATATAAATACAAGATGACAGTCTTCCCACCTTTATTAACTAATTTGCTAAGGTCGGCTGGCCGGCCAAAGACTTCTAATTGTCGCCACACACGATGCGATGCCTCGGGGGCAGGTTGAGGCTGGGCCCGAGGCTGACAAACGCGCCCTAATACGATTACCAGGCCGGAATTGTCAACGTCATCGTCGAGGCATTGCGTGTGGCTTGGAAAACGGGGAACAATGGATCACTGGGCCTTGGGAAATGTCGCCTTGGTCGCTATTGTCACCTGAGCAGGACAACGATTGTCCTGCGTTGTCCTTTTGAGGCCCACCACTCCCCGGCTCATTTGGCCATTGTCTGTGCCATTTTTGTGAGTTTCTAGCGGCACTTGGTTTTCATCTCGTGCACTTTGCATCGGCCGCTCCATTTGATCCTGGCTGCTCCTAGCTCCCGGCTCCTGGCTGCTAGTTCCTTTGGTTTCTTTGAGCCTTTGTTGTCGTTCGTCGGTCGATTTGTTTTCATTCGAAACTCATTTGTGCACTTGCGCTGCCTTAAAGTGTTTTGGCCGACGCAATTCGGGGCGGCCCGTTTCTTCTCCACCACCAATTGTTTCCGCTCAATCGCCAAAAAGGAGAGTCTGCCAAAGAAATCCGTTCTGTGTGGTCCTCGTGGCCCGTCCTCTGGCTGGTCCTGGTCCTGGCCATCGATGGGAATCAGTGCAGCTCGAAAAGCATTGCATTTTGGTGCTTGACTTTGCATATGCTTAACATGCTGTGCTCCAGATCCTGATGATGTTGGTTTGCTCCACTGCAGAGGGGGGCTCTGCACCGACACTAGAATATGCGCGCTAAGGGTACAGTGGAATGGGTTGGTTATGGAAGTGGAGGAAATGAAGATATGTATGGGGGTATTAATAATTAAATGGGGTATTTATTAAGTAGTACTTATCTTGCGAAGCGATGTAGCCACCAAGCTGCTGGGGATGGAATCCGAAAAGAAATCCGGCTCGAAGGACCAAATGCCTTATTATAAATATAGGATGTTTTTAATGGCATACGCACCTTTCATATTCTTATAACTATTTTTAAAGCTTTGAAACAAAGTGTACTTAGTAAATTAAATGACATAAGCTATTTCTTTATATTTCCCCATAGAGTGTCCAAAGCCCCAATAACGCCCACTGTGGCTTAGACAATTGTGTGCCCAAATGGACGTCGGTAGCCGAAACTGTTTTGCATGATTGACTGTTTGACATAATGAAACGCATGCGAGAGCAAGCGGAGCCGAAAGCCGGCAAGTAACCAGATTTGGCCGCCCCCGAAACCCACCGCTCATCAAACGGGGTCTCTCACCGGCGACCCCATTCCACATTTTTGATCCATTCCAGACCCACGCAGTGCAGTTTTTGTTGCTGCCGGTGCTTCCACTAATCAAGTGCAATGTTGGCACTGCCATGGCCAAATCCAAGCTCCGTAGTGGATGCACAGGGAAAAATCACAGGGAAAACGGTTCCAAATGATATAAAAAGTTAAATATACCAAATAGAAATTTAGAAAACGTTATTTGCGGCTGAAAACCTTAAAGTTAGCCTAATAGAACCCATTTATATTTTGAAAATTGATCAAATCAGTTTATTCTCTGTGCACTTGAGCAGATCTAGGAACATGCTCCTCATTGGGGCCGCTCAGTATTGTGGTTTCGCCTGCTGCCTTTTCTTTTATCAACGTTGGCTCAGATCCGGGCTGTCAGGAGGCGACTCCTGGTGGGCTGTTGGCTGCTGGCTGTTGGTGTTCGTTACGTTGTTTCTGGCCCCTAGCTCTAATCAGTCATTGCACAACATGAAGAGCAGGGAGCACTAGGCAGAAGGCAGGGAGCAGGCAGCAACGAGCACGGAGAAGTCGGTCAGTCAGTCAATCTGACCAGGCCAGGACCGAACGGAACAGAGTGGCCAGCAGAACAGTTCAGTTCATCAGCTCCAGTTCACTCGGGGGGCTAATGAAAATGAAAATCTGTGTCATTGTGCTTAGTTTGCATATCAAGTAATTGCCAACGACAGCATAGAGGTAGGCCGAACAAGTGGAAATCACTTCAAAGCCTTTCGTTTATGCCACAAAAAAAGCTGAGAATTTCCACTAGGAAAATCGGTTCCTATGTGGGCGAGAAAGAGCTTCTTGAAGGTGTTTAAAAACACACTTAAGAAATATGTTTATTTTAGATATTGCATTAGTTGTCTGTTTTATTTACACAAGTCCACCTATTGGGTCCCTCAGTTGGAAAAAAGTTGGGATCCTCGCAACATGAGTAGGTCTCAGGCTTGCAGAAATATTGTTTACGCCAACAGGGGCAATTATATTCGGCTCTAGGCACACAGGCCCACATCGCAAGCTGAAATTAGATGTTTCTGAGAGGTTTATCACTTTTATAAAGTTCAGCTTACTAACTCCAAGCAAAAGGGAAGAGTTTCCATTCGCCAACACCGTAGATATTGGGCAGGAAAAAAGTTAGCAGGAAACATATAATATATTTGACCATCTTGGTTGACTTACAGAGCAAACTAACGGCCTTTAAGCTGCTTTAAATAGCGATAAGACCATGACAAATTAATTTTGTATGCTTTATAATTTCAAGTTAATGCAAGACAAATTGCTCCTGTTTTTAATCTTCAAGGCAACATTTATAACCTTCAAAAATCATACACAAAACTCATTAAAGCCATAAACTTTGCATTTATAATAGCCCGGTACACAAACTCCTGGTTTACATGTCTTGTGAATTGCTGGAAATAAAAATGTTTTAAGTTTAACTTAAATTTATAAAAATACAGAGTACTAACCAAAGGTTAATGGCAATAAGAAGAATTTTAAGAATTTTAAGTTTAACTTAAGTTTATAAAAATACAGAGTACTAACCAAAGGTTAATGGCAATAAGAATGCCAGCAGGAAGCAGAAAATGTATTTATCCATCTTGGTTGACTTACAGAGCAAACTGATGGCTTTAAAGCTGCTTAGAACACTTGATTAGCTATAAGACCATGACAAATTAATTTTGTATGCATAATAATTTCAAGTTAATGCAAGACAAATTGCTCGTGTTTTTTAATCATTGGGGCAACATTTATAACCTGCAGAAATCTTAGCACAAAACTCATTAAAGCCATAAACTTTGCATTTACACCATGCACACACAATCCGGGTAACAAGTTCCATATCTACATATCTTCTGTTTCCATTGCTCCATTGCTAGAAATAAAAAGGTTTTAAGTTTAATTTGCGTTTATAAAGTTCAGATTACTAACCAAAGGTTAAGGGCAACAAATATGCCAGCAGGAAGTAGAAAATGTATTTGTTCATCTTAGTTGAATGTCCAGAGTGAAATGATCACTTTTTAGTTGCTGGAATCTGTTAAATAGCAAAAAGAGCATTGTAAATGAATTAGTTATGCTATGGGGAATTTATAAATAAAAACCTTCAATAAATGTCCTTTTTAAATTGTCCTTTGAAATGCATTTGTTATGCTAGATATTTTTTACCGTGAAAGTTTAATATATTAAGGTTATATATATACAATAATAAAGTATTAAATATAATATCACTATTTCTAGGTAATATAATTAGGTACTTTCACCTAACCGCACACCTAAACCCTAAAAGGAAACTTGCTGCTGAGAACCATTTGAATGATGGCAAGACTATGCAATATAATTTTAAAAATATCCGAAATTTATTGTTCGTATTAAATCATATTTTTAGTATTCTTCTAAGCAACATTTACCATCGTCCAAAACAGTACTAATTGTCTCCTCAATTGCAATTGTAACTAATTTGCAAGTCTTGGAAAGCATACCCAGGGCTGGGCTGGAATCAAAAAATTCTCAGGGTTAACTTACGTTTATTAAGTACAGATTACTAACCAAAGGTTCAGGGCAATAAATATGCCAGCAGGAAGCAAACATGTATTTGTTCATCTTGACTAGCTATAACACCATGACAAATTCATTTTGTATGCATTATAATTTCAAGTTAATGCAAGACAAACTGCTCCTGTTGTTTAATCATTAGGACAACATTTATAACCTGCAGAAATCTTAGCACAAAACGCTTGAAAACCAACAGGCTTGCATTTATAATAGCCTGGTACACACCTTCCTTCACATGTCCTGTGCATTGCTAGAAATAAAAATGTTTTAAGTTTAACTTGCATTTATAAAGTTCAGATTACTAACCAAAGGTTAAGGGCAATAAATTTGACAGCAGGAAGTAGAAAATGTATTTGTTCATCTTGGTTGAATGTTGAAATGATCACTTTTCAGTTGCTGGAAACTGTTAAATAGCAAAAAGAGCATTGTAAATGAATTAGAATTTATAAATAAATACCTTGAATAAATGTTCTTCTTAAATTGCTTGAAATGTTACGAAGGCCATTTCAAATGCATTTGTTATGCTTGATATTTTTTACCCTGAAAGTTTAACTATTATATTAAGGTTATATATATATAATATCAAAGTTTTAAATATAATATTACTAGTTACTAGGTAATATTATTAGGTACTTTCACCTAACCGCCCACCTAAAACTCTAAAGGCAACATGCTGCTGAGAAACATTTGAATGGTGGCAAGACTATGCAATATAAATTCAAAAATATTAATAATTTAATGTTCGTATTAAATCATATTTTTATTATTCTTCGAGGCAACTTTTACCATCGTCCAAACAGTACTAATTAATGGCTTATTTGCAATTGTAATGTAAACCGGTTGGAATACATGGTCTAGGCTGGGCTGGAAATAAAAAAATTCTCAAGGTTAGCTTACGTTTAATAAGTACAGATTACTTACCAAAGGTTAAGGGCAAGACATAAGCCAGCAGGAAGCAGAGGAGAAATTTGCCCATCTTGGTTGAATATGAAGTATGAACTGATCAATCTTAAGATGCTGGACACTGTTATATAGCAAAAAGAGCATTGTAAATGAATTGGTTATGCTATGGGGAATTTATAAATAAATACCTTAAATAAATGTTCTTTTTAAACAGCTTGAAATGTTACGAAGGCCATTGTAAATGCATTTGTTATCCTTGATATTTTTTACCGTGAAAGTTTAACTTATATATTAATGTTATATATTATATAATAATAAAGTTTTAAATATAATATTACTAGTTACTAGGTAATATTATTAGGTACTTTCACCTAACCGCCCACCTAAACCCTAAAGGCAACGTGCTGCTGAGAAACATTTGAATGGTGGCAAGACTATGCAAAATAGTTTCAAATATATTCAAAAATTTTTGTTCGTATTAAATCGAATTTTTATTATTCTTCGAGGCAACTTTTAACACATTTCCAGTACAGTACTAATGATTGCAATTGTAATTATTTGCAAAGCTTGGAAAACATATCCTAGGCTCGGCTGGAAATAAAAAAATTTTCAAGGATAGCTTACGTTTATTAGGCACAGATTACTAACCAAAGGTTAAGGGCAAGACATTTGCCAGCAGGAAGCAGAGGAGAAATTTGCCCATCTTGGTTGAATATAAAGTATAAACTGATCACTCTTAAAATGCTGGAAACTGAGCATTGTAAATGAATTGGTTATGCTATGGTATATTTATAAATAAATTACTTGAATAAATACAAGAGAGTAAATTATATTTTGTATTTATTTCCCTGGTACCCTGTACTTTTTGGCCTAAACATAAATCCACTATCCCCTAACCGCCCACAGAAAGGCACAAGTCAGCGTGCTGCTGAATATCCAATCGGCATTTCGCATTTATTGACTCAAAGCCAAACAGTTTAGGGGCAATGTAGTGCAACCGATTTGCAAGTGTGCACAGTGCCTCGGCATTCGGGGGAAACCTTTGATTCCTGCTCATAACTTATGCATGAGATCGCTGCGAAACGTGTGTGGGCTCCGAGTGTCGGCGTGCCAAGAGCCTCGGCCTCAGCCTCAGCCCGGAAAAGATGACAAGAGAGCGGAGCTATTAAAAACAAACGCCCACCGAGGAGTCGGAGAGTCGGAGAGGCTGCCGCCTGGATGACATGCCTTTTGCCGGCGAGGTGAAGAAAGTGTTTCACAATCAACAAAGACAACGCTGGCGGCGGCTTCAGAGGAGTCGAAAGAAAACGGCATAAAGGCATGCACCCACGCACCGCAGGAGCGGAAAGTGCGGGGATCCTATCCGAGGCGTTACTAATTCGTGTCACATTCTTTCGGGCAGAATTTGCTACACTTGTTACACGGTTCACACGCCGTCTTCCGGCTTTATTCCCTTTGACCTTTTATCCAGACTTTTGGCAATGATATTTGCGGTAGGTCGACATCATCGATCGAGGAACTCGGTCCTCGGTCCTGGGCCGAGGCCATTCATCTTCCCAGCGGTCGCCACGATGACAGTAGTCGAAAAGAAGAGCCCCTAAGAAATGGGCGGATGGATGTCTCCGCTGGCATCACTAATTGTCCATTCGTTACGAGGATGTGTGACTTTTACCAGCAGTTCTACAAGTGATGGCTCGCTGTGTGGGCGAGCAGCGGCGACCACATATTGTACTAGGCTATATTCCAACTGGGTGGTTCCATGGTTCCGTGGCTCAAGCTGAGCGGAGGAGACGTCAAGCGGTCTGCCTTGGTCAAGTACTAAAAAAAGAAATACAGCTCAGAGCAGAGAAAGAAGAGTGATTGAGTTAGGGCGGCCCATCAAAGCAGATTTCATTCACTCTTATCGGTCAGAATTTGTTTGAAGTTACCAAAATGTAAAGTGGTTTCTGGAATAATTCCAGGAAGTACTTGGATTGTGCGGTCGCAGACTTAACAGCCCAGAAGTGGATTTTGCGCAAGATATTTTCTCTGAAAAACAAAAAGAAAAGTGTTGATTCTAATATATAGCTAAGGGGATATGATCTAGAAAGTATCTCTCCATCATTAAATCATGACTTTAACTGCTGTATATTACTCTGGTAAGCACCGAACCATTTCGATCCACTTTCAATTGCATGGCCTTCTGTTTTCCCAAGAATTTTCCACCGTCGCTCTCCATCGATAGGGAACTCAGCCAATAATCTTTCATCGCTCGGGCTACTCAAAACACTCGGTTTACGGTCAGCTCCGGCCCCACCCTTGAATGTTAATCAGACTTCCCGTTCGCTGGCCGCCTGGTTCCCCTCGGCGATTGCGAGATGAGCTCGGGTTTCACTTAGGATTCCCCTCCTTGGCTTGCTTTAATGTGCGCCTAACAACGATTGCGTCGAACGCTTTTGGCCATGATTTGGCGTACGCCATTTAATCAGAGATATCTGCAACACCTGCCGCAACTCATGCTGCAGCCTCGCTCTCTGGCCAGGGCCCTGGCCTGGACTTCAATTCAGCTTTGGCTTTGGCTTCTGCTCCTGCTCCTGCAGCAGCAATAACCAGATAAAGAAAAGCAGCAACGGCAGCAGCAGCAACTCCAAACGCCTGCACTTCCTGTGTGTGAGACGGGAGTCGCTGGCTCTGGACTGGAAAAAAAATTGGGAAGACTTGGGATGCATTTAGAGAATACTAGAAATCATAAAACTTAAGCTTAAACTTATGCAAATAATATTTATACTTCAAGATCTAAGTATGAGATGCTATATGGGTTTTGAGTCGAAGTTTCTTGTCGAGTTCCTATATTTAATATCCCATTTCTCCCTCTGCATTTGGAGTAGCATGAGCTTCTTGGCCTTGGCATGCCATGTAACTGGAATCATACTCGATGCGGCTCAAGTGGCTGGTGGTGCAGGGCGGCGCTGCCGGGGCAAAAATTAATTAAGTTGACTTCTGGCATTGGCAATGGCCAGCTCTGAGCTCCAAGCTCCATTCCGCCGAATGACTGGCCATCAATTGCCAGCGGAAGTCGTAAGTTTTGGCATTCGGTTTTTCCGGACTCGGTGCACTGGCCGCCTGCAAGTGTGGAGATTATGAAAAATGGAGCCGTTCGTACAGGACAGCTAACGAGGCGAGTTGGCCTGAACTGGCGCCGTTGCCGGAGTTGGCCCAATCAGGCGCACATGTTGCCGGCGAGCCGCCTAATTGATGAACTCTTGCGGCTCCGATCCACTTCCAGCCCCAGATCTGTGCGTAGGCGCAGAAATATTATTTACAAATTGATTAATTGTTGTTTATTGGAAGTCATCGTCAGAGCGACGACTTTAGTTGATAAATGAACTTGGCCCTGTGTGGCCCAGTGTCATTCCCCCATCGCAGTCCTAAGGTCAAGCCATCAGTCATAAGTCATAAGCACATAAGCACGAGTGCAAGTCGGGAAATGCAATGTTACTAGAGATGGCAGAAAAATAGTTACACTTAGGGAGAAATAATTAAAGAAAATATCTACAGTTAACAGCATGTCATAAAATTATATATATTTTATATTATTTTCAATACCTGAGATAATATGAATTCCTTTTCGAACTTACATCCCTAACTGGGGGTATTACCTACGTCTGTCTGGGGACTTAGCCGCGTTGCCCAACCGAAACTGTCGCTCCAAACTGTCACTCTGAGGTATTGGGCACAATAACGACAATGACTGACATTTGTAATTGATTTTCAAAGCGCCTTAGCTTTGGATTACAGCACATTAGTGGTCGGTGAAGGGGGAATGGGTTTGGGAGCGGATCTGGGTGAGGTTTCTGAACAGGAATGCAGCGTGGAAAAACTGCAATCGAGGTGGGTTGGTTCTAACAAAGCTGCCAAAGACGAAAGGAGCTCAATATAAAACCGTCAAATTGCATCATTCACAGCCACAAACCAAGATTATCCAACTCCAATCAGGCTTCACTATCGGCTTTTGTGGTAAATAAAATCAAAGTGCTTTCGCTTGTCGCCCGATTCTTATCCAGCAAGTTGTCTTACTTTTTACACTTCATTCAGGAACACATCTGGATCAGGAAAGTAAAACTTGTCATAAAAATTAAAATCGAATCCCCCCAGTTTTACGAGCAGCCACAAAATTGCAGCAGTCCAACTTGTAGGCACATTTCAATGGACGTAAAATTATTTAAAGGCCATCATTAACATTATCGCTGTCGATAAGCAGCAGCAGGGCGGTCCCAATCCCAATCCCAATCCCAATCCAAATCCCAAATCCAAAGCCCAACACTTTCCTTTCGACGCCCGTTGCGCTGGGTTTTATGGACTCGAATTTAACGCCGTTTGATGCGAGTTGTTGCCGGCTGTCTTTTAATTAAAAGTAAAACCAGGTTAACTATTGAGCAAAAGCGCAGCATGTGTTGCCGGCCAGATAGGCAGATAGGGCTAATACACTCTCTCCAAAGTCATTAAAAGCGCGTAAATCTCGGGCCTACGAGGGCCATCAAATGGGAGTTCATTAGATGTGAAAACACGAGTCGGTGAATCTCTGTACTGCTAAGTTTATTTATATAAAACCTAGATCTTGGATATATTTAAGTTGATATATAAATCTTGAATTGTCATTTTCCTTTTGGCCACTGCAGCTGCCAATTCCCGAATTATGCTCGCCGCTCACCTTCGCTTTTTGGCCAACTGGCTGGGCAAAATTTCGTCGCTCAAAATCCAATTCGAAATGCGTGTCGAACACTGGAACATCGTGGAACGAATGCCCGGATCGAGCGTGAAAATCTGCTTGGGCACAAAAATTTTCCTTTGTATGGGGAAAAACTCAAGTGTGAAAATCTCTTATGTGCTGGCATTCGCATCTGCAGAAATTCCAATGCCCAGCGGAGAAGTGAAATCCCTTAATTGGATTAGGGCCGTGGCAAAGGTGCAAAAAGTGCTCTAAAGATGGATGTTTCCTGCCTGAATATTTGCGGTTTAAGCTGCATAATTCGGCAGGAAGCCCAACCCCGCTCCATTAATACTCTGTAATCTCTGGCACTATATCGGAATTGGGTCATTTCATTAAAAGTGTAATTATTATTATTATTATTTCAGAAAAAAAAAGGCTCGCTGAGCCACACCTTCGAACTCCGGAGATTGTAATGCTGCCAAAGCTGGAAACGATTTCGTATTTCACGCCAAAAGCTAATGAAAACTCCCCGTCGCGTTAATGAGTCAAAGTGCTGAAATTATTTGCATTCACTTTTGCCGCTTTGCCGCCCGATATACTATATATATTAATTTATTGTTGCCGCGCACGAAAGTTCATAAATCAGCACAAAGGTGTTTCAATGAAGCCAAAGCCGAAAAAACCAAAGCCACAATTGGGAAATGGGAACGAAAACAAAAGTATTGAAAGCATTTCAGGCGCCGCATCTCTCTTGGCAAAAGTGCTGAGTGCCAAAGAACACAAAAAGTGAACCATTCAAATTAAGCGAAAATTAATTGCGGCCCGGCAAAAAATCGACTTGAACCAAACTAGTTTTTCACCGCAAAATGTTGCCAACTAATTGAAAATATATATCACGCATGCCATGTGGGCCTCGTCGTATGCAGATGGCCAAGACCCCGCCCCCGGCTCGCACAAAAAAGTGGCTCAGTGGTGCAATTGCAGTTGCAGTTGCAATTTCAATTGCCATTGACGGTGGGCGCCACGGCGAAACTGGTTGCCGTTTGCAGTTTGCAATTTATTTTATATTGGAGCAAAGCGGCATAAAATCGAAAATTACATAGTAAAGTTAATTTAAATTCAGTGCAACTTAATGCAAAAGCCATTTCTGACAGTCACTCACTCTCTCATTACCTTTTCCATAAAGCACTGGGCTTTGAATACTAATACGGCTAGTTGAAATGAATGGGACAGGTGCCCCTATATTGGCATCAATAAATGCTGGCTTCATTATGAGCTTCCATTAATATTGCCATCGTTTAGGCATTGCACCATAATTAAGGGGAATAAACATTGCTAATAAAAGGCCTCGGAGAAAAACTAAATAAGTTGACTGGGAAGCTAAACTATCATTCATTAATGGATAAAATGCAATAAAGAAGGTCCCAGATCAGGATAATTATTACTCTTTGACACTTTTTGAATTTTCTGCCTTTATACGTGGTGACTAAATCATATAAAAATGCTTTTAACACTGCAAAGAACGCACTATATATTCCTGTATACATTTATGTCGAAATATAAATGGATAAAATGCATTTTAAAAGGTTCAAGATCATAATATCTTTTCTCATAAAAGGCCTCGGCCAAAATCTTATAAATTAGTTGATTAGAAAGCATATAATGCTATTAATTTTATCAGGAAGCTAAAACATCATCTATTTATGGATAAAATCCATTTAAGAAGTACCAATATCACGATAATTAATACTCTTTGACACTGTTTTAATTTTCTCCCCTAATAACTGGTGACTGAATCATAAAATAATGCAAAGCAAGCACTATATATTCCAAAATTGCATTTATGCCAAAACAGTTGCTCAACTGATTTTGTAAATTTTGGAAACCCAGTCCATTTGGGTTATTAATGGGCAATTCATTTCGGGGAAAAGCGAATTGATTATCTCGGAAAGTAAACAGCGAAAAGAGGCCATTCCGACCAGCAAATTTTCTAACCATAACTTCCTGTTGGCCAGCCGAGAAATTTACGAGCTCAATTGTTAGATACGGATACCAGGCCGGCCGCAAACATGATCAATTACAGTGCGAATGCAAAATGTTGCGAAAATGCCAGGAAAAAATGGAAAAAATGCTGCGAAAAGTGGCGAGAAAAACTGCGCAAAACAGCTCCGATATTGGCCAGTGGGCGCGGTCCATGTGAGTAATGCTGCATTTGTTGTTTTAGCAGCTTGATTAATCGTGGCTAGTTGCAGAATTAGCCCGGCCAGAGACAACACCCACATGGAGCAGCCGTGTAGCCCTGAACCATGCGAGACAATTATGCAAATTTTCCGAGGGTGGGAGTGTGAGAAACACAGCGTGGAGAAATCATTACGAGACGCAAATTAATTACGACCTGCAAATGCATATGGCAATCGAGTGGGAGACGCCTTGTGTTCTGTCACGCTAATGAGACAATTGCAATTGTTTGCAAAACAAAACTTTCCCCTCCATGCGTTTTGGCCATTAAGATGCGGCTTACTCGCTTGTCTCATGGCTCTGACAGCTCCGTCAGCAGCAGTCGGAGCAGCATGTGGAAATGCTGCAGCTACAGTTGCAACAGAAACAGCAACTGCGACACGGTAACAACAACACCTTGACGTGAGCCCCAACTGACCCAATTCTCAGCATCCCGGCAACAGCATTGTCAACGTTGTCGTAATGTGACATAAGGTGCAGGCAATTTCAGCTTCAATTACACTGAACAACAGCGATTTAGAACCACACACGGCTTGGCCCGGCTGAAAGTTGAGTTAATGCGAAGGCTTGTCAGCTCCTAACAAGTTTCTGGCTTGTTACACAGCGAAGAAAACATGGCCACGCATGGTTTTGTGACAGTTTTAATCAATAAAATGGATTTAATCAATAAAATCTTGCATTTTAAAGCAGGGATTTATTCATAGGAATAGTAGAAGCTTATCATTTTTTAGCGTTCTAGGATTCTCTTTTCTAAATTTGGGAACTATTTTATAATTATTTAAATTTTAGTTTGTACCTGTTCCTCATTGACAAATGATTAGAAATCGAGGGCTAGTAAAAAGGTATTGAGATTAATTACTTTTCAATGTAAATTTATTATTTAGAGTATTATCTTTCCTCCCTGTGTAGAAACCTGCTCACTTCCTTCTTAATTATATTATTTACTTTTATTTCCAACCAGTTTCTTGCTGATTAGTGTCGCTGATGCTTCATTATGATAGAAGCCCGGCTGTCTGCCTTAGCATCTTAATTTGTTAAGTGTCTTGCTGCGAGTACAATTGTTGCTGCTTTGGCTGCTGCTGCGGCTGCTGCTGATGCGGCTGTTGGATTGCCTGACTGTCTGGCTTAGTTAGGCAACTGTCATCATTATTTTTTCCAATATGCATTTAACGTTTTTATGGGCATGCGTGTTTGTGTCTGCGACTGCGACTCGAAGCCCCGGCTGACCAGCAGCCTAATCAGCATCTCATATTGTTGCAAGTTGCGCGCTGCAGTGGCTGCTGCTGCGGCTGCAGTTGCTGCATGTGGCACGCAATTGCCGGCCATTGTTTGGCCACATCCTTGGCCATTGAACTTGCCTTCGTGACACTCATCAGCATCGGAAACAACGTCATCACCGCCGTTGTTTATACTCGTATATTTCATAGACGTTTTCCTCCAAAGACTCGGCCACAGGTCCAGCGGCAATTGACGTCGCTTGACGTCTTAATTCTCCGCCAGCAACCGCAACGCGTCGCCAAAGCACTTGAGCCAACTCGGAGTCGGACTCGGACTCAATCTTCTCCAGCGTCTTGCACTTGGAAAAATAAAATAGATTCAAATAATAACTTCTATTTAAACCCAAACCTCTTAAAATATATTTATTTTATTTTCTAGAAATATTTATCTTTTATAATTTTATGATTTATAATATTCTTAATATTTCTCTAATAGTTTTTTCTCAGTCTCAGTCTCCGTGTGCGTGCTGCGACGCCTTCCGCACACACTTGATACTTGATGGCGTCTCATCGGTCCTCCGGTCTCCGATCCTCGGACTTTGGGTCTTCGGTTCTGGCTTTGGTTTTCGGTTACCATTAATTGCAATTGCGTGTCCCGGAGCTGGCCGCTCATTGTTTGTCTTGGCCCCGTCATATTTCCCCTCGAGATGCCCGGAAATTTATGCTGCCAATAATGCAGTTTCGGCCCAACGCTGGGTAAATAAACATTGATCTTGAAAACTTGCCAGTATATTTACCCAACTCATCATCCTCATCCGCCGGGCATTGTTTTCTTTGCTGATTGCTTTGTGTGACCAGGCAGATGACAGAAAGTCGAAAGGTGAGCTGCGTTTTTTGCAAAACTTAATATGCTTATGCAGCCCGGCGAGGTGTTGATATTTGCTTATTAAACACGAGACGCTTTTTACGGCTTGCCCTGGCCAAATAAGTTGACTGCTTAATGAGCCCAATCACGTTAATTTCTTGCGCAAATATTGAGTTGGCGCAGCTCGTGCGGAAAACCTGGCTCGGTCTTAACCTGGCATTGGCATTGGCTTGGCGATTGGGCTGAGAGGGAATCCTCGCCGGGTTCCCGTTCGTTTTCACACATAAACGGCCGCGACTAAGCGGAATTCGTTCCAAGGGCGTTGCCACAGAAAACATTTTCTGCAATCAAAGCCCACTAACTAACTAGTCAGCAACTGCAACAGGGTTACACGGGGAAAAAAATACCCGTATTAGTGGGATATTTTAGGATTAAATCGATCTGAAGGGGTGTGATATACTTTCTTACAAAATTGGGTTTCTGATGATGATTGTGAATCGTAATTCTTATTTCAGAAAACACAATTCCTTCAAGTTATTCGAGTATTAAATTGTTTACTAATTATTTAATATGTTGTAAGACAGTTCAAACAATTTGTAAATTTATTTAAATAACTTTCATAATATTTTTACTATTTGTTCTGTATTTTAAATAGAAATTAATGTAATATTTTTTATTCTACATCCAGAACCGAAAATTCTTTTATAATCAAGAAATAAAATTTAAGTTCAAGTTTTAATAATTTATAATAAAATGTAGTACCCTTTTTAATTATTTAAATAAATATTTTCATATGTAAAAAATAGTTTGTAATACTTTTTCTATTTAGTATTAAATCCTAATCCCCTTTTCTCCCTCTGCATATCGATCTTGTATATCAATAACAACGGCAGCGAGGGGATTACCAAAGTCAGATATTGTTATTGCTGTTGTTGGCCCGGGTCGCAGCACGTGAGGCAACATCATCGACGGACACCCCCAAGAACAACCTGTTGCAACAACGTCAGCTACAGCGGCAGCGGCAGCGGCAGCAACATTGCCTGCAACAACGGCAACTTCGAGGATGACGACGTCATTGGAGTGGAAAAATCACTTCCGCGTATGTGACCAAAGCGAACAGCAGTCAAAAGAATAATGCTGAGCTGGAAAATGGAAGGAAAGAAGAAGTCGGCGGAGGGGGAGGAAAAAATATGGGCAACATAACGAAGGCAGTGGAAAAATTGCTAGAAAATAGTTTTTGCTATTTTCCACTTTGGCGCTGCAATTTGGCGCGCTGGCAAGTTTAATGCGAATTTAAAATGTTGTCGATGATAATCTATTAATTATAGCTTTGAGCCGCGGCAGCCCAAAAGGTGTTGAGTGAGCCGCCGGTGGGTGGAGTGTCGTGGCCCCAAAGAACCGCTGTAGAGAGCCCAGAATCGACCCGAGATCAGATTCAAGGAATTTCTATCCCCTATATAAGTTTTTGGCACACGCACAAACTTAAACTATTCCTACTAAATCTAAAAACTCTAAATTGCTCGAATACCATTTCTTAGTTATTTTTTATCTTTTTTTAAATCAAGGAAATATATATCAATTTTATTTAAAGGTATCTTTACATCCTACATTTTAGTTTGTGTCTGAAAAGTTACCTAAAGATTGATATTTAAATTATTTCTTTAGCTTTGTTTGCAAAAAACCTGTAAAAAATCTTTCAAGGCGTCAAAACTTTCCTTCATATTTTATTTTTAAGAACTTCTGTTAGCAAGCTAGGATATTGCATCTTCGGCTTATTGGATCTGGACTTGTCTTTCCCATTTCTAACTGTCTGCAGCAACGCCCCTCAGCAACACCTTGACCGGTGCATCGCGGCAACACTGTGCCACAGCATCCACAGCTCCATCCGGCAACAGCAACGGCAACAACTTGTCTGGCAACATGGAGAAGCAAATTAAGTTGGCACTCTTTAATAAGATGATGATGGCTTGGCTTTGATATATCAGCGCGCCTGGCTGGCTAGCTGCTCCGTGGCTGGCTGGCCAGCGTGCCGGGGCGTTGCAGCAACACCAGCAACATCAGCAAGCAGCAACAGCAACAGCAACTTGCAACACCAACAGGCCACAAAAAGGTGTCGTGCCTGTTGCTGCCATGACTCGGTGTGGCGAACGGCATTGACAGATTGCAACTGAGCGTGAAAATAGTTCCCATGTCTGGGTCTCTGGCTTCTAATGCTTACCAGTACCTGTGCCTGTGCCTCTACCTGTACCAGTACTTGTACTTGTACTTGTACTTGCCGTTATTGCTGCAGTCAGCCGGCAGTCATTATATGGAATTTTCGGATATATCATCTTTCGGCCGCGCTGACTGACTGGCTTACATGCAACACGAAGCGTTCTCGCGATGTTGCGATGTTGCTATGTTCCGAGGCGGTTAATTTTCAGCTTTCTGCGGCGGGGACACGTCTGCCAAAAAATGTTTCGTTTTATTTTTCGGCAAAGACTGAGGCTGAGGCAGGGGCAGCCGGCAACAGTCAAGTACTTTTGCTATCATTGCAATTTATCACGGCAAAGTCGGCTCGGCGGTCTTTTTGGGCTCCAGCTCTGGCTACGTCGGGATCCCCCATCCGAGTCCAACTGCATCTCTTGTGTGAGAAGTGTGCGTACGTGTTGCTGATGCCGCCGCCGCGATGATGTTGCCGACAATCGAGCGGCGATGCTGGCGGAGATGGAGTCCTCACCAGGCGATGGCCAGCCGAATGGGCGGGGATTTGGCGAAGGAGGCCCGCTCTGAGGTCGTCGTCATTTGACACATTTTCCAGGCATTTTCCGAGCTATGCTAAAAATAATTGCGAAAATCAATTTCGCTTATCAGACGAGTCTTGGGTCACAAGCCAGTCAGACAAGTCAGCTGCACAGGGAAAAAATGGGAGTAGTTTTGAGTGTTATTGTTGGAGTTTAAATATTTATAATAATGTTATATCATATTTCTGAAATCATATGTTATTCTCGAAGGGGTATTTTGACCTCCCTTCAAGCTGAAATGGTGTAGCAATATACTAGTTCTTAAAACATACTATAGTTCTTTTAAATACATTCAAACTAATGTTCAATTTTCTCTCTCTGTAGCAGGTAGGACGAGTGTAGGGTACAGACATCTCGCAGCATGATGTTGATAGTGATGCCGACTGTGATTTTGTTTCAAGTGCATTACCGAAGGCATGCACACAGGCGAGCATCGCCCAGATAGCCGCACGTTGAAATGCTGATGAGCAGTGGGAAAATTTCAGAAATCTTTGCCGAAAAAATTCTTGAACAAAATTAGAGCCTTCTTAGATTATTGATAAGGATTTACCCAACAGGAATCAGTCGTAAATAATACTTTTATGACTGTAGGTACCGTCTTCAGAAGGTATCTGTTTGTGATATGAGTCTAGTCTTTGACTTAATTTTGCTTTAAATATTATTTAGATTTATCTGAGTTGTTTGCTATATTTATATTTAAATTTAAGTTAAGTATTTTAATTCTTTTCGATAGGTAAACGTATTTTGAGAACCTTCCTGATTATTGTATGTTTGCATGAGTTTAATATTCTTCGTAATCATTACCTTCAGTTTCTAGGAGTTATCCTTATTCTAAAGCTGTGGTTCCCTAGACTTGAGATTCTCACACTTTGTACCCAAAATCCTCTAATCCCACACCACTGTGCTTGTTGATATTTTATGCCACGCATCAGTTTTCGTACTTTATACGCGTTCAGATAGTGCCGCATCCCATTCTGCGTCGCAGGCGAACTTAACGCGATTTCATTTCCTTATCATTATCACCTTGGCCCGAACACGGGACCTCGGCACTCCTGCTCTCTCCAGCACTACGGCACTCCGGATCCCGATCCCGATGAAGGGGCAAGGGCTCAGGTCTTATCTGCGCCGCCTTAACGTAATTTAGCATTTAATCTTGTCTCGACTCTTAAGTGTCTGCCACAATTTACGCGATGCGATGGATGCAGTGCTCCACTCTGCACTTTCCCAGAGGAGTCTCCAAGGCTGGCTTGTGGTCCATTCAGACGGCTTTCTTTAAGAGCAAAATGGCTGCTAGTTTTACACTTGTTGCCGTGGCCACAACAGGTACAAAGTGCTAGGGTTCCGGGCGAAATTCTTGCAAAATACTGCGAGCACGCGCCACTGGCAGCCTCCTCTCCTGATTTACGACCCTTTCTTAGGGAGGAGTAGCCAGTTTCCGGCTAAGCCAAGACGTCGGCATGACAAATCGAAGGCTATCGTGGGATTTTTGCTGAGCCGAAGAGCAGAACTCATTTGCCTGTCGCGACACACGCCGTCCAGGAGGTCCTCGGAGTTTGGGTGACAAACTTTCCCAAAATTTACGAATTTTCTCAATTGATTTTTATGGCTCGCTTCACGCCGCGCATTGGTCAAGGTCGCCACGCACGGCGAACGCGTGTTAAGGTAGCGTGAAAAATCGAACGGAACGTGGCACGGCTCTGGAGTAGGAGTCAGAGTCGGAGTCGGAGGCAGAAGTGACCGCCTCCTCCTAGGTGCCATTTGCATATGTTGCTGCCCAAGGGCCCTCCACATGCGGCCACAGCTGAAGAGGGGACTCCCAGTTTGGATCCCAGCTCGCGGGATCTCCGCATATGGCAATGAAATTTACGACACTTTCAACACTTCACGCCGCCAAGTGCGAAGCGGAGGAGCAGAGCTCGCCAAGATCACGCACATGGCTTGCACTTGCTCCAAGGCCCACGCTGCACAGCTAGAAAAATATAATCAACAAATTGAATTACATAAAATATAAATTGGATTTTTCTTATGGATGTTTATGTTGTACTTTTAGAAATAAAATGTATTTAAATGTACAGTAGAGAAATATTTTTTTATGATGACTATATGCCTAGTGGAAGTCTGTATTCTTTCTTAAAAAATACAGAAAACCTTTCTCTATGTATGGCAGAAAGTAAGGAAGAGGTAACCCCTCGAACGGCAGCCAAATTAGTTTTGACAGAGCGACCAAATGTTTACACATGGCTGCCAACGGCGGCAACACCTCTCCTAGAGGCCTGCCTGTTGGGTGGGAGTTTCCCTCAGTCCCCCGTTTCCCAGATTCTTGGTTTTCCCAGCTTCCAGCAGCACATAAACTACCAAAATATTTTAATTTCAATTTTCGACAGTGGACGCGAGGGGAAACTCACGCTGGGAGCAAGTGGATCGGTGGATCGGTGGATCTTGACAAATGCAACCGCCAACAATGACGCAGTTGGTGGTGCATTTCTTCGGCATTTCTTTAAAAATAAATTTATGTGGCCGCCTTTGATATTTCCTCGATGCTTCCTCAATGAACTTGCAGCTCCACTTTTTCCATGCGGCTTCTGCGCGCTGCCGTCGAACTAATTGCAAACAAAAAGCGAAAGATACTTTTGTGTTCTGCTTTTTTATGGGCCCCCAAATGCCGCGGTCCCAGCCTTAAATTTCGATCTAATGAAGTTTAATGCGTGCATTTCTCATAAATTATATGAAGAAAAAAAAACCTCATCTTGTGCTTCGTCTTCTTCTGCGACTCGGCTGCCCTTTTGTGGATCCCGAAAAATATAAAAACCCATATAATGCCAGGGCTTTGTGCGACCGCCAGGCGAAAGTTGGCCGGGATACAATTAGGCCCTGCTCCGAATGCCCGGTTTTATGCGTTTTTAATATTGGTCTTTATGAATTCTACGTCCGGATTTTGCATAACAATAAAGCGGATATCGGTCAGCGTTTCCAGGGGAATAGCAATAACTTGGTAACAATTCCCTGGCCATGGCCTATAAAGTCTATGAGTCACACATACCGAGAGACCAGACAGTCAGGCGTCCATGGAGGTTGGAGGTTATTTAGAACTTATGGTTAACCATTCTGTAAATGTTTTAAAAAAGTCAAGAACGAATTTTGTACATTGTGAAATATAAAAACAATTTAGATAATAAAAATAAATTTATTTAAAATCAACATAAGGAATGGGATTCATTATTTTTAGAACGGTTTACCTTGACATAATTTTATTAAAAGCATTGCAATAGAAAAATATGTTTACTTCACTTAAAGCTAATTTTCAAAATTCAAAATAACCAATATAAAGCACCTAGTATTTATTTTACAGTTATTAAATAGGCTATTTCTGCAACGTTAAGGTTTTTAATATTTTAAAAATTAAACATGCTGAAGCAGTCATCAATAAAAGAAAGAAATTTAATTCTAATTACTCAATAAATACTCTCCGCACTAATTCCTTTCATTCACTATTATTTCCTCTTTTTGAGACAAATGGTTTTTGTGAATTCCTAAGCCACTTCCCCTGCAAATTAACCCACAAATCCTCCAACATCCGATTATATTCCTTTTGTCTTTTGCCCTCCCCAGTCGCAAGTGTCATGTCCATTGTCCTGGCAATCTCCATCCCAGGAACAGACCTCACCACGTGTTGGATAAACATGTAGTTCTCGATTTCCTTCTTCTTTCTGTTTTTGTTTTTTACAAATTTTGCCAAACATCTGGCCAAAATGCAGAAATCACATACAGTTTGCAATGGTTTCTAACGCGCAGAAGGGGGGAATGGGAATGAGTTGGTGCTCAGATGGTTAAAGCCAATAGAACTCCATGTAACCGGGAACTGTGTGTCATTTTTTATGTGACAAGCCCGTAGCAGAGCACGTACTAAGCTGACACAATGATGCAATCATCACGTGCAGCAGCAGCAGCAACTCTGGCAGCGTTTGTTTTCCAATTCCCATTTTTCCCCCCGTCGCTTTTCACAAATATGCAATGCAGTCGGGGAAATCGAGGGGCTTTGGCCACCACCACAGTCACCACGCTATTTATGACGAGGATTTTGGGCCAGTTCGACGGGGCGGCGGCTATGCTACTCTGCGGTTTTGTTAGATTGCCGGACAAGAATCAAGCTGGCTGGAGGAGGAGGTGGAGGAGCAGCCCGAAACCCTTTCATATTTTAATTGTCGAGAGTCTTCTGTGCGGCAGCTGGCATTGCGAGGCTTAGCAGAGCGGTACGTGACGGGGCCACACGCGCGACTCTTACGGCCCCGGAATTTCTGCAATACCAGAGCACTGGGAGAAAATTATAGATAAATTTTTAATGGTTGAGATATTACCATTTGTTAAGATATTTTTGAAATATTTCTTAGGCAAGAATTGTAGTTATTTCGGACTCTTAAAGGCATATATCTAAGAAGGGAAATATACCTTTTACCAAATACAAAATATTTCCAGAAAAACATATGTAAATCAAAATCTATAAAAATTTATGCCTCACAACTCCTTTAATGTATCTTTCCGTGTACCTGGTGGCATTGGGCCGAAACAAAGTTTCGTGCTCCGCTCTTGGCCAGTGTATTGTGAGGCCCGATGAGGCATCTGATCTGGCTCTGGGCGAGTGCATTGACTTGGCAATTAAAATTCTACAGATATGCGATACATTAATTACTCGCTTCAATTGAAATGCAAATGCCAAAACTGGCCTGCAAACTCGGACTCGGGCCCGGGCTAGCGTGTCTCGGCCGAGTTAACCATCGGATATTCTGGATACTGGCTTCTGGATTCCGGTCTCCGTATTACAGATTCCCAGGGCGAGGGACTGACTGCTAGTTTCCTGGAAAGCCGCGCCAAGATGATTTACAACCAGAAGCGCATTTATTCTGCCCGTTTTTCGCTTTGGCCGAGAGCAGCGAGCAGCGAGCGCTCACACACAAAAGTTGACACTTTATTGATGCTCATAAATTGCGAGGTCTGGCAGCAATTAAACCAACACGTCCCCAAGGACATGGCAGGACGTCCGTCAGTGATTTGTTTACAGAGATTAGCGCGAAAAACCAGCGGCCAGGAGCTGGGAAATTTGTGTCAGGTGCGCCAGGTAGGTCCGAGTCCTCCTCGAATCCTCCTCGGAGAGAGGCAGGCGAAACGTCAAAAAGTGCACTGAATTTATGTCGCAGCGATTTACGACGATTCCCGGCCTCTGGTTCTGCTCTGGTTCTGCTCTGGTTCTCTACCCTGATCCCATCCGATCCCTTCGTTACCCAGAAGCCAGAGTAAACGGTCGCCAAGCGTCAACGCCTCTATTTGGGTTACGCCCATCGGCGGCGGGCTGCTTGTCAAACGCCCACAAATCCGAATCGCAATTCCGGCTGCCGTTTTCCCTTCTGCCTTGTATTTTTCGACGTTTCTTGTTGTCTTGTTTTTTTTTTCGGCCTCTGGATGTTTATCTTGGCCATGTGTTGCTGTTGCGACAGGGGAAAAAATTTCGCCATAAATATTGAAATTTATGTAGTACGCGAAAGGAGGGATGGCCTAACAGGCCAATCACCAAACTCTCGTGTCCGGCTCCCTAGTTTATTAGTATTTATTTGTGGGACGTTTCGGGCACGGCATTGTCAAAGGATTCGAGTTCGGCTCCCGATGTTTTATGACCCAAAGGGATGCATAAAAAACCGAAACTTTATCCCCGGATTTATTACTAAGTATTCCGAGAAGTATTATTGCTGCACAGAGGGAAATAGTTAACGATTTGATGGGGAATTTAATGATTTTTGATAAGAAATTATGTTTTGGATAATATTTATAACATTTAATAGATTTTTAAAATAAATATGCTTTCATTATCGTTTCTCTTACCCAATTGCTTCCCAAAAATCGAATTTAAAGGCTGGCTAATTTTTTCCAGTGCCCGTAAAGAATTTCAATCAGAATTCAAATGACAAATCAACAAGTACTGGCGCTGCTTAATGGCATAATGCTTTTGGCAACCGCCCATTTGTCAAAACATGTCATTTCGGCGGAAAACAATTTAACAACATTTAACCAAAAAGCCAAGTCGGCCAATCAACATAAATTTAAAGCCCAGTCGGGCGGCTAAAATGCCCAAATGGCCATTTATGCGGCTGAAAAGTGAAAGTCTAATGTGGTTCAAACTGCGAATGCGAGCCTGGATTGGCAGCAGTGCCTTCTGGTACACACAGCGCCCATGTCCATGTCCAAGTCCAAATCCACATCCACATCCACGTCTGCGTCCACATGTCCTCCCCCGCCTTCCTGGAGCTTGTAATTTTGCAGCGAAACTTTTATTACGATAGGATTTGTTTTGGGCCAACCGGCCAAGCGGCCAGTTAGCCGCCAAAGATCGAAATGGAAATGGCCGAGACAAGCGCGGCAGCATTTTGTTAGCCCAAGTCGCGGAACTGCCAAATCAGGTTGAGCGCTTTGCATACGCCCGGCTCCTGGGCCAAAAACGCTCCAGTTATGTCAAGGGGGAAGTGGAAATATATACACTCGTGCAGGGAAATAAAAGGCGAAACATGAGGTAACTCGGCCGAAAATTGCATGCCCGCGGAAAACAGGGAAAAGCGCTGCGCTGCGTATTTTCCGTATCGCCTTGTAGAGCAAAGTGTTGTACATGTCCGCCGGCCCCAGACGCCGTGCTCGTAATCTGTCTTGCTCCGGACTCCGGAGTCTTTCCTCATCTGAAAATATGTTTGGGTCTGCATACGAGGTGGGTTGGAGGAGTTTGTGGTAACAAAATAAAAACTAGTTAATTTAACAAGCTTATTTAATTAGTTAATTCGTGGATATTTATAAAGAAAAATGTATCATCTAAATTTGTGGTATTAAATATGGATACAATTTGTATTTTCCTATTAGCGCTTTTCTTTACTTGATTGTAAACTTAAAGAAATACTCTAGGAGTTGCTTAATTCTATACAATTTTTATATTTTATAATAATCACTTTCTATTCTATTTATTCAAAGAATTACATAAAAACAAATACTTCAGTTTTAATGGAATTATTAAGTTTCTTTAAAGATACAAGCCATGGTACACTTCTCAGTTTCATATAAGTTAAGTTTTTATTTCTTTCCTTTTTTATTTGTAATTATTTTGGGAAACTACCGCACACAAATAAATTTTAATACCCCCATTAAAGTTCTCTACCAAATTATAGGGCAATAAAGTCATGTCTAAAATATTAAATTAAAGAAATTCCCATAACATTATTATTTACGAACCACGTTAACTCTCAATGACCACCTACCACATTTCAAAATCTCTCTCTACAACTCAAATTGCAGGCCATAAATCTTGCGCTCAACTCCGGCGCAACAGAAATCGGGCTGAGAATTTGATTTGACATATCAATAATTTATAACAAAATTATAGTCTGCCGATCGAACTCACACACGTATACAGCGCGAGACCGGAACTGCTGCCGGGCGGTAATTACCGCCTAAAAAGCTGGCCATAAAGTGTCGGGGCTTGGCCGGAATATATCGGAATATCGGAGTGTATCGGCGGGACCCAATGAGTTGTCTGTGCCCCCTCGACAATGCCTCGATTAAAATCGGTGTTAAAATTTATGCAACCGAGTTTTTATGCGATTTCCATCCGACAACAACAGCGGCAACAAGTTTTGCTAGATTATTTCTGATGTTGCTGCACGGCCTGGCCATTTTCGGCGGCCGTTCATGTGTGTAATTGTGGCTAAACAAGCAATTTATTGACGCGGCTTCTCCTAGACCCAGTTGGAAATATAAACTGAATCAGGCTAGCCAACAGGTGGCTGTCAGAAATTAGTAGTTGCGTTTCTTAGCTTGAAAGGAAGGGTTTTTATGGCTTTAAGGGGAATAAAATGAGGTCAATAAGACTCGAACTTCGACCATTTTGATCAAGAAGATCCGATTTCACAACTATTTCTCTAGTTAAAATGGTTTTTCTTACGCATTGTATGTATGTATGTATGTATCTACTTCTTCAATATATAATTTTTATTAAATATAAAGTACACAGCAAATATTGTTTCTATACCAACTTCCATTATTTGCTGTCGAAGGCTTTCCCATTTTCCACCGGGCAGCTCGGGCATCCAAATAAGGCAGCCGAAAATGTATCGGTATCTGACCGAACCGCCGATACTTGCAGCGTTTGCATGGGGGCTTTATTAATAGAAATAAATCAAGTTTTGTGCACAGACATCAATTAGCCGCGGCCACAGCAGCAGCAGCAGCAGTGGCGAGAAGTCCCGAGCCGGCTTCCTACACTCTGGCGTCAGATACAAATGTATCTGTATCTGCACATGCTTGTAGCTGCTGGTTGGTGGTGTTGGCCCGGTCGTGTAACAGCCGGCACATATGTTAATAATTTGCAAAATGCATTTGTCTGGCGATAACACGCAGGTGATATGGCACCGGCACCTGAGCCACTCCCCTGTCGAATCCAGTCCATGTCCCAGCCAGACCAATCCCTTGGTTCCGCTGGCGCCTGGACTTTTGCTAGCAATTAGCGCTCTCGGATTCGGCCTTATCGCGGCTTATGAAGCTATCAGGCCAAAGATACGACCCTGTCATAAGTCAGGCATGAAACCGGAGCCCCAAATGGGACCCAATCAATGGGTAGAAGCTGCCTCCATTAGATAAAAACGCACCGAGCCATAGATAAAGCCTTAAACGCGGCGATGCATTCCCTCCGATAAAGGGGCCAATTCATAATTCAGAAAAATCTTTCTTCTTTCCCTCTTTTTTTCTTCTCGTTTTTTTGGAAGGCCTTGGCGGCAACAATGTCGCGCAGGCGTAACTCGAAACCAGAAGGGACATACTCGGGCCAGGCTCGTAAATCGCCAGCGGGAGGCAGGGGAGCGAGAACGAGATTTCTGGTTTTTATTTCATCGCCCAGACCGAGAGGTAGGGCATATTTTTTAATTTATATTTCGTTAATTTTTATATGAAGAGTTGACATCCCCAGACGCACCGTTCTGGCCCCGATATCGCTGTTGCGCCCGTCGCCATCAGCCGTCGTCTTGGTCTTGGTCTTGATCTTTTTGGCCGTTATCGCCCATTTAGGCAACGCCGCTGGGAGCTCAGGCTCCATCTGCGAGTCCAAGTCGCAGTCCAACTCCCATTCCAATTCCAATTCGGGTCCCGTCTCTCCGGGTCCAACTCCCATTATGATAAATCATTTTTGTTTTTATTTCTTGACATGTTTCCCTGCTCTCAAGTCAACCAACCTTATCGCTGTGGCTGTGTGTTCTACCGGAAAAAGTGGTATGTGATTTTAGTCAGACAAAAATGTATAAGTAAACGCTCAAAATTGGGGTTATGTCATCTTTGGGGAATTAGTTAGAAGCTCTAACTGAGACTTACCTAAAATATATACTAATATTCAATTTCAATTATTGACACCGTTCCTACTCTCTTGGCCCTTCTCAATTCATTCATATGCGAATAGGCCACCACGTCGATGTAGAAAAGAAAAACTGCCAATAAATATATAAATTAAGTAAAATAAAATGCTTTATAGTTATAAATACTCACTCAAAGGCAGGAGGTACATAAACACAGATTCAGTTTCAATGCCAAAAATAATGGCTATCAGTAAGTAATATGATTCCACAAGAACTGGAACAATCTGGCCGAATATGAACAGAATAATAAGCGGAAAGCGCTTCTAAGGAGAAGAATTAGTACCTCTAACTTGGAGTCAATGTATAGTTACCAGAGTCACACCAAGGAGAAACAGAAAGCTCATAAAGTCCAGCACCAGAAAATCTATGCCCAGCACCCAAAAGCCAATAGTTACTTTCTTGTAGGAGTATAACCCATGCGAGTCCTCCGTTTGGGTCAGATTGGTATTCTGGATCTCGTAATACATCAGGTAAGCCAAGCCGCTATAATATAACAACAGCCAGATACCACTGAGGATACAGCCCATTCGCAGGCTGAAAAAATAGCAACAGTTCTCCATGATAGCTGTGTATATAAAATATATATTAAAATTCCGACAACTATAGCTAAGCAACAGCCGATTTCACGTGCTGATAATTATTGCCTTCGTGAAATTAAATTAGGTTACAAGTGCCAAGCCAAATACGTTGACCCTGCCGGGTAAGTAAAATAAGCGAGCATTTAGGAATTTCGCATTTAACTGGCTTATGATTCATGCGGTTAATCGACCACTGGATTCGCATTCGAGACAGTTTAAAGACCAAAACCTGAAACAAAAACCCACTGATAGCATCGCCGCAAAGCGAAATGCCATAAAAAAGATCACGGCAACTCCTCCTGCAAAAAAAAATTAAGAAATTCATAAGTTCTCTGCGAGTTTCGCTGAAAGATTTTATGTGATTCGACTGTGTGGCAAAGAGCTGCAGGCAGGATGGAGATCAGGATCGGGATTGGGATTGAGATGGCGGAAGAACTCGTTGAGCGCTATAAAATAAATCGTAAAATCGACTGGGAATGGGAATGGGATATACAAATCTGTCGCCCCCGCAAAGAGTGCATGGGCACAGCGCTAATGTGACACTAAACTGATGTAATAAAAAATCCGCTTATCGCGCCAACAAAGCCGGCCCTAAAGCAGGCCCAAAATAACACCTAAATACCTTCAACAATATGAAATTTCAAACTGACTGACAGGTCAGCCCACGAGCACAAAGACTGAAGACTGAATAGAAATTAAATCGAATTTCAAATCCAAGGCTTCAATGGGCCGTAGACGGAATCGTCGAGTTACGCCAGCCGAGTGACTTTGATATTCTGCTGTCAGGTGTCTAATTCGAATGTCAATGTCGCCCTGCTTCTCTGCCGCCCAAGAACTTGGCCTCGTATGGAATCAAGCAATCAAAAAAAAATAAGAAAGAAAAAAATAAAATTAAATTATTATGGCAGAGCAATATTTTTGTAATTTCTCTCCGATCAACGAGGAGGTGCGGCGGGAAACGAGTTTCGATCGCAGTACTCGGAGCACTCCGGGACTCGGTTGGGCCATCGATCAAATTCGAGTGCCCGTACTTCAATTATGCGTAATTTAAAAGAAATTAATGTCGTGCAAGAAATTACTTTTCGGCCTTTGGTTTTTGGGTTTCTCTTCGCTGCGCTTTTTCCGATTTTTTCTTAGTTTTTGGTAAAAACAACATTTAAGAGCGGCGGACGCGCAAAATGTATAACTGCGACCATGTACGGGCCACATAATGATAATGTTTATAGTATTGGCATTAAATGCCGGACGCGCCCAAAAAAAGCACAAATTGGAAAGGAAAAATTACTTCTTTTATGCAGAGGATATAAGGTACCGAAAATTCCTCAATTACCTTTGATACCACCGAGGTGTATTCAGGTGCATTGAGGTATTTGGAAAGGTTTTCACTTGGAGTTCATTAAATAAGATTGAAATATGTTTAAAATATAATTAAAAATATATATCTATTAACAGAATTTAATAAAATAAAATATAGCGTTCCTAAAGCATTCTAGACTCTCTTGACCCACTTTAGGTTAAAAGAAATCAGTGTGTCAGTCATATAAAGTGACCCTTCGAGTACAAAACTTTGATTAATATATAAAAAAAATCGGAAATCACATGTCCTGCAAAACGGTACATAAATTCATGAAAAATCTTTATCCCGAAATCAGTTTTTGGGAATCAGAGAAGAGGAACATGGCCCTCAGCGCTTTTCTCACTCGCAGCTCTCATATCTCAATCTGGCCATTCCTCATCCTGGTGGCCAACCCGATTGCTATACTTCTTGGCTTATTCGCCCCGAAAAATGCGAAAGGAAAACAAGAGCCAAAGCCAACAGCATAACCCTCAATTATGATATATATTTTATGAGAGCACTTGAGGAACCGATGGCAGGAGACAGAACAGGCTGCGAGGGAGCCTTTGTGTCGGAGGATATCGTTCCAACGCCGCCTCCTTGAGGGCCAACCCACACGGGGTATAACAATAAAATAAAGTGCAGTTAACACATGACTTGGCGCAAATAGTGTCACATTTTGATAAATGACACTCGTTTGTCAAGCGGCCACCACAGCCTCAGCCAGCCACTCGGTCTCGGTCTCGGCCCAGATATCCGGCGAGCCGCGAGTGCAAAGACCTCACTTTGGCCAAAAAATTACCCCCCAAAAAGAGCGTTTAAGCCAAAAATGTCTTGCCAAGTCGGCTCTCGTCAGTCGAAGGCGAAGGTGTTCGTTCGGAGCTCAGACTCAGGACTTCGGAGTGAATTACACGCCCCGATCTTGACGGATGGGCCAGAAAGAGGCCCTCGACCGCGGGACAGCTTTATTATGTCTTAATTCGTACTCTCGGCGATTTAGGACCAAGTCCAGGACCAGGACACTCGGAGAAATGTGCTAAGGGAGCTTTACTTTACACTTGTTAATATGTAATTAAATGAATTAATTTTTCTTTAAAAATGTCTAAAAACCCACCTAAGTTTGCTGTCACAGATATAAAATTTTCTGGTATTTTATGGTAAGATTTTTCTTGTAATTAATTAAAAGTTCTTGGCTTTTTTTTCTTAGTGCAAAAACCAAGCCCAAAGATTCCACGAGTGGGTCAACTTTCGTTTCGGGGCGTGTTAGTCGTGTTGCTGCGTCCGGAGCTGTTAAAAAAATTGAATTAAATTTGCCGAACGCGCAAATTAATTTCCGCATAATGCGTGGGGCAAGCAGCGTCGTCTGCTTGTAATTTCTTAATATCGAACTCGCACTGCACCCAGAAAAGCTGAAAAGTCCGGGGCCGCTTTTCATTAGGTGGTCTTTTCTCTCTGGGGGCGCGGCTGCATTGCCAAAACTTTATTTACAGCTAGAACCAGGTAACAGAGTGGGGCTCTGGCTCGCGGAGATGATCATCGCCGTCCGCCGGCTGAGTTCCTGGCTTCTTCGGCTTTGTGGCTTTCTGGGTAGGTGTAGCCATGAAGTTCGCGCTTGCAGGCCAAAGTGAAAGAACGAGTTTTGTGCAATAACAATTACAAACACTTAAGCGAGAGACCAACTTTGTTGCCGTAGCTGTTGACTTGGCTTTTTGGGCGTGGTTGATTTGTCGAAAAGGCGTGCTGTAGGCCAAGACGTCCTCTTTCTCGGACGCGAGATGTGCCGATGGTTCCCAAAAACAGCTCGAAATGCTCATGAATTCGTCTCGGCTTAAGAGAATTTGTATTTTAGCATCTTAGATCGGTTAAAAAAGAATTTCCTTTCATAAATAAAAGCAATAGATGGTTTTTAGAATAGAAATTACAACAGACCCCTTGAAACCAGTAATTTTTGGGGGATTTTATTTTATCTTAAGTATAAAACTTATCTCAGACTTCAATTACAAAATCGCAGAGACCAAGCCATTAAAACATTTTTAATTTAATTTTATTTATTTAGGTTTAAATATTTAAAGAATTTTAAACAATTCCCCGTAAAGCTTTTAGTGCTCGACAGAGTATCCCCACCTCGGTGTCATTATCCCCAGTTCCAGGCAGTTACCAAATTCGAAAGTGGCACAAACTAATGCAGTAGGCACAGCAGCATCAGCACACACAATGCACACACACCATTTGATAGTCAATAAATTTAAACATTAGTCCCTGGGACTTTGCATCAACCTGCTGGCTGGCTGGCATTGTCATTGTCATAGGTGGCGTATGCGCAACGTTGTGTTAAAAATAAACTGTTGTAAAATTGATCGCAACTAATCCAGCATTTCATGATAAATTATGACTTAAATCAGCTTTTGTCACATTTTCAACTCATCGTTAAAAGGGAACTGTGCCACGGGTTCAAGCGTTTGAGGTGTTGGAAATTATCCGGTCCCCAGAAAAGGTGTTGCCGGCAAACAAAAGATTTTGTATGGAAATAAAACACTTGCTGAATGGAAAATGGGAAACAGTATTCGGGTAAACTTGGGACTGGTTACGTTTGCAGTAAAGAAAAGGGTAATATGAGATGACCAATTTATGTTTGGATATAAAGAAAAAATATTTTAAAAATTCAGGGGACATTAAAGAGATTTTTAAAAGCTTATTACTTAGTTATTTAAATGTGTAATCAAGGAAAATGAATTTTCTACATACAATTTATTTAGAATTATGCTTATAATAAAATACTTAAATTAACAAAAAATTATTTGTCCCAGTGCCTCGCTTTCCCATTCACAAAAAGCGCAACGTCTTTGCTTAAGCTCACAAAATGATGCATTTTCCTATGCAACAGTCAGGCGGCAACGACATAATTTAGACTTTTCGCCCTGGCAGGCACAATCACTCCTCCCCACCGCTCCTCACCTAGTTTTCCCCTCTCGAGAAAAAGCCGAAAGAAAATGCCCTTTCCACCGCCACTCCCTCCGTGTCGCATTGTCTGGTGAATTAAGTGCAAACATTAGCAGCAAACAAAGCCCAGCCACAACGACGGCCATGATGACGATGTTGATGATGCCCAAGACGACTGTGCTGGAGAGGAATGGAAATGGAAATGGAAATGGAGATGCTAAGATGCTGATGAAGACGACGTTGGGCGGTGCTGATAATACCCCATGGACTTTACACCTAGGCAAATGGAACGTGATAAAGCTTTTTCTCTCTGCGCTCAACTCCGCTCGTGCAAATGATTATCAATCATTTTGGGATTAAAATTCCTTGTGGTGTTTTGTCACACATTTTGTTGTTTCTACCGGAGACCGAGATATACTTAGCACATGCATATAGGTGTACATATATGTATCTGGGGTTGCACCCAGGCTATATGGCATTGTGTTTCGGTTTGGAGCGTCATCAATATAAACTGCGGCGGTATTTAGCATAAAAAAGTCTTTCACTGACACGGCGACAAACGGCCCTCAGATGCTGCAGGTGTTCCAGCTACAAATCTCCCCCGAGAAAAGCTAGAGTACAAGCTGCAGATACAGATACGGATACAGATACAGGGAGAGAAATTTGTATTAAGGAAAGAGAGAAATGAACAATTGTGGGGAAAACTAAGAAATGGTTAAGCTAAATTAATAATTAAATAGAGTAATAAATGAACAACTTAATGATCAACATAAAGAATACTTGAGTGAAAAACTAACTGAAAAATCAATTGAATAACTAAATATATCACTAAATGAACAACTGAGTGAGCAACTGAATGAACAACTAAATGCACATCGAAATAAGCTAATCTACAAAATGAACGCTTAAGTGAACACCAAATAAATACCAAATGAACACCTTAATGAACAACTAAATAATAATAAAGAATTAAATAAACAACAAAATGAATACCTAGAAAACGAACTAAACAAACAATTAACAATAAATGAACTGAACTACAAAATGAACACCAAAATGAATAACTAAATAGATTTCAAATGGAACTAATAATATAAATATATTCTCTAAATTACATAATGAATTCATTTCTGTCGACTTCTGATAATCCTTTCGCCCTTAAAGCACAAATTTATCATTTCTTAATATCGAAAGCTAAGAATAAATTTTATTTATCACCTAAATCTTTATCCTATCTAGCTCAATTTTTCCAAGTGTGACTGCAGATGTGGATGCAGATACAGATAGAGGAGATACACCTACAGCAACAGGGTTAAAAGTGTTGCCTGACAATATTTCCTCGCAGCTCGATCTGTTTGCCGTTTGCCTTTGTTAGGATTTTTGTTTCTGTTTCAGTTTCAGTTCCAGTCGAAGTTGATGTCGAAGCTGAAGTTTCTATGTTTTTTTTTCTGTCGAACGATTCTCACGTTTGTTCCTCCTGACAAGTGGATTTAGCGGCATTGATGTATGGGTTTCCAGATAGTTTCCTCGGATGCCTGTGCTTTAAGTTGAGTGATGCTGCTAATGGCTGGTAATTAATATTGTAACGGGCCCGTCATTCTGAGCCATATTCCGGAGCAGATTTTGCCGGCCCTGGGCAAAATGGCGTAACGTTGGCGTTTTGACTTAATCCGTATCGTAAATTGAACGGCCCACAGAATATCATAAATTTGGCCGATAAGTAAGCCCCTTCTAATGCGCGAGCTGAGCTTGGAGCTCTAAGCTCTGAGCAGGGAGCTGTAAGCTCTGCCATGAACGATTTCATAACCAATTATTGTACAGATTTATGTAGAGCCTTTTCGCGGATTCATGTCAAGACGTTGGCTTCGACTTCGAGTATTTTGTGCGGGCAATTAAAGCGGCTAATAAATAGGAATAGGAATTGGAGTGCGAGTTCTATTTCTAGACCTTGCCGCCATACTTCAGGTAGCAGGACCCCGAAAGCGGCCCAGGGAGTGGGCAGCCATAAAAACTGTCATGATTTACAGTTCGCACTCTTTACGATGCCCAAGTTCAGTTGAGTTTGCCGGCGGTCTCTAGTCGGCGACTCTATTGGCTTGGAATTATATGGAATTTAACTAAGCGGGAAATATTTAAACATAATTCTACACTTTTTTATTTGCGCCGAGTCAGCGTCAGCTCTTCTCCAGCTCTGTTTTTGTTTTATGTGGCTGACTTTTATGGCCCGAGCGCATTTCCTTTAACAACAAACGGTGGCAAAATGGCCATTAAAGAACTCTGTTTCTGTTTCTGCTTTTGTTTCTCTCTGATTCTGATTCCGATTCTGTTTGAACTTGGCTTGGACAACAATGAGCTCCGTTTGATGGACCGACCTTACGTAATTAAAATCATTTATTGGCATATTTAAAGCTTGATTTCGCCTCAACCCACGTAATCCCCATAAAAAGCCAGCATTTAGGCTTACTGTAGCATAAAACATTTTCCATTTCCCCCAGCTCTCAAGCCAACCATTTCCACTTAAAATTCACACTTGATACACGGAGCGGGCATTTATCATTTCGCTGGGATCTGGGATCTTTCCCGGGTTTCCACGGAAAAGTGTCGGCTCCAGCCCGTTTTCGCATCTTTTGAATTATTTCAAGTGCTCGGTCGTTGTCGTCGGGCTTTTATTTTGTACAGCAACCTAAATATTGAGATACCGATCTGCGGTCAGTGTCAACTGGCGGGGAGTATGTGGAGTTCCTTCGCCTCATTAGACGAGTGCTCGTAAAAACAGTCATATCTCGGCCAGCTCGGCAGTTCTCACGGCTGCAAACTCTGGCCAGATGTCACCGATAGCGGGAATAATAGTTTTCCCTGGACGTGATACGGTTCAAGTTTCAGCTTTGTATTTAAGTAATTCCATGTTTAGATGTATTAGGTAAATTACGAAATTATCTATGTACAGAGACCTTGTAAATTTATATCCAAACTTTCGGGGTTTACTTTTTATAGTTTTAAGTTTGCTAAGAAATTTTAAAAAATTATTCCGGACATGCCTGTTGGGAGAAACCCTAAATTATAAGTAGATATAACCCGAATATCGTTCCAGGAAGTGGCGCTCTCAACTTGGAGCATATACTGCCCTCTATCGCCGGAGATACCATGATATTATAGCAACTCTGTCGTGGCCAGAATGCCAATGAGCCAAAACCACCGATCCATGATCCCACATCGTAGCTTGACTCATCCATATAGAGTATACCTTCGAGTATAATAACAATTGTTCATTTTGGAGACCCCAAAATGCACCGTTAGCTGGGAATCTTTTCGGTTTAAACTTTAAGGTGCTTCGGCCTGTGTCGTGGCTTTTATCAATTGTTCAATTGTCGGACGCGAAGCCAAAGTATGACAAAGTGGGCAACATTAACGCTTTGTATGCATCAAAAGACATGTGGAAAACCCGAAAAAATTATGACAATTTCATTCGAAGAACCACTTCGTCAATGTCAGGCGGCGGCTGACGAGCCCCAAGATCTGCGGCTCGAACCGCTTGTCGTTTTTCTTACCTGCAGCTCTTACCTTATTGTGGAAGCAAGTTCTTAAGCGACTTGTCGTGTCTTTCCCCGTTCGAAATGTAACAAAAAGCCCAGCTGTCCGGCGGAGTAACTAGAAAACGTGTAAAACCTTGGTCGCAGCCCCTAAAAATGCCTAATTGGTTACTCCCAGCTTCTGGGAATTGGTCCTAAAACGTAACTAACTTTGCAAGACATGGCCAGAATTTACATGTTATCCAACATTACAGTGAACTTTAAGTACGGCCAATTGAGAGTGTGTGTGGTCCGAAAGGTCAGAGGGCCTGACACCGCCCTCAGTCCCCAGGCCAATCAATATGTGGGCTTACAGAGACCTCGAAACCCAAGCTGCGACACTATAGTTGGCCTAAGACGACTTAAGGAAACACTTACGTACTTCTTAGTAAACTTGGCCAGTTGAATGAAGCCAAAGAATGGCGGACAGTGGGCTTAGAAGTAGCATAATTTAAACCAAAAGCCAAAAGGATAAAAAATAGAGAACTTTATACAAAGTAAAACCTTTTTAAATGTATATTTTGTTAAGAAAAGAATACTTTACAGCTTTATAGAAATAAGTGCTTGTTGGAATATTTTTCTACTGCTTAAATACATTTTAATTTCGCTATTAAGCCACTGTAATCGATCATTGAACCACAGTGCGGCTGCGATACAAACTTGTCACTTTTGTTTGTTTTGTCGGCCGCCTTTTTGGTAACGATTCGGGCCAAAACTCTGGTCCACCTGGCTTAACCCCCGTAAGCCACACACCGAATGTTTGTTTGTGCGACTATCAAACTGTCAGAAATTATGACATTTGAAATTTCACGTAACCGGCCAAGAAAGTTGAGGCCGGAGAAATCCGTGAAAAGCCAAAGCCAAGTGTTTCGAGTGTCAGGTCTTGATGCTTCGCTGTTGTGTGTGCTGTTCCCCCGAAATACTCGTAGCTCGTATACCTCGTACTCCCCGGTCATACGAAATTTTCAATTACAGTTCGTGCCAAAACGCGAGAGATCAAATTCAGCGCCCGGCTTACATGCCTCTGTCCGTCCGCTTGTCTATCAAAAAAATGTATCTGGAAAAGAGCTACCGCAGCGTCAGCAGACGAACATATTTAAATCGTTGAACATGAATGGTGGTGCCCCTCAGATTGCACTGAAAAAATAAAGAAAACACTTATAGCCAGCAGCTTTCGGGGGGCTCAGACACACGCGCCAAAAAATTTGTTTTCGCGACGAGCCAAGAAATCTGCGGCTTCGGGGCCTGCAATTTCTGCGACTGTCAATGAATGGGACGCGATGCTTGTTTTTGTCATCGCCCCGGCGGTGTCTACAATTGTTGAGCATGCAAAATGAGAATAAATACGAAATACAGATGGATGGAGTCGAACATGAGACCTGAGAGGCGAGTCAAGCCGAGGCAACCCAGGCCAAGCAACGCGCTCGGAACACAATTTCCGAAAAGTTGATTTGGCGTCAAAACATTTTAATTTTATTTTTGTCATTTAATTGAAATTTAATGATAAGGCACTTATTTATATGCAAAGCCAGCAGCAGCCGGAGTCGGAAAGTCAGGCATATGGATTTCGTAGAGCCGCTGGCGAGTGACTCAACACAAAGTTCCTAAGAAGTGCAAACCGCCGATGAGTAATGTCCTCCGAAATGCGATTGTTCGAATTTAAATGCGATTTGCGTGACTTTATGTCAGGATTTAAATATTGTGACAGTGATGAGAGCTTTGATCAGTTAAAAATAAGCAAATAAGTAATTACAGAACCTCAAGAATGCTTTCAAAAATATTTAATATTTTTACTAATAATATTTCATTATTTTTAATGCAAAGTTCTTAGTCTTTCTCCTCATTGGTAGCGCATTCCCTGGTCGCCTTTGCTCACTTCCGTTGCCTGATTTGCCCACTTTTGTAATCTGATATCCACCAATTTTTCACGTCAATGTGAAATTTTGCGCTTTTGAAGCAGCTTGAGCGTGCTTTTTTCTAGCTAGGAGGGGTTCGTTCTCTTTTTGGCATTTTTTGGCACCAAGAGGGCCCCACAAACGCAAAAAAAAAAATCCAGAAAAAAAGCTGTTAACTAGGCAGAAATCGAAACACTTCACCGGCTTCCAAGCGAAGCTGACAAAGCAATTTGCAGGCGAGAAAGGTGATTTTCAAATTGGTTCATTGTGCCCGCGGGGCCTGTGCGTAGCCTTATTGAAATCGAATTGAATTGAACGGAATGGAATTGATTTATTTGTTTGTTTGCGTGAAATTTGCATATAAGTGCGATATAATTGATTAGAAAGTGTGCGTGCTGGGGAGGAGCCTACCGATCGGCGGGGTTACAGAGCCACCGATGGATGGGGCAGCACGCACTTTCGCTGGAAAGAGGCAAATGCGGGCACCGCCTGAAAACCGCTTTGGATGTGCATATTTTCCCAAGAATTTCCCTGGCGGCTGGGACAGCAAATTGCTATTGAAGATGATGGGGAAAAACTTGAAGTGAAATAAAAACGGACGGGCCAAGAGAGAAGCACAGCTGTCAGGGCGAACGAGCGACCGACCGGGTACTCGAAATAATTTTCGTAGAAATGTTTCAACAAAAGGAAAACGCCGAGCAGAACAAAACTTTCCTCCATTTCATCTCTCGGCACCACGCAAAGTTCTGTTCTGTTCTGTTCTTTTGTTTAAAGGCCAAGAGGGGGGCTAGAAAAAAAAATGGGGAAAAACTGTTTGACCGCCGAGTAGGCCAGTTTTCGACACTTGCCCAAGTGTGAACGGCTCGTCGGTTCTTGGCCAGCGATCAAGGGGGATTGAGGGGCTATGGCGGCTTCTCCTCTGACAGACAGCCAGTCTGTCTGGGCCAGCCAACAATTTGTTTTTCCCCCACTTACACTTTAACCTTTTCTCCATTTCCATTCCCATTTCCATTCCGAGTCTGGGCGGCATAATTTCGGCAACTGTGTAAAGTGGAAAGCGACTTGTCACTTGCCTTTCTTATGAAATACGTCAGCCGAGAGCAGGGCAACGCAGCCAGCCAGTCAGCCAGTCGACTGAGCGTAGAAGTAGGAAAGACTTCAAGTGGTTTGTCAGCAACATTTCAAACAAAGCGTCGGCGATGCAGCAACACCAGCAAGAGCAACACGCGGCACAGCAGCAACATCAGCACACCAGCAACACTAGCAACTAGCAACAGCCACAGTAACAACAGACCTCGTCTGTGACAGCAACAAGATGATACACTGAACTGCATTCATAAGAACTGTGTGGTGGATTTTATTATATTTGTATGAAAATTTTTAGTTTAAAAAATATAATCCTCTGAGTCCGAAATATATATTTAATAACTTGAACAAAAAATAAAACAAGAAGTAATGTTTGGAAAAAAAATAGTTGAATTGTAAAATTGTTGTTGAATTGTTGATTAATTTAAGGCAATTTCGTTGATTTGAATTGTCGTTGAATTGTCGATGAATTCTTTTTAATTTTTTGTTGAATTTTAAATGGGTTTATGTTAAAATTTTGTGGAATCGTTGTTGAATTGCTGTTGAATTTATGCCTAATTGTAGTGGAATTATTGATGAGTTGTTGTTGAATTTAAGTTTGATTGTTGTTGAGTTGTTGTTGAATTTTTGATGAATTTTGTAGTAAAAATTTTTTGAATTATTGTTAAAGTGTTGTTGAATTAATGCTTAAATATTTAATAATCCTTGTTGAATTGTTGTTGATTTTAATTAAAATAAATTGAAGGCTTCATGATAACTTATTTTTCTTATTTCCAAAAAGCACCTAACTTGTAGTATAACAACATAGTTTTCCCAACAATTACTGCTTAAAATTCCCCTAAGTTTTATTTTCTGTGCAGAAGGAGAGTCGAAACTTGTTTGCATCCTCTAACGACGCCGTGCATTTTGTTCGCACTCACACTTAGCCTCAGCCCGAGTCTCAGCCTCCGACTCAGTCGCATTTGTCAGCCATTGAGGAGCCGTTACCACTGCCCCTAGAGCGTTTTCCCCCGGGAGCGGAGCACCATGTGGCATATAGAACACTTCGACATTTCAGCTGGCAGGCGGTGTGCGGAATGCGGCATGCAGATGGGATGCAGTGGGAGCGAAGGCAAGACCCAACAAGCTCGTAAAGCACAATGAATGCTGAATGGGATTCGCAGAGACAAAGCTTTGAAATCGCGAAGGGGACTGCATAATAAGTCTGGCAAATCCTGAGGTGGAAAATCTCGTTAAATATATGTACGCCACTGAAGCTATAAGCCTGGGGAATCGCGGAGATACTTAGAGATCTACACATTGCTGGGATGAAAGCCTGGTGACTTAACCTCACCTTTTGGGTGAAATCAGTGTGAAATAATATAAAGAAATCAAAATGAAACACTTGATTTAAGCATATAATAATAACCTACCTAAAAAAATATACCAAACTACATTGAAGAAATTTACAAAGTATAGTCCTTTCTCTCTACTTTAAGTAAATGCTCCTCTAATGATAATGTTCATATGTATATCTGTTCATTCAATATTAAAGACAATTATCTTTACCCAACCGAAAGTAAACACAATGAAACTTCCCAGCTCGCTCGCCGATTAATTGCAACTCTTTCGATTTCCTTCTGTGTTTTGCTAAACTTTTCAGTTGTTTTTCCTCAGATTGCAGCTCAATATCGACGAGTCGAAGAGCACGATTTCTTAATTAAAAGTTGGCATTGTCTAATGAAATGGAAAGCGCGGCGGTAGAGGGGTCGGGTCGGGTTTCGGGACTCGGGATTGGCAGTTCCTGCGATGGGTTGGGTCTGGTGATGGGTTGGGGCTTCCCACCGAGATGGGTGGCCTTTAGTCCGTCTAGACAGAGTTAAACTTTCCCCCAATATCACTCAGCATCAGCTCCAGGGAACTGGTAACCAGTAGCTGGTCGCTCCGAGAACTCGGTGATATTTATTTTTACAACCGGACATGCTGCAAACTTTTTACTGGCTGCGACGGCGGCTACGTGCGAAAGTGAAACGCTTAAAAAGGCATCGAATGTCTTTATTATGCCGGCAGAGCCAATCAGGCAAAGACGGAGAATCGAAACTGCAGCAGAAGGAGCGCAGCAACATGGCTTGTCATCAAATTTTATTGTTATTTAAATGACGAGACGAAGGGGTACAGGGTACAGGGCTCCCCTCCATGCAAAGTCTACACTTTTTTTCCGCTCTTTCGCTGCATTGTTGCCAATATGCAGCGCATGCCTTGCCCGTATAAAGCCAGGCCAAGACCAGCAGAGCCACTGCCACTTTGTATATAGCCAGGCTACAGCTACAGCTACTCCTCGCACATGCATATATATTTATTGCGCCTCGTTTCAGTCAATGGTGACACTTGCTGCATTTTAAATGGCCTTCTGCTGCAGCAGGGGCAGCCCGGAGAATGCAGAAGGTGCCTGGCAACACATTCCGCAGAACCGTCTGAGTCGAAGTCGGAGTCTGCTGCCCCAACACGTTTCACGGCCATCATTTTGCGCAGCTTTGTCCATTAAAATCATCAAAATGTACGGCGCTGGGGTTTATGTTTATGAAAAATTTGTCGCAAAAGTTGATTTTATGCTTTGTTTTGAGTGCCTGAAGGAGTCAGCAAGAAAACAAGAAAGCCAGAGACAGCAAAGTCACCTTCATAAGGCAAAATTGCTTATTTGCCACATTTCGTAGAAGGTAAAGCACTTTTTTTTTGTTAAATTAAATATTATAAAATTGCAAGTGTCTTGAACTTTGAATAGAAAAAAGGTGGAAATGTACTTGAAAGCAATAATTTTTCGCTCACCTTAATTATAAAAGTAGTAACAAAAAAAATTGCAGCTAAGCCAGTTTACAGTCTTGAGCTGTCAGCAGTGTTTAGGTGGAATATATGCAATCACCGCAAAGTGCCAATCAAATAAGAATTAGCAACGCATTCAAAATGGTTAAACGTCGAAAATGAACCAATTTTGGGGCTACGAAAAGCAAATCAAACAGAAATCAGCCCCAAAGGCAAAAGAGATAGCCAAGAAAAGGAGGAGGAGGAGGTTGGGGCTGCTAAGGTGGAAAAGAGGTAACGCAAAGGCAAATGCGGTAATTATTTTTTAATGTAACAAAATAATATCTGACCAAAACGATCAAGTCACGCAAGTTGCGGCCGAGACCCGAGTCCAGAGGAAATTAACATGAGAATAAATAAGAAATTTTCAGCGGTCTGGGCCAAAATCGAAACCGAATCCGCAGCACGAAAGTGGCCTAAACCTGCAGCACGCACGACTCCTCAGGTGGAAAACGGGGTGTGGGGCGATGCACTGGAAGAATATAAGGAAATTAAACATTGAAATTACCCGAAATTCCCATAAAAATATTTAAAATAATTCCAAGACTATTTTATTTATATTTTAAAATAACATTTTGACATGAAAAGAAATAAAGGTAATTAGAAAATATTAAAAAATGTATCGCTCTCTTTCTAAGTATTTTATTTCAAGAAATATATTTAAGGAACAAGTCAAAGATTTACGCCTTTCTATTATTGAAATTACCTGAAATTCCCATAAAGAGTGGCGTCCAAAAATATTTAAAATAATTTTAAGACTATTTTATTTAGATTTTTAAAATAACATTTTGACATGAAAAGAAATAAAGATAATTAGTAAATATTAAAAAGTGTATCGCTCTCTTTCTAAGTATTTTATTTCATGAAATTAATTCAAAGAATAAATCAAATATTAACGCGTTTTTTATGAGCCTTTTTTTTATTGTAACTTGTACAACAAAAAATGATTTTAATCCTTTCAAAACATAAAGAAGAATTCATTTTAATTTGATCCTTGGGTCTGCAATTTTTCCAGTGCTTGGCCAGCCTGAAGAGTGTTAGCGCTTGCCACCTCATGACGCATGCGCCGCGCTTCCGTTCACGATTGGCAAATTATTTTGCAGTGCGAAACCCAAGACCCTGAAAGAAAGAAGGAAACCGTTAGACTGCAGACGGCGACGGCATGGAGATGGGGTCACTATCTGTCTGATTAATCGGTCGGCCCACAAACCATTTCAACAGCAACAGCCAGCCACTTCGGCAGCATCCGAAATCAAATTAAAAATCCTATACGAGAAAGAGACAGCAATTAATCAATCCGCACTTTAAGGCCGATAATATTCTCTCGCTGGGGGCTTTTCCCCGATGTTTAATTTAAATTTCATTTGGAGCGAGTTAAAAATCTCTTTATTTCGATGCCGTCCGACAAATGTCCCGTCATTAGGCCGTCGAGCGTTTGGATCGTTTTCCGACTTGGAGTTCGATTCGGCGTTCGTTTCAACACTTGATAACAAGCCGTGGCAGCCCCATTTTCTCGCATTCGGGAAAAATCACTTTAAAATTAGTGAAAGTGATTGATTTTTCCACTTAATTTTCGGGTAGAGACAACGGCGCAATACGGAATACGGAATACCAAATACGAAAGACAATAGTAATGCCGATAATCAGTTTTGGGGCACCTCGTTGGCCAGGTAACGACGACGAAAAAAAAAAGCGGTACAGCGACAGCCTAATGTGCCAGCAGGTCCACCTTAGCCGAAATTGGCCATTTGCGCATGCGTCAAAGCGATTTACTGGCTAGTGGCTGTTGCATTTGCACTTCCGTATGGTGATTTTAATTTAAATGTAATTTTAAAAGAGATATTTTATAGAGAAAATATAGTACAAAATATATACCAAGTTTTACAGATATTAAAGAAGATCGTACTCCTTAGAGAAGCATGAACATGTCTGAGAAATTAATTGGAAATACTTTAAATACATAATTATATAGTTAATATAATGTTTGACTACAAACAAAAAGGAGCTGTGCCTTCCTATGATACTTGTTAAGAAACATACAGACTTCGTGGGATTTTTTCTTGGAATCCTTGACAAATATTAATAAATAACTCAACAAGCTTAGTTAGCAACAGCAAATTGCTTACAAAAACAAGATACTAAAATGTAACTTATGTTTTTCTCGTTTCTCTCAAACGAATTCCGATAAATACTTGACAAGTAAGCGATTGCCAAATCGCAGCCAATTAAAGCACAAAATGTTCGGCTCAAACTCCACCGATCGCTGATACGTTTCGGTTTAATTAACACGACATGAACATATTTCAACATCATAATTAGTAATATTTTTGTGTGGTACGAAAATTGCTCTAATTTAGTTATAAGCTAAGTAAACAAATTGTACAAACTGTTGACGTTTTTTTTTTTGGCCAGATCAAAGTTGAAATGTGGTGCAAGGTACTTGTACTCGATTCTGGCCCCTGTCTCGTTATTGGCCTAAAAAATGCGTCTGAGCGGGGCCGTATTTCAGGCATTTAACAACACAGAAAAATCTGTGTGTGGATCGGGGCGCCGGCCAAAAGGGAAATAAATAAAACACTCACATTGTGTGGATTTTGTGGTGCACTACAAATTTGCATAAATACCATGGCAACAGCAACAGCAACAGCAGCAACAATTGGCACAATGCGCCGCTAACAATGCAACATGTTGTCGTTGTCGCTTGTAGTTTGGCATGTTGTGAATTATGTTCGGAATTTTATTTATTCGCTTTCCTCTGAGCCAACTTTTATATGCAGGCGGCGGCGACAAACAATATGGCCAGGCAGGACCTTTTGAGCCGTTTCACAAGTGGCATTTTTGCATTTGTGAGGCCAAAACCATGGCTTGCATGTGATGGCCGGGCGGTCAATGCAATTTTTTAATTGCCATCTACAACTTTAATGGGTTGCTGCAGCAATACGTCAGCTGCAGTTGGCCTGGTTGGATTTTTGATGGCGTTGGCCTTACTGGGAATTGGAAAATCCCATCTGGGGTGAGTATTAAATAATAATCTGAGAAGGAAATTGATTTTTACAGTTTGGTAACTTCTTATAAAATACAAACAAGGCTCACAGGCTTATGTTACTTTGTTGGACAAAGAATTTAATCAATTCTTTCAGCCATAGAGCACTCCTTGGTCGCTCAGTTATTTTTTCCATCTGACCAAAAATAATATATAGAGAATTATGCCGTGTTGTGGTCACATTAGTGGCTTTCGCCCGCTTGGCGTGTCATCGTCGAAAATGTGTTAATCTTTGGAATTTAGTCAAATCGCTGGCTTTAATCATCAAAATCGGGGGGTGGAAAAAAGGGGAGGAGGAGGTCGGAGGTCGCCGTTCGGCGGCTGGAGGGCGTTCCACTCAACCGCCAAACGTGCCAGCTGCCACCGATTGCTTCTCGCCGCTCGCCAGTGCCATTGTCAAAGTAAAGGACTCTCGAGTGGCCCAAACGGATGACGACGCCGATGTGAATGTGGCTGAGGATGGAGATGAGGACCAGGACAAGGATGACGAGTGGCAGCCACCACAAACTACAACTCGTGCACGCACGGACACAAAATTTCGATTGCAGCCCCGGACTGGCGAAGCGGCAGAGCCCAGAGTCGCCACGAGGGCCACTTCACACAGCTGCATTGCACTGCACCACAATGCAACGGGCACTGGGAGAAATAATTAAAAAAATTCATATGAAATACATATCTTAAAAGGAAACCACATATTTATGCACAAGAAAGATACGCCTCAGTAAATTAAAGCCACGACAGCATGCAGAAATGTTTTTTCAATAATTCTTAAGTAATTATCGAGCCGTCAAAGGTTCGAATCATCTTATAGCTTTTGTTGTAAGGCAAATATATTATTTAATTATGAGATAATATATATCTTAGATCCCTTATAGTCAAGTGTATCACAAAATAAATGTTTTTTATGCTTTTCTTAGGCCTTTCTTCCACATTTTTGTGTCTCTTTTCTATATTTTAATATTTACTTAACTCTTTGGTATTTTGTCTTTCTTTTCTTGATCATTTTTCATTTAATTTTAATTAAATTTCAAAGATAATTTAGCCATAGTTTTGTTCCCTGTGCACCCTGCACCACTGGCGACAAAACGCAGTCCTCGAGTGGCTGCCATGTCACAGCCAAGGGGACAGCCAGCAAGGCAGCCCCTTTCACGCCGCCATGAAAATCAATGCAATAATTAAGAAAATTTTTCGTTTATGCGTGCGGCCCTCGAAAGTGCAGCAAGGGCAGGCAGCTCCTCGAGCGGAGGTCGTCGGCAAACAAACAACGTCCGTCAACCCCGCAGCTCGTTAGCATAACTGCAATTAGACAGCCCCCAAAGATACTCCCCCAGGATACTTGACAAATGTGCGTAAAAGTTCATGAATTGTAATTGGGGGAGGATAAGACACTGAGGAAATAATCCTTCCTTTCCTCAAGCAGTTCCATCATGTTAACCCAAAGTAATTCAGAGGCTTGTGCTATTTTTGCTACGTGCAGAAAATCAAATAGCACCGAAACAATGCCTCGCACATGTGCATTGTTGTTGTTAATTAGGAAGTACGTATTCCAGTTAGGCCTCGGGTTGGGTCTTAGGTCGGTTTCCCGGGTCTGGTCCCGGGTCCACTTCCGATACGCGGCGCCTAGTTCTAAGGCCGCGCCGCCAGCGTTTCGCACTTCAATGAGAAATTTCATGTAGTGTGGCGAGTTTCGACTTGGTTTCTGGGATTTCTGGATATTTTTTTGTGTTCCTCCTCCCCTTTTCCCTGGAGAACGTGCTGCAAGTTGGTCACGTCTTCGTCTGCAGTTTATGCTCTATTTAGATTGTTTTTATTTGCCATGTCTACCGTTTGTGTGCCGGCCAAGATCCATAAAAACAGGCAGCGGTCTGAGGCCGATCTAAGGCTAATGCACTCTGACCTGAAGCAAAGGGAGAGGGGACAGAGCCCGATCATTAAAATAATCCACAAACAATCGCCATGGAAATTTAAATTAATTACAAACATGAAAAAGAAAATAATAACACGGAGCGCGAAAAAAGAAAAAATCCCTTTAGCATATGGAAAGACGTGCCATTGACAAGCAATTAAATTAAATTAAATTGTGCAGAGCGTATCTTCCGATGTAATGTTGTTGTTAATGGCTTGCTGTTGCTGTTGCTTTTGCTGTGTTTTTAATGCACAAATTGGTGGGCGGGCTTAATGGGAACTCCCACACACACAACGGCTGCAAAAACCTCGGCAAACAAGCGGCGGTCCGATAGAGAAAAAAAACTTATTAGCATGATGATTATTAATTAATTGAAAAGTGAATGAAGCATAAAATGTGCAATGAATAATAAAAGCGAGCAGTGGGCCAAAAAAGCGAAAAACACACACACACACAATGCAAATACAAACAAGCTGGAAACTCAGTTTAAGCCGACCGGCAAGGCCCCGTAAATACTCGTATGTGAAGCATATGGAAATCGTGAAGGAAAATATCAAATCAAATGAAAATAAAAATAAATATTTCCCTTAATTGATCTGCGGTAATTGGAAAGCTTTTTAATTAGACAAATCGTTTTGTTAAGGGCTCAACTTTAAAGGGGACTTTAATTAAAGTCTAGACAACAGAGGAAGGCTAGGTTCTGGTCTTTATTTCTGGCAATTGTTCCCTGATTTAAATTTGAAGGTGCAATATCTTCAGTTTGAGCTGTTAAATTCCCTATAATTAACCAGCTTAAGCTGGCTGAGGCCATTTGCTCGACTAAAGCTCTCGACAGCTGGTTAACACTGCACATTCTTGGCCATGATGTTACACTTCTCTTTACGGCCCAGGGATGGCAACAAATTCGCCGGGCTAGGGCCCTGTTCGCTGCTCTTGGCAGGCAGGGAAAATTTATTAAGCGCAAAACTATAATTAAACCAAAGTAAAAATTATTAAGGCAAGAAGCGCGCGAAGAAACAGAGAAACTAGTTCTGCTTGGCTAGCAACCTGTTGCTCAAGGCGGTGGCAGGGGGCAGCGAGGGGGCTGGCGAGTGGAGAACGATTTAATTTTATGCAGAAATCATAAAAACGCGTCAGGTAACAAGATAGTTGCTGCTCACGGTTAATTGTACGTAGCTGGTGCGATGGAGCTGGAGAAGTTGGCCTGAAAAATGATGCAAAGTCGAATATTTTAAAAAAGAATTCTGTTCTGTTTTTCTCTGAGCTCTCTTCTCTTGAGCAATTACGCTCGCAGGCACTGGTGTCGGTCTGGGGGAAGTCGTAAATACGGCCAGACAAGTATTGTTTATAGTTAACACCTAAAGAAGGCATAAAGCTTAGCCCGGGCTTCCTGTGCTAATTTTTCTCAGGTTCAACGATCGGCTAGGGAGGTATCAGTGGCCTCCGAAACGAACTATAGACGATTTTCTTATTTTTGCATTTAAAATTATAACATAATTATGTATAACCTTACTAAATTTATATTTCTACTTCTAAAAATGTTGGAATGTTAAATACAAAATTGCAGAAAATAATAAGAACGAGTTTCTTTATAGGTGAGAAAAGACTGAATTAATCCGAGTAATGTTTAAGGAACTACTTCTTAGGATCCTTAGAAAAAGTGCCTAATATTCCTATATATTATATATTCTAATAATAAATACCCCGAGGCAAGTTGACTCACTTTGATAAGCTGAAAACAATTTGACCATCAGATAACATTAATACCCAGTTCTGTACGTGGAATTTAATTAATGATTCTGCATTGTTCGATCGCCATTGCCACCAGAGCCGCTGCCTGTGATTCTTTTGTGTCTGCACAATAGTTCCAAAGGAAAAGTTTCGACTCGGTTTGGCTTGTAATTGTTGTGGGTCCAATGAAGTCAATGCAGGCAGTCGAAATTTGTAACGCCATCATCATTAGACGAAGACCACGCACAGACACAGAAATCTCTGATTTTTTTTCGGGCTTCTATCAATATTAATTTGACTATTCTCCGCTGTTCGCTGTGGTGCCTAATAAGCCATAGGCAATTAAGCAAAACACTTACTCATGCCGCCTTCCCAGGTCCCAAGTCTCGATCTCGAGCTGGAATATTGGACACGCGAAACTGCGGCCACTTCTTCATCAGCGCGCTTTTCGGCACAGCGGGCGATCGGGCCGGGCTAACTGAAATCGGCTATAAAAGCAATTCATTATGGCTTATGGATTCATACATATATTCATGCAGATATATAAACATGGAAGTGGCGCTCAAAGCGTCGTTGTTAACGCTCAGTTTATGGCACTTTTTTCGGGGGATCCAGATCCAAGAGCGGAATATGAGGGTTCTGCCGAGGTAGCCAGAGGGAAAGCGAAAAAATTGTGGCCAAAAGTGTGTCTCCCCTTAGTCAGTTCAAATGCTAATTAATTGTTATAATATCGCTCAAAAATTGACGTCCATTAATCAGACTAACTTTCATTCATGTATGTACGGGGAGACGTTGACCTAGCTAAAATTTTTGGAAGGAAAAGAGATGATGAGATTTACTTGGAGAATTAATAAAATTTATAAAATATAAAGCAACTTATTAGCCATAGAAAATATGTGCATTTTATTAATAAAATATTTTAAAAATACCTTGAACTCTGTGAAACAGCTTAATAGGATTAAGATATGTTTTGTTAGATATTTTATGGAGATAATTATGAAAGCAGAAAGATCGTTACACTATTAACATGATATAAGATTTGACAATTTGTGGTCCTATGAGCCGGATACCAAATAGGACCTTATATTATTTTTCACTGAAACTAAGCCGAATTTTCGAGTAAATTCTCTTTCACAATTCCGCCTCGTCACTGGTACTATAAATCATAGAAAACACACTTCCTAAAGAGCTACACTTCCTATTTGTCTAGGCTTTCTAGCATAGCCAGTTACCAAACTAATTAAGCCACCTAACCCACATACCGCACGTGGGGCAAATCGCAGAATTCGAAAGGCGTTTCCCCAAACAGACTCTCACAACTCATTTATACATTCACCAGATAGTGTTTTTGCCAAATTACATAGGAATAACATGCTCATTTCTGATTCATGTGTGTTAGTGGATTCCCAGCACATTTTGTATCTTTTTCCGCTCCGGTTTCCGAGTGGTTTTTTCCTCATTTTTCTTACCACAGTCTTTTTTTTTCTGCTGCGTAATCTACACAAAAGCCGCATAAAAGTGCATGAAATTAGGCGGAAATTGAACTTGGAGAGGAACTCTCATGGTTTAGAATTATGAATGGCGCGACGGGTGTGAGTGCTTTTAAAAACCAATTAATAAATTTTAAATGTATGCACTGCAGGTCCGCTCCACGTAGCCGCGGCTGTGGCTGTGCCTGTTGATGTTTTGTTTATTATGCAGCTCGCTGCATGAGGCGCTCAGTTCCGCTGGGGCTCGAAGCAGGCCCAGCACGAGTTGTCAGGGCTCCATTTTTCTTGGGCCTGCCAGTGGACGCTTTGCATTGTCTTCGGTGAAAAATGAAGTGTGAACAATTTATTGAGAAATTTGTACAGGTGGCAGCATCGCCAGCAGCATCTGAAGCAGCCGTATCCCAGAACCAGATCCAGGCCGGGCTGCCGTCGATTGTTTAATGACTTCATTTGCGGGGTTACAGCGGAGAACCCGGCCGATCGGGTTAATGAGCAAAGCTCTCCGGGCACGGCCCCCAACTGATATGGCCACAATAAACCAAAAAAACTGAAGAACCTAAAACTGAAAACCAAACAGGAAACGTAGAATCTTCCGACAGAGTACGGACTGAGACCAATTTACAGACTTAGACATTACATCAGACTGTGTCGTAAGACTAATGACATCAAAGAATTGGAATCACATTTATGGTTAGATGAAAGATTATGGGAACTATGGTTATATAATGGGTACACTCTTGTAATAATATTAAATAAATATTAAAAGAAAGAGCTACTTCCGAATGTTACACATAGAGTTCATTTTATTTTTCTATACTTTTTATTAATAAATCTAACATCATAGAATAAAAGGATTTATTTTGAATTTTATTATTAAATTCTATTTAGTTTTTGGTGTGAAAATGTATGAAATTTATTTATTTATTTAATCTGTGATGTAAAATACATTTTACTTGATGGGATAATAAGTTAATATCTACTTAATTAGGATAGTAAATGGGTATTCACTAAAATTTCTGGTTATATTATTATTAAATCGATTGATTTTATTTATTTTGAAGGTGTTTAGATTTCGCATTCTTAAGAAAAATGATAAATCAAAGTTAGTTTACGTGATTCATTGAAGTTTGACATGCATATATTTTTATTAATTATTATTTTATAAATTTTATTATTATTTTTATCGGAGAAAAAGCTTATGAGTAATTAGCTTATAAGTTATCATAGAAGTTGTTACTCTTGTATTTATTCTACAAACTTTTTAGAAGTAGTTTACCTTCAATGAATCTTCTTTGGTCTAAACAAATTTTATATAATTTTCCCCTGACTCTTCCCCTTTGTATAGATCTATAATTAACCTTTCTCAGACACTTTTGTGGGCAAATGCTCCTGTTGTGCCAATCTCTTCGGACTTAAACTGTCTGAATGGCAAACGCGAACCGATACCGGACTAGACTCAGATCGATGGGTCCAATAAGCCAACCTGCCACATGGCAACCGCAGAGCAGGGCAGAAATTCGCAAATGGAGAATGTGGAGCAGGAGCAGGAGCCGGAGCAGCTCTGTGCTCTGGCTCTGCGATCATGTCACTAAAGTTGATAACGGCGATTACTTCACATACTTGGCATATTGTCGAACTTGCCGGGAATCGCGCATTGCATTGCACCTACCTCAGGTGGATGGTTGGCAGCGACTGATGCCGGCAGGAGGAGGAGGCTGCACTGCAGCCGCTCGCTCCACATGACACATGAGTAATGGCCACGCAGGCAAATTTATGACAAGTCACATTTCTGATGTGCTCGTTTATCAAAGCCCATAGACAGGAACGGGCTGTGCCAGGAACTGGAAATGGTGCTGGTGTGTGGTGGGGATTGGGTGGACGACTCTGCTCTGGCTGGGATGGCGGATGACAGGCACGCGTGACAAGCGAGGAGCAGGCCCGGACCCAGGCCAGGTTCCCAAGACTTGGCCCTGGCATTGAGTTAATTATAAACGACGAGAGCGAGCTTCAATTGGAAGCCAAGGGAAGCGCACTCGCAGTCGCTGCTAATCCCGCCTGACTGATCAAAAGGCGGCTCAAGACGGATGGCCAAGGGCTTTTATTAGGTTGTTCCGAATCTCAGGTGGAACGGAATTGAGATCTACCACTGCTGGCCAGGGGTCAGGCACAGGGAGAAATAAGGGTATAAAAAAAAAAATAATTTAATAAATATATATTTCTAATTAAATATTTTAAGCGAGTTAACTTGGACAAGGGGTTGAAAAGTTAATCAAATTTAATCATTTAAGAATGGGAATAACTTATTTTAATGATCCTTTTTATGTTCCCATTTCCCCTTAAAAGGAAAAATCACCCCATCGATCACTGAATAAACCAAAAGACTGTTCCGATGTAAATCGCTCACATATGCGAATTTGTAGCCTCGAATCAGCGGAGCAATTAATTCCGCGAACCGCCGATCGTCGCGCATTATCGCCGAGGCTGGGACTGGCTCTGAGACTACGACTCGAACTGGAAGTGGCTGTGGCCAATTCAAACGCCGAAACGACAATTGCTGGCAATAAGCCATGCAAATGGCAGCTCAAGTGAATGCTAAAAAACCAATAATAATAAAAAGACACCAGAGCGTGGGCTTGCGCCGCCAAAAACATCCCGTCGGAGGCGGGAGACGAGCGATTAGATCACAATACGAGCGCTCGTAAAAACGTAGAAAATTCCCTGGGCCTTGTTACGTTTTGCATAAACTGTTTGGCGGAGTGAAAAATAAGCAGACAGCTCCAGCTGCAGTCCGGGAGATATTAAGGCTGACTGCTAGAGGCCCGAGGTCCATTCTTGAAGCATCAGGCTGATGGCATCGTTCTGGGTAAAGAAAGCTGCTGACTGAGCCCCTCCGTCTCCCTGGGTTATATATGCTGGATTGCCGGCCATGAGACACCTACGTGTGACAAAAAGCCAGTGCCACACTTTTGTTTGTTGGCTTTGCCACAGCGGCCGCATGTGGGTCTAACCAAACATTGCTGGCCATTAGCACGCACGAGGCCAAGTCCAGACTCCAAGACTGCAACTCCTGGCCGGAGGACGAGGCCTTTGTGTGTGCAACACACAATCACGATCAAGCCTTGACAAATTCTGTTGTCTTGCTTTAGTTTTGTGGCAGGCAATGGTTTATGTGGGGCATTAAGCTGGCAAGCCACAGAATCCGGCAAGATCGTGGCCACAGACAAAGAGGGAAGCTGGCGGAGAGAGTGGGTTACCTCCTTAGCTCAGCTTACCTCGCAGAGATGAGAAATTCAGATAGGATGCAGTTAGTGGAATTGTTCTCCATTGAAACTATAAGTTTCTATATGCGAAACCCACAAAGAGTATATTAAAACACTTAAAATATGAACATCCTTAAAGGGTAGCCTCTCTGCTGTCCCAGAAATCGATGGGAAACCGCACACAGGGGCCAAGGGAGCCCACGAAAGCTGAAACACCTGATGGTGTCTCGCAAAATGCCCCACAAAGGTCGAATTATCCGTTAACCGTTCGGATCGCAGGATTACAATGAGTGGCAACAGCTGGCGTCGTTAACGCTTCAATGGAATGGAAGTAAAATTCATTCAAAAGTCACTGCGGACGCGAACGTGGAAGCGGGACTCCCTTCGCCGTGATTTTCATAATTCAAATTGACCGTGTCCTGGCGGAGGGATAAGGATAAGGATGCGGGAGAAAGGACTTCCCTGAACGGTTGCCCATAATGAAATTCACTTTGTTTTCGCTGGGGCAATGCGAGCCTTTTTCCTCTGCAATGCCTTTGCTTTCTTAAGTTTTTTTTATGTTTTTTTCTTTAACTTTTTCCTTGGCTGCTCTCCCTTGAAGTGAAAATGCTATTCAAGCAGAATAATGCAATATAAACTGTTGCAGCTTGAGCGGAGCTACTCAACCGGCATAGAGGAGGAGGCAGGAACCCGTTGACAACCCGACCAAGGCGGACATTCTCACTTGTGTGTGCTCGGAGGCGTCTAGTAAAACATGAAACCACAAAAGAGCCAGAGCCAGGGTCTGGCCTGGCCCAAGGAATCGTTCATGTCAATTATTCCAGTTAAGTGAGCAGCAAACCAAAGCTCTGGCTCCCTGGCTGCCAATTTTTTAAGTGCATTTCAGATACAAAAAAATTACAATATGAAACCCAATACGGCGGGGCGTAATTCAAGTTGTGAGAAACTGCAGGCCTGCAGACCTGCATGAATTGCAGCAAACTCGACATAATAAAGCAATAAACTGCTGCCTCTGCCCAGGATAAGGATAACAAACACAAACAGCAAGATACCCAAACATCGGCTCCACGAGAAGATACAGAGATGTGGACAGATGCTCCGACGATCTCGAATTTCACATGCAATCAATGACAAATTTATGACTCTGCGAGGAAGGGCCCATGAAGTGCATTCACATTCGGGATCCAGATCGGGATGTTTTGTGTCTGTGTGCCTGGTCCTTGTCCTTGCCCTCAATCCCTACTTCATCTTGCTTTTCGCGTGCTCATATTTCTGTCAATTTGCCGTGCCCGCCCCCGCCACGAATAAATTGAGTTATTGCATTATCCTGACAGCTGTCCTGGTCCCGACGTTTAAGTATCTATTTCACGCATTTGCCAAAGATCAAATGCCATTGGACTGAAGGCAAGTGCCCTCGGTATCCACTTCAATTCGATGTAAGTAAGTAGTTTCCTTCGCGAGCAGTTTCCGCTGGATTTCGGGAATTTTTAAGTGGAACTCATTTCGAAATTTGTCTCACAATTAGTTGCTCCATCGAGAGCGATTCGTAATGGAGGGATCCTTTAATGCGGAGTGACGACAAATTCTGGGAAGAAAACGGAAGTTCTGTCTAGTAAGTAATCCCTTGAGAATTAAGGAAGGAAAGCCTTACAAGAGCTGGAAGGAAATAGGTTAGGAATTAAGCATAATTCTAAATATTATATAAAGATTATTATCAGTAGTGACACGTGGATATTTAATACCAAAACTAATACTGAATGTGCTATTAAAAATTTCTGAATAATTGGTTAGATATTTTCCTACCACAAATAAGTTAAAGAATTAATTAAACTAACCTTTTAATATTTCTTTAAATTAACTGTGAAAAATGGATACTTAATACCGAATTTAATACTAAATGTGCTATCAAACATTTCAGAATAATTGGTTAGATAATTTTATATAATAAATAAGTTAATATTCCTTTAATAACTTTAATAATAAATACCTTTAAGAATAACTTAAACTAACCCCATCATATTCTTTACATATTTAAATTAACTGAGTGGTTTTTATTAAGACCCTTTAATCTTGTTAACCTCCAGCTCCTTGCCAACTCCAAAGAAATCCTTTTCTAAGCTACTTTTCTAAGCTCTCAGCACAACCGTTTGATGTGGGGGACCTTTGCACTCGGGAATGGCTTTTCAAATCGCATACCAAAGGGTCTGTCAATTGCAGGGACTCCCCTTCGAAGGAACGCAATCAGGCGGGATCTAAGTGGAAATGCATTTTCACAATATCGTACATGCACATAATGAAAACAAGGCAGCCAGCAGCAGCAGCAGCAGCAGGAAGGCGAGGCGGAATTAAAATATGCAGCAGCAGAAATAATAATGCCACCTGAAGGGTCCCGAGAGGAAGAGGTGTGCTAAGAGCTGAAAACAAGTAGCCAAATAGCTTGAGACGCTAACAAAGTTTTTGCAGAGCCGGCTACGCTCCTGCTGCCGCCGATAAAGCGGCCCGATAAGCGACACGCGACCACGGAGGGTCCACGTCCAGCTCGAGTCCAGGTCCAGGGCTCGAGCCTCCTCCAATTCCTGGCCAGCGGAGCAGGAACAGGAACTGGCACAGGTACAGTTTGTTTTGGGCCCGCAAATTGGTTTGGCTTTTAACCGAGAAAAGTGGGGAGAGCTTGGGGGCCCTCGCAGGTGCCCCACCCGCCGAGGCTGGCGCTGGGCTGTCACTGCAAGCTCCGGAACATTGGCCACCAGAACACGACTCAGGTGAGACTGTGCACGGAGAACAATTCAAAGAGGCTATAAATATAAAAAAATAATATATAAAATGTCAGAATATTGAGAATATTACTTCTACGTGTCTTCTTTGACATTATGATGCACACTTCTAATTTATCAACTTGTCAGTTGAAAGAGATTCCCGAAATTCTTCAAATAACTTCTTGGAAAATGCAGAAAACTTCTGGCTTGGTATTAAATATTTAAAGATAAATAAATACATATTTTCCTCTCTGCTCTGAGAGACAAACCAGAGGCAGCCCAAGAAGCTCTTTCCCCTCTGCCCCGACGACAATGTCTGCAGTTCCGTTTTGTGTACCTATGTCAGCGACTCGTAACCCCACCGCCGACCCAGCCCAGCGGGTCTTATATTAATTGTCACGCATATGTCTAACCCTCGACAGGAACAACAGCCGCAACGACGACGACCTGGGCCCGAAACCACAGACGAAGTGGAAGCCACAGGCCGGCGGAGTCGCCGCCGCGCATATTTTTGGGTCTATTGAAAAGCCAACAAAAACCACAAGAATGTTACCAAAAGTGTTGCCCAGCTACGTAGGCCGCCAAGCCAAACATAACTGCTGTTGTCTTTAATGCCCTACTGGACGGGGGGTACATTAACAAAATTTGAAAAGGTTGCAGTTCGATATTGAAAATTATAATTTGTGGTTTTTATTTAGTGGAACCTTTGGAATAAATGTATAGAATTTTTTAGAAATTTTAGAACTACTTTGTTTAAAAATCTGTAAGAAAAAATTAAGGGAGTATTAGATTTTAAATTTAGATTTGAAAGATATTACTTCTGAGATACCTTTATAAGTTATTATATTTAACATATTTGTTTAAGGCTTTTAGTATTTACTATACTATTTAAAATTAAGTGCTATTAAAAGTATTATTGTTAAAGTATTATTATTATTATTATAATTAAGATGCAGTTTATCTATGAGAATTATTTTCTTAATTCGGATTTAGTTTCATGGAATATCTGTATTTTAAAGCTAAGTTCTCTAAATTTAAGCATCCAAAGTAATTAAATAATTATTAAATTAAATAATATATTTTTGAAAAGGAAGAGGGAATTCTAAAATATGAAATAAATATATAAGAAAGGCTCTCTTATGGATCTCCTTTTTATATTTTTATTTTTTTGACATTATTTAAATACTGAAAAATCGTAACATTTAATAGAATATATCTAGATATATCTACAGTATCTTATCCACAGAGCATTTGATATTCGTAGTACCAAAAGGTTCCTTGTCTTGTTTGTGTTACCATTTTCGTGTGTCACTTTGTGGGTGGAGACGACGAGCCCCGGACGAAGGGGTTAGTCCGTTCTTTTGGCCGTGTCTCTGGGCCATCCGTGCGGTTTCGGCCCTCCACTCCGCTTCCCTCTACTGATCTCCTCTCCGTTCCGTTCGTGGCTGTCGTCTGCTGCTCTACTTGACAATTACCTTTGGTACATGTGTTGCTCCATTGCCGTCGCTCGCTTCTTTCTTTACTTTCTAAATATTTTCCTTGGGCTTTCCAGGCACACGGAGTCAGAGGCCAAAACTAAAACACTCTTGTGCGGAGACAAGACCTTTTTGTTTTTCCTAATGTGTCGTTGTTTTCTTTTTTAATTGAATGGCAGGCCAGACCGGCGAGGGGTGGCGGTGTGTGGGAGGAACAAACAGACAGAAGGAAGGGGGTTGCTGCTCATTTATTAATGCAATTAGCATATGCATCTGTATCTGCCTCTGGATCTGTGTCTGTATCTGTATCTCTAGCTGTATCTGTATCTGTAGCTGTATCTGCATCTGCGACTGCGACTAAGAAAGAGTTTGTGGTAGCCGAAAGTGGCACACAGAATAAGATAAGATTAGATTGGTTTAAGTTTTGTATCTGCTGGTATCTTCGCATCTGCATCTGCCCCAAGGCAGCCGGGGGTTGCCCAAATATTGACCGGGTCTTGCCCAACTCCAGCGATAAGCCAGATGCCGTGCCAGACCCCACTTAACACTGGTGTAGAACCGAAAGAATGTTTAGAGCCAGTTCTCCTGATTAGCCCTCAACGTTCACCCAATTTCGCAATTGACATCCAAGTGCTTTCCAAGAAGGCGAGGAAAAAAATCACAAGAAGCACAGAAAAGTGCAAGCAAAGGGTCTTGGCTAACTCGTCGATTTGCATGTTGGCCCGTACAAATCCAGTTAAATAGGCAAATTAGTGGGTCCAATTATCGTGCACTCCTGGGCCGGGCCTAGATACCACACCGCACACACAATATGGAACACGGTATATGGGGCACACTGTAGTACGGTGGACACGCAAGGAGTCCGCACGGGAAATTCCCGCGGACATGCGAGCCCCGAAGTCGGGAAGTTTTCCGTGGGAAAGTTTTTCGGTAATTGTTGAAATGGATGGAAAAAAATATGAAGGTTTTTTGAGGTTTCTAGAATATATTTATTAAGCTGATCATTTACCGGAACACATTAACACATTAAGCTCAGGAAAGAGCCCTCTTTTGAAGTAATTTTGTATAAAGGATCATGGAAATAAAATATTTAAAATGGCAAAAAAGGTTCATAGTTAAAAGATATCTGGCTTTTGAATAAAATATACTTTTCGATAAGTTTTTGTTTGATTTTAAATTTTATTAAACTTTAAATTGAATTGCTAGTTCTCTCGGAACCCCGTATAAACCTTGCCCTCTCGTAGAGCCCCCTGAGTACATGAGCACATTACTTAAGGCTTGACAAAGTGCCAATAACTTTTGGCTTAAATTGACGTAGCAGCCCTTTGCTGACCGCTCGGCTCTCTAGCCATCACAAAGCCTAGTTCCCACCATAACGGAAAAGCTGGGGGAAAATTCGCATGCCCCGGCTCGTAAGTTATGTCATGTTAGCAGTTGATTTTGAGCCTGACTTGCGGGGCGGACTAGGGACTGGGCTCTGAGGATGAAGAGTGCTCGACAGGCGATGTCGTCGCCCAGAGTTGCGTGTCAAATAGGCCGCCGCACTCGGCCCAGGGAAAACCTCCTCCGGCTTACATGGTCAGAGATTAAAAAGTGCGCTGCTCAAACAAGCCGGCCTAACGGCATTATTGATATAAATTGAAAGAACTTCCCGGAGGCCGGTAATTCTGTGGCTGCGAACTAGAGTCCGGCTAACTTCATTGGCAGCGCCAAAAGAACAGCAAAGAGAGAACCTTTCAAAGGCCCATAAATATTTATGGAGCAAGGCCCGGCGATTTCCTTTCATGATCTTGCGAGGGCGACATTAATAGGCTTTTCTAGAAAAGGGTACTGTAAAAAAACCTATTAAAAAGTGAGTTTATAAATGAATAATAAGGTTAATCAATCCTTAACTCTTAAATAGTGTTGCTTAGAGATGTATTCTATTTTTACATTTGCTACATTCGAAGAAAATATAAAAATAATAATTAAAGGGTTGCAGAGTAGGTTTTATTTTTCATTTTGGAAGTTCCCTTACCAAACAATTTCACTTCTCCGGCTCAGATATAAGTCATATTCTTTTTTCCAACTCCCTTAAGATTTCTTTCAGTGACGAAACGGCAGCTGAGATTTGCATTTTGTAAATTGGATTATCAAACACTTTATCCGTAGGCCTGGAGACCACTTCAAAGGAAGCCAGCCTTCTCGGGTTACCCATCCGCTATCAACTTCCGATAGGCTCGGACATTTCACGGCTAGTTTGAGCTGGGACAGCAAACAGAAATCAAATGTCTTGCTGCCTATGATTTTCCGCATCGCCGAAGGGACCAAGACCCAAGTCGAAGAGGGCATCTCGGGGTTGGCAAACATCTCAAGGGCCCGCGACGCACAGGATGCAACTGCAACGGCAACTGCAACTGGCGCCTGCCAGACGACAAGTTGGACTGGGAAAACTCCTCGGCGAGCCGGATGTGCGGCGTGGAAATCCAAACAAGTGCAGCGCCAGCTGCTCCCGCTCAAGTGGCCCAGATAGAGGCGGAAAATTAAGATATCAGCGACGCTTTATGGTCCCGCGGCCTCTCCGGAAAACCCATTCATATCGGCGGACCGACCGAAACAGTGGCATCGGCACCTTTGTCGGTGCTCGACCGCAATGGGGAGCATCCACATAAAAGGCATCATCTAATCGCCACTTTCTGTCACATTGATGATAAAATTTGGGTCAACTTTTAGTGGTAGCACCTTCTTCCATTCTTCCACTCCTGCAGCAGAGCACTCCCGTATCTTGAGCTATCCTTGCGATAGCTTGCACTTACCCGACTTCGTTTTATGTCTAATGGCCTCCTAGGCTACCAGTTTTTTTGTGTTCTTCTCCTGGCGAGTGTGTGTGTTTTTATGTGTCCTCCGCCTCGGTTCTCAGTGCTCAGTCCCTTGAGTTGCCGGCGATAATAAAAGCAGAGGCACGGCTTAGAAGTACAAAGTCTGAAAGCAAGTCGGGGCATATCCTTTTTTATGCTGCGGTTATTGTAATTTCTCCGAGGTACACTGAGAGGACAGCAGACCGAGCTGATGCGATGCGATATGCAAATTCCACTTGGGAGAAGGCAGTTTGGTGAGAGGAGAAATGGGAAAATTAAGTTAATGGAATGGTGAATCATGATAGGGAAAGGCAAGAGGCCTAGGCCTAGGTAGGAAACTTCTTATTATAAAGTTTTAGTGTTTCTTGAGATGATTTCTGAGAATAAATATATCAAAATTAACAAATATGTTTATAAAAGTGTTTAAATAATTCATAAAAAATATGAAACAACTCTTAACCATCAATTTCTTATCCCTTTTTCAATATATTTAAACATAACATGTTTCTTTAGGTGCATTATGCTCTTGAAGGCGGGTTTCTGCAGCAGATAAATGCAACACTTTCTGCTCGACGATGCATAAAAAAGGTCCAACCGCACATACACACACCCGGCACACACTCACACTCGCCGCTAACGGGGTAAACTCTTTCACAAAGTGTTTTTTATGGCAATGGCCAATTGCATTTGGCCGCCCTGCCCCTGCCACAGCGGCAAGGGATACATTTATACTTACAGCCTTACAGATGCAGATACAGGTAGGCGTTGACGTTGGCTCACACGCGAGTGAGCCGCGGCCAAAACAGCTGTAAAGACGAAAATTTCATATCAATTGACATTTGGCGGGGGTCGTAAAAGGCTAAAATTAACTCCGGGCCAAGCGGCGGCACTCAACTAACGCATGTGGCGCTGTTTTATGGCTTTCCAATGGCTGCCCATGGCGATAGATAGAGTGTCGGAAAGGTTTGTGGCCGCCTTGATAAAATGGTAATTGGTCCAATATTTCGGGGCTCCAAAAATAGCCCCGAAATGGCCAGAAATAGATAAATGATTCGGCAACAATGGCGTTGATATATTCAAACACAAAAAATACTGTGTGAAGTGCGCTCGAAAACAAAGGCAGCAGGCAGCAGGCGATTCGTGATTGGCATAATTTTAAGTGGAGTTCTCTTTCATTTTTTCGTATATTATATTTTGCACTCTGCTGTTTTCCAAGGTGTGAAAATAATTGAAAACATGAGCGCAGCCTCTCAAGGCCGAATTTAATGAAACACCTACCCACAGGCTGAAATTATGAGCCATCATCTGTCGCCGGCCCGAAGCCGTTGAAATTAATTGCAATTTACGATGACGTTTCAACAAAAACAAGCTCTGGGAAAAGCGAAACAAAACAAAAGCTAAAGCTACAGCCACAGCCACAGTCCGGCTATAAAGTTAATAAAAAACATAAAAAAGGCACAAAACTGTGCCATTCAAGTGAGTTGGAAACAAAACTACGCAGGTAAGCACATTAAACGTGCAGCTCTTAATTAAGTCATGGACGGGAGCTGCAAGTGGGCTTCGAGTGGTCCAAAAACAAAGCGAGGCCCGGGAGAGATGAATAATATTTATTGTACAATATATGTGAAGTGGCTCCAGGACCGGGGAACCGCCTCCAACTCCGCAGCATCTCTGGGAAGCCCAGCGGTAGCGATGATCGCCCTCAAGTGTAACGAAAATATTGAAATGAAATTGTCAAGAGAGATGGCCCAGACCCGGGCAGAGATTGATAGTGAAAGCGTGTGGATTGCGGCCAATGAATAAATCTGGCCAGCTACCGAGGAGAATGCATACAGAAAGAATCACGTACACAGGGAAAAAAGAGAGCTGGGTAAGTAATCAATAACTAAACCTTTCTCGCGAGTTAATAATGACAGATCTTTGAATATGAATACTATCCTCAGTGAGGGAATTAGAAGCTTGGTAATTCAGGAAATTTAACTTATAAAATAATCTTTAAAAGTAAGCAGGGTTTTTCCAACTAAATATTACTCAGCGAAACTCAACGTGATCCCTTTTACATAAGATCGTTAATATAGGCTTTATTTCTTTTATTTCCTTTGGCTGAATCGCATTGAATGCAAAGTAAAAGCTGGAAGTCGGCGGGTGATTAGTGATCGCCATTCAATTCCGTTGCGGATCCAGTTTACATAAGATTCTCCTGTCAACCGGCCTGGGTGCGGTCTTCGGCCTTTGAAAAACCCGATCACAATGATCCCACCGCCCTGCCAGCCCCTGCTCGATATTAAAAAATCAATCAGCCCCGGTTGTCTGGCCTCTTTGTGGCGTCTACGCCTCGCCAACTCTGCGAGGAACTGGAGCTGGAGCTGGGAGCGATACTTGCACTCGTACTTCCCACTCTCGCCAGACACCAAGTGTGAAATTTGCTGTAAACCACAAGAAACATATTAAAAAAAAAAAAATACAAAAAACTGGTGAAAAAGGCGAAACGAAAATACCACAAAGAGCGTCGGCGACTCGGGGGGAGCTGTGTGTGGAGGCGACTCTTTGAACACAACTTGATTACTGGCTCATTTAGTTTCATTTAAGCCAAAAGACTCTCTGGCGGCGGAAGAAAAAAATACGTTGTAAAAACGGAAAATACAAAATACAAAATGCGAAATACAACAACAATTGTGGCTGCCTCTGTGGCCAAATGAGAGCGTTTTGTGTGCTGGCCCGGCCGGCCGTGTGGTAAAACAAGTTAAGCAGAATGCCAATAAACGGCGACACAAGCAACTAAATTTGCCACAAATACCTGCATATCCCGGCGATCGGATTTCACATGTGGCGTTATTTTACGATATTGTCTCAATCAGGCTTGATCCTTCAAGTCTGATCGCTGAGTCTTCAGCAGAAACTCAAGCCGCAAAAAAAGAAGAGAGCTAAGCGGAGATTTCGATTAAGACAAATTAAGGAGGACATAAAAGGCACAAAAAATAATACGAAATAAGAAATGAATCAATAAAATTGTATGTTTATTAATTTAAATGTAAGCTTTCAGACATTCTTCTAAATTTTAAATAGCAAAACATAGCAAAAATGTCTGTATTCCTAAAAACTAACTTATTTTGCTTGTAAATTTATTCATTATGTTTTTAAATAACATTTGGTACCATAATTTACTCTGAGTTGTTTTAGATATCCCATATAAGCCATAATAAACATTATTATCTTCGTAAAAACTCAATTTTCTTCATCAATTAAGATGTTATCCCACAAAATGATCGCAATAAATATTTAAATACATCAAAATAATTATCTAATTCATTTGGATTACGGAAATAGTTCCGAATCACAGCAGAAATGCTGCAAATCGCCGGCGATAGTGTAAAATGTCAGGCATTTGAGGCTATTCAGCCAACAGATACACAACAAGCGAGTTACAGATACAAGATACATAATTGCTGAAACAGAAAACGGAAAACCTGCCACTGAGCAGAGAGAGTGTCAATGACAGCAAACCCATAGAGGGAGAGAGAGCTCTATTTTTTGCTCTCCCCAGAGAGCCTGAATGCAAATGTATAAGTGAGCAGAGCACGCACACAAGCAAACCGAGGATCGCAGCGGAAATCGAGCAAGCGAGATACAAGATACAAATTCAAAAAGAGCGACAAAGATGGATCTTCTGGGAGAGAGCCAGAGAGCGGGAGAGCTCTTTTCTGTCCAAGTATTGGTGAGAGCAGAGAGTGGTTTCATTGGTATTGGTGACATTTCCCCTACAAAGAGAGTAAGTGAGATCCCTCTCTCTAGTATCTAGTATCTCTCAGATCCAGCTACCTGCTAGAGTATCTTGCGGATAGCGATAGACCCTTTGAGAATGTGGGCTTAGTTGAGGCTTAGACGGGCCCAGTCTAAACTGTTTGCTCAAACAACAAGCGATCTCGCGTGTTTTTTTGGAGACGTTGAAATGTTTTTACTTTTACCAGTTTTTCTTAGATTTTTGGCAATTAGTTGGGCCTGTAAAAACACAGTTTTGCGCCCCGAAAAATTCCAGCAAACTGCAGCAAGGCTGCCCTGTAAGCTGTACAAATAAATCGAAATTATAGACCAATTTATAAACATGAGTCGCCGAAGATCGTTCGTGTGCCTAATGAAGGGTTCTGCCTGAGCCGCTGAACCCCTTTGAATCGGCTCTCCATCGATCGCTTATTTTATTTTCTTTGCTTTTTTTGGGGGCCCTCTAAAGTGGGTATTAGCAAAATGCTGAAAAATTGCGACCCCGAAAGAGAACGAAACGAAACGAAATGAAATGAAATCTTTAGCACAAAACGCCGAAAGAGGCTGACAATTAGAATTGTCTGGCTGGTTTTTTATGTTTAGCCATGATTATGGGTTGTGTGCTCTGTGGCATTTTGGCTGAGCAACGTGAATTGGTCTTTTTCTTCACTTTTTGACTCTTCGACCGTCTTTTTTTCGACGGATTTTTTGCGCCAACTCAGTGGTTTTTTGTGCTTTCAGTTTATAAAATTATAAAAATATTTAAATTACTCATAAGTAGTTAGGAAGTTGGATAAATATGGCTGGGTATGCAAATCTCTTCGGCTTTCGAGGTGAATGCACCGGGAAAATAAATTATATTATATGAAGCTTGCATTTAAAGTTTATTTAAATGATTTGCTATTATTTTTGCTTCGTTAAGGATCAAGATGTCAATAAATTCAGCTTCATTAAGAACAAATCGAATGGAATTTGAGGGGAATTTTTATTCTAAAGATCGCCAACCGAAATCTCCACTCAAGCAGGTAGCCAAAAACGTGGCCATACGTTTCCTAAGTGAGGGAGACACATGGCCTGGGCGCATAAATCAAACCGAACCAATAAATATTTGCGGCCAAGATTCTCGGCAGCCACAGAGCCGTAAACGCGTAATTAACCCCATTCTCCGCCCCGGAGGAGCGGAGAAATATGGCGCAAGAGTTAATGCACATTAAAGCTCATATATCAACCCCTACACGGATCGGAAAACCGAGCGAGGGGGTTGTGGCCACAATAGGCGGCCTTTGAAGACGCCAGCACTCCACTCCGGAGCTAAGCGGCCGCGCACAATGCAGTAAAAGTATCTTTAAGATGCACTTGAGCGGTCGTCGGCATCCCGCTCGTTACTCACAATATATTCCGCCACCACCGATACCGGGTATATAAATACGTACGTATTTTATAAAATATCGCCTGGCATATAAAAATGCCTGGCATTGTTTCAGCATCGACGTGTGGGCGCATTACTGAGCCCGCATATCAAATGAGTCCTGAGCCCGAGACACACACAAAACAACAGCAACGGCATCGTCAATAGCAAATCACACTATCGAACAAGAATTTTTGTTAGACGCAGGGAATGCCAAGGGGACAGGCAAATGATTAAATCGGCTAAGATTATTACTAATGGGAGATGGGAGCTAGGAGATACGAGAGATATAATCTATCTTTTGCCTAAAATAAATTAGTAAGGAATGTCCCATGAAGGGAAAAATGAAAAAAATACAAAAAGGTTATATGAAATATATTTTAAAATGAATTTATAATGTGTCCATAAAGATAATATGTTATGTACGGGGAACGTTTGACGAATAAATAAGGAAACACCTATTTCTAAAACAATTTTCCCTAATTTTTATCAATATTATGTTTTAAGAATATTTATTCTATATTTCAAAGATTTATTCAACATTTTTAGATATAAATCATAAGCAAATAAAGCCTGTTTATTATTCTGCTTCATTCTAAATGATTATTAATTATATATAAGACATGAATATAATTTGCTTATCAATTTATTCCTAGAATTTTCCCAAAGCTGGCTTTCTTTTATTTTTCATTTAACAAAAAACTCCCACTTAATGATAGACCTCACCATATTGCGTAAAATTAAGTCAAGTTGAGAAGCTGTAATTTACTCAATAATTTGTTCAGGTATTTCCGATATGTTTGAAGTCGAAAAAATGCAATTTGTTGCCCAGTTTAACCGATGTGGTGGAGGCGGCAATAATGTAATGCAAGTGCGCCTGACAGCTGCCAGCCGGATGACTCCTCCACGAAGGCGCTGCTGCAGCATCCACTGGCTGTCACACGCACTTTCCACTCGGCCATATAGTTGGATATGCCATATAGTATATATCTACCCATAATCCCCAATATCTCCATTGATGGCTCCAAGCTAGCAGCTTCCAGCTTCCAGCTCCCAAGCTTCGGCGGGCGCCCAGTTCATTCATTTAAGCTGCCGTGCAATGATATTCATAACTGGCTACGGCAATTTTCTATTTCACCAAAAGATTATGAAAATTTTGGCCTAAAAATCGGGGCTGCATTCGGATTTGGATTCGCAACAGCTTTGCAGCAACAGCGGCGCAGCAAAATGGAAAATAACTGAAATCACAAAACAAACTCGGTGCGCAAACATAAATTATGCATTACAAACGTGCTTCTGACCCATTGCCATTTTCTAATTCAATTAAAATGGTTGCCTGCCTGGCCTGGCCCCAGCATTTGAATACGATTTCCCAAGGAGCCGGGCGAGCGGAAAAGTTTTGGGAAAACGCCGCTGGGAAAGTTGGAGCATCGGAGCATCCAGGCAGCCAGCCAGACTAATTTGACATAGTTATGCGAGTCGAAATGAAAGCTGCAATGAGGATTTTGGCCGTGGCCAACGCGCCGTATGAATAATATTTAAGCTGGCCTCGTCTGCGGTTGCTACTAACTCTGACTTTGCCACTGCCACTGCAACAAACAAGCATTAGGCCAGTTTTATGGAAGCGAAGGTAAGAGAAATGCCTATAAAGTTGGTTAGAGATCAATAATCACAAGCCCCAATGGCAGGCTAACTTAAAGAGATAAGTTAAGAGCTTATTCTTGGCATTTTCCTATTATTTTTAATATTTTCAAATACTTTGAAGTAACTCTGATACTCATGTCTGACAGTTTCTGGCCAAAAGACACGAAAAGGGTCGACGACACACATATGACACAGTCAGCAGTCAGCTAGCAAGTTGCCGGCACATGTCGAGTTAATGAAATTTAAAAATTCATAAAATATTCGCACCACTAGGCAGGCGGCAGTAAGAACTACGGAGAGAGCAGCAGGAGCAAGCGTAACTCAATTAATTAATAACAATATACCAACAGAAGAAGGCAGGCAGCAGCAGCAGCATTAACAAGAACAACAAACAAAATAATTAAGTAACAAAAGTTTCATATTTGCAGCGCCGCAAAAACAAAAAGCGGAGCGGGACAAAAACGCAGGCAACAGGAGCTAAAACAGGAGCCGGGCAAAGTTTGCCAGGATTTTGCAGAGGAGCAAGGGGAGGGACTAGGACTAGCTAGCTTGTTGTTTCTCTTGGCGGAAACTTTTTTAATGTAATTTTAAGTGGCATAAGTCGGCAGCCGAAAAAGCCAGTCAGTTGGTCGTTCGTCAGGTGATGGGGCTCGGAGCTGCGAAATTAGAGCAGCGAACCCAAGTGACACCGCTTGGAAGTAGTGCCCCCCATTATTGGACAGTTCCTCTGGGAGTCCGGAGAACCCGGCATAAAAGTGGCATTCAAACTGTAATGTTGCCACAGTAGCTGCAACATGCAACACTCATATGCGGCGATATTTATGGCCAGGCGGTGCAGTAGCAGCGAGTAAATAAACCTGAAAATTATGATGAAGCCCGGCGATGGCGATGTCCATAAAGACCAGCAACAAGTTTCGCTGCTGTACAGGCAGTAAGAAATAATTTTAGCACTTAAAACCGAGGCGACATAAAAAGGCGAAACAAACGCCATAACGGCGTTTTCAATTCTCCAAACTCTCAACTTTGAAGCCGTTTTTATTTCTCCCGGACCACCCCAAAAGACTGGGAAAAAAAAAACTAATGGAAATCGAACTCCCACTCGGAGGCAGTCAAATATTCCTAAAATATATTTAGCATACGACAATAGATTGGACATTTTATGGCCAGGGAACACACTCCGGACTCCGGAGAACCGCACTTGGCGCTGGCGTGTTCCGGCCAAATAGAAAAACTGCGAAAGTGGCCGAGGCCCCCGCTAACAGGGCTCGCAACAGCAGCTGTTAAGAGCCAAGTGGCATGCAACATGCTGGAGCCGAGGCAACATAAGTACACTATCCACTATCCACACTGCACGAGTCCCCGACTACATGTGCAACACACATCGCCATGCAACTCACGAGCAGTGGAGTCTCCTCTTCGGAGAGCTTCCCCTTATGGGGCTAGGAGGAGGATTGGGGCAAGGGGGCGAAATGTTGCCAGCCAGCAGCAGCCTGTTGCCTGTTTGCCGGTTCTATGTTAGTTTAACCCTACGAGGGTTGTGGGTGCCCTAAATATCTGGGAATTTAAATTTATTTAAATTTAAATATATGGAAAATGTATATATTTTTTATTATAACAACAATTAAAGCTTCCAATTATTTTAAATTTAAAGTTTTTAAATTTAGTCATTAAGTCTTTAAGAATATTTCCTTGAAATTTATTAAAATTGGTCACAATTTATATTTTTTTTTAATATTAAATCAAAGTTACTTTCTGTGAAATAAGGTAGTTTCGGTTCTAAAAAAATATATGTATGATATATTCAACGCGACACTTCGTGAGGGTTTTATAATTTTGACTTAAGTTTCAGTTTAATTTTGAACTTTTAAAGACTTAAGAACTAGTATTAAGTGGTTAAACTTTAAGAATATTTTCTTAAAATGTATTGAGGTTTGTCCCAGCTTAGGTTTTATTATTAAATCAAAGTAACTTTTCTGTGAAATTAAGTTATTCTGGTTCCGAAAAAATATATTTAATTTTATTGCTTAAGGTTTATTGTTTAAGGTTAAATAAGTTAAACCTATCAGTTTCAGTTTAATTTTGCTTTAAAAAATATGTATAAATTAGTATAAGTTGTTAAACTGTGAGAATGCTTCCTTAAAATGTATTAAAGTTTGTCTCTATATTTTATTATAAAAACGAGAAAGAAAGCTAACTTCGGTAAACCGAAGTTTATATACCCTTGCAGTCAGCAATTGGATCATTGAAAATCGATCCAATTTGGTAATGTAAAAAAAAATGTCAAATTATGTAAATTTTGTAAATTTTACATTTTACATGTAGAATTTTACATTTTCATATAAATCGACCGATCCCTTCTATGGCAGCTATATGATATAGTTGTCCGATCTTAATGAAATTAAAACCGTAATTCTAGAACTATAAAAAACGACTAAATCTCGAAATTTATAGAAATTCGTTGAAAAACAGAGAAGTTAAAATTTATTTTGCATTAATTTCGTCATCATTCCTATGGCAGCTATAGGATATAGTGGTCCGATTTCGGCCGTTCCGACATATATACTGCGTGCTAAAGAAATAAAACTATGCTGAAAATTTCAGCCCGATAGCTCAAAAACTGAGAGACTAGTTCGCGTAGAAACCGACAGACAGACAGACGGACAGACAGACAGACGGACATGGCTAGATCGACTCGGCTGGTGATGCTGATCAAGAATATATATACTTTATGGGGTCTGAGATGCCTCCTTCACTGCGTTGCAAATATCATGGCAAAATTATAATACCCTCTGCAAGGGTATAATAAAGCTATTTTCTGTGAAATTAAGTTCTTTTAGTTCTGGAAAAATATATTAAATTATTTTTGTGATACTTATTTATGGTTTTAAAAGTTATATTGATCAATTTCACTTTAATTTAGCTTTTTAAAAGGATTTGTGTATTTAGAATTCCCATTTTTTAATAACAACATTTTAGTAAATTAAGTGAAAGTCATTTTGCAATACAATATTTATTCTAAAAATATTTTAAGGTCATTTAAAAAGTGTGAGAATAAAGTTATTTTTATTAAAAACCAAATATTTTCACATAATAGCCTGTAAATATGGTTTCAACACTCCAATTAGAGATTTTCTAGGGCTTAGCAGCGTTTTATTTATTGTTTTTACCAGACATACATTTCTAATTAATTGAATGCAATGTTTGCCAAATCAAAGAAGAATTATGAGCCATAAATAACTAAAGTTATTAGCTTTAATTACTGATTACTGCTTTACAGCAGTCCGAACTGACTTAGCCCAGATTAGCGGACATTGCAGACAGCTAATTGAGCCGATTAGCGAATTCAGCAATAATAGCCACTTGTGGAGCTGCTAATAAGACGACGCCGGCTTCAAATGCTGATTAAATTTATTCGCTCGGATGCCGCCTGATAAGTAATAACCCCGCGAATGAACCCAGAATTGTTTTTAGTTTCGCTAGAGAGAGGGTTAAGGCTAACCGTTGTGTTGGCTCTCCTCACGTGTGTGTGCAACATTTCCCCTACTTTCGGCGAGAGCGAGAGAGCCTCTGCTCTCTCTCGTGTGTGTGCGAACACATGGAGGCAAGGCAGAGGCAGGAAATGCAATGGCAGCAGCAGCAGCAGCAGAGAGAGCGGCAGCGGCAGCGACGTCGGCATGCATGTGAGCGCGCGCGAGAGTGCATGCACATGCACGCTGCTCTGCTGCTGCCACTGTCTGTCTGCTGCCGCTGCGCTCTGTGCGCCCCCCGTCTGTGTGCGTCCGTGTGCCTCTGCCGGCGTCGTCGTGGCGTCGTCGTCGTGGCTTCACATTTTCAACGAGCCAACGGAGTCGCCTTCACCAACTCCAGCAATCAGATTCAGTTGAAGCGCGAGGCGGTAAACATGTTTTGAGGAAACGAGCTCCCGAAACGAACGAATACAAAATCGAGTCGAATCGTGCGAAATCGTGCAAGTGTTTGTTTCAAACGAAAATCGAAATCAAACGAAATCTAAAATCAGAAATAAAGCAAAAGCTGAAAAGCAGAAAACAGTGAAAATCGCTAAGTGCCACCGCTGCTGCTCTCACCCAACGCTTACGCCAAGGATTACGGTAAATTGTGAAAAGCAGTAAAAGCGATTGAAAAGCGAAAAATGAAAACCAGAAAGTGACCAACTCGCAGTCTTAAGCCGCAAACCGCCCCCAAAGCCAAAAGATAACTAGAGTAACTAAGCCCGCAACTAACTAATCCAACGAGATGCAGTTCCTGACCATCAGCCTGTTGCTGCTCCTGCTCGCCGCCACTGCGCATGCGCAGCAGTGCACCTGGGAGTACGGCTCCAGCACCATGGACATCCGCTGCAGCGTGCGCGCCTTGGAGGTGGGAGGAGCGCCCCTGGACCTCCAGCTGGCCGAGTCCGCCAGCCACTTGGAGCTGCAGTGCAGCGAGGATTTGCTGCATGGCAGCGAGCTCACGCCCGGCATGTTCCGGCACCTCCAGAAGCTGGCCGAGCTGCGCGTCGAGTCCTGCAAGCTGCAGCGCATCCCAGCCAGCGCCTTTGAGGGGATGCTCTCCCTGAAGCGGCTGCAGCTGGAGACGCACAACGCCATGTGGGGGCCGGTGAAGAGCCTGGAGCTACACTCGCAGTCGTTCCAGGGCCTCAAGGAGCTCACCGAACTCCATCTGGGCGACAACAACCTCCGACAGCTGCCCGAGGGCGTGTGGTGCACGATGCCCAGCCTCCAGGTGCTGAATCTCACCCAGAATCGGATACGGTCCGCCGAGTACCTGGGCTTTTCCGAGAAGCTGTGTGCCGGCTCTGCCCTGAGCAATGCCAATGGAGCCGCGAGCGGAGGTTCCGAGCTGCAGACACTGGATGTGTCCTTCAACGAGCTAAGATCCCTGCCCGATGCCTGGGGAGCCTCCCGGCTGAGGCGCCTCCAGACGCTGAGTCTGCAGCACAACAACATCACCAGCCTGGCGCCCAATGCCCTGGCTGGACTGAGCTCCCTGCGGGTTCTGAATATCTCCTACAACCACCTGGAGTCGCTGCCCTCGGAGGCCTTTGCCGGCAACAAAGAGCTAAGGGAGCTGCACCTGCAGGGCAACGATCTTTACGATCTGCCCAAGGGGCTGCTCCATCGCCTGGAGCAGCTGCTGGTGCTGGACCTGAGTGGCAACCAGCTGACCAGCCACCACGTGGACAACAGCACCTTTGCCGGCCTGATCCGCCTGATTGTGCTGAATCTGTCGAACAACGCTCTGACCCGCATCGGGGCCAAGACCTTCAAGGAGCTGTACTTCCTGCAGATCCTCGACATGCGCAACAACTCCATTGGCCACATCGAGGATGGGGCCTTCCTTCCCCTCTACAACCTGCACACCCTCAACCTGGCCGAGAACCGCCTGCACACTCTGGACAACCGCATCTTCAACGGGTTGTATGTGCTGACGAAGCTCACGCTGAACAACAACCTGGTGAACATCGTGGAGCTGCAGGCCTTCCGCAACTGCTCCGACCTCAAGGAGCTGGATCTCAGCTCCAATCAGCTGAGCGAGGTCCCAGCCGCCGTCCAGGACCTGAGCATGCTCAAGACGCTGGATCTCGGAGAGAACCAGATCACGGACTTCCCCAACAACACGTTCCGCAACCTCAACCAGCTGACGGGCCTGAGGTTGATTGACAACCGGATTGGAAACATCACCAAGGGCATGTTCCAGGACTTGCCCCGCCTGAGCGTGCTCAACCTGGCCAAGAACCGCATCCAGAGCATTGAGCGCGGGGCCTTCGACAAGAACACCGAGATCGAGGCCATTCGGCTGGACAAGAACTTCCTCACCGACATCAATGGCATCTTCGCCACACTGGCCTCGCTGCTCTGGTTGAATCTCTCCGGAGAACCACCTGGTGTGGTTCGACTACGCCTTCATCCCCTCGAACCTCAAGTGGCTGGACATCCACGGCAACTACATCGAGGCTCTGGGCAACTACTACAAGCTGCAGGAGGAGATCAGGGTCACTACACTCGATGCCTCGCACAACCGCATCACCGAGATCGGTGCCATGTCGGTGCCCAACTCCATCGAGCTGCTGTTCATCAACAACAACATCATTGGCCAGATCCAGGCCAACACCTTCGTGGACAAAACCCGCCTAGCCCGCGTCGATCTCTACGCCAACGTCCTCTCCAAGATCTCGCTAAACGCGCTCCGCGTGGCCCCCGTCTCGGCGGAGAAGCCCGTCCCCGAGTTCTATTTGGGCGGCAATCCCTTCGAGTGCGACTGCTCCATGGAGTGGCTGCAGCGGATCAACAACCTGACCACGCGCCAGCATCCCCACGTGGTGGATCTGGGCAACATCGAGTGCCTGATGCCGCACAGCCGGAGTGCTCCCCTGCGCCCGCTGGCCTCCCTCTCCGCCTCGGACTTCGTGTGCAAGTACGAAAGCCACTGCCCGCCAACCTGCCACTGCTGCGAGTACGAGCAGTGCGAGTGCGAGGTGATCTGCCCCGGCAACTGCAGCTGCTTCCACGACGCCACCTGGGCCACCAATACCGTGGACTGCGGCCGCCAGGATCTGGCCTCGCTGCCCTCCCGCATCCCCCTGGACGTGAGCGACCTCTACCTGGACGGCAACAACATTGCCGAGCTGGAGGTGGGTCACCTGGCGGGGCGGCGCAACCTGCGCAACCTCTACCTGAACGCCTCCAACCTGATGACCCTGCAGAATGGGAGCCTGGCCCAGCTAGTCAACCTTCGGGTGCTTCATCTGGAGAACAACAAGCTGACCTCGCTGGAGGGCACCGAGTTCCGGTCGCTGGGACTGCTCCGAGAGCTCTACCTGCACAACAACATGCTTAGCCACATCTCGAACGCCACCTTCGAGCCGCTGGTCTCCCTGGAGGTGCTCCGCCTGGACAACAACCGCCTGAGCTCACTGCCCCACCTGCAGTACCGCCACAGCCTGCAGGGCCTGACTCTGGGCAGGAATGCCTGGTCTTGCCGCTGCCAGCAGCTGCGGGAGCTGGCCCAGTTCGTCTCCGACAACGCCATGGTGGTGCGCGATGCCCAGGACATCTACTGCCTGGACGCCGGCATCAAGCGGGAGCTGGAGCTGATCGGCAACCTGGCCAACGGACCCGACTGCTCCGATCTGCTCGACGCCAGTGCCAGCAACATTAGCTCCTCCCAGGACTTGGCTGGGGGATACAGGCTGCCCCTGCTGGCCGCCGTGCTGGTGCTGATCTTCCTGGTCGTCGTCCTCATCATCGTCTTCGTGTTCCGCGAGAGCGTCCGCATGTGGCTCTTCGCCCACTACGGCGTCCGGGTCTGCGAGCCGCGCTTCGAGGATGCCGGCAAGCTATACGACGCCATCATCCTGCACTCGGAGAAGGACTACGAGTTCGTGTGCCGCAACATTGCCGCTGAGCTGGAGCACGGTCGTCCCCCCTTCCGGCTCTGCATCCAGCAGAGGGATCTGCCGCCGCAGGCCTCGCATCTGCAGCTGGTGGAGGGCGCCCGCGCCTCCCGCAAGATCATCCTGGTGCTGACCCGCAACCTGCTGGCCACCGAGTGGAACCGCGTCGAGTTCCGCAACGCCTTCCACGAGTCGCTGCGCGGCCTGGCCCAGAAGCTGGTGATCATCGAGGAGACGAGCGTGTCCGCCGAGGCCGAGGACGTGGCCGAGCTGTCGCCGTACCTCAAGTCGGTGCCCTCCAACCGCCTGCTCACCTGCGACCGCTACTTCTGGGAGAAGCTCCGCTACGCCATCCCCATTGAGCTCTCCCCGCGCGGCAACAACTACACCCTGGACCACCACGAGCGCTTCAAGCAGCCCGTCTCGCCGGGCATGATCTTCCGCCAGGCACCCCCGCCGCCGGCCTACTACTGCACCGAGGACATGGAGGCCAACTACAGCTCGGCGACCACGGCCACGCCCTCGCCGCGACCCACGCGTCCCGGTGGCGCTGCCCGCATTGTGGACTCCATGCCCATGCCGATGCGCCCGCCCTCGGAGCACATCTACCACAGCATCGAGTCGGAGTACAGTGCGTACGATCAGCACGAGGCGCTCTCCATGATACCCACGGGCATGATGCACCACCAGCACCAGCAGCAGCAACAGCAGCTGCGTCTTCACCAGCAGCAGCAACAGCAGCAGCGCCTGCTGCAGCCTCAGTTCCGGGCGATGCCCCAGCAGGCCATCCCCATGCCGGTGGTGGCCTCGGCTCCCGTGCATCTGAGGAGCGGAAGCGGCCTGAGCCAGGCCAGCACCAGCACGCAGTCGACGGCGCAAGCCTCCACCTCCGCCGCCGCAGCCCAGCAGCAGCAGCAGCAGCAGGCAGCTGGCGGTGGCGAGTCAGCCAATAAGAACGGGCAGGCCTTCCTGGTGTAAGCTCCGCCTCGAACAGGATCCAGTGCGCAGGAGCGGCCATCTTGAAGCTGGTCGCTTGCTGAGGCATAAGGATGAAGGAGAAGCAGGACTCGCACACACACCGCACACACCGCACACACATCCAAAACAAAAAGACTTTTCGTAGGCATTTCTTGGACAGCCCAGCAGATATTTATATAGAATATATGATGTTTTTTTTCTCGGTGCATTTCGCCTTTGGTGTTCACGTGTTGCCCATGTCGATGGGCGGAGACACGCCCGCACATTATAGGACTACATTATTACAATCTAATTAACGTAAACGTAATCGTAAACGTAAACGTAAACAATTACTAGAAATGTTGCAGAAACACTTTCAAATTCAATGTGATATATTAATTAACTATAATTAAAGTGTAATGGAGCCTAGGCCCCACACGTAGTAGTTCTAGCCAGGCGTACAGAACGTAAACCTAAAACTAAACTAAAACAAAACTATTGTTAACTAAACACGTAAAGTAATTAGTAATACACCGACACACATTCGTTCGCATTCATCATCCTAAGCTACACGAAACAATAACTAATTGGATACTTGATAAACCTACGGTAAATGTATATAGCAACATTTAGAGCACTTAATGTATTTATGTATCGTACTGTATAGAGAGAGGAGCTAAGAGGAGCTAAATTAATTGAATTAAATTTACTTAATGACGAAATGTATTATTAAATTAATTATTACAATTACATAAAACCAGCCAGAGGACTATATATCCGAGGAAATAAAATGCAAAAACATTACAAAATATTAAGAAACATTAAAACAAACTATCTTGTTATTGAGGGATTTTTTACAGCAGGAGGGGATTGAATTAATTAAAGACTTTACAAAGGATCCCCGCTGGGGGTGGACACATGCAACTGACATCGGACCCATGGGCGCCACAAAGGAAAAGCGAATTTATTTGCATTTCCACAAAGGTTGCAATGGCAAAACTTTAACTAAAAATAACTAAACAAGGGCTGTGTGTGTGCACAGTTAATTGCTTGTAAATAATTATATATAAATAAATTAATGGAAAACGCACTCGAACAAACACTTTGCATATGCACATTTATGTAAATTATTATTTGCCAAATTATAAAACAAAATTAAAATGCGGTCCAATGCGAAAATTGTATTGCGCGCATTTGCAATTGCATAATTTTCATCCCACGCGCCATTTTCATGCCTCGGCAAACCGCAACTCTATCATCAGCTAATATCCAAAAGCATAAAAATATGCAGAATAAATAAAACAAAAAAGGGAAGGAAACAAAACCCATAAAGTATATTTAATTTAGACGCATGGCCGAACGAACAACGAACAACTATATAAACGAATTAATGTTACAAACGTTTCAATTTTGCTAATTAGCCTCGATTGGGAATGGCGGCCATTAAACTTTGGCCGGACTTAAAGCCAACTCCGCTTAGTAAAATATATTGGTCAAGTGGATTATCAATGGGTTAGCCGTAAATCAAGCCGCCTTATAAATGGTTGTAGAAATAAATCAGGAAAACCAGGTCAAGCATAAATCTAAAGCCTGGATATTTCGGTAATTTCTTCTGTAAGTTTTAAATAAAACTAATTTGCAATGGTTATATATTAAGACCCATTTCTATACCATTGAAATTACTCTTAAATTCACTCCGATATCCGTTTGAAATTAATCTTTGCCATGCTCGCCCATTAAACTTTAACTTGGATGGATATATTGGTGGCAGTGGAATGTGGCAGTGGCAAGAGCCTGTCTTATTTATTGCTGGCGTATTGGCATGTGTCTATTTCTGGTCTAGCCCTGACACTTTTTTGGCAAAGTCAGAGTCAGAGTCGGCAGCCAAGTCCACAGCTCTTGCCAAAGTCGTGCCGGAATCGCTGGCCAAAATCGATGGATGCGCTGTGCTGGGCAAAAACAAACACAGCAATTGCATATTTTATGAGTGCAAAACTTTTTGTCATGTAATGCACTCGCAAACCCACACACACCATAGCCACCGATGGCGAATTAAGTATGTCAATTTTCTGGTGGAAAATAAAAAAAAATAAAGAAGCACCAAAATCGCAGCTGCAAAAGCCACATCCAGAGCCAGAGTGAAAAGCAAAACAAACTAATTGAAAATCGATAAGTAGCCGAGCGCACAGGGAAATGAAGGAAAGCCCCGGCCAAAGTGGCGAATTTAATGGCAAAATGGAAAGCGCACACACGCAGATACTCAGATACTCAGATACACATTAGCAGGTGGGGCCCGGACACCAGAGGTTGTTGGCTTTGGCCATTGAATATGATGGGGCAGAACCCTTGACCTTTCACGTTAAAGCTATAAAAAATACAGCATAGAACAGATAGAGGCTTAGAGGCTTAGAGATATGTCAATAGTAATTAAACTGTCGTTAAAATTGTCAGGTCAATTAAAAGAACCAAAACAATAAATATTAGCTTAATGTAGTAAGCGTCAAAATAATAAAATAAGCAAACATTAAAGAGCAGGCGACTTGGAAAGAAATAATAACAATAATGTTTGTATCGGAATAGGTATAATTTCATGAAAAACAAATTAAATAAGTGCCAGAATTAATCCACACAGAGGAGGTTTAAAATTCAAGTTAAAAAATTAAATTAGAAAAGCAAAGACAAGAAAAACTATGTCACATTTAAAGTCTCAAAGCACTAACGCCAACTTCACGGCTCATCCCCACTCAAAGCCCAGCAAAGAGCTCAATCAACTCGTCTAATTTCCAACATTAATATCTTATAAGACCGCGCAACTCCTGAAATCGATTTAAAGTTTTCCCGGAGCGCCGCCCACTCAATGTCATTAACTGGCACTCCCGGCTTGACCAGCGACCAGCGACCACAGACGAAGTGGAAAAGCAAACGCTTTTGCAAAAATTGAACAATATTAAAAATGCATTTATGCAAATTTAATTGCACGGGTATGCACTTGCATAAGCCACCAGTGGAGAACAGAGCCAAAGAAATGGATAAATGCCATTAAGTTGTCGGGTCGGAGACCAAGAAAATTGATTTGTTTAATAATTAAAACATGCAAAATGCATATGTAAGGCAAATCACTTGCGGCCCATAAAAGGTATTGCCCAGAACCGATATGAAACTGTTAACGTGTTCTGTTTTTTTTTTTATTAGCCGCCTGTCATAGAGGAATTTGCCATTAATGCGGCCTGACAGCGCGCTCCCGATTAACATAGGTAGGGGGTTATATAGAGTTAGGGTATAGGTATAGGGTATATTCCAATCAATTTTAAGAAGACTGAAACTATTGGATTTCAAAAGAATATTGTCGATATTATTGATTAAATCGATAAAAATTGTACTATTGGTATTTATTGTTGATAAATAAAAATAAATATCGATAGAATACATTTTATCTAAAATATAAATCGATAGTATACTTTTTATTCCCGATAAAATCAATAAATTTGTTAATGGAACTAATGTTAAGGCTATAAAAGTAGAAATTGGATTTTTTTTTTATAAAATATTGGTGTATAATTTTTATCGATAATACAAATCGATCGAATAATTTTTATCTCGATAAAATCGATAAATTTGTTAATGGAACTAAATAGTGAAAATACTTTAGGGCTTTTTAAAATTTATTTAACAAGGTATTTGATGCATAAATATTATTCAAAGCATGTTAAGGCTAAAAAAGTACAAATTGTTTTTATATTTTGGAACTGTACAAACCCATTAATTATTTAATTTAGGAACCATCGATATTACCGATTGCCATATCTCAAAAGTTACCACCACTAATCTGTGAGGGCAGGCTTACACGTTCAAATATCACCTAGTAACTGGCTTATAATGAGTCCCAGGGGCTTCACCGACACTATTTACCCTCCCAGCAAACAAATGTCGTTATGGATTATGTATGTATGAATAGTCAATAGGTTTTTGCAGGGCTCTCCCTCTGGGCACGAAACTAAATTTTGATTTGGCAATCTTCAATAAAAACAGGCAGTCCGGACAAACAGATGGGCTGGTGGCGAGGGCTGGTGGCGGTGTTTCTAAAGCGCAAACACAAATATTTATGCTTTATTAAAAACCAAAATTAATACACTAAAACAACAACGATTATGCGTGGCATACATGAAATATCGCTGTAGCTACACAAACAGCCCTCTCACCGGGGGCTTCGGTAGGGTAGGGTTCGGTCGAAGGGGTTGGCTTATCGGCATTTCGGCCGGATTCCACCCACAAAAAAAAGGGTTTTCATTTCTACCAAATATTTTGCATACCCTTTCCGTGCCGCCCTTTTTCTCGTTGTTTGTTAATAAAAAATGCAAACAAGGGTGGATTGGTCCGCTGGCAGCAAAAACTGGTTCAGTGTGGCAGCCGAGCAGTGCGAGGGCCGGGCGATAGGTAAGCCAACTATTTGCATACTCGTACACTAAGCGCATAAATAGACAACTGCAAAACAAGTTCGTTCCGTTGGTGGGTAGGTGCCTCCGGGGCTCCGGGCCTCCGGTCAATCTGGCCGCACTTACTCCGCTTCGCTCTTGGCTCTCAGTTGCGGCCAATGCCAAATTGGGCCGCAATGCTGCAGAGCTTAGCCATTGCAACTATTGTCTGCAATGTCGGGTGTTTATGCATGCGGTGGTTCGCGAACTCGCATATTTAACTATTTTGTACCTGGCTCTGGGGTCCTTGAGATAACTGAACCCGACTGCAAGTCCTTGATATTAAGGATACCGAAAATGGAAAGTAAGTGAGTTAAAAATCAGGGGAATGTGTCTGAACTATATTAATTCTTATTTCGACTTTTCTTTAGTTTTTCCAAACAACCCTTAAAGGATATAAAATCCCCTTCGTCTCAGTTTAATATAGAAAGCCACTCCTAAGATCCTCTGACACAAAATCAGGTCACTCCTCTCCTTAACATCATCTGGTTACTTGTAAAGTGGTTTCCGAAGCGCCTTCAAAATAAGTAAACTTTTGTTTTCAATCACTTTGCAACTTGAACACGAACTCGGGGAGCTGAGCTCAGCTTCTACACACACCTCTCGAAAGGCACACACACTCGCCGCCGCGTTGACACTGATTGCCAAAGTATCTCACGAAGGGGGCGAGGGCACCGCTCAACGCATTTGTATATTCCTGCATTTGCGAGCGAGCATATTTTATCTTAGCCGTGGCAATCTGCGTAAAATTATTTATTCATATTCATAACTTTTTCGCTGCCATTCTTGTGCAATCACATTCGCTGACTGGCTGAGAGAGCGGCTGCCTGGCTGACTGGTTGCCTGAATGCCTGACTGACGGACTGGCAAGCTGACACTCTGGCAAAGCGACTGCACTAACAGTAAGAGCAGTTGCTCAGCCCCACCTTGCACCACTTTTGCCCCGAACCATCGAAGGCTAAGCGAGGGGCACTGAGAGAAAAGGTTAACGGTTAAAATGATGAGAGAAAAATATACTGCTAGCACGGAAAGTAGCGCAGTAAGGGAGACTCTCTAGACTCTCAGTTTTAATGCTATTTAAACTTTCCTATTAGTCTTCTATGATAGAAGTTCTATCTATTGTTGCTAGGATTTTCTTGTCCGTCTGCCCGCCCCCTTGTCCGTCCTCTGTCCATCTCTTTGTCCGTCCGTCTGTCCGCCCGTCCGTTCTGTCCGTTTTAAGGCTCTCACTTTTAAAGCTATCTGAAATTAACTTTCCCAATAGTCCTCCATGATACAAGTTATATATATTTTTGCTAGGATTTTCTTGTCCGTCTTTCCGCCGCTTTGTCCTTCCGTTTGCCAATCCGTCTATCTGTCTGTCCGTCTATCTGTCTATCCAATCGTTTGTCCGCTTCTAGTCTTTCGGTTTTAGAGTTTTCTGGATAAATATTTTTCAATAACCTCTTGTAGGTATTACAAAAATCAGCATAAACCAAATCAAACGACTTGAAAGCTTCCCTTACCTTTTTATAAAACACAAATCTTCAAATTTATTCCCCAATTTCCCTCAGTGTCCGAGAGAGCGAATCGTGTGCCGCTTTCGCATTTCCCACGGCATCAAAATGTTGCCGATGTGTTTGTTGTCGTTGCCATCGCTGCCGCTGCTATTGTTGCTGCTCCACAGCCTCACCTCGAATTCTGCAGAATGGCAAAGGTGTATTTTAGCGGAGAAAGGGGGAAGAAAGGAAGGGGCTCAGGTGAGGAGGAAGAGTCGGAGGCAGTCTCGCGCACTTCCTTCATTTGCATTACAATGATAAACTCCAAAGTGTGTGCCAGAGAATTTCTTAATATTTTTTGTTCGCCTTGTTTTCGTTTGAACTGCTGTTGCTGCTGCCGCTGCTTCTGTTTCTTTTGATTTTAGTTTTTCATGTTGTATTTATGTGTGCCTGCCCGGCATGGAGATATTCGCGCAAAAGGCAAAAAGTCAAAAAGGCTGCAAGAATCGGGCATAAGTTATTTATGGCCGGGTTCTTGGCTTTGTGATTGGCACACAGCTGCCGCTGCCGGCCCCGAAAACATCTCTCCGGAATCAAAGACAGAACCGAGTTTCATCATCATCACCATCGGTAGTCGGATAGCTGAACATCATGTGGAACCAATTTAGCCTCAATTCGTTTATAAGAAGTGGGAAAACAAATGAGTTATCAAACCGAATGCTACGCTCATTAGGCATAAATTTAGCATAGATATAGCGTAGAGGGTATAGAGAGAATGCTGCCCAAAAAAGGGGTGCAGCCCGATTTGGGCCTCGAAATGTGTCATTCCAGCTCCACTCGGTACCCCGAGAAACAGCCGAAATGCCTAATGAAGACATCTATTCAAATTTCGGCTATGCTGTGAATTATTATTTGTGCCTCATTTCGATTGACTTGGCACCATCAACCACCGGCTAATTGTTATGCAATGTGGGGGCTGTTTGGGGGCACTCGAGCACACTGGAGGTTCTGCCAAAGGAAATGCCATTAGCAGTGACAATCTTGTAGAGAAGATACTCGTAGTCATTGAACTTGGAGCGACGTCATCGACACATTTTTTGGCAGTCCCACAGCAGCAACATCGACCAGTAGAGGCAGCAACAGGCGGCAGCAAAAACTATTGGGTTCCAGCTCCATATGGACTGATGGAACCTCAAGTGGTAGTACAGTAAAGATTGATAAACATACTTAAATGCTTAAAAAACTTATTTATCGACTAAACAAAAATTCTAAACAATATAACTATGGAAAATCATATTATAATTAATATATATTTCTTTCTTTTATGGGAATTTTTTGTTTTTTATACTTTAATGGAGAATTAAATAGTTATTAAAAAGGACCATAAGTATAGTAAATACACAGAAATAATCTAAAATTGGAGTATCATGTATTTTAAAAAATGAAAAAATAATATTTTTATGGGCTATTTAATAAGAAAATATTTATTATAGGAAAAACATTTATTTATTGACAAATTCTAAACAAAATAGCTATGAACTATCATATCCTAATATAAACATTTACCTTTTCTTAAGGAATTTCTGTTTTTTATACTTTAATTAAAAAAGTATTTCGTAAATTAAATTAAATAGTTATTAAAGGGGCTACTAGTATAGTAAATACACAGAAATAATCTGAAATTAAAGTTTCATCCATTAAAAAATTTTTTTTTAAATATTTCTTTGGTTATTTAAAACGTAAAAATATTTCAAAATAGGAAATACATTTCAAACCTACTCTACAATCGAAATCTAAGCAATACGGCCCCATTTTAACGCACTATAAATACCCCTGTAACTTTTCCTATTCACCTTTTTCTTCTATAATAACTCCCCATTGTTATTCACTGTCGCTTATTTTCGAGTGGCCACTGTGTGGGAGCCACTCGAATGTGGCAGCCACAAAGATCCACGTCGCAAACTGGAGGGAGGAAAGCATCGTCTTCCTCTCGCTCGCTCTCTGCCTTTTTGTACAAATCATCAACTTAATTATGCTTATATTAAGGTTTTTATCTGCACGGCTGACTTTTCACATAGGAGGCAAAGGGAAAAAGCAAAGGCAAGTGCCGGTAGCTCGAGTGCAACAACTCGACTCGTATTTGTTGGGGTCGCTCCTCTGGCGATCTGAGCCACTGTATCTGTATCTGTATCTGTATCTCTAGCCCCGCATCTGTATCTGTATCTCTAGGAGAGTGTGTGTGCGCTTGTCAAGTGCACTCTTGGCTTATTTGCATATAGTAGGCACTTTGGTAATTGAATTCAGTTAGCCGCCGCAAAAAGATGGGACTCACGCGCTCGCTTGATTGGGGCAGCCCCTTATAATGTGTCGACTGGCGACTCGGTTTTATGATTAAGTTGGTCTGGTCCCGAGCTCCCCAGCAGTCGGGGAGTCGGGGCCACAATTAAGCAGAACCTTTCTGGGCACTCCAGAACGAAACTACAGTTACCAAAACGCAGAGGCAGACCGAGGAGGAGCCAAGTGCTTGGGCCAACAAAGCAATATGCAAATGTCGATGAATGAATTCCAATTAGGCAAAAAGACGACGAGCATGACGCACAAGTATTGGTAGGAGAATTGCCTAGAACAAAATATATACGCCGTGTGTGCGTGTGCCTGAATTTTCAAATACGAACGGAGCGGAGCACACACAGTCATAAATAATTTTTCCCCAATCAAAAGAAAAAATTTCTAACGAACCATCGTGCACTTGGGCAATCAATGACTAAAATTGTAAGCAGCAGTCACAAAACCAAAGTCAAATAGGTAAACACTACAAAAATAAAGGGGATATTTTTGTACGGGGAGATGGTAGTGAATATTAAATACCCTTATTCGTAAAACAATGGGGATTTATGTATTGAATTAGTAATATTTATTCAAGAATATTTGATTATTTAAGAAGAAGTATTTCTTGCTTATTAAATATATATTTGTGTAATTTATAATATTAAAGAAAATCATGACCAGTGTAAAAAGCTTATTAAGTAATGTTTTATAAATTAATGGACCCATTATTTATTGCCTTTGAAATATCACTGAAATCCCTTAAGACTTTTCATCCAAATAAAGCAAGTACAAATGGCGATTCACTCCTCAAGGGAACTATCCTTAATAAAGTGAGAAAATGTTCAAAGAAACTCTAAAATAAAATACAAATTTGTAAGGAGTTTTCTTAAATATTAATTTATTAAAACGTCCAATTTAATTTGTTAAAAATATTAATATCTAGGGTTATTTTTGTTTAAGAATGTAAATATCTTTAGCCTTCCCCCAGTTTATCTTGATCAGAAAAAGGTTTACAACTTTCCTTCCTGCCTCGAGTAGCTGCATTCCCTTTGGCAACCTGTGCAAGGGCATTCCAATATGAAACATGTCATAAATTATGGATGCATCCATAAGATATTCAAACTATTGTACAGGTGCCTCATTGTGCTTGGATGTCAGGCAGGTCTCCGAGCACTAATTGACCAAAAAGGACCACCAACCGGCCAACACGTAGCCTCTGTCATTAGAAGGGCTCTCTCTCGGATTTTCCCGCTGCGGAAAGTGCCTCCTCTTGCCTAGCCCCTTACCCATTTTCCATTTAGCATTTTCCATCATGTCCGAAAGGATGACAAACTGCAACGTGACTGCAGGTGGATGCACGTGGGCGACGTTACACAACTGCACTGCAGTGGCTTAAACAATTGTTTGATAATATTCAACATGACAATTGTGTCGTGCGCATAATTACACTTGTCAATATAAAATGGGTTAAGATTTCGAAAGATCTGCCTGATTAATGCTGCATGCCCCGCCAGTCACTTCCTCCTCCGCTACATGACAAGCTAATTGAAATTTCATTAGCGTTGGGTTGGCTACAAGGGGGGTGGCACTCGTCCATAATTTGTAATTTATTATTAATAATTCACATAACACTCGAAGACGGCCCTCGGTTGCCACACAGCGCTCCGATAAGAGTACGGGCTGTGCCAGAGTTGTATTTTCATCGGAAGAATTATCATTGATCAGCAGCCAGGCAGCAGTGGAGTGTTTGTATTCTCGACAACTCGAGAACTGCATGTCGCAGGGAAATTGAAATTGTGTTCCGGCTGATATCAGCTACTGGAAAAAAGTGGGGAAAACTAAGCTGATAGGAAATGCAGTGCCAGTTGCCACACAAAAACAATGGGAGATTAAATCTAAGGAACAGTTGGAACGAGTCACAAAGGGGGGCAAGAGAAAAGAAGGTTTTGTACTAGGTTTTTATATTTAAAAAATATTATTTTGCTGAATAATATCTCAAAAATTCAGGGGCAAACCAAGCAAAGTGCTGAGGCTGGACTGGAGAGCACAAATGAGTATTGAAGAGGTTTCTTGGCTGGGAACCGAAACTTGTATATACATAAATACCCACTGCTTGTTTTCGGAGAATATCTACAGTCGCGCCTTGATTTAATAAATAAATAAATTCAATAATAATAAATATCAAGAAATGAATTAATCTGTTTAAAAGAGTTTAAAAGAGCAAATAAAAATAATACAATAACTTTAAAAGTTCTAAGTTATTCGCATCTGTCCTGTTTCTTATTTTCTTTTATTTGTAATTTTTTTTGTAAAGTTTTCTTTTAGTTTAATACATTTTCTGTACCCAATTTCCTTCCTTTAAATAATTGCTTTCCCCTAGAAGATGATTATATAAAATTCCTGAACACACGTACTCGTACTCGTGCCACTTTGAACCGCATTCGACATGCGACTTGCAACCTGGAAACTCGCATCTTTGGGGAGGGGGCAGCGATCCAATAAAACCACGCCAAAGTGAACCAAGTCGAACCCAAACCAAATGAAACCAAACCAAAGGCAATCCGAACACCCGCAATCTCACACACGTCGCCGGGGCTTTTCAATTATGGGTGCGCCCAGGGCATTCGAAGACTGAGAATCGGGGGACAGATGGAACACAGACCCGACTCTCACTCCGACTCCTACTCCGAGTTGTCATTTGGCCTTTATGGCACAATATTACGATTATTATTGTTGGCTCTTGTATGCATTATATGGAAATACATTCGAAATTATCAATGCAGGTAATTGCAGCTTATCAGTTATGCTCATGGCTTAGGCGACAACGACAAATATCGCCTGCCATAGATATATACACATATATATATATAAAATGAAACGGGAATGGAGATGAGGATGGCCTGAACCCACACCCTTTTTATCAATAATAACAATTGTTATTATAATGCCAGCTCGATGCCGACTGAGCCTGTCTGGCAGGGCATTCTCGGAAATTGCATTTCATTGATTGTTTATGCCCCTTCGACAACTGCATCCCCGGCAAGTTCATTGCAGTTTCATTTCGAGTAAATAAACACAAAATCCTTAGCTGGCTGGCTGGCTGGCTGTCCGTTTGGCAAAGTGAAAGAGTGTCAAATATGTCATAATACTTATCTAAATTGCACACAGAAATCCTGGAACGGAAACGCCGCTGTATCTGTATCCAAAGGGAGGCTGGCCTGATCCGCCTGAGCCGGAGTTGGTCTCCCTGCTCTGCTCGACAGCCTTTTAAATATTTATCGTTTAGTTAGTTCGAGTATTTTCGCCGCCCACTTGAGGCCCACCCATGAAGCCTCCTCTGGCCGAACGGCAATAGCATCCAAGTGCTCCTCCGCACACTCAGTTGTGTCTGCCTGTCTGGCCAGAAATTGATTTGTAATGCAGCCGATATTAGTTGCGTTTTATTACGATTGCAAGGCACTCTTAGCGCTGACAATTGCCACAGATTTGCATATAAATATATTCGCCTTATTCGGTATTGGTATCGCTGGCAATAATCACTGGGAGCAATTACATAATGGAAACTATTCAAGAAAGTAAACAATTTACAGTCTGAATTGGATTTGCAAATGTATTAATAAGCGCACTCAATTTCCTGGCAAATAACTGAAAGCAATGTTGCAGTTAAGTGTTGGAGCTATCAGAAATATAATATTATGAAGAACAGCATTCAGCGATATCCTCAGGAATTTAATGGGGAATGTGTACTTTAATATCTGGTAGAAAATAAATTGTTGGAAAGTCAAATTTAAGTTATGTCTTCGATTTCCCAGAATGAAAGAGGGAAATAAATAATTTTCTGAAATAAATAACTTATATTTTGGTACTCGGCCACTTGTGTTAAATTGTTCTGAAAAGAATGTGTGCTCCACTCCGCTTCCCACGGACATTCATTTGTTTGATTTATAAAGCTTGCTAATTGCTTTTTGTCATTTGCTAATAATGCATTTTAAATTATTTAAATTATGCATTAAAGTGCGCTGGCAATGCATATGTATTTCTCCCACAAGAGTGACACCTCTCGGAAAATTCAAAACGGTAGCTACATGCACTGGGAAAATTCCCACTCCACCAGACTCTGCCCCGGGGGGCTATTGATTTTGCATATTAGCAAGAGGTTACAAGATTTCTCGATTCCATTTTCTGGGTCGGGGGAAATTGAGTCATATTTGCCCCGAGGAGGAACCAAAAGCCAGGGAACTGCGACGGATGCATCAAAAATGATGTGGACAAGGCCTGGTATCTGTATCTATAGCCGTAAGTGCACAGAAAAAAACACCACAAAAGATTTACCTTTAAAATAAAGTATTCTAGTATAAGGACCCCATTCAATGGACTTCATTTATATTTCTAAAAATACTTATTAATATTTTCTGTTTGTTTAAACCTTAAAATTAAGGTTTAAAATACATTCAACATTTATTTTTCGCTCTGTAACTGAAACTCTATCTGTTTCTTCGCATCCGAGTGACTATCTGCAGTGCAATCAAAGTATTGTGTGTTTGTTTATTGAATTTGGGTCTCTGTTTGTTTATCTAATTTCGGTGTGTAAAATGGAGCTGTCCGGACCTCGAATTGTGGCGATCGACCAGACCAAATGCCAAATGCCTGACTGTCTGCATAATTGTGTGCTTAACGCGTGCGTTTCTCTCGGTGCGACCAACTGCACTGGAGAAAAACAACGGAGAACTCGATGGAAAAACAATCCAAGTCAGTGGGACTGCTGCTCCTCCTACTCCTCATCGACATATCGTGGTAGGTATCGGCAGTGGGCACGACTCATATTATCAGTCAGTCGTCCAAGAACAACAATAACAGACAATCGAGAGTTCCAATGCGAGATGTTTGCTTAGACGACGTGTGAAATACTCTCGCGGGTGTAGATAAACCTTGGGAGGGATCGGGATATACATACCTCCAAAGCCATAAATGGTTAAGCCCTGATAAGAGTTTATTTAATTTGAGTATTTATCGGAAATGATCTGGGTGAGATATAGATATAATTGTATTTAACTGGAAAGTAATAGGAAAATAAGAAAAAAGCACGTAGAAGTTTTTATATTTTTAAAGCATTACCTAGAACTGTTTGACTTTGATATAAAACACTAATAAATGTTTGTTTCAATATATATGTGGGGTGTGTTTGCCTCGAGGTGCAAGCATACCTGCGACACCCTAGATACCCTAGACAACAACAACGAGCAACCAACAAGCCACAAGCAGATGACGACGAAAGCAACGAGTATGGATGACGAGCTGGCAACCCTGAGACGACGAGATGGATACAGAAGAGATGAGGATGAGAGCAACGACGATGATGATCGAGCACGAGTAGAAGAGAGAGAGCTTGCAACGAGTACGACGAGCAGGCAACCGAAGACGAGAGAGGGAGAGTTGAGTTCGAGCCTTTAACGACGACGGTCCTACGACGCTGGGCCAAAACGACGAAGAGATTAACGACGAGAGAGTTTCTATTTCTTATTTCAAAACTTAAATAATATTCTATAATCACTATATTAAATAAAACCTACCATTTACTGACTTAAAATAATAAAATAATCCCACATTTGGGTGCTCGCCGGGAAAAAAACGGAAATATTGAAGAAAAACTACCGAAGTGAAATAAGAGAAGAAGAGTACGAAGTGGAAAAGAAGGAAACTGCAACAAGAAACGTGAAAAAACTTGTGAAATTGACGATGCACGTTTAAACTGAAACAAAATTTCTGTGCGGTATAACAAAATTTTTTTTACTAAAATGAGCTGTTTAAATGACTTTATAAGCCGAAACTTGCGCAGTGGCAGCAGGGATAGCATCGTGGCCCTACACAAATTCGTGTTCGAGCATGAGGGTGACAGAGGAAACCGGCAACGACTTCGCCAGTTTTCCGGTTTCGAGTTCGACGAAAACAGTGAAAATTATCAGGCAAAGAAAGGTTACGTACAAGAGAACTTGAACGAGCGTGATCTTGTTACGATTTGCCATATTTTGAACATAACCTACAATGTGGAAGATGTCGAGTTACACATATTTCGCAACCTAACGCGCAATAGACTTCTCTCACACACACAACGAGATCCAGAGTCAGGAGAGGATGAAGATGACGACGACGACGACGACGCAGAAGTATTCGTGAGCGGGAGAAGTACAAGGAACAGTAACATGGAGAACCAACAACGAGAGCAAGAAGTACAGTACGCATCAAAAGGGAAAATGCTGGAAAAGTTCATAAGGTGGAGAACAATACACCCCGATTCGCGTTCAGTTTTCGGGACTTGGAGGACTCAATCCGTACCTTCGACGGTACCAACACAATATCAATCGAATCGTGGATAGCCGAGTTCGAAGAGCAGGCTGTGATTATGTGTTGGAGCGACGTGCAGATGTTGATATTCGCCAAAAATCGCTGAGAGGTACAGCCAAACTTTTCATCATGAGCGAGAGGACTGAGCACTTGGATCGCTCTCAAAGCTGCTCTCCTGAACGAATTCAAAACGGTGGTGAACAGTAAACTAATACACGAGCAACTCAGCAAGAATAAACGCGCAAAAACGAGTGTAATTTCGCGTATCTCTACCGGATGAAAGATCTGGCAATCCACGGAGACATTTGTGATTCGGTTTTAATTCAATATGTCATCGATGGGATTGACGATCAATCGATTGACAAGACTCTGCTGTACGGTGCGAAAGACATGAACGATTTTAAAGAAAAGCTGAAAAGTTATGTGGCAAAAATGAAAGAGAGAGAGTTTTGAAAGAGAGCAAGGATTCAACAAGGAGAAGCCGAAGCGCAGCGGTGAGATGTACAAGAAAAACTCAGTGTACAGAAATGAGAAGAGCGAGATAAAGTGTTATAACTGTGGCGAAATCGGGCATATGTCAAACAACTGCAAGAACAAAGAGCGTGGTAAGAAATGTTTCAAGTGTGGTCAATTCGGACACATCTCGCGAAATTGTGACCAAATCGAAAAGCCAGAGAACAACAAAGTGAATACTCATCGAGTGCAAGTGAAAAATTCCTTTACGAGCAAGGAAGTTGATCTCGATAACAAAAGTGTATCGCTCTCTTTGATACAGGTAGCAAATTTAACCTGATCCGCGAAGATTTTATGATGTATTACGGCGTCCTAAAATTCAAAGTTGCAGTGTAGTTTTAGTTGGTTTTGGCAGCGAGCGCAATATTAACAAAATATATCCTATTGGACATTTCAAACACGCGATTCTTATTGACGGTGAGACATTCCAGTTGGATTTTTACGTCGTTCCAATTGGGTGCATGGATTTTAAGTTGATCGTTGGTGAAGAACTCTGCTTATACGCCGAAATTATTTTCAATCGTGACGGTTTGCAAGTGCGTAAAATGTCGAACGATTTGATAGATGATGATGAGGACAACGAATTAGTGAACGTGATGAAAATAACCGTGTCAGATAAAAACGATGAATTAAACATAAACAACCAGGCCAGTGAGTTTGCCAAAATTCGGTGCGTGAAATTATAAACAATTACAAGCCGGTTCCTTTAAAACAACGAACATCGAGATGCGCATAATTCTCAAAGACGAAACACCGATTTTGCCAGACCACGTCGACTACCGTTTGCTGAGACACGCCTGGTGGAGGGGCAAATAGACGAGTGGCTACACGCTGGGATCATCGAGGAGTCTGATTCCGAGTTTACAAGCCCTGTTGTAATGGTAAAAAGCGCGACGGTACCCCAAGACTCTGCGTTGACTTTAGAAGGATCAATAAGGTAATAGTTAAAGACCATTTCCCATTGCCTCTTATTGATGACCAACTAGACCGACTCCAAGATGCCAAAATTTTTCACACACTCGACTTGAAGAACGGAGTTTTCCACGTTCCCGTGGCGGAATCAAGCCGGAAATACACATCCTTCGTCACTCAAAGCGGGCAGTACCAGTTCTTAAAGGTTCCTTTGGCCTTTCGAATTCACCTGGCGTTTTCCAGCGGCATGTTAACGCAATTTTTCGACAGCTGACTCGCAAAGGCATCGCTTTGCCGTACATCGATGACATCATTATTCCCGCAATGAACGAAGAAGACGCTTTGCTTAATCTGAGGGAGGTTATTAACACCTGTTCCGAATATGGTCTCCAGTTGAACCTTAAAAATGCCATTTTTGAAAACTCGAATTCAATTTCTAGGCCATATTATCGAGAACCACAAGCTATACCCGACGCCTGAAAAGATAGATGCAGTATCTAAATTCAAAACTCCTCAAACAATAAAGCAGCTGGAAAGTTTTTGGGATTAACGGGGTATTTTAGGAAATTTATTCAAAATTACGCCCTTATTTCCAAGCCCTTGACTGACCTAACGAAGAACAATGCCAAATTTATTATGGGTCCCCAAGAAGAAGCATCGATTAATAGCCTGAAGAAGATTTTGACCGAAAATCCAGTTCTGAGCATTTACAACCAGAAACTCGAGACGGAAGTGCACACTGACGCTTCGATTGACGGATTCGGCGCGATCTTGATGCAAAATCTCCGGAAGACGGCTATATGCATCCTGTGTATTTTATGAGTAAGAAGACGACCGACGCTCAACGAAAATACACAAGCTATGAGCTTGAGATACTTGCAGTCATCGAAGCTCTGACCAAGTTTAAAGTTTATCTGCTTGGCACTCACTTCAAAATTATCACCGACTGCAACGCGTTCACAAAACTTTGGAGAAGAGCAACCTTTGCACGAGAGTCGCTCGCTGGGTGCTATTTCTTCAGGAGTATGACTACGAGGTGGAGCATCGAGCCGGAACACGCATGAAGCACGTAGACGCACTCAGTCGATACCCAGTTATGACAATAGTCGATGAAAGCATCTCTTTAGGCATAAAAAGTCGCAGAACCAAGATGAGCATCTGAAGGCGATTTGCGATATCCTCAACGACGGCAAGGATACCTACAATGACTACTTTTGAAGGGTGGGGTTCTGCACAAGCTTGTAAACGACGCGGAGCTGATAGTTGTTCCAAAAGACATGCAGAGGCAAGTCATAACGCGAGCTCACGAGAGGGTCATTTCGCTACCAAAAGGTAAAAGATTTAGTTGGCCAGGAATACTTCATACCGAGTCTGGAGGAAAAATTCAAAAGTTATCGACTGCTGCATTCCATGTATCCTGAGCAACCGGAAGAAAGGGAAACAGGAAGGATTATTGCACCCTCTGGAGAAAGGAGACGTCCCTTTGCATACCTTTCACGTTGACTTTTGGGTCCACTAGATTCAACGCACAAAGACTACAAGCACATCCTAGCAGTCGTGGATTCCTTTACAAAGTTCTGCTGGTTGTACCCAACTAAATCGACTTCTGCGAACGACGTTATATCAAGACTTCGTAGCCAGAGCATGGTGTTTGGCAACCCCGCAATCATCATCTCAGATCGAGGATCTGCATTTACTTCTCAGGACTTTTGAAGTACTGCGAGGACGAGAACATCAAGCCGGTCAAGACGACAACAGGACTTCCTCGAGTGAACGGTCAAGTCGAGAGACTGAACGCCACAATAATTTCAGTTCTCTCCAAGCTGAGCATCGACGATCCAACTAAGTGGTACAAGCATGTCGACAAAGTGCAACAGGCAATAAACTCGACATATGCACGATCCATCGGAACTACACCGTTTGAGCTCTTGATAGGCTCCAAAATGAGAACCAAAGAAGACATCAAACTCAAGGACTTGATCAACAACAAAGCGATAGCAGCATATTCCGACGAAAGAGACGATTTGAGAGCAAAAGCAAAATCTCAGATCTCAAAGGTGCAAGATGAGAACAAGAAAACTTACAACCTGCGGCGGAAGCAAGCTAGCCAGTATGCTGTGGGCGATATTGTTGCTATTAAAGGACGCAATTCGGCAGTGGTCTCAAGTTAAAACCAAAATACTTGGGCCCGTATAAAATTGTCAAATCCAAAGGCAATAATTCTTACGACGTTCAGAAGATTGGCAATTTCGATGGTCCTATAAAATCATCGACTTGTGCTGAATACATGAAGCGCTGGTTCACACCGACGACGATGATGACGACGCTTTCGGGGCGAAAGCATAAGCAGGATGGCCGAATGTGGGGTGTGTTTGCCTCGAGGTGCAAGCATACCTGCGACACCCTAGATACCCTAGACAACAACAACGAGCAACCAACAAGCCACAAGCAGATGACGACGAAAGCAACGAGTATGGATGACGAGCTGGCAACCCTGAGACGACGAGATGGATACAGAAGAGATGAGGATGAGAGCAACGACGATGATGATCGAGCACGAGTAGAGAGAGAGCTTGCAACGAGTACGACGAGCAGGCAACCGAAGACGAGAGGGAGAGTTGAGTTCGAGCCTTTAACGACGACGGTCCTACGACGCTGGGCCAAAACGACGAAGAGATTAACGACGAGAGAGTTTCTATTTCTTATTTCAAAACTTAAATAATATTCTATAATCACTATATTAAATAAAACCTACCATTTACTGACTTAAAATAATAAAATAATCCCACATATATTTGTATTATTTTATTTAAAAACCTCTTAGCCTGTGCCAAATTCCCCCATTTTGTGTAGAGTATAATTAAGTGCAGTTGCCATGATGCAGTCGATGCAGTCCACCTCCACCTCTTAACTCTCTGAAAACAGAGACTGAAACTGAAACAGAAACAGAAAAACAGAGCAGCCGGAGTGTCGTCTATCATATCGCTTATGCCGTAATGAGTTATGTCCGCGATCTTATCCGTCACACCGCGCTGCTCCGGAGGAAACCCAGTTATGGTCAGGGCAGTCAGCCTTAATGGTGCCACCTATATATATATAAATATATACCTTCGAGGGCGGATCGAGTGGCAGACAGCCGTGCGCCCGTAATCAATGCGTCGTCACATCGGAAAACGAAATCAAAATCGAACGGGGAATGGCGGCTGTCGAGCACCATAAAACCCAAACAGTTTGTTTAAGTTCACTGCTGTTTATTTATACATAATATCTGGCTGTTTTTGTTGGGGCATAAAGGCAAACATACGGATATATACATTCGTAACTGCATATCGGCGGAAATGCGTTTAAACCAAAATTGTAATACTCTTGAAGCGGCCGTGGTGGAGATGAGCGGCTTTGCCCGCGGCTGCAGAAAGTTTGGGCAAAATTTAAAACCAATCTTGATTGGGAGTTAATGTGGATAAAAATTTAAGTCGAGACGGAAATGATCTCCGGTTAAAATTTAAATATATGCAAGTGGGTAGTGCTGGATATATTCAGTTAAGTCAAGCTTTATCTCAGAAATTAAATTATTTAATACCAATAATTTTTCCAAAATTCTCAAAGTAGTAATATATTCGTAGGGAGATAATGATTGCCCTTTTAATTTATCTAAAAATTAATAATGATTCTTTGAAGATTTCATAAAAACATTGCAAAAAAAATAATATTTTCCTTTACATTTTTGACAGCTTCTAAAGCTTTTTGCATGCAAGGAGAAAAAGAATATAAATCGGAAAATGAAATATATATTTAACCAACAATAAATATTATATTTTACAATACAAATTTTTTTTTTATTAAAAAGTATCCTACCAAAAAAGGATTTGACTTTACAGGTATGATATTTACAATTTACTTTCCGATTTAACTTAATAAGTTAAAGTATTTAAACCAATTTCACGAACTGTTTATATAAGCTGCTCGTCGAGTCCCTTTTTTCCTACAGTTCATTGGGTTTATTCATATAATTTTCCACATTTTTCGCCATGTGACCTTAGTCCTTTCCACTTTCCCCACCTTTGTTTGCCGTTGCAATTATTGACACACTTTCCCATTGTAGCTCGAAAGATTCAAACAAATATTAAACAAAAAACTTTTTGGTCCGCAGTAGATATGGTTTTCTCATCCGGAAGGGGCAGGGCTCGGGTCAATATGTCACAACTGGTGCACTATCCAGATTCCAACTGTTTGTTTACGGGACGCGAATGAGTGCAAAAATATCACAAACAGCGTCTGCTCGCCTGCAATTTTCATTTCATTGAAACATAAATATTTAAAAGCGATATTTACACGGCCAACGATTTGTGCCAGTTATTTATTCTCGCTTCTCGGTGCCTGTTTTTTTGTCGATTCCTCTGTCCGGGGTTCCTGGGTATTTTTTTTTCCGTACCGCCCGATAACAGATGGGCCTGGGTTTGGGATTGGCCCGGCGGAACTGGCATAACTAGGGTGAGAAAAACGCCGGGCAAACAAATAGTCGTCGTCGTCGTGGGGCAACAGCTTGTCAATTATACGGAGACAGAGACAGTTGGACCGACTTGGCTGGATTTATTGTCATCATATAAAGGTGGAAAGTTGAAGGGAAAATGCCGCGTCCCAAGTTGACACTTGTTGCGTGCTGCATGCCAGCGCGGCAAAGAGGAAAACTATAGCTATTGGCTGCCACCCCCTCGAATATTTTAATGGCATTTCCCTGGAAGACGTAGACGCCACTACGCCACCGCAAATTGCGGAAAGTTTTCGCAGCGACCCGGGATTTTATTGTTCCAAGCAGACATCAAAGGCAACTCTTCCTGTGCCTGCAGATAGGCCTTTGCGGTGTACAGAATTGCAAAGACAACAGAGATCAAAGTCGCTGTCTCGGGGATGATGAGTCACACGACAAACTCTGGCCACAAAGTGACAAAAATGAAGCCAAGACAAAATGCCAGCGCAACATTTAAGTGGAAAATGCGCTCAACGAGCTAATGGCACAACAAACACACACAGCACTAAGTAAATATGTGGAATTGTGCATAATAATGCTAATTAGCTGGGAAGCTTTAAAAGACGCAGACTGGCCCCTTGCTAGATGGTTTCCCTTAAAAAAGGGGCGGCACCTGGCACCGAAAACGGAAATAAACAATAAAAGCAAATTTGTGTGACAGAAATTATTTAATAGCTCAATTTTTACGACCCCGGCACTGGCGACAGGAAGAGCGCCACCTGTCGTGGGTTCCCCCAGGTCGAGGTTTACGGGGGCCAACGGGGTATTCGAAATGGTAGAAACGAACGTGCTGCGGTTGCAACCAACCGAAGACGCACTCTTCCAGGTGGCATGCAGAACCGTATACTTTGTATTGATTTGAAATCCGTTTGAAGGAAAATGAAAAATTAAAAATGTATAAGCTGAGCCCAGCTATTCCAGCTCGTAAAGCTGCTGTTTCCGCTATCAGAGAGAGCAGGGGATGGAGCTGTACCGGGAGAAACTTGGCCATAAAAATAATATTGAATACTGCTCTTCTACCCTTAAATTAAAATCTTTGTAGAAGCTTCATTATTTATTTTGTTTTATCCTTAAATAATATTTTTTTTCAAGCTAAAGTAGTTCCATCTGTAAACAAGAACTTCTTATAAAAATGAAGGTAAAAACCTTTTCTTTGAGTGCACAGAGCTCAACGGTTCCCTGGCTCACTTCCGCTTGTCAATTCGGGTTTTGTGGCTTTCGTGGAGCGGCTGAAAGAAATAAACCGGACCTGACATTCGTTTTCATAAATGCTTCGGCATGGAGGTCTCTAGAATTTCACTTTAAAATTAATTTCCTTAAGATTTTTGTTTACAATTAAAGGCAGCCTCTAGAATGCGGGCGGGGAGCTTAAGATTTTGGAAGCAGGAAGCATTCCATTAGCCGCCAATTGGTTATGGATGGGTAATATCTGGGAATTGTTAGGGTATTCTCTCTTTCTTAATCTTGGAGAAATGTGCTTCCATATCACCCGCTGAGTTATCTACAAACAGCAGCAAATTAAGCGTGTCTTATCGGCAAATTGCAGTTGTCAGTTTGTGGCCAACAAATACCAATCAAGCAGTGCATTGTTTGCATTCTTGCATTTATTTTTACGCCGACAACTTCTAATTGGTTTTCCCGACCCCCTAGCGCCCTGGAAAACTTATCATCGCGGCACTGATTACAATGGAAAGGCAGATGGTTCAAGTGGCTTTATTGACAGAGTCGGAATGTATAGTCTCTGCAATAGTCTCTTAAATATTTATACTTTGACTTGCTAATAAATATTAATATTTTAGCATAAATATACACAATAGGTATAAAAAGAATGCGCTTCATGCCCGAGGGATTTATTTAAAATCGCACAAAAATAACAAGCCATTAATATGATTGTTTTATCCGCTGAATAGTAAAACATTCGCCCGCAGCTTCCGGTCGTGTTTACCAGCATAAGCACTCGGTTTTTTTGTCTGTTTAGTTTGGACTGGAATTTGTTGTTTGGCAAAGTCAAAACATTCGTCGCCATGTGTGCTCGCCGGGCAATAAAACATCAGTAAAGTGACGGCTACTGAATTACACACACTCGAGACGATGTGCCAGCTCAGCATAATTCACAAAGGATATCAATATGCAGCACGAACCCAACAATGAATGGATTGTGTTTATCTTGGGCGACTTTTCGATTGCATTTCGATTTTCCAGACAGACTTCATTAAGTCGAAGCCGAGAGCGAGTGCGAGTGCGAGTATCTCACAGCTGAGATCGCTCTAATTGCTCCGCTGACCACGAAGGCGTTTCACTCGAGGCCTTTTATTTGGTTCATAATTATTATGACAATGTTTCGGGGGCCACTGCTCCGCTGCCACTACCGCTGCCGGTGGTATGCAAACAAAACACCCGGCCAAGTCCAAGTCGCCAGCTGGCCAAGAAAAGCAGCCGTGGCTGCATTAGTAATCAAGTCAGTGGCAGTGGCAGACTTCAAAAATTGTATCGGCGGGTATGAAGTGCACAGGAAAAATCTAGGGATAAAATGTATCTGATATTAGCTGCTTAAATTAAAATATAAATAGTTATATTTATTGCTTTTTGGTTTCAAAAGGAATATTTAAGTTCAAGCAAATACGAATTTAAAACATTTATTGTACTTTTTGTTATTTTAGAATTTAAGATTAAAAAAGTTAATTTTTATGAAGAAAATTAAAAATCTTCAGGGTTGTATGATATGAATTATTAAAAAAAGGAGTTAAGTATTTAATAAAAGTATTATAAGTTCAAAAACTTTAACTTATGGAACAAAACTATTATTTAAAATTATGGAAAATTAAACTGAAGAATAGTTGTGAACCCTTTTCTGCATTATAATATATATTTAAAATGGTTCAATAAGAGTTGTGAAAAACGTAATAACAATAAATATTATTTCAAAAGTTCAATACCAAATAAATAATTTTTCAATAATTTCTTAACCTCATAAAATTTATAGATAATTTTTTCCGTGCCCAAACTGCACGAGTGTGTTTAGTGGGCGTTGTTCCAAGACGGACCCACCTCAATTGCCGCCGCATGCAATCTGCATCTAAATTGATCGTAATAATTATTGTATCTGTCCGTTCGGCTCGGAGCTGCGTTAAAAGTAGCTCAAGTGGATTTCTGTGCGCCAACAATGGGCTGGTTGTTTGCTTTTTCCATTTCCAGGGAGCTGCGTATTTTGAAAAGTGAAATTTTCATTAACGCACAACGACGGCATCGAACACTGCAGACGCGGTGGCACGTACATGTAGACGAGTATCTCGCAGATACATTCAATAATTGAAAGCAAAAGCTGGATAAAAAGAGATACATTCCGACTTGGTTTTGATTTCAATTGAATTTGTGATTGTTGCCTTTTAACGTTTGCCTTTCATCTGTGTTTATCTCGTTCTGATAATTGCTTACCCCGCCCGAGAATTGTGCAAGTTACATTACATTTAGCTCTCGGATTGTTTGGACATTCCTGTGGAGAGGGGACGTGGCGGGACCCTCCATTGATGTGGACAGACCGCTTCCAGCAAGTCTGAGGCAATTTCTTGGGAGATTCTGAAGTGTTTTCCATCTAAATAGGTGACCCCAATATGGCCCCTAGTGATTTATGCGAATTATTTGGTAGACTCTCGTAAATTTCGGTATTATTGCGGAGGGAATCTCCATAAAATATCTGGTTTTATATGGATTCAAACTCAAGTGGCTGAGAGGGACCTCTGGGAAGTGGGTTAGCCAAGTGCTATAAAATTAATTGTGGTTTTTATCTGCGCTAATTGAAGGATGCTCTTAATCATGCGCCTAGGAAACATTTCTTTACGTTTTACTGCCCGATAAGTACGAGGTTCATCCAGGAAATGCCCCATAACACGCGTACGTGGCAGACTTCGCATCGGCTACGTTTCAATCATCGCTGCTGGTCTCATAACCCGCTGTCATCCCGGCCATATATCCATATCCATATCGCCAATCTCGATCTAAATCGGCCGCTGTCGAGTGTCTAATCAGGCATTAATCGCTGGCATGGCACGGACGAGCGAGCGAGCGAACGGATAGGCGGGCGGCTATCAAATGTAACCACATCATCGACGTCGGACAGTCACTTCTAATAATGTGCAACGCGGCGCATAATTGCACGTACTGCATTTTCCTTTGAAGTGCAAACAGGAGAAGCATCACCAGCAAGGAAGCACAGAGAGAAATGGGATTTATTTAACTATATAAACGGAGATATCAGTCTGGATTCTCACAGGATGCATTTAGAGAAAGCACAACCCCTTTCAATCTCTTTATAATAATTTTTTAATAAGTAGAATATCTTTTCTGACAAAGTCAATTTCTTTTAATAGGGTTTTAGCTGATCTGAGATCAATAACATATTTTTAAAATATTATTCTCTAAATTTAACAAGTTTATTTCCTAATAAATACTAATATAAAAATGTTGACTTCAATTTTTCCAAGCTTATATATTTTTCATTTGTATCCTAATTTTTCCTCCGTGCAGAAGACACTTTTGCAAACGCTCAGATACATTTCAACACAGCGTCGAGCATAAATTTCTCGAGAGCTGGACAAACTAGTTGGTGGCCGATGAAGTTGCCGCTGGTGGCGGAGCTTAAGTTAATTTCCCTGTCCAGCGGCAAGAGGGCTCTGCCTCCTTTTCCTTTTTCTTCGGCTGCCCCAATGCGATCGGTGTTCGATACGTGTGGAAATTGCTTTATAATTACCACGACAATCCCCGCCGGAGAGCCAGAGAGCCGAGCCGCTTGTTACCGCCAACGAAAAGGAAATTCGCCTGTCCTCCAAGAATTGTATGTCAGTGGACTGGCGCTGAGTGAAAAGCCAGCAGAAGTAACAGCAGTAACTGCAGATACAGATACAGATACAGAGGCTGGGACATTGGAGGAATCACTGCAATTTGCAATTGTACAGGTGGAAATTTATTTTGATGGCAAGTGCGATAATGCCGGGCCATTTATTTTATGTGTGCTCCTCCAGCTTGGCCAGATCCCGGTGCCCAGCACCTGGCTGCTGGCCACTGGCATTTTGGCATCCTCGGTGACATTGCGGGCGGACTTGGCTTAAAGTCCCCCAACCAAAAAAGTTTAAAGTTCACTGCGGCGGTCATGGACGACACATCGACATGGACACGAACAAGCTCAGTTGGAGGGGGATTGGGACAGTGGCTGGGTATGGAATGGCTATCCAGAGGAGGAGGACAGCTCTCTTAAGCTCCTAGCTCGGCTCTCCGTGCTCTGTCTACGCGCTGTCAATGTGCTTGGGTTTGATTAATTACAAAAGCGCCGCGCAGCAACAACATGCAACAACGCAACATCAGCTCAAACGCGACCAACAACGGGGCTGACATTCAGCACGAGGGTTGGTTGTAAAGTAAGAACTCTTAATGGGTTAAGAAACAAGAACAAAATGATGCTGAAATATTCATAAAAATAATGTGAAAGGCCTATAGCTTTTAATCGGTGTTCCTTTTGGTTTAAAAATTCATTAAATAGGTGAAGAGGCGTTAAAAAGTTCGAATATTTATCTCCCTGACTAGAATTTGAAGTTAATTACAATTTTTTTATATTAAAAGATTTTTTCCTTCTTGATTCAAATCATTCTAGCCATTTAATATATTATGTACCCTACTTTAGCATCAATTAATCCCCTCGAGCTACTCTTTCATCCTGAGACTTAAGCCCTACATTTTCCACACTCTCTGACACCTACTCCTGTAGCTCCCCTTGTTGATTGCATGTCAGCGGCTCCTATTCCATCTAGTGCTCCTGCCGTACCCCCTTGATGATCCCTCTTTCGCCCAAGACCCTGCTACCAATGTCGTTTACGCCATTTTACACCGCTTGACAAATAAACTAAGCCAGCAAGAGCAGCGGCGGCGGCATCAGCTTGGCTGCGACTTCTACTCCGCTCCAAGGTAAGCTGCATTGACATAATTAAATTAATTTACGTGGCAACAACTTGCGCTGTCTAATTGGCAGCGGCAACATATGGCAGCTACATGCATCTACTTCCACGTCTCTCTGGGAATCGGAATCGCAATCGCTGGCTTGGCTTGGCCAACTTTTGTCCATATATCACAGCAGCACAATTAAAATGTCACTCTGTGTCGCCGCCAATGATGCCGCAGATTAGTTATGCAATTGTTCCCATTCCATGCCATGTTTCTTTTTTCGCGCAATTCCTAATATTGTGACATTTGCCGTGGGTCAGCGCATATAAATCATACGCACTGTTGTCAGTCTCAAGGCTCAGCTGGCACTTCTCCCATCGGAGGAGCTCGGAGGAGCCCAAGGGTCGTGTGTGACTTAATTAATTCCAGGGCACACTGCTCAGTGCTCAGAGCTGAGGGCTCAGTGCTGAGAGCTCAGTGCACATGTGGCAGTCCGCTGAGCTTTTCCACGATTTCCGCCCTAAGCCGGAGCCTGAGCGAGCTACATATCGACGTTCGATGCACTGGCGAAAAGAAAAAGATTGGAATCGATGCTCAATAATTCTAATTCAGTAAAAAATTAAAAAGGCACCCTAAGAGATAACAAAAAAATATAGAAGACATGAAAAGGTTAGGAAGAATAATATTTAAGCTCCAAGATAAGGGTAAACAAAAAATTATGTCCTTTGAATATTATTACATATTCAATTATTTTCTCATTTGTATTTTCACATTATTTTTCTTGCCGTGTCCCAATGCTCTGTGGATCCCTGCAGCTTCTACAGTTCGTACTTTCACGTTTAACGTTTTGCGGCTAGAAAACTTTTCCCCTTTTTCAACACATTTCTCTCCCGCGACGACTATGACATGCGGCCACAGACGCCACCGATGCCACCGATGCCGCTGTCAGTCGGATTCCGGTGGCAGATGACTCACAAGGGACTGGGAATTTAATTTGCCAGGTAAACATGCTTTTAAGCTACGACTTTGCTCCTCAGCAGCATTGAAAATTTAAACAAAGTGTATGTTATTAGTTAATTTCTGTGTGCAGTTTCCTTTTTGAAGAGACAAACCACAACTGCAGAAATTAACTTAAATAAAAACCAAAACTTAAAGCGTTTAAATAATCCAACAAATGCATCAAACAGATTTTATAAAATAGCGAATTTAATTAAGAGTTTGTCAATTCTCAGCAGGAAATCAATACTGAATATGTAGTTTGCCATAAAGCAATTTAAGCTGACAGAAAATAGAATGTGCAGACATTTTTGATTATCTGTATGTTAAATAAGATGGAAATATGCAAAAGCAAATATGACAAATCTAATACAATCAATATAAACAAATATGTACAAGGAGGAACTAGTGATTGCTTGAATTTAATGAAATTTATTGCCACAATATTTGTTGAAGTATTTAAAGCTAAAGGAGATTAATATAGTAAAAATACTTCTGTTAATAAATACTTCAGCGATTAAAATTCCACATTCAACCATTGACTTAAATCTTGTTGTAATCATTTAAAATTGTAAAATTTGTTCGCTGGCTTTCTCGTAATGAGTTCATCATTCCAACGAACTCCAAAAACATTCCACGGAATTCCTATGTAGAGCATAAATTTGTCGTCACAACAACTGCAGGCGGCCAAAGGCAGACGGCTGTCAGTCAGTGCTGGCATTAACATTCCCCGGTTTGGGATTTGCATTGCTCACTCGCACAGCGTCTTGGCCAAAATAGTCGTGGCTATTTTGGCAACAGGCAACAGCAGCCATCAGCCAGCCACCAGATGTGTGTTACATGCGGATTACTCAGAGCGGCGGAGAAAGTACTGCCGCTGGGTAGTGATTAATGCTCGGGGGAGATACTCGTAAAACGGATAAAAAACGGTGCTATCTGGAGGCGAAGCTTCAATCACCTGCACTAACTGCCGAGTGACCCAGTTGGCTGCTTGACACCTGACCAGGCCGAAATCCGAGTTCATCTCGCGTGGATATCGTTTAAATGGCTAGAAACGGGGAATTAGCATAAATCAAGTCCGGCGAGACCTTGACACTTCTGAGCAGCTATAAGCTATATGCTAGGAGAACTAATTGAAAATGCCACCAGGCTAAAAAACAAAAATAAAAAAATAAGTGAAATAGATTGTATTTCTATGGCAAATCAAAATCAGCACGCATAGTCAGTCAATCTAAGCCGACAGTCATGCAATCTATGCAAGGTGCACTGAGAGACATTTGGTATTTTTTATTAAAGGTAAAACATAATTTTAGTTATAATAATAAATAATAAATTCTTTAAATTAATTTAATAAACTGTCAGGCCTGACACACTGAGACTTATATATGTGCAGAAGTGCAGTCCGAATAACTAGTGTCCCGTCAGGGCTCAGTGCAGCATTCCGTGCGGTTGCGCCTAAGAGTGGGTCTTCCTCCAGCTGTTTGTGTGATTCACAGCTTAGTTTTTGCACACTATTTTTTAAAAAATAAAATATGGTTGAAGATTAAAAAAAAGCGACTAAATTAAATGCAATTAATTAGGCTTAATGGCCTTTCATTCATTGAAATTAAATTTATATAAAAGTTGATTTTGAGGTTTATTTATTTATTTCAAAGAGTGGATATTGATTTATATTTTTTTGTAGTGCTCCCATACATGTATCTGCGAGATACATACTCGTAAATACATATTTCAAGTGGCTCGGCGACAGCTGCTTATTATAGATTCCGCGACCGATTATCGACTGGCCCCGAAAAGAAACTGCAAGCTAATAAATCTGCGGGCGCGACTTTTGACGGCTGGCAAGATGGGATGCTGATTCTGATGCCGATGCTGGGGAGCTGGGAGTTAAAGTCGAACGTCGATGATTATGACGATGTCGATCGTCATGCCGACATGTGGGTGGTTTTTGACAGGCATTTTGACACTTGCGGCTGCCCTGTCAGCGTTCAGAGTGTTTATGACATGTGGCGCCCCGGCTCCGCGGCTTCCTCGGCTAACTGTGCTGATGCCCAGCTGCACTTTAATTGCCGGCCAACTGCTGCCGTTCCTGTTGCAACTTTCTTGCTGATAGTTAACTCCCCTGATCGACAATCGTTTGGACAAATGACCGGCGCACGTTTAGCACATCAGCAGGAGATGAAAGTTCGCTCTGCAGGACTGCAATTTCGAATGCGACTGCGAATGCTGTTAGATGGCCAGCACACGCATGCGGCAAGGCAACGCCTGGCCAAGGTTCTCTTCCCACTTCCACCTGCACTCCTGCCAAGGCAATTAACAAACGCGGAAAGGCTGGCCGAAATGATAATGGCTGCGATATTATGAATACTTATGGCCATAACTGTAGCTGACACAGGAGGCCGTAGGGAAAATAAAACTATTTCGATTTAAATTGGATGTAATTGAATATGGTATGGGAAGGATAATGAAAGCTGTTGTACTCTGCTAAGAAAGGGTCTGAAAAGGGAGAGTAGTAAAGGAAAGAACCATTACTCGAATTTAAAAGAGGATCTACGGAGCTACAAAGTATACAAATGTGTAGAATTTTTTTAAACTAACTATAAGATATAACGTAATAAAAAAATGTTATTTGTGTAATTTTATAAGAAGGAAGAAGCTGAAAAATAAAATGAACTTATACAAGACACTTTATTTAGCAAATAAAGATTTTATTATAAAATTAATTAAAAATTTGTAAGTGGTTTTATCTCCTTGACAAGATCAACTATGCCTTGATTTCGGTTTTAAAACATGTTCCAAGAGTTGGAAAGATTCATTCTTTATTATTTAAATTTTTTAACCAGAGTATTTAAAGGGTATTTCCCAGTTAAAGTCTTCTTCGAAGCCACCTAGGCGATATAAATAGAAAATACAGATAAATGGCAGTATTACCCGGCCGTTAGTTGGCAGCATCGGATCAAACTACTTGAAATTGGCCATGGCAGTGGCCAAGTCAGAGTTAGAGAGCCTGTATCCGCATGCTTCTCGTGCTAATCTACCGGCCCAGAGTCCAGTCCCGTCCGTCCATCCGCTGATGGACACTCGGACAGTGGGCCTTGAGTTACGTGCACAGTTTGAAATTCATTTATCATTTTATTGTGGGAACTGGAGTGGTCCAGTGGCACCACGGCGGATATGTAAATGGTAGCTGGAGAGAAAAAAGATAAAAACTCTCCGGTTGCACGCCGCTGGATATTATCCCAGTCGATTTTTAACTATTTCCTAGGAGTCGCACTTAATTTGGCCTATTAATTTGCCAGCTGGAAGGCCACAAACTCGATTTGGTTTTGGCTTTGAGAACGAAATGCGATCGGTCGGTGAATTAAGCTCCTGCCTTGACCTGAATAGCTGGCGAAATGGGCGTTTCCCGAGGCAATTAAAGATCGTCCTTTTTCACTTTCGGCAAAATCATAACTCGGACGGGAATGCAAACTCCCCGGCTGACAGTTGCTCCACATGAGGCCACCCACATGAAAGCGAATGCCTGACCCTTTTAATCTTCCTGCCTGCCGGCGATCTTGGTTCAAGGCCTGGTCTCCTGCACTGGGAAATATTATCTTTATAGTTTTTAGGTTACGGAAGGCCATACATTCTGGCTCTGTTCTAAAACTTAAGTAGGTATCACATTAAAGCTTTAAGAAAGACAGTAATACAAATTTCTACGGTTTATTTTGTTTGGCATGACAATTACTTGTTGAGTTCCCATTTGAATAAACTTATCCATACAATCTTTAAACGGAATCTTCATCTTACCGCAAATCTTAGATAGATGTATACAAATACCCTTGCAGTCTATGAACACGGACAGAAAATCAGTAATATGTAATATGTTGTTTCTGGCTTACACACCTGCAAAGGTGGGATCAAGGATCGCGAAAAGAAGGGCTGCCAGCACCAGGAGCCTCAAGTAGCTGATCATCTTGACTGACTAAAGTTGACTGCCTGAAGTTGTGGGAAAGCTTTTCCACATGGTGGCATGAAAAATGCATTTGCTTCGGTATATTATTTTAGCTAGCACTTTCCGGTGATTAAGATTGGGTTAAAAGTCAGCATGTACTTGCGATTGTAAAGATCTATAAGCCCTCAGCAATGAGCCCATGATTCGTTTAACTCAGAAGATAGATATAAATGTTAGGTTTTTATTCAAATTTATTAAAATCATATTATTTATTTACGTCTTGTTTAAGAAATAAATATAAATGTGTGTTTGGAGATTTTTAAAATATATAATAATTGAAATTTTTCCTTTTTCTTAAATCAAAACCATCTGAGCTTGATTTCTTGATATTTCTCTCCGTGTATACAGACGAATAACTCACATGTTTAGCTCACAGATCGCCAGCGTCTACAACTTCTTTATTGAAAGCATTGCCAGTTGTATTTCAGCGCTTTTGTTCGTTTATCGTTCTGTGGCTTTTGGCTCTGATCCTCCATTTTTCTGTTTCCTTTTTTTAGCCTCTTAAGTAATTTATTGTGTATCGGAAATTTTGAATTTGCATGCAAAAGCCATAATTCTTAATTTACTCATTCCTCAGCTTTTATTATGAATGCTTTGGCTTCGCCTGCGACTGCGACTCCGCCGACTTTGACTTTGACTGCGGTTCCTCGGCGGCGGCTGCTGCGTGTGACCACAAGGCGGGCCCCCAATTAACTGTCTCCGGAGTTCGGACTTCGCGGCGGGCGGAGTCTTGCAGCTGTGTGTGCACTGTGGGAAAATACCCACTATTTACCACTATTTTAACTTTAATTTAAACTTTCCTCTTGTACCTGAAAAATTGTACAAAAATTCGTATGCTTCCTTGATAGTTTTCATATATAGTTGTATAGCTTAACCAAGAATATATTTTGTTGAGTTATTTTTTACTAATAAGTTTAATATTAAATTAAGGCAATATTTTAGTAAAAGATATTCAGTTTTTTTTGCATAAAAATAATTTAATCGAACTGGAGTTTATATTTTAGTTTCGAAGATTTTTTTTATGTTTTGAAATCAACGAAGAAATCTAAGAATTTGTACAAACATCGAATTCGGCATCACTAAAGGTGTGCCAACTTTAATACTCAACTTCTTTATCCATCACAAATAGCCATTTATAATTGATATTTTTTCCGGTGTCGGAAATGCATTTGGGAATGGTTGGCCGCCTTTTAGCTACACATTGGATCGGATCGGCTGGGCTTTATGGCCTCCTTGCGTTGCTGCTGGCTCGTTCAGAACACTTTCCGTTTTTTCTTAGTCGGCAATAAAATCAAATTCACACTAATTGCTATGATCAGACACAGTTATAAATTTTTGAGTGGTTATTTGCGCCGCGGCGTCCGCAGCTGCCTGCATTCGCGGGTATTTAAATGATGATCGCCGGCTGCAGCCGGGAAAGGGTTGAGTTCAGCGCTATAAAGGCAGCCCTGAGTGCTTTTTGGCAGCCCATTTAACCCGACGCAATTACGGGCAATTTAAACAAATTTAAGAGATACATTTTCTCTGTTGGGAACTTCAAGCAAGAGCTAAGTTTAGTACGTAGTTCGAACTGGACGCAATTTGCATTGGAATGACTATTAATTGCACATTGAACTCCGGCCAGGAGCCGGGCTGGCTACAAATCACCTGATCACCCACAATAAATCAGTTTAATTAAACTACGTATTTAACATTTAAATGAAACACTATTAACACACGACGACTGGCGAATAAATAAGCCAATTTGCAAGCCAGCTCCGGCACAAATGTCAAATAAATATCGAACACTTATTGATGGTCGGGGCCTGATAGCTGCTGCTCTCAGCTGGAAGGGGACGTGCGGCGAATTTTGTTTGACATTAGAAACTGTCACTTTTATGAAAGCCAAAGTGAATTTATGCCCCGGCCAAAAGTCCGCTTAATCGGACGGATTTGAATAAAAATCTATTGGAGCGCGGCTATTTGTAGCTCGATGCCAATAACATGATAAATGCTTGTACGTAATTTGTTACCTCATCGCCGTCGCCCCAGAAGGGGCAGTCCAAAAATTTTATGCTAATTTAAACAAAACTAGATGTCGATATTGTTTAATTGACTAAAAGGCAAAGCACAGCAAGGCGGCAGCACGGCAGCAGCATCACCAGTCAGCCGAAACAGCCAAGAGATGAAGACGATTTTAATTAGCATATTATGAGAATCAACACAAATGCTCAGGTCGCTGGCAACAGGAGATCTGGCTGGAAAGATAATGCTGCAAATTTATGATAGGACAGCCAAAGCGATACGAAATGGCAATACCAACACACAATTAAATAGGAAAAGAGTGATGGCCATGGAGCTAAAGACAACGAATTCGAAATGCTCTGACTTTAAGCCTTAAAAGTTAAATTTGAGAATTTATAATTATGAGAATAAAAATCTTAAACCTAATTATGGAAAATAAAATTTTAAAACTCCTAACCTAACCAATACTTCAGTTTATATTAATGACTTTCTTAAAAAGCTGACTCTGTAAAATTCTCAATTATTTGGAACCTCTTTAAATTTTCGACTTTTAGCCTTTTTTTACCTAGTTCAAGTTGAATATTTAACTAACAAAGGGTATATATCCTTAAACCATCTAAGCTAATCTCTTCCAATTCACTCATTTACACAAAGACTGATGAAAAATTTTTTGGCGAGGGCGGTGGAGTCTAGGTTTCTTGTTCCGTCCGTGGCGTGTCCATAAATTACGTGAAGCAAGTCAATGAAATGCCATAGAAATGCGTGGCCCAGTGCCGATCTGATCTCTGTTGTTTTTTCTGAGACACAACAAATTATCAAAATTATGGGAAAATGCTAATTAGGCAAATAAATTTGGCATCAAAATTAATAAACAACAATTTAGAGTTGGACAAAATGAATTTCGAATAGCTCCTCCGGTCGCACACTGATTAAATTTCACACTCGAATGGGCGAGGGTAAACACAGAACTTGTCCAAACAACTTCGTGTTAATTGGGGCCTTTGATTCGCACCGCCCAGCCTCCAGTTTTGCAGTTATCTATTCTGCACAAAAAATAAAAATAAATAAAATAATACTAGGCAAAGGGAGACAGATTCGGCATTTCGTATTCGGCACTAATTAAGACATCAAAATGGGGCTTTCGACGGCAAGACACAATCCCGCAGGCCCCTGGACAAGTTGAGAAATCCGTCAAAACATCACGTTTTCTGTGTCCACGAATGCCCCACAGTTAACAGTAGTTTTCGGTTAATTAATTTCGAAATAAAAGTCGAAAGGGAAAAATCAAATTTTAAACACTACAAATCATGGTTTAATGTGCCCACAAAAGACCGACAGAGACAACCGAAGTGCCAAGTGGCAGCCGCAGAGAAAAGCGGCCATAATTAACTTGTCAGGTTCCCAACATGAGTTTGAATAGCTAAGCTTAAGTCTTTCTGATTTTTTCTCCCCACGAATACAGTTAATATTAATGAGAATCTCGGCCTAATGCTGCTTTTCCCATCACATAACCGAGTTGGTTCTAATTTTAAGGCTCCATTATGGGGCGTAAACCCAATCATTGATATTTCATGTAACTTCCTACTTTGTTGGCTTCGCTCGGTGTTCATTTCGTGTCGAGGCTTTTAGCAAATTTGCTTTAATCTCGTAGTGGCTCTCAGGCGAGCCCCATCAATTGGCTCTCCAATCTGCCAATTAAGCAGCATCATGGCTCCATCTCCCTGGGCCACTCGAGAGTCAACTAACCGATCAGCTGGCATCATAATTAGCCAAATCTCGCGCTCGTAATGGATAGCGCCAAGTCGACAACACATATCCGAGATCCCCGAGTCGAGACTTTTATTGGCCGTCACCATCACCGGACGGATTGCAGTCTGTTCGCTTGAAACTGACGCTCCATGCCTTCGCCATTTGTTTTTATTGCTTATCAGCAATTGCTGCTGCCTCCGCCCGGCTCCGGATTCCCTTCTTCCGCCGGCGAAGCGTAACATTGTCGTCGCTGTCATCGGCAACATGGTTGTCCCAAGCTCCCCGCATCTCGGCCCTGGACTGGAGCTGTGGAACGCGCGCGGTGCGTCAGTTCGTTAGCTGCTCAGCCAAACAACAACAGTGGAAAAGAGTCAGGGGCACAAGGGGCACTCGGAAAAAAAATATAAAAAATATTATCTATATAATAACTATAAGTTTAAAAATATCTTAAAAGATTTATCACTGTAACTAAGATATTTTGAAGACAAAATTGCAATAGAGAAATGTTTTCTTTATATTATTTTTATTTTCTCTACCTTCTTAAATACTATTCATGATATTAATTAATATATAAATATATTAATAATAAAATATCTAAAAACTCCTAACCTAAAGGTTTAGGAGAGAAAGAGAGAGATAAATGTAAATTTTTAATTTCTAGCTTGGTCTTTCGAGCCGGATTTTGTCTATCATGATTGATGTCAAGGGATAGGCTTAATTTTAAGAGCTGTATTTTATTTCTGAATTGTTTAGTTACCATTAAACAGCTCACATGTTCTTAGCACACAAAATATATATTTAATTCACCACAGTAGTCTTATTCTTTCATTCATAGCAGATATAAGATCCCCCTTTCTTTGTTTTTAAATTTCCTCGAATTTCTTAAATGTTATCCCAAGAAATCTCCGATTTTTCCCAGTGCCCTAACATTGAGCTGAGCGCCGGAGCCACCAAGCTACGTCATGTTTGTATGATTATGCCCGGAAGCACTAATTACCTTATTTACACTTTTATAACTTGGCAGCGGTGCGCATGCGCGGATTGAGGATCGCAGATCGGGGATCGGGTATGGCGGTTGGCGGATCGGAGATTGGAGAAGATCGCTGGCAGAGATCACTCCGAACAGAACAGTTGTTTATGGCTTGTGGAAGCTGTTGCTCTGGCCACTCACTTCTCCTCCTTCTAGCGGATGTTGGCTCCGAAGAGTGAAAACTGGCCCCGGCCATATTTCAGCAATTAAAGTACGGCGTAGCACGAGGCCCCGAAAAAGCGAAAATCTCAATCAAGTCCTGCAGTTGTGGAGCAAACAATCAATTGGCCTGCCACAAAGTCAGCCAAGTGGCTCGGTGGCAGCCTCCGGGCACAAGCCACTCACTCGATACTTCGATACCTCCCTGGATACCGCTGGTGGTGCCCACTGATAAAGCCGTTTTTTGGGTGCAGCTTGGCTCGGCTCAGTGCAACTTGGCCGCAAGTCGCTGCTACCGATTGCCGGTGATTAAGCCATGAATCAGCTGGCTGGCTTAGCAACGGAGCTCGGCAGCTCAGCACTAACTATGACTCTTTTCTGCTATTATTTCGCGATTTGCCGATTTCTCGATTTTTTTCGGTGGGCGTCAGCCTTGCAGCTAAAGGCAGCTTTTGGGCCGAGTGATTGTCATGCTGCGGCGAAATCAATTTTCCAGCAGGTTTTCCTAGAGTGTGTGTGCTGGAATGAGATTTTCATTTGCCTCTGCCAATTTTCAGTGCCAGCAAATGAAGTGTTCATAAATTTGCAGCGAAAGCTGACAATGAAAATTAACATGTCCAATGAGTACGCTGGCGTAGAGGCTTTAAAGTACTTACTTACTTAAAGGAAAAGTTTCCAGCGCTTAATAAATATTTTAGAAGCTATAAAGCAGCAAGGAGACTGGAAAGATGAGGTCTTAAAAAAATATTTTATCTGAGAAGGTAAAAGCTTGGTAATTCTTTGGCAAATATTTTTAAGAAATCAAAAATGAGAAGAATAAAAAGGGTTAATAAGTGAACAAACTCTAGATTCTTTTGCTAATATTTTCAAACTTAAAGGGTAGAAAAAATAATAAGTATAAGTATCAAAAAACCCAAGACTTTCCCTGAAAACAAATATAGTTGGGCAGTACAAATTAAAACATACGGCGTTAAAACAGTCTTCTTAAATTAAAATAAAATGAATATTATTTAGTTTTCAAAATCGCCTAAAATAAATTAAGGCTTTACTATATATCCCATGCCTTACACTTTATATGCAAAGCTTAATTTAAAAAGAGTATGAGAGGCTCTCCCCTTCGAAGGTTTAAAGGATTTTTAAAGGACTTCTTCCGCACTGAGGGGAAAGTCTTGGGCAATTTGTGCTTCCCTGATGACCACTGTGAAATCGCAGCTGGCCCAAAAGTCAGGTGCGCAATGGCAATCACAGGTCGCGGCATTCCTCGGCGTCCCGTAGCCAGCAGCCGCAATGGATACAACTTGTTTCTCTTGCGGTCTTTTTGGAGATTTTTCAATTATTAGCAACGCCTAACGAATGCCAATTTTGCGAGCCGCTTTCGGTTTCTTCGATTTCTGTTTGCATAAAATCAGTTTTACCATTTTTACCACAAGGCACGGAAGTGCATGCGGTTGCCGAGGCTGCCAACAATTTGGGCCACTCAAAGTCCGTTCTAAATCCGAAAGAATACCTTTATTGTTTGCTCTGTCGATGGGGTCAACAAGTTAATCATATTGTGTGGCATGATCATAATAGAATTCTTATTTTGCGGGCTGCTGTTTGCCAGCTTATTTCTTATATTTTTATTTTTGCGGCGCACGCGTTTGGGCCTTAATAAGACAACGGCTGCTGGCACGGAAATTGACGTTTAGAACGAAGGCTGTGGCTGTAGCTGGAGCTGGGCTGAAGTTGGCCAGATGTCTGGCCTTTTTATGGCCAAGAAGTAAGCGCACTTTAGCCTTTGGGCGCTCAAATTGGCAAATTAAGTCATACGCCCGCCTGCCCAGCTCTGCAATTTATCTCTTACCATATTTTTTTTGGCTGCAGTTTCTCATTCTCATTGGGTCCGGGCATTATTTTGCAATAATTATTGATTTATTGTCTTGTTGGCCGTCCGGCAAAAATCAAAGCACCGCCACACGGCCATTATCATGTGCATGCGAAAACTTGGGACTTGGAACAGTTCTCGAGTTCCCAGGCCCTGGTCTAGGCTGGCTGAAAATCATTAGTAAACGTGGCTAATGATGGGCCGGCCTGCGACTTGGTAATTGGAAAGGCACGCACATTAGGGCGTAGTCGATTTTTACGGCTAGAAAGTGAGGCAATTAACCGAAGGGAGAACTGGAGAATCGGAGCTGCGATTGAAGACCTTTACCTTTACCTTTACCTTTCCCTTTTGGCGGCTACCAGGCGTGCTCAACGTATTAATATTTCACGCCCTTCAATCGCGGCCTAAACTAGTGCAGAATCTGGTCGAAAGGTGAATGAAGGTGCCAGGGTTCCGATATGGCCAAATCGAGGGACTCAGGCAGGTTAATGGAAATTTATAAGTCATGCGGCGGCCTAATGGCTTCATTCGATTTTATACGCAGTCATTATTTGTAGTAAATTCTCGATAATTTCTAATTTGCATATCGGATGAGGCAAAGGTTACACGTGAGAAAAAGGAAGAGACTTTATATCTATATACTTTTTATAAATAAATACCAATTGAGATATTGAAATATTTCTTTATAATTATTATTCCGGAATGAACTCTTTGAATTATTCCCCATTACATACTCATTGTTCTCTGTGCACCTGCTTTGTCAGTTAAACTAGTTTCCCCCCTTTTCTATGGTAATTTTTTTCTTTTCCAAATAAATGAAATTGAAAAATATTTGTAACGCCTTATTATATAAAATGTGCTACACATTTGTTAGGCCATTCGATGGAAACAATTTCCATTTCCTGACTCCCATCCACTCAAAACCACTCGACTTCGATTCGATCCGAGGCTCCTTGTTTGAGACGCGGACGCGGGACAATTGCTGGCTTTCTTGCTGTTCACGTTTGTGGCATATATAAACCCACTTATCTAATTGCGATTCCGGGAACTGGTTTTCCTTGATACATTTTTCTCAACTCATTAGAACTCAATCATAACTCGGGACTCCGACTCGGACTTGGACTCGGGTCCAACTCGTTTTTGTGCCTTGGTGCAATAGGCAAATGTAATCGCAGCTACATATTTTTCAGCCGACGCGCGCAATTGTTGCCGTGAGCAATTTTTTATGGCCAGCCAACGAGGCAGCAGCAAGTCGGGAACGGCAACAAGAAATATAAAAAAAAGAGAGAAAAAAAGAGCAAAACACGCCGGACGTGTTCCATAAACAACACTTTGATTACGACAACGCGGGCGCACAAACGCAAATCGATGTTTTCATATGGAAATTGAATCAAAGTCAAGTCCCGAGCTCCGAGTATCCAGAATATGGAGCACGGCAGCAACTAGCAACATGTGTACTCCGTTCGGGGGTCTACAATTGAAGCAAGGCACTGTGAATATTATTGTGAAGTGATGTATTGTATTGAGAAAATTATAGAATAAATGTGAGGGAAGAATATATTTAAAAAAAAATGTTTGGAGGTTATACATCTTATTAGAATACCTTTGAAAGGAAAGACAGTGAATATATAATTTATTAACATTTTGATACTGAATGTGAACTACTAATAAATTTCCTTATTTAATTTGTATTAAATTCTAAATCAAAATAATGAATTTAATAGGACTTTCTTACTAAATAAGAGACTTTAAAAAATCCACAAGATATATTCAAGATATTTTGTCAAAATATGACTTCAGAAATGCAAAAAATACCCCCGATAAGCTTTTCTCCGTGTAACCACAGATCCGTTGAAGCTAGGAGCTTGGAGCCAGCCCAATTGGCCTTGATGTGAACTGAGAGCCAAGAGCTGGAAGCTGGGAGCGGACCATGGCGTCAGCGCTTTTGTGGCCAGTCAGTCGGCTTTTGCCAGTAGCCGAGTCTTCAGATGCGGAGCGAAGGGGATCCGGCGGCCCCTGGGTTGGTCTTTTGTGGTTTTAGCTATGATTATTAATCAATTCTTTCATATCACTTCGCCTGAATTGAATTCTTTTTACGAATCGTTTAAAAGTATGTGAATACAAAGGTAGCTGCGGCAGCCGCTGCCGTCTGGCAGCCTTTTTACTCTAATTAATTCAACAAAAGTTTCTGGGCCGCCTTTTGTCCGGCGTTTTCCGCTTACTGGCCCTGCCTGCTGCTGCTGCTTCTGGCCCTGTGAAAGGTAGCGTTCATTATTCGGATGTTTATGTTTATTAAATTCCATTTAATTACTCCAGTCTACATACGCACGCATTGTAACGCAATTCCAATTGGGCATTAAATGCAAAAAAAGAAGAAATACGAAATCATAATAATAATTGTTTATTAATGGAAAATAGCCTTTTCGATTGGCAGCTGGAAAAGGGCAATCGATTCGAGTGGATGTGACCTCAATATATATGATTGCCCGTGGCGCAAGTGAATGGTTTAAGAATTGCTCAAGTCAGATCTTTGATCTGAGAGCGAAATAAATTAGCAATGATATAGGGATGATGGAAATAAAGCGATAAAATATCGATAAATTAAGTATATCGAAATAAATTAATCGATGTATAATTAATTTATCGAAATAAAGGAAATAAATTACTTGAATTAACCGATATACTTAATCAAATAACTTTCAACCAAAGATTAAATTTCAAAACCTGTTCGATAATAATTCGATTTCTTGATATTTATTGTCGTATATTATTTTCGATATAAAAATCGATTTCTCCTCCTGCTTTTTGGAACCCCTCCCAAAAGTGTTCGATAATAAATCGATATATTGATTTTTTAATGGTTAATCGTTCGATACTTAATGCCTTTCGATATTTTCGATATTTAAATCGATTTTTCTTCCTGCTATATGTACATCCCTATCTCGATTTAATTGCTATCGTAAATCTTGTAGCGATTTGCATAGCATTTATTCGCCAGAGCCTGGTAATTTCCCGGACAGGAAGCACTTCCCATGTCCATGTCGTCCCCGACCTGTCTGCCACAGGTGTCGAAATTGACAGATGAGCTGAGCGCAGGGCACTAACCGGAACTCGGGTAGCGAGATTGCAACGGGCGTGGCTGGTTCTATAAAAAAAATCACCCCAGACCCAAGTCGAGATGCTGAAACCCAATCCCGCAGAGGAGCGGAGACTGCGCGACTTCAATTTAAATTTTAATCGCATGCCTAATAGACAAACCTGGGGTAAATGTCAGAATAAAGAGACTAAGAGCCGACTTAAATCATGCCAACATTTACAAAGTACTTTGCAACAGCTCCGACTCCGACTCCGACTCCAGTCCTGGCGGCTCATACGAGTGTCTGCGAGTCACGGCCACGTCGTCAGATATGGCCATGGCATGGTGTGGTATGCTGAAGATGGGCCAAGACAAACTTCCGATCACGTTGTAAGTCGGCAGCGAAATTGCAACAGACTGCGACTGGCCTGCAAAAGGGTCTCCGGTTGGGCCTCTAAGCGGCCAGAGAGGGAGAAAAAGTTAATGGAGGCAAATGCATCAAAATGGTTAATTGGATCTGGAACAGCAAATGACGAACACTTTTAGTGTTTATGGCAGTAGCCCAGGCCCAGGTCCAGGCCAAGTTCAGGCAGACACAGAGAGAAAATTGCCTAATATGATAAAAATTACATAAATTTAAAAATGTACTATTTTATATATTTTAAAAGATTGTCATTGTTCATTGACAATAATTACATAGCATTTTATAAATTAAGGAAATGGAAAATAAATAAAGTCCTAACTAGACTCTTCTATTTTAAGGCTAATATACAGACTCCTTAATTTATAAATTCAATTTTTTCAATTTTTTTTTTTTTTGTAACTTAAGAATCTTAAAGTGCAGATTCAGATTCAGTTTTAAGGTCCAGATTCAGGGCCGAGACCGGCAAAGGAGATTGCGGCAGATAGACCAGCGAGTACGTGGCTCCGATCCGATGGTGCTGATGGGTGGACGACGACGACGACGCAGGAACTGGAGGCGGGGGCTCAGAATCGCATCTAGGAGATGCGGCAGCATCTCAGCTCCGCTCATCTCAAGTGGCAAGCGTGTTGTACACGACACGCATTAGCGTGAATGAAGCAGTTCTCGTCTCGTACTGGGCTTTGCCATTTTTTAATCGAATCCAATGCGTTGAGAGGCAAGCCGAGAGGCCTCAGCTGCAACTGCAACTGCAACTGCTGCGTCTTAGAGGGAAAATTAATGGCAAGCTCTGCAGTAATTTCCATTAAAGTGGGCCCAGCTCCGAAAATGCACTTGTTGCGCCCAGAAAGGCGCTGGTGGCGCGACTAGGACTTCCGTGTTCCATACCGAGCCACGCGAAATGGTAATGGGCCAATATGATGGCCTCCATGAGCTGCCTAATGGGCCGCTCTATGATGGCCTCGCCTTGTGTGGATTTGGATCTGCTCGATCCAAAATGAAATCGCCCATAAGAAGTACATAAAAACGTTAAGCAGGAATAGTAGTTGCTGCATTCCTGTTTCCCTCGTTCCTGTATATCATATATCACCCCTGGCAACAAAGTTTGTGTTTACTCGCCTATTGATTTAATTCCGCACACCCCGGGCCGGCCTCACTTGCCAGGGTGAGCTCGAGCCTTCAGCATGGACTCTGATTGTAAGTCGGTAATCGAATATCTATTAATTCTCGTTAGGCAAATATATAAAATGCTCATTAACTGAAGCATTAAGTTCTGTGACTAATGAGGACGTCTTGCCCTGACTGGTTGCAGCTTAAAGTGATACAATTTAAAGGAAATTACTTAATTAAAGTACTAAATTCCTTAAATAATATTATTTCAAGTAAATAATGATTTGGAAAAGCGCATTTCCGATGCCTTCTGTGTCTTCGATCACCATGGCGACAAGTTCATAGATGTCCGTGAAGTGGGCACAGTTCTGCGTCTTTTGGGCTGTGTGCCCACCGAGCAGGAGGTTAATGAGGTGATCTCGGCCACCGAATCGGAGGAGACCAGCGGCGAGGTGCACTTGACCAAGTTTCTGCCTCATGTCTCCCAGTTGTTGATGGAAAGAAAGTGAGTTTAATTCCCAAACCTCTTAGATGATATTATTACCTTAAACCCTGTCATCAGAATGGAGCCTGCTCCCCCGGAGAAAATTCTGCAGGCCTTTAAGATTCTGGATCCGGAAAACAAGGGTTATCTGACTAAGGAGAGCTTTGGCAAGCTGATGATGGAGGAGGGCGAGCCCTTTACCCAGGAAGAAATGGATGAGATGTGGCCAGTGGCCATAGATCCCATCAGTGGACACATTCCCTATGAGTTCTATTTGAACCAATTAATGGTAATTATGACTAATAGCTTAAAAGAACCTAAAGCTAAACTGTTTCTTATTTTTTATTTCAGGTGTATTTGTAAAGGACTCATTCTAATTAACTGGAGTTCCCAGCTTTGAATAATAAACAGCTCTTATTTCCCTTACAGAAACCTTGTAAAAATCCATAATGCTTATCTGTAAAAGTGCAAGTGCAGTTCAATAAAATCCTGAGAATATAGACACTCCTTAATGAGAGGTCTTGGCACTCACCGCATTTGCTATTCTGACTATTCCGCCTGGCCTTCCAGCTGCCACTTTCCACTCCTTTTCCTGGCCACTTACATTAGCTGCACACACGGAGAGCGGAGCTAACTAACTGAGCTGGCCAAATGCGTTTCAAAGTAGCCGGCATAAGTCCCGGCACAGGACACTCGCTTCTGGCTCTGACTCTGGCTCTGGCTCTGGCTTTGACTTTGGCTTTGCCATCGACTTCGAGTCTCCGGCGTTCTACTTGGGGCGGAGCACTGCAAAGTGGGTTGCGCATCATTAGCACAACTAATGGATGTTCACTTTTCTTACTTGGCCAAGTCGTGTGTGCCCGCCACTCTGGACCGGGCCAAATTGCAGTTGGCTATGTGCGAGAGCGGGCAGAAATTTAAATAAATTAAAATACCTCTCGAAGTGCATTTGCCAGGAGTTGGGAGTTGGGAGTCGTGTTCGGAGTCGTGTTCTCGCTTCCGTATTTATTAAATTCTAAATACACGCTGATGGATGCACTTAACTGCATCTTATGGATTAAAATATTTCACGTAGTGCCCCTGCCTCCGCTGCCATCTGCACGTTCCGGCGCTTTGGCCAATTTGAGTGATTGCACTGCGCGCATTTAAATGGAGGGAATGGGAAGAGAAAGAAGGTTCGTGTCCGTCCAAACAAGTTCTACGTGCGGTCGCCGCCGCCTAATGGACTTTTAATCTTTACAACTTGTAAGAAATTTCGTTTTGAGTTGCGCCGACTGCCGCAATAAAGGCAGCTAACTGCTCTAAGAGCAGATATTAGATTCATTTGTGGAGATCCAAGAGCATCTTAAGATGCTTAAAGTAAAGTGGGATCCCTCAGGTGCTTCTACTCCCACTAAAAGAAGATTTAAAGATACAAATCGGACTTAAGGAAACCCCGAATTGGATTTGGCAATGTCCCGAAACAGGGTTAAGTACTAGCTCCGACAGTCGCCAGCTAGTCCGGAAGCGGGGCGTCGTAAAAAAACGCAGAAATGCCGAACAAATTGTCAAAGTTTGCCGGAGACTTGCTGGAGAACTGCTGCCTCGCATGAATCAATCCGGGCTGCGCCTCAGAGGCCAAAAAGCTGGGACTTGCGACTGAGACTGCCACTGATGATGATTTACGCTCGACGAAGCGTAATTAAGTTTTATGCTCCATCCTCTCCATACTGCTGGAAAAATTCATATACGCCAAGTATGCACATAGTTGCGTTCGAGAGCACCACCGGCTTAATTGTTAGTTATGCGCTTTTGCTTGGGCGATATTAAAACTAATTAAGTAGAAAGAGTTCCTATAAGATTTATATGCCTCAACGATTGTTACAAGTGCGGTGTGTGCTGAGTGTGAGTGAGAGCTGCAAATTAAAGCAATTAGTTGCACTTTATGACAATGGCCAGAAAGTACAAAATGTCCCCGGGGCCATGAGCAGAGGAATAAAATATGTATTTATGACCCCAAGGGGGCCGCCGGCCCTAATGAGTAGGTGGGCGGTGGCAGGGAGCAAATATTTGTGCAACTTGATTGATATCAGCCAGAGGTTGTTTTGACAATTGAGATATTATGAATTAATTATTACAATTACCGAGCACAACAATGTCCCTGCTGGTGCTTAATTGATTCCTAATATTAAGAGTAACTAAATCAGATAAGTATTGTGATCGGGAGAAGCTTAGTTTTGTTGAAGTTTCCCTAAATTAAATTTATAAAACATATTTAAGTAATGAATTATCTTGTGGGGTCTACTAAGAAGAGAATAAATATAGGTATAATTTTAAAAAACATTGCAAAAGTCTCAAACATGTTTATTTAAGTATTTGTCTTTCTTTCCCTTGGTTCTGCTATTTCTCCTTAATCTTAAACATTTTTCGTTATTTTCCTACACTTCTATTAGCTCAGTTTAACTGCATTCCTTGGCCTTCTTGCATATTTCTGCATTTAATTGAGCCAAATCTAATTTTTCTCGCCTTCCCCTGATTTCCATCGGCTTCACTTCTTCGGCTGTTTTCATTTTCCAGCTGCGCTGGCCTGGAACTTTCAATCAACTTTCTGTTTACCTAGTGGCAGCCAAGCAGCAGCCTTGCATTAATGCCAGGCCTGGGTTTCTTGCCCCAGTCTGTGTTTGAATCCGAATCCGGGCTTACTGCACTCTCAGTGAGAACGAAAAGTATGAAAATATAAAAATAAAGCGCAAGCAGGCTGAGCAGGCTGTCGTAATTTCAATTTCGAGTGATTTTCCTGGCTCGGCCGTTAATTGAATTTAAGCACTGAAATATAATTTGGATTTTTGCATGCTGGCACCGGCGCGTAGCACGCCGAAAAGCGAAATCCCGAATGGAAAGTCAAAGTCGAAGGCAGAACCAAGGTGAGGCACGGACTGGAAATTGCAAAAGGTGAACAACTTGTGGAGCTGGAGCCAGTGCCAGGGCTCTGGGATTTTCAGTCTCTCTGTGTTTTTGCAGCAAAAAGCGTGGCCAGTGGCATGCAGTCTTTATTGTTGCGGCAGAGAGCAGCCGTCGACATCGTCATCATCATGACGTCGTCGCTGCCATGTACAACACCCAAAGGTATCAGCAGACAAAATGCTAAAAATGTATTTACCACAAGGGTAGAGGCTCTGGTACAGGCAAAGGTAGAGGCAATGGCAAAGGCAAAGGCTGCTCCTGACTGCGGCTGCCCTTAATGGATCCGCAGCACTTTGAGTGATTTATTTCACACGTTGATGAAATGGACAGCAATGGGCCGCATTTTGACGTTTATTGCAGCAGTGGCAAGCACTCGCAGCAGCAGTCGAAGCGGCAGCGGCGGCAGTCGAGGCAGCGCAGTGCCCACGGCATGTGTTCTGCGCATGCGCAGCCCTTTAAGAACAGCAACCGAAGGCGCAGACGGTCAGCATGCTGGAGCCATGCAACGAGTATCAGAGGAAGCCGGTCGGGTCTCATTGGAATGCTCTTCTTTCCTAAAGGATGCTACATTCGAAGGGAGAGAAAAATTGAATTTTAATAATATATTTTAGGATATGGAGACAAGTTATAAAGGCGGAAGTATGCTGGGAGGCCTTTTATATATTAAAAATTCTACTCAAACTGAGTAAAAGCGCAACTCAAAGTAAAAACAAATGGACTTGGTCATTATTTGAGTACATATTTTCTCATTGTGAATCCATTTTTTAGTTATAAAGGGGGAACTATGCTGGAAAACCTTTAATATATTAAAAAATTTACTCAAACTGAGTAAAAATCATCTCAAAGTAAGAAAAGATGGAGTCGGTTATTATTTGAGTACATAATTTCTCATTTTGAATCCATTTTTCCTTAGATAATCTTTTGGTGTACTTTTTTTGCCACTAAATTTATTATGTTTTTGTTGAATAATATACCCAATAATATTTAGGCTGATAATAATATATTTATTAACTAATATTATTGTAGTATCATTTTTTCACAGCTTAAAAAAAAGCAAATTTTTTTTATCTCAAATCCACAGAGCATTCCTCAGTCACCTTAATCTTAATTCCACATCATTTTGCTTTTTTAATATTTCTCTTTTCCCTGCTTGTTTCTGCTTCTTTTTTTGTAATTTTTTTGCAATTGCATTGGGAGCCTTGCACGTCTTTTGGTAATAGCCCCGCCGACCGTGCGCGCTTTAATGAGGCGCGCTCCTCATTCGGACGCCACGCATTTTGTAAGAGTAGTTTTGTGGCCGTTTACCGAGACGACGGATGTTGGCCGGGCGAACTCTCGGCTATTAAAACATTTAATTGCAACTTAATTAGTTGAGGGACCCGATGGAGCACTTCTCACGAGTGCAACTCTACGCCAAATGTCAGAGAGTAAAGGGTCGAAAAGCCACTCACGGAAAAGCCATCATCGAGTTGAGCTGAGCGTTGACAAAACCACCGCCCTCGAGAGAGAAAAGTCAATTTAACACATTCACAACGCCTCTTAAAATGTTGATATTTTAATTAGTTACGCTCTAAAGGATTTGGCACAGCCAAGTCAAGGTTTCACCCACTCCCAAAGAAATCGAACCAGCGACTGTGGACCACAGCCTGGATCATCAGGCCAGGCTCCAGCGAGTGCAGCTGGAGAAAAATAAAGTGCCAAAGGGCACACATGGCACAGAGTAACTTGGCTTTTGTGGCTTTTGTTTTTAGCCATAAAGTTGAAGTTGTTGTTGGCACTGGTGGGGATATTCGGGGGTTCTTAAAAGATTTACAATAAATGTGTTGCAGTTAGCTTGAGTTGAAGAATTTTCATAAAAAAACACTACCAGGAAGAAGCATTTTTCCCTCATTAGCGGAACCCCTTTTTCTTTCCCTAAATCCCCGCTCGTGGCAGAGCTCAAGCATATGCCAACCTACAGAGTTTTGTTTTCCCCTCATCGGTTTTTATTTTGGTTTTATGACAGCGCGCCCAACTGTGGCAATAAGTTCAAATGCCAGCCCAGAGAGCCGGCGACTAAATGCACGGCTTAATGTGCCACAGAGGCTGACTGGCTGACTTGCTGACTGGCTCCAGCTCAGGCTCCATCCCGAGCTCAGAGTCAAGCTCAGGCGGACAAAGGTTCCTCCGCGTGGAGTGGCAGTGCCAAAATAAAAAGTGGGTGTAGCGGCACCAAATGCCATTGCCAACTTTCGGTCCAAAGGCAACGCCAACGCACCTCGTGAGGCTCCGATCCTCCTCCAGGCCCATCTCCACATCCTCTCCACCGCTGATTTCCACTAATTTGATTAAACAGATTGAGTTTAATAAGGTTCGTGGCTGTGAAAGAAGAGATATGCACTTGGCTGACTGGCCGGGCAACAAATGCTGCCTAATTCAAGTGCCGCATTTATTTTGTAAACATTTCACATCGCACTCGACCATAGAATGGCCATCCGCACGACTTGTTGTGATACAAAATATGCCGGTTGAGCAGTGATAGCACTCGAGAATTTGCCCACACAAAAGGCCGCACATCCCTAGTCCAATCCCAATCCCGATCCCGATCCCGGACCTGGAACAACCCAATCAATGGCCGCAGTGTTCGCCGAGCAATGTGCGTTTTGTGTGCACTTATGCCATCATTTGTTAAGTGTCATCGCGCCGGCATATGGGCAGGAAAACAACTCGAGCTGGGTAACAACAAACTGGGCTGAGGGGGAGATCTGTCCCCTTTTCCACAGGCAGAGAGCCGGGATGCCCTTGGTTTGTTCTGAAAGCCAGCCAGCTCGGGGGTATATCATTTCAGCAGCTCAACGGATGCTGGTTCTGAGCTTTTTTTTTAAGCAAGGATCAGTCACCATAGAGATACTTATTTTTATAAATTTTTTATATAGAAAATAATGGCATGGCTCTTCGATTTTTTGTTATTCGGAGACAGTACTTTGATGGCAAAAGACTCGAACTTTTTTATTAAAAGATTGCTTAAGTATATTTTATATTTTGGTAGCAAGTCTTTAGCTTATTTTTTCTAGGATAAATGTCTTGTTGAAAACAAATCCATTAAATGACCATTGGCATAAAATTCTCGAGTAAATACTTTCTAGAGAAATATTTTCTTAGGATATTGGGACATAAATTCCACATAATCCAAAGAAATTTCCGTTCAAGAAACGTGTTTATATTTTAATAGGTTAATTTTTATGCTGAATAAAATATTTTATAAAATTCTTAAGTAAATTCCCTTTAAAGTCCCACTCGCCGAATTTTCCGATATAACCAAAAAATAAGGGTATTTCCTACAAAGTGCAGCTCGTAAACAAGCGAAATGTTGTTGCTGCCGTTGCTTGGTGGTGTTTTTGTTGTCCATGGTCATGGTAAATTTATGCACAATTTTTCGCGCTTTCAAAAAATATTTGCATCATTAATCGTTGCAAACTCTCCGGCATAGCGGCATCGCATTGTGCCTGCTCAGAGCTCCTCCGATCCCCCGGATCCTCCAGTTCCTCCGCTCCGTTCCTGTTGTTTAGTTTGAGGCGTTGTCTGCGCCTAAAACTCGCCACATCCATATCCAAGTCCACATCCAAGTCCCCATCAAGCTGCATCGGCATGCGGGCCGTCGTTACAACGTTGTCGAAATGTTTTGTCAAGTTCTCGCCGCTCAACAACAATGTGGCATTTGCCCTCTGTGGGCTATAGATGGAAAAAAAGAAAGAAAAGCTGACAAATACAGTCGAACGTCCATAAATTAAACTTCACTTATAAAAGAAATCCAAGAACTAATTTTATAGATAAATATTCGTAAAATGTGTGTATTTCAATAGAAGTTCAAATTTTTATATAATGGATATAATAAAATATTTAAAAATATAATAAGATATTCAAAAAGTCGACTTGTGACTGAAGTATTTAATTTCTAGCTTATTTTTTACATTTATTCATTGAATACAAATATTTCAAATATATTTCCTACATATTCTCTCTAAAATCTCCTTACATATTGATTAAATCGATCCAACTCCAGATTCCTCACTGTAACAAACACCAAAAAAATAAATAATAAAAGGAGAGAGAGAACCTATTGGCTCCTTAACCACAATGGAAAGTTGGCTCTCCCGCCATAATAAACTTGAGAACTTGAAAATCATAACAGCGGCGAGCGCCTTTCGCAACCGCAAAAGTCGTAAGTCAAGCACCGCCGAACGACTCATAGCCCGGAATATATACACAGCTAAACCGTAAAGCAAGGCAAACACCCTAACACCCAACACCCACTATTTGCTTGTTCCACAGCTGTTCCCCCCCGGCGCACACATAAACTCAAATAGAACAACTTTGGCCAACTGAGAAGTTCGGGCTGCAGGCTGCCGGCTGCAGCAGCAGCATGAGCAGCAAAAACAAAGGAAACCGAATGAAATTATCAAATGTTTAATAGACTCAACGAGCTGAAAAGCCCGGCTCCACACCCCACGCCTCAAACAAAGGATGATGGATGAGGCTGTCGAAGCTAAGGCCAATGCCGAGGACCTCTTCTGCGAAGCTCATAGCTCATAGTTTTCTCGGAAAAGTTTCCAACCGGAGTTACGCACCTTCGATGTGCAGGGAAGAAGCAACAAGTGGCAAGACCCATCCGAGGTACCATAATAAAACTATAACTAAAAGTTTGGGAGTTCCCAGCTTGCCAAACATATATCATAAATGGAGTTTGAATTGAAGTGAACTTTATTTTTATGGAATTATTTAATCTCTTTTTGTCACAAGAAGTTCTTAGGTTATTTTTAAGCGAATTGCAAGGAAAAACAGAGCCACTTAAACTCTATGAAACCTGCTGAGCCTATACAACCTTGGCATAATTGTTTTAATATCATTTTTATGGCAAAATATATCCGTTTTGGGTATGCTCACACCTTCACCACCTCCACCTTTCCAACATATCTCATTTGGTTCTTCGAGCCGTATGATTACGACCTATTATTAAACCATCGATGAAAAATCCCTCGCGCCGCCAGAACATTTCCTGTGCCGTTCGACGCACAATGAACTCATAAATTGACGCACCCTCAAAAGCGACAACATAATCGGCCACGCCGAAGGCGATACGTTGCGATTTAGCCCCGGCTTCTCCTATAGCCCCCGATACCCAAAGATACTTGCGTCTCGAGGCATACGGCAAACGATCCAGCGACAAGACGACAAAAGGCGATCCCAGGCGCACTTGTAAATGGCATTTTGCAACAAGCCTAAATATGCGCCACACACAAGCACAAGGCGGCACTAACGGGCCAGCAGCAACTCTACTCCCAACATTGGCAACAGCAACATCGGCAACACCGGCAACATTGCAACAACAACCTCGGCAACAACAGCAATGTCGACTCCTACGCAACGGCGACATTGCTGCCTGCCTCTATTTAGCTGCGCCGAAGCCTTGACAATGATCGTCATTAATTGAGAGGCACAGGCGGAGACCCGATAGTTGCCACAGAGCTTGCAGCAGCACGGAGAAAAAAACTAGTGACGATTAAGAAAAAGAAGAGCCATATTTTCTGACCCTTCTGTAAGCTTAAAAGATGAAGCTTAATGTCTCACGTACATGGGTTAATATTACTACGTACAAGATTGGGGTTGCTTTTGATCCATTAAAAAAAAATTATACTTCTGGTCTTAGTTAAACTAATTTTAAAATATATTTTAATACATTTTTTAAAGCAGAAGCTTCCTTATTAGTTCCCAGTGTAGTATTGGGTTACCTTACGGCCAGGCGAATTATGAAAAGGTGGGCTTGGTGCGGCACTGGCTGTACTCCGGCTGTACTTGCCTTGGTGCATTGGAGGGTCTCGGCTTTCTAAAAGCGTCAATGCCATCTCATGTGTGTGTGCCTGCGAAACGGGGCGACCTTTAACCCAGAAAGTAACGAAAATCTAAGCAAATATCTACGCATTTACTCGTATCTACGCACATTTATCTTTGGGGACACATATTCGCAACAAGCGCTGAAACCCAAGCTCAGCAAAAGACTCTTACATAAATAAGTACCAGGATGTGGGTAGAGTTTTCTTTGCAGTTGAAGATGGGGGCGATATTTTCACGGAGAGAGTAACTAAAGAAATGAGACTTAAAGTATGTGATGAATGCCTGATCCAGAATGAAGCTATTTCCCTGAGGAGAGAGTAACGGATTCCTTAAATCTAAGAACTTGTCAAGACCTTAGCTTAATATATATATTTTTAATTATTTTTGTAGCCTTTATCTTCCACAGCCCAATGAGGCCATCGAATATTCATCGTTTGGGGGCCCGAAATTCCAGCCGATATTCACATCAATTTGCACTCTGATCCAGAGCATAAGCGAGGGCTTAATTTTAGCCCCGCATTGACCTCAATGCGAGTGGGTAACGAAACCTAAATGATGACAGCTACCGATATGCAACAGATTCCCGGGCCCCCGCCTCCTTCCGCCGCCGAGAAATTACAGAGCCATGAGGCATAAGGCGGCAGGAATACGGGGAAGAGTTCGAAATTACAGCTGAAATGGCCGCGAAATTCTTAGCATGCCGCGTAATTTGTTGGTAGCCGGCTTTTGCGCCACACGAAAAAGAAATCACAATCTCATTATGGCATACACCTTTTGGCAAAAGCAAAAGCACAAGCAAAAGCAGGCAGAGGCACCGGCAACGGGCCGTACATAATTATAAAGAGCCCTTAAGTACTTGTTAACAAGTTCGATATCTGGGCGATTTACATGATGTTCTCTGGTTGTCTGGTTCTCCGGCTCAATTCTTCGGGTTCTTCGGTTCTGAAAAGAAAGTGCAAAGGAAGGCAGTGCCCCCAACGGAACATTTGCGATTTGAAGAGCGAGATAAACCCATCGGGTTGAGCCTCTTTTGGGTTCGCGTATTGCCAAAATCACGGGCCGAACAAATTGAATGGTTATGCTTTATGGCTTATGGAAACCGGCAGCTGATTTACTCGCTGCGATTTGTGGGCCATAAAGCCGAATGCAGCCCTAATTAAAGAGAATCTGGCTAAGAGAGGAAGACTGCAGACTACACTGAGGAAAAATGAATACAAAAGAAGCCATAAACCTAAAAAAAAGTATAAAATATTGAAAGAAAGCATTGTTTATAAGCAATTTAATTAAATTACATTTATAAATGTAATTTTTAAAAATTTAAAACTCAAGAGCTTATTAGAAAAATATATTCAAATAAAACCAATAAATATTTAAAGCTAATTTCAGTTAATTTAGTATTTTCTTTTTGTGTAAATAAGACGCTTCTTGAAGAGCTTCTTTCCCGACTCCCCAGCAATCTTGGGCGATAAGCCAACCGTTAAGAGTCGCCGGCCAACAGACAGTCGGCCATTAGCAGCGATTGGGGCTACGTTGTCGATGTGCCTAACCATTAGCAATTAATTAAAAAATTAGAATATATTACGAGAGAGCGATAGACGGCAGAATTCCGATTGGGCAGAGATGTCGCCTTATCGGCCGTCGCATCTCCCCATTGACATCCAAACGAATTAAATAAATTGAAAATGGCCTGAAATATGTGTGTCCCAGACGAATTTGAATGAAAATTTGTTTCTCTCCCTGGCCCTCTTCATCTTCTTGGTTCGCTCGAAGAAGATTCTTGGCTGGGAACTCAGCTCGGGCAAATGTTGCATATTTACGAGCTATTTATGCATATTAAAAAATTCCCTAAGCTTTGTGGGTAGAGAAGAGAAAAATCAAATCAAAACTAGATAACAGTAGCTGGCATGCACTCCCTTTTTTTGCCCTCACTACCTGCATTCAGAATGCATGTTTTTTATTTTTTAATAAAAAGTCAAAGAGCTCCGAAGGAACTTGCTTAGGGCCCTGAAAATGCCATTGGTAGTGGCTGGTGCTGCTCATCCTCCTGGTTCTTTTGAGATGCATTTGCTGATAAAGGTATGTCTGTTTTGATTTTTTATGATGCCACAAAGGTTGCCTGCATCAAATTGAAAGTGCCCTGGCCAGGGACGGATGGACAGAGGCTATTTGTGCTGCACTCCAAGTGCGCACATAAAAATCACATTTAATTTATCGAGAATGCCATTAAAAAATATGATCATCAATTTGGCCGTCCAATGCAAATGCCATTACAAATATTGCTGAGTGGGCAGGGAAAATATAAGGAAATGCACTCTATTTAGAGATGGCTCCAAAGTGTTTAAACTACGAAGCCACCAAGCCCATAAACTGGCTCAAATCATAAGCTTTTTATAGGTAGTATATTTAAATCAGATGACACATAGCGAAGAGTAAAGATATTACTATAGAAATGGTTTATTAACGAACGTTTTATTTTTACATTAAATAATTCAGAACTAAATATTAGGAGAAACGAGAAAGAAAGCTAACTTCGGTAAACCGAAGTTTATATACCCTTGCAATCAGCAATTGGATCATTGAATTTGGTAATGTAAAAAAAAATTTCAAATTATGTAAATTTTGTAAATTTTACATTTTACATGTAGAATTTTACATTTTCATATAAATCGACCGATCCCTTCTATGGCAGCTATATGATATAGTTGTCCGATCTTAATGAAATTAAAACCGTAATTCTAGAACTATAAAAACGACTATATCTCGAAATTTATAGAAATTCGTTGAAAACAGAGAAATTAAAAATTTTGGTACATTAATTTCGCCATCATTCCTATGGCAGCTATAGGATATAGTGGTCCGATTTCGGCCGTTCCGACATATATACTGCGTGCTAAAGAAATAAGACTATGCTGAAAATTTCAGCCCGATAGCTCAAAAACTGAGAGACTAGTTCGCGTAGAAACCGACAGACAGACAGACGGACAGACAGACGGACAGACAGACAGACGGACATGGCTAGATCGACTCGGCTGGTGATGCTGATCAAGAACATATATACTTTATGGGGTCTGAGATGCCTCCTTCACTGCGTTGCAAATATCATGGCAAAATTATAATACCCTCTGCAAGGGTATAAAAAGGTCCCCTTGAATGGGTTCTTTGAGAACCCATAAACCACTTTTTATTTAAAGCAAACAAAGTCATCATATTAATAGCTCATTCCCAGTTCCAGTTAACTCTTCATCGCTTTAACTTGGCCAACAATTGCAATGGCCAGGACGTAACTTATTGCGGTGACTTCGATGTCGGTCCTCCGATTAATATTTCCCCATTGACGGCCCTTTCATCAGGTCGGGGTCGGAACTAACACATTGGATTATTTTTTAGTTTCCACAGCGTTGCGTGTCCGGCTATGAAAACCGCATGGGAAATTGCCATTCAGGACTCACACACACACAGCACATTCACATTCCATGTTGGGTCTCTAACACAGTTATCAAGTTGTCAAGCGGCCCTAAAGCAACTGCTATTATTGGCATATGTTGTTTGTGCACCAGTCCAAGGCCCAAAACCCAAACAACAATTGCGTGCGGCTGACGGATGAGCCATGGCTTCAGTGGGCGGATTACTAAGGGCCTTCCGAGTGGGCGTGGCAGCCCAAAAACAAACGCCTCGATGGCACACTGAACACACTGAGCCGGGCTACAACACACTACACAGTGGAAATCGCTGGATGCACATTGCTCGTAGCATTGGTTATTGGTTGGAAGCCGCAGCGCATTATCACAAACTATGTCATAACCTCAATGCATCAATTACATTGCAAAGCCAACAAATTAGATGCCTGCATCATGCCAGAGAGATGGAGATGGAGAGATGCACTGTGGAATCTTCTCTTTAAGCTAAATAACTGGAAGTCACAAGCACCCCTGGCTCGTTTTGGAACAATCGCATTCATGTTTGAATTGTAGAGACTTCATCATTTTTTGTAGATTTTACTCTATGATATATCCCAGAATTTAACAAGTTAATTTTTAAAATATTTTAAGCTAGGTATTGTCTGGTTATAATTGGGAAAATAAGTATTCCAAAAATTAAATTAAATATGAAATGTGTAGCTGAATTCGTACTTGGGAATTTCAAGCGCATATTTTGCTGTAACTTTACGATAAGTGCTTGATGACCGGAGCGGGGACTTTCCAGAGTAGATGAAATTCAAAAAAACCCTTTTATTAAAGCTTTCAAAACTTTTCCATATTTAATTTCAAAAAATTATTTTAAAAATGAAATTATATATAAAATGTGTGCCGGAATTCGTACTTGGGAATTTCAAGCGCACTCTTTGCAGTTTCTTTTCACCTGAGGGGATTTTCAAAAAGCTTTTAACATGGCTTTAAAATTTATATAGGGCTTTAAAAAAATACTTAATGTTAAATCCGCTTTTTTCTCTATTTAATTTAAAATTCTTACCACCGGTTCCAAGTATTTGAATACTCATTAAAGCCAAAGAGGGAACCTTGTCGTGTTTTTCCCTCTGTGTGGGATGCCAAATCGCTGGCAACATAATAAATGAGCTGCAATTGGAATTTAGCGCATAATCAATGAGGAGGGAACCAAAGTCAGAGCTAGGAATAGCAATCTCTTGGCAATGGGCGAGGCCTTGGCTTGGCTTGGCTCTCGCATCGCGATAAGCGGCTAAAACAAATGTCATACTTGCAGCAGCAGCAGCAGCGGCAGAGGCAACACGGTAGCAACATGTGTTGCGGCCAGATCCCCGCAACTACCACATTGCATTGCTTGTCCGACTAATATGATACGAGGCCAGTCTCCTCCAATGCCATAGCCATTGCCAGCCTCATCCGCATCCCCATCATAATCATAGTCATAGTCATAATCATCATCATCATCGTCGTCATCGTCGTCCTCGTCGTTGTCTGGCGACTTTCGCTTCATAATTGATATTTTTGTTTCGTGTTTTCGGAAAGGAACATGTGCAACTGAAGCGCAAGCAAACAACCATCAACTAGTGCACGGAAAGAAAATAAGCAATAGCTAAGGTCTAAATAAAATTTATGAAATATTGAACAGAGAAAAAAATTGAAAAGAAAAATTATAAAGAATAAGTAGCGTAATGCGCATACATTTGATTTGCAGTATGCAAGCCTTAATCATCTTATTCTTTATATTAATGTTTCTATAGCTAAAGCTCTCTTTTTATTTTAAAAATTATTATTTAATTTAAAAACTACACTATTTTGGAGTCGTGCAACTAGCAACTCGGAACTGGCAACCAGCAACATGTTGCTCATGTCGATAACAACGGGCAGCTCGTGTCGGGATCGGGCTGGGGCTGGTGCTCAGGCTCAGGCTCAGGCTCAGGCTCAGGCTCAGGCTCAGTCTCAGGCTCTGGGTCCATGGCCAAAAACCCCAAACCCAGCCCACATGGTCCGCGACTCTCTCGGCTGAATGAATTCCATTTTTGCGTGGTTGTAAGATTTGAATTTATGACTTGGCCGCGACACAGGTCCGCGACGCCAAGCGATGCGACGCGACTTTAAGCGAGTATCTATGACTGTGACGTTCGCTATTGCATTATCTTTGATTTAAAACCAATTCATCAACCCGCTGACTGCAGCGATGACTTTGTTCTGCCTTGCGATTCTAGAATCCCGGTCCCGATCCCAAGACGATGGTGACTCCTTCGAAGACTTTGGCCTGGGTGGGTTGCACTAATTGATTTTCGTTGGCAGTGCCGACTTATGAGTAATGGATGCCGAACTGCACATCTAAATAGATGCCCCGGAGCTGGCTCTGGTTATGGCTCTGACTATGGTTGGCAACGAGGACGACGGCCATGGTAATGATCATAAATCAAGGTCTGAATTAAAGACAAAGCGATTGGGAGTGGGCCCGACTTGTTCCAGATAAGCGGGAAGCAGGAAACATTAGAAATCTAATGATTCTCCCCTTTCTGCGTTCCTGAAAAGCGTCTCCAGGAAGATATCGTGATTAACGGGAACGGTTATGCCATTCATTATGGCTAAAGAGGCTTAATAAGCCCGGTCTGGAGTGTCATATCTTTGACATGCCGGAATCTTCATTAGCAGAAGAATATGTGAGGGTTTTAATTGGAGAACTTAATAAAAAGAGTACTTTATTAGTAAGTGTAGTGATATTTTGTCTGCAGTTTCTAATTTGTTTATTAAGTTTTGTATTGATTTTTCTTTTAGTTCAAAGTAAATTCCCTTAATCTTGCCACCTTTTGTGTAAGTTTCCAATGATGGATGTTAATCCCCGCCTAACAAAATGTGTCATTTCTTTTTTTAAAGTTTCAAAGTAAAGCCATTGTTATCTTCCGATATGAACTTTAAAGTTCCCAATTTTTTCGGGTTAATGGGTGGAGTCTCCTCTGGCATTCCACTTTTCAGTTAACCTTAAATTCACTCAACATTCCCACCCTATCTCTCACTCTCGTTTGGACAAGAAAATCCCCTAACTGGCTTTGGACGCGAAGAACCTGTCCCGCAGTTGAGGGGGGATTAGGCTCGGAGACAGGCCCTCAGAAAAGCGACCGACTGCACCCGAAACCGAAATCCAATTTGGACCAGGAGCGGTGCACACGGGATTTGGACTCTCTACAATCCATCTGACCCAGAGACACACACCCGGAGCTGGGCTGCAGCTTTTGACTGCGACTCGACAATTTCCCTTTCGATTTCAGCAGTAATCAAAACTGTCCACTTTGTGTCATGTCACACGCGACAACGGCAGCAACGGCAACGGCAACGGCAACAACCACGTCAACTGCAGATACTTCACATAAACAAAAGCAAAGGCCCGGCCGGCTATAACTACAACTATCCAGCTGTCCAGCTGTCAGAGACAGAAACGGAGAGACACACACAACACACACTCGGAGCTACGCACAAGTCATTCAATCAACTTGAGAGGCCGATGCCCAACTTGGGGCAGCGATTTCAGAAAACAAACTAGAAAGAAAATCGTATCGGTCAAGTGGCACGACTATGGGACACCTGGTAATGGTTCCCTACTCCTGATTATTGATCAAGAGTCTAAACTTACTAAAAATACCTAAACTTTAATAATTTATAAAAGGTTTTAGTTCGAAGAAGGGTTGGTACTTGATTTATTTAATGAACCTAAAATGAAAAGATATTTTACTGTGCAGTATTTTATAAAAACTTCTTAAATACTATCAAAAATTTAATACTTTTATATTTCCACCATCATTCAATTTAAAAATATCTTTATATGGTCTTAATATCCCCTTAAAATATCCATATGTTCACTCACAAGATTCCAATATCCCCTGTCTTTCCCCTATGATCAACGGGTACATAAAATTACAGCAACGACAGTGCGTTCAATTGTACAAACGGCTTGTGGCGGATTATGAGTTTGTGATTTTGTGCTCCCCGAAGCCTGAAGCCAGATCTCCCCCCAACCTGGAGCTGGCGCGTATCTCACAGATACTTAGGCTTACGCACAGTGCCAGGCATGTCTAATTGCGCGCACATGTCCGGCCAGACGACACGCCCCTTGGGTGTCAGCATTCGCATCTGGAAGAGATACAGAAACAAGCACAATGAGTGAATTGTGCGATCTGTGGGCATTGTTTTGATTTAGCGATAAATATATAGTAGGATACTGTGCCACGCTGGGCTTAGCTTGATTGAGATGACTGGATAATCGAAGTGAAGAAGCGAAGACTCTCAGAAGCTCAGAACAGTCGCGATGATTGGCAATCATTGCTGTGAATTTTTAACAAATTAGCAAGGGTCTTTGGAAGGGGTTAATATTAAATAAAGTGTAAGTGAATAAAAATGTTTATAATAATCCATTGGGATCCATTGGGTTGTGAAGGAACCTTGTGCAAAAATCTATATACTCCTTTAACTAGATAACTTTAACTATAATTTTATGTTCAAGTTTATACCTCAGTTATAGATTCCTTTAATAAATATCCATTTAGCTAAAACTACACATCAAGGGATTAGGTTAAGTAACAACTTCAATTCAACTTGTTTGCGAGCCCGAGCACATTCAGATATTTATGAACCATTAAGGCACCTTATCATAAAAGCTTTTGAATATCTTTAGGGCCGTAAAACGTATTATGGCCCCTGTAAACCCCAAAGACCCCTTCGGGCCACAACCAACTGTCAACCTTTTGGCATGCAAAGAGGCGCCTCCGCGCCAGTCACCGCGACGCCAGGCTCCAGAGGATCGAAGCGAATCGCTGGCGATAGCCACACGAAAGCCACCGAGGCGATCCTGGACAGCAGTGGCTGTGCGATAATTACGCATGCAGGTGGCGCGCTTCATTGAATAATGCGAGTGCATAAATTAATTAAATTACGTTATAAACTTGGAACGCCAGCCGCGGCTGCCTCACGCATTTGTCGCATAATTACGGGGCGCGAATCGCGAAGGCAACAAAGTCCAGCCTGAGTTTCAGACTCAGCCAGGTTGTTGCTTTGATTGGAAATCGTTGTTTGGTTTTAATTTTTGTCGCACGGCCACCCAGCAAGTGGCCAGCATGGGAGCTGGCCAAGAGCCGGGGCCAGCGCCAAATGATTTGCATAGCCAAGGCCTCTTGCCCCAAAGGCAAAGAACGACAAAGCACTGAGGCAAATCGGATAAATTTGAATTGGATATATTTGGAATAATGATACACAAATTCAGGCGAAATAAACTTCGCAAAACTTGACTGTATGACTGGCAGTAATAATGTAATAATTATAACTTATCTTGTTAGGAGGTAAAGCCATTGATGATAAGTCATTGTAAAAACCATCCGGCTCGAAGGACCAATATTTTGAGGGATTTTTCCATATATATTTATATTATCCCATTAATTTAAATATTCTCAATATGTATAATCTTTTCTGATTTTATATACAAATCCATAAGTCAGTAAACTTTTTTCTTTAAGTGCAACAGCAACAGGAGCAGCAGCAGGAGCAGGCGCTTGAAGCTCGTTGCTTGAAGCTCCCAACTCGGCCTGTTCCGCCGCCCGCTTTGTGCTGGTCTTTCGCTTTTTGGGCCACATCGGAGGAACAGGAACATGTCGTCCAATTACTCGTTTATTCAATGGCGTTTGCATTAAGTGGACGCGTTAATTACGCCACCGTGCGACGCGACTCCACTCGGAGCGACGATGCGACGATGCCGCGCGAGGTGCAGGCGAAAATGTTAATTAAGTGATATTTTCGGCACCAGGCCCCGCGCTCAGAAATCCCAGCTATCCGCCAGCTATCCGGCATCCCAATTGGGTTTGGGTTTGGGACTCGGTGTCTCGGTGTCGGGCCTCCTGTAATTAAGTTGTCCTACGAACTACGCCGTTTGCCGTTTTTGTGCGTGTGCCCCCATTGGGGGAAAGGTAACTTTTTCGCGGGGGTTCTTTGTCTTTTCAAAAAGTTTTCTAAACCAACAAAGCTCAAGGTCACTTCTCTAGAAAGTTTGGGGGAAATTGCCGGATATAGTGAGCGGATTTTATATATCTACCCAAAGGTGTGGCACATTCCTCGCCCCGGTATTTAATTCAGCATTCCGCATATCTGGCCATCTGACTGTATAATCTACGGAGCAGCAGATGCCGTGTGCATTAGCCTAACTAGCCGGCTTTAGATGCATCATTAATGTGCATTTGCTGGCTTAGATTTTGCGCCCAGATAACCACGCATGGGAATCGCCGGAGCACCCGAGCAGCCCGAAAACATTAGAGGAGCCACACGGAGCAGACCGGAGCGGAGCCAACCCTTTGTGCTGCTTAAAAAAGCAAACAAATAAAAATGATTTATAACGCAATGCGTTGTTGAGGTTGCAGCGCCGCCAAAAGCGCCAAGTGCCAGGCCGGCGGCCCTCGAGGCGAATGGACATCGAGAAGGTTGCTGCTGCTCCGCTCGGTATCGGTATCCCAGTGCCCGTTCCCGTTCTCGTTCTGGGACTATCATTCGCCCCGACGAGCTAAAAGTCTATGTTAACTTTGATAAATCGCTGCACTACTAAAATGCGATAAGCGTGCGAGCGCGACCGTCGCATCGCGCTGATGAGGAGTCGGAGTCCCAGAACTGCAGAGCCAGAGCTCCCATCTAGCAGCTCCAAGCGCCCAGCTCTCAGCCAGAGATGCCAAGAAGCTTATCAAAAAATAGGTGAGCTATAAAGGGGTAAGAATTTAGCAACCAACCTTGCTCAATTAAATTTTAAGAAAGCGGTTAAGGTTATTAATATTTATATTTAAAATTAGACTTAATAATACAATTCCCTAAAATGTCATCCTTCTGAACAATGAAGCTCCGTAGCCTTGATACAAAGTTAAAAGCAGCCGCAACAAAATTGTTACTATATTTATCTTCAACTCACGACCTATAATTATTTAATCAGCTAAATGAGAGGTTTCCAAATGAGCCAAGAGACAATGTATATGCCCTCGAAAGGGCCCCATTCTGACCGGAAAAAGGCCATAGCGTCAGCACTGAAGAGGAAGACCAGTCCAGGGAGCGATGGCGATGGCGATGGCTACTGTGAAAGGGACGATGGCCAGTTGATCGGACGTTGTAAACGCATGCGCTGATTGCAGGGAGATAGTCGCCGCGGACGGGACTCGGGACTGGACCCGGCCTGGACTGGGACCTGGACTGGGACCTGGCACTGCGACGAACTCGTACTTATGTATGTACTCCGCTAGTGTCCAGCAAGTACTTGCCACAATGATATCTGCATGTCTATCTTAGATGGGCGCACACACACACTCTACACACTCTGCGGCGGCACACACGCACAGCCCAGCCGGCTGCGAGAGGCGTTGAGTGGTGTACGCCTGCGTGGCTACCGCTTTCTGGAGGCCACTCTGCGTCTTGGCCTGGTTGGTGCTGCTGCTCTGGGCCATTGCGTGTTGTGGCAAGTCAAGTGCAGCAACAGTCCGCATGTGTCAGCCACAGACACACACAGTTGCGCACAACTCTTTAGCGACAAAGAAGGGAGGTAACCCAGCGAGCTATTTACGAGGACTATGGCACTTTGTATGCTTAGGGATAAGGATTAACTATTAACTTGGAAATGTTTATATTTTTTAATTAAGATCCTTAATTGGTTTCCTTTAAACTGAGATTAAAATATTTTTAAGGTTTTTTAAACCTCCACAGAAAATATTGCAGAAATAATACAAATAATCTTTAAATAAAAACTTAAAAGAAATTTAAATAATGAGTTTATTAGGATTAAATGATTTTATATTTAGGCATTAAAATATCACCTTTTCATGTTATAATTGCTACGACTTTCAGTTTGATAAATTTTCCATTCTTATATTATAAAGTTGTTCTCTATTATAAGTATCATAACTTTAACCATTTCTCAAAGGTTTTGTTTCCATTTATATCTTTGCAAAGTTATATTTACTATATTTCCCTTGTATATTTTTCTTATATATTTACAGAATTATTTTCTAGAATTATTTTTATTAAATTACCCCTTCTATATGTTCACTGGGTTGGCCCAGTGGATCCTCTCTTCTTCGGGCCTGGCGCATACCCACCGCCTCTCGCTCGCCATATTCGCGATCCGCCCAGTACTTTGTGCGATACGTTCGCTTATCTAGCGCCTTGAACTTGTAATGTTGGTTATTTTGTGCAAATATTGCGTTAATTAAAATATTTTAGTTGCGCCTCGTTGATAATGGTCGTCGTTGACGTCGCTTGCTTTACGTCTTGTTGTTGTTCCTGTTGGCTTGGAGACTCCCTTGGGGCTTCCTTTGGCTTTCTTGCTGTTACTGGTGTTGACGGCATTGGGTTCTTGCCACCGACACCTTTCCTGCTTAATGTGGCACCAACAGAACAGAGAAAGAAAAGGGAACTTAGTATAATATTTATTGCTTAAATCAAAAATTTTTGTAGAAGGAAGGGAATATTTTTTCGAAGTCGGAGAGTATATAATTCATAAACTTTCAGCAGTACCCTGTTAATATTTAGTTTAGATATTGTTTTATTCATTTTCTAAATTATTCAATATTCCACAACATTAATATTCTCTTTCCCTGTGCACTTTCCACTTACCAGTTAGCACTTTCAAGTGGCAAGTGGATTGCGTTTTCAGCCCCGGTTAGCTGGCAAGTTGGCAGCACAGAAAGTTGGCATCTTCCGCCGCGGTTTGATTAGATAACCCAACCCCAGCCCAAGCCCCAAGACCAGGTCCAGAGGAGTCAAAGTCAGGCCAAACGGCATCTGGAGGTGATGGAGAGAGAGCCCGGCACGTATGCGCGTCAAATATTTGCATTAAGATGCCAGATAGCAAATGTTGCGTTTTCGCATTTGGCCGCTAAACATTTATAATTACTTAACGCATCTTATCGGCCGCGGCCTTTGGGCAACTCAAAAGCGCGAACGAAAATAACTCCGATAAAGTGAGGCTGCACTTCAAAGTGTCCGTCGAAGGTTCGACGGCTCGTCCGTTGTCCGTTGGCCATGGCTTGGTACTTGGCACTTGGCACTTGGAACTCGCTTCTTGGGATCTGGGATCTGGGTGCTCGGATCTCGGACAGCAGACACGCCCGGGGGCAAGTCAACGAACCCAAATGGAGCGTAACTATATTCAAAGTGCCATTGGAGAAGCCGCACACTAAACTCACATGGCCCGTTCCCGGGTCCATTTCGTGCAAAGTTCAATGCGAGGGCAAGTCGAAAGGGTGTCTTGCAAAATAGTCGATGGATTGCTGAAGTAGTTATGAACATATCCCCACATTTTTGAATTTTAGGTATTAATTTTTCCTAAAACTATAAAGGTTGAGTTAAAAATTTATTTTCCATAATAAAATTGATGATTTATCGATTTATTAACCCTTTTGTTGGCCTTTAAAGGCTATAGATTTATCGCTTAAACTGCACTAGAATTCCCAACTGAATTTTTAGGTCATTCAGCCTTACTTATGTAATAAATAAATTTACTTTGTCAGAAACAGCTGCCTATCAAAGTCTAATGCTTGCCTTTGATAAGATCTCTGTTTTATAATAATCTCTGTTTATAATTTATAAAGTACATTTTCCAGAACTCTGTTTTTTCAAATATATTTTAGAAAGTCCTGAAGCCGCCCTCGATTCGTGCTTGGAGCGCATTTCGAATTGCACCCACGCATTTGTTGTAACAAATTTGTAGCGCGTTCTCGGCAGCACGTGACTCTGCAGCCGAGGCCGAAAACTAGCAGCGGAGGATGCAAACCCAACCCGATAAAACCTAACAAAACCCAGGGCCACGGCATCGAACGGAGCACTATATATGTGGGGTGTGTTTGCCTCGAGGTGCAAGCATACCTGCGACACCCTAGATACCCTAGACATCAACAACGAGCAACCAACAAGCCACAAGAAGATGACGACGAACGCAACGAGTATGGACGAGCTGGCAACCCTGAGACGACGAGTTGGATACAGAAGAGGAGAGAAAACGACGAGCACTTATCCATAAGCAGATGAGGATGAGAGCAACGACGATGACGATCGAGCACGAGTAGGAGAGAGAGCTTGCAACGAGTACGACGAGCAGGCAACCGAAGACGAGAGAGGGAGAGTTGAGTTCGAGCCTTTGATGACGACGGTCCTACGACGCTGGGCCAAAACGACGAGAGAGTGCTAATTTCTTATTTCAAAACTTAAATACTATTTTATAACCAATATATTAAATAAAACCTACCATTTACTGACTTAATATAATAAAATAATCCCACATTTGGGTGCTCGCCGGGATAAGAACGAAAATTTTGAAGAAAAACTACAGAAGTGAAATAAGAGAAGAAGAGAACGAAGTGGAAAAGAAGAAAACTGAAACAAGAAACGTGAAAAAACTTGTGAAATTGACAATGAACGTTTAAACTGAAACAAAATCTCTGTGCGGTATAACAAAATTTTTTTTTACGAAGATGAGCTGTTTAAATGACTTTATAAGCCGAAACTTGCGCAGTGGCAGCAGGGACAGCATCGTGGCCCTACACAAATTCGTGTTCGAGCATGATGGTGACAGAGGAAACCGGCAACGACTTCGCCAGTTTTCCGGTTTCGAGTTCGACGAAAATAGTGAAAATTATCAGGCAAAGAAAGGTTACGTACAAGAGAATTTGAACGAGCGTGATCTTGTTACGATTTGTCACATTTTAAACATAACCTACAATGTGGAAGATGTCGGGTTACACATATTTCGCAACCTAATGCGCAATAGACTTCTCTCACACACACAACGTGATCCAGAATCAGGAGAGGATGAAGATGACGACGACGACGACGACGCAGAAGTATTCGTGAGCGGGAGAAGTACAAGGAACAGCAACATGGAGAACCAACAACGAGAGCAAGAAGTACAGTACGGATCAAAAGGGGAAAGTGCTGGAAAAGTTCATAAGGTGGAGAACAATACACCCCGATTCGCGTTCAGTTTTCGGGACCTGGAGGACTCAATCCGTACCTTCGACGGTACCAACACAATATCAATCGAATCGTGGATAGCCGAGTTCGAAGAGCAGGCTGTGATTATGTGTTGGAGCGACGTGCAGATGTTGATATTCGCCAAAAATCGCTGAGAGGTACAGCCAAACTTTTCATCATGAGCGAGAGAGGACTGAGCACTTGATCGCTCTCAAAGCTGCTCTCCTGAACGAATTCAAAACGGTGGTGAACAGTAAACTAATACACGAGCAACTCAGCAGAATAAACGCGCAAAACACGAGTGCAATTTGCGTATCTCTACCGGATGAAAGATCTGGCAATCCACGGAGACATTTGTGATTCGGTTCTAATTCAATATGTCATCGATGGGATTGACGATCAATCGATTGACAAGACTCTGCTGTACGGTGCGAAAGACATGAACGATTTTAAAGAAAAGCTGAAAAGTTATGTGGCAAAAAATGAAAGAGAGAAAGTTTTTGAAAGAGAGCAAGTATTCAACAAGGAGAAGCCGAAGCGCAGCGGTGAGATGTACAACAAGAAAAACTCAGTGTACAGAAATGAGAAGAGCGAGATAAAGTGTTATAACTGTGGCGAAATCGGGCATATGTCAAACAATTGCAAGAACAAAGAGCGTGGTAAAAATGTTTCATGTGGTCAATTCGGACACATCTCGCGAAATTGTGACCAAATCGAAAATCCAGAGAAAATAAAGTGAATACTCATCGAGTGCAAGTGAAAAGTTCCTTTACGAGCAAGGAAGTTGATCTCGATAACAAAGTGTATCGTCTTTGATACAGGTAGCAAATTTAACCTGATCCGCGAAGATTTTATGATGAATTACGGCGTCCTAAAATTCAAAGTTGCAGTGTAGTTTTAGTTGGTTTTGGCAGCGAGCGCAATACTAACAAAATACATCCTATTGGACATTTCAAACACGCGATTCTTATTGACGGTGCAACATTCCAGTTGGATTTTTACGTCGTTCCAATTGGGTGCATGGATTTTAAGTTGATCATTGGTGAAGAACTCTGCTTATACGCCGAAATTATTTTTAATCGTGACGGTTTGCAAGTGCGTAAAATGTCGAACGACTTGATGGATGATGATGAGGACAACGAATTAGTGAACGTGATGAAAATAACCGTGTCAGACAAAAACGATGAATTAAACATAAACAACCAGGCCAGTGAGTTTGCCAAAAATTCGGTGCGTGAAATTATAAACAATTACAAGCCGGTTCCTTTAAAACAACGAACATCGAGATGCGCATAATTCTCAAAGACGAAACACCGATTTTGCCAGACCACGTCGACTACCGTTTGCTGAGACACGCCTGGTGGAGGGCAAATAGACGAGTGGCTACACGCTGGGATCATCGAGGAGTCTGATTCCGAGTTTACAAGCCCTGTTGTAATGGTAAAAAGCGCGACGGTACCCCAAGACTCTGCGTTGACTTTAGAAGGATCAATAAGGTAATAGTTAAAGACCATTTCCCATTGCCTCTTATTGATGACCAACTAGACCGACTCCAAGATGCCAAAATTTTCACACACTCGACTTGAAGAACGGATTTTCCACGTTCCTGTGGCGGAATCAAGCCGGAAATACACATCCTTCGTCACTCAAAGCGGGCAGTACCAGTTCTTAAAGGTTCCTTTGGCCTTTCGAATTCACCTGGCGTTTTCCAGCGGCATGTTAACGCAATTTTTCGACAGCTGACTCGCAAAGGCATCGCTTTGCCGTACATCGATGACATCATTATTCCCGCAATGAACGAAGAAGACGCTTTGCTTAATCTAAGGAGGTTATTAACACCTGTTCCGAATATGGTCTCCAGTTGAACCTTAAAAATGCCATTTTTGAAAACTCGAATTCAATTTCTGGGCCATATTATCGAGAACCACAAGCTATACCCGACGCCTGAAAAGATAGATGCAGTATCTAAATTCAAAACTCCTCAAACAATAAAGCAGCTGGAAAGTTTTTGGGATTAACGGGGTATTTTAGGAAATTTATTCAAAATTACGCCTTTATTTCCAAGCCCTGACTGACCTAACGAAGAACAATGCCAAATTCATTATGGGTCCCAAAGAAGAAGCATCGATTAACAGCCTGAAGAAGATTTTGACCGAAAATCCAGTTCTGAGCATTTACAACCAGAAACTCGAGACGGAAGTGCACACTGACTCTTCGATTGACGGATTCGGCGCGATCTTGATGCAAAAATCCCGGAAGACGGCTATATGCATCCTGTGTATTTTATGAGTAAGAAGACGACCGACGCTCAACGAAAATACACAAGCTATGAGCTTGAGATACTTGCAGTCATCGAAGCTCTGACCAAGTTTAAAGTTTATCTGCTTGGCATTCACTTCAAAATTATCACCGACTGCAACGCGTTCACAAAACTTTGGAGAAGAGCAACCTTTGCACGAGAGTCGCTCGCTGGGTGCTATTTCTTCAGGAGTATGACTACGAGGTGGAGCATCGAGCCGGAACACGCATGAAGCACGTAGACGCACTCAGTCGATACCCAGTTATGACAATAGTCGATGAAAGCATCTCTTTAGGCATAAAAAGTCGCAGAACCAAGATGAGCATCTGAAGGCGATTTGCGATATACTCAACGACGGCAAGGACACCTACAATGACTACTTTTGAAGGGTGGGGTTCTGCACAAGCTTATAAACGACGCGGAGCTGATAGTTGTTCCAAAAGACATGCAGAGGCAAGTCATAACGCGAGCTCACGAGAGGGTCATTTCGCTACAAAAAGGTAAAAGATTTAGTTGGCCAGAAATACTTCATACCGAGTCTGGAGGAGAAAATTCAAAAGTTATCGACTGCTGCATTCCATGTATCCTGAGCAACCGGAAGAAAGGCAAACAGGAAGGATTACTGCACCCTCTGGAGAAAGGAGACGTCCTTTGCATACCTTTCACGTTGACTTTTGGGTCCACTAGATTCAAAGCACAAAGACTACAAGCACATCCTAGCAGTCGTGGATTCCTTTACAAAGTTTTGCTGGTTGTACCCAACTAAATCGACTTCTGCGAACGACGTTATATCAAGACTTCGTAGCCAGAGCATGGTGTTTGGCAACCCGCAATCATCATCTCAGATCGAGGATCTGCATTCACTTCCCAGGACTTTTGAAGTACTGCGAGGACGAGAACATCAAGCCGGTCAAGACGACAACAGGACTTCCTCGAGTGAACGGTCAAGTCGAGAGACTGAACGCCACAATAATTTCAGCTCCAAGCTGAGCATCGACGATCCAAATAAGTGGTACAAGCATGTCGACAAAGTGCAACAGGCAATAAACTCGACATATGCACGATCCATCGGAACTACACCGTTTGAGCTCTTGATAGGCTCCAAAATGAGAACCAAAGAAGACATCAAACTCAGGACTTGATCAACAACGAAGCGATAGCAGCATATTCCGACGAAAGAGACGATTTGAGAGCAAAAGCAAAATCTCAGATCTCAAAGGTGCAAGATGAGAACAAGAAAACTTACAACCTGCGGCGGAAGCAAGCTAGCCAGTATGCTGTGGGCGATATTGTTGCTATTAAAAGGACGCAATTCGGCAGTGGTCTCAAGTTGAAACCAAAATACTTGGGCCCGTATAAAATTGTCAAACCAAAGGCAATAATTCTTACGACGTTCAGAAGATTGGCAATTTCGATGGTCCTATCAAATCATCGACTTGTGCTGAATACATGAAGCCCTGGTTCACACCCGACGACGATGATGACGACGCTCGGGACGAAAGCATAAGCAGGATGGCCGAATGGGTGTGTTTGCCTCGAGGTGCAAGCATACCTGCGACACCCTAGATACCCTAGACATCAACAACGAGCAACCAACAAGCCACAAGAAGATGACGACGAACGCAACGAGTATGGACGAGCTGGCAACCCTGAGACGACGAGTTGGATACAGAAGAGGAGAGAAAACGACGAGCACTTATCCATAAGCAGATGAGGATGAGAGCAACGACGATGACGATCGAGCACGAGTAGGAGAGAGAGCTTGCAACGAGTACGACGAGCAGGCAACCGAAGACGAGAGAGGGAGAGTTGAGTTCGAGCCTTTGATGACGACGGTCCTACGACGCTGGGCCAAAACGACGAGAGAGTGCTAATTTCTTATTTCAAAACTTAAATACTATTTTATAACCAATATATTAAATAAAACCTACCATTTACTGACTTAATATAATAAAATAATCCCACATATATCCCCATCTAAACGCCATTGCCGGGGCGGAAGTGTGAGTGCATTTGGCCGGCCCTTTCCCCGGCTGTCCACCCTGTAGTCCGAGGTTCAGCCAGTGTGCGGAGGGAAAGTAATTGATTTCCTTTATAGTTGAGACAGTTTCGAACTCAAATGGCTGCAGCGGCAACAACGTTGCCAACGTCAGTGCCACAAGAGCCCTTGTCCCTTCCCTCGTCCGATAATGCAGTGAGAAAAAAATAGCTAAGAAATGGTTACAGATTAGTTTGTTCCATCTTAAATCGTCTTATTCTTCAATATATTAGGAAGTCTGGTTTACTTTTGATCCCTCATTAAATACGTAATTCTCAGCTTATTCTATTGAATGTATTTTTCTCCCAGTGCTCTCCCATGTTACACTGCTCACATACTTGGGCTTCCTGTTGGCCATCGCCTTTGGCCCGCTCTGTTTGCCGCACGTGTAAATGCTCCAAACATGTTGCGGTTTTCGGGTTGAAACTAACACTTTTTCGGTGTTTTATTGCCGCAGCCGTGAGATGTTTTAAATAAAGATTTTTTATTGTCAATGTGGGGAATAGTGTTGCGGCTTTTAGCTTTATACCACCCGAATCCATCGCATCGACCGTAACACCTCGGCATTAGCTCAGCTCCACCTCCACCTCCACCTCGGCTCCCTTTCCAAATCGCCAAAGTCGGCGCATTCACTTTAAAGTGACGAGGTCGGAAAATTGAAAATGTCAAAGGTGCAGGAAGCGCTTAGACCGGGCGACGCCAAATTAACATTACGAGGATGGGAAAGGGGAAGCGGAAAATTAGGGGAAACTATCGGGCGGGATCAAATGTTCCAAAAGGAGAGTAAATACTTGGGAAAACGTGGAAGAAAAGGGAGCATAAACTAATTTTTTACTCAGACTTGGGAGATGGATATTAGGTTGCATAGGATTTCAGGAAGGGAAATATGCAAATTAAATTTTTTTTTTTAATAAATATACATTTTAAAATGTTAATCCAAGATATGGCACTCCTTACTTAAAGGTTAGTTTGTATACTTTATTTTCAGGCTCTTACTTTTATTTTTTAAAGCTCAAACACAGCTAAGCAAACAATCTATACTTAAACTAAGCAAATAGTTATCGAAAAATATGAGACTCTAGTTTCTTTTGCCTTTCAAAAATCCATCTTTCGTGTATATCCCCCTCCCCTAAAAAAACTCTATAAATAGAAACCAACTTTTCACTGGAGGCTCGATAGGCGCCGAGTTTTACTCTGGGGCGTTCCTGGTTCCCCGCCATCAATCTGCCGCATATTTAAAATACAATTTTATGTAAATCTCGACGGCGACGGCACATGCCAAAATACGCTTGGCTAGTGTGACTTTCGATGATGTTTAACATTAATCGAACTGCTTATAAATTTGATAGATATCGTTTTGAAAATTGATTAATGAGCGGCACCGGGCGAATGTCTGAAGCAGGTAATGCGTTTAGCGGACAGAAAGCGTTGAGGATGGCATAGTTTTGGTGAAACCATCGCCGGGCCATTAATGAGACCAATTTGGTCTCGGCCCACGAGAGATGCTTACTTATATAAATAAAATGCAAACAAACCGCCGACAAAGATGATTTATTAGACGCTGCACTTGACACCACCAGGGGAGATGCGTCGGTTGCATCCGAGTCGGAGCGGAGCTATGGAGCCCCATGTGAGTGGCTGCTCATGATGTTGCCGTTGCAGATGACGTTGATGATGAGCAGCCTGTGATTCGATTTGCCTGTGGATGCAACAGCAGCAGCGGCCGCAGCAACCATATGTGGCAGGGCAACATTTATATGCAACATGCGGCCCTGCAACGTGTGTTTTGCGAGCTGTTGATGAATGCCAATGCGATTGCTGTTGCTGTTGCCACTGCTCTTGGGGGCGCAAGTGGCAAATGCCTGGCTCGGTGGGCGTGGCAGGCGGCACTCAGCGGCGCGACTTGACTCCCACTTGAATTTGCATTACAAAGGCAACAGAAATTGCGCGCTGCTCTTTGTACCGGCGAGCTCTGTGGAGGCTGGAGGATGCCAGGCAGCTCCTTGCAAGGTCTAGGCAGGAGAGATGTGATCTCTGAGTTAGTGACCTGAAAGAAATATATATTTACTCCCGGGTAAAAACTAAAATTATTGGATTTTAGCTGTTCATTTCAGCTTAATTTACAATATATAAATATTTATGGCTACAAACCACTTTTAAGGTAAAGATTTTCGCAATGAACTAAAAAATATTTACAATGACCTTAAAAAACTATAATTTTGTATAAAAATTCTTGTTTAAAAGTACGATTATTTCATCTTTTTCAATGAAAATTAGCTTAGAGAAATCCCAGATGTTTTTAACGCCTTAAAATATTAAATAATAGAAAGGGAAAGTGACTTGTAGCTTAAAAATATGTTAAAAATAAGTATTAAAGCTTTGAAATAGTTTCAGGGTCCTGGGAATATTACACCCTTTACCATAAATTATTAATAATAATCTCCATCAAGAGGACACATTTTTCAAGCACCCCTCGCCAGCTCAGGTTTGTTTGTGGAACCGTAATTGAATATTGAAATGCATTTTTCATTAGCGCTGCTTGGCAGAGCCTCAGAGTACCGAGCGAGCAAGAGAGAGATGTTCCCTGAAAGGGCCAGTACAAAACGGGCCTAGAAAAATTGCGTAGAATGAAAATTCAATTAAAGTTTATTACCTTTGGCTTCTCCGGCTTAACCCCCTCGGCTTTCACAAGTTTAACCGCTCGGGGACTTGTGGTCTATTTGTTGCATTAATTCTATAGCAACTGTTTTCTCAAGTTCCTGCCACGGCAGCAACATCAGCAGCGGCAACGGCAACAGCAAGAGCAACACTAACTGCAACACTAACAGCAACACCAACATTGCATCCCGGCAGCAACAGCAACAGTTTGTAAATTGCATGCCTTTGTTGCGATTTTCCACAGAAAGTTTTTCTTGGGCCCGCTTGTTGGGGCCGCTGTCAAGGCGACAGGCAAACACCTTCATATCTTTTAATGAGAATAAATTGATGTTTTGGGTATTTTGTAACTGCCTCCCTCCGGCTTGTATGGAAAATAAACTTTTGTGGAGAGCCAGTAAGCCGGCCAGCCAGCCGAAGTTTGGTGTTAATCATTCTTAAGGCGCTTGGGGCAGGCCGGTGGAGATTATTAGACAATTTGTTATTGATAGGCTGGGGCCGAGAGGTGTGAAGAAAATAATTGAAAAATGTGCACAACAAGGGGAAATTATGATTTTAGTTTAATCTTGTACAGGATAGGAAAGAAAGCTTTCAGGGAAAAGCAGGAATATCTTAGGCAAAAGTATTGCATAACCAAAGAAAGCAATCTGTTTTATGCTTGAAAAATAACCCTCTTTGAGTATTCATACATAGATTATATATATACTTTTTTACCTTTTTATTTAGGGCTTCAATCCCAGATATATATATATTCCTTTCTCCTTTACCAGGACTCAACCAACTGCAGACTCATTAGGACTGCTCACATTTAAAACTTTGGCTCGTATCGTTAATAGACAGCGGCTCCCTGGGAGAATTTTCCCTCCACAAAGCCACCACCCCGAACGACCCTTTTAGCTATTGGAAGTGCCATTAAAAAACCTATTATGAATGCCCTGCAATGGCTGTATTTCCCCCTCACAAGCATTCCAGCATTAAATAAATGACAGCCTGTCCAGAGTCACACTGCGGTCTGTCTCCGTGCGGCGGAGTGCTCCACTTCGGACTTGCTCCACTTTCCGCTGCAAGCGGTCGAGATAACGCCATGATATTGACCCAAAGAACTCGGCTCTCGACTCTCCACTCAGCTGAAAAACTGAAAGCTGTATGCCTTCAATGGAGCAACGAAGCAACGGAGCAGCGGCAACGGCAAGGCAAAAGTTGAAACTTATTATAATTTTAATGCAAAACATTATGCGAAAGTATAAAATTATATATCTCTGCCTGGCAGTTCTTGCAACTGCAACTGCAACTGTAGCGGCAAACTCAAGTTGGTGGCCATAATTTTAAATGGGCAGAACCACCAGCAGTGGCAGCAGCAGCAGCAGCCACTGCAGCAACAACTGCTGCACCAACAGTACTTGCAGCAGCAACAAAGAATCAACTGTCATAATGACAGTTCTCTGTTTACGCCATCGCCGCAGTCAGCGAGTCGTCATGGCATCGCCACTTTGGACTTGGACTTGCTACTTGCAACTTGCGACTTAAGACTGGCGACTTGTTGCAATCGCCAACGCTGCCACCGCTGCTGCTGCTGCTGCCTCCTAATGGAAATTATAATGTGCGGTGCAGTTGCAGTTTCAGTTGCTGAACCGTTCGCCGCTTTTTGCTCTCACTTTGGCTGATGATTCCCCTCTCCAAATGGCCAAAAACGATTGCCAGCTTCAAAGATGGAAGTCAATAGAATGAAGGAAATATGTAACCATTATTTAAAATATAAGATATTAAATATAAGCTTCTTTAAATATATTTTCCTTACCTATCTTTTGCCATAAATAGTTTATAAAATGCAGGTCTTAAAATAAATATGAATTCGCTTTAAAAAATCCTTATTTGTACTCATTAGAGTTTCTTGAAGACTTTGTGAGATTAAGAGCCTCGTATTGCTGATAAAAAATTCCTCATAATATAATTAATTCCCCTAAATTTATAAACTCATCTTTGCTAAAACTTATAGGTAAAAAATACTCTCTACCTAATTTTTCTTGCACTCCTTAGGGTATAACCCAGTCGTCCCGCAATGAATCTCTTTCGGTTCGCTTCCTTTCTGCTCACCTAACTGCATAGTTTTTTTTTTTTAAAGGTCCCATCCAACCTCTCCGGCTCCGGCCAGTTGAGTTGATTAGGGGCTGTCCAAATGCCTGACTGACTGGATGGCTAGATGTGGCTATGTGGCTGCGGACTGTGACTACGACCATGGCTATGTGGCAGCCTCTCAAACTGAGTTGACTCCTTTTGTTGCGCGGCGCGGCGATAACGCGCCGAAATGTCAATAAAAGTATGGCCACGGCTTCGCCTTGACTCTCGAGTGCAGTGCGGCGGCCTCAAATTTCAAAATTTGATCAACGAATCCGACGAAACCCTGTGCGGAGCGAGCATTTGAGTGACGTTGCGCTACTTGGCTGCCTGAATGTCTGTCTGACTGTATGTCTGTCTGTCTGACGGGCAACAACAACCTTGTCTAGCCTTGCCTGAATGCCTGCACAAAAAGAAATAAAGGTTGTCTAAGTTCTTGGTCAAATTGATATATGTTTGGGAGTTTAATATATTAAAAAATCCAACAGTTTCCCATTTAAAATAGAAAAACTCAATGTTAAGCTTTAAATAAATGTCATAGATATATTTTCCCCTCAGTGTCTGTTACCTGCTGCCTGCCTAGCCATTGTTAGCTGGTTTTTAATATTTATTTTGATGTGCGATAGATTCGTTTAGACAGGTGAAAGGCTAAATTGTCAATTTGCAAGCGGGCTAAAACCCAAAACCCCAAACCGAACGCAAGCCTGGCCAAAATGCAAACCGAACCTGGCCTCGTTTGCGCGCTCGCTCGTTGACTTGTTTTTGATTGGGCCAGAAAGTCGGTAACAGCAGAAAAGCAACAATACTAACATAGTAACAGCGGCATTTCCATTTCACTATGTTGTTATTTTCGGGACTTAAACCGAGTCAACCCGGGCACCCTTTTGTTTAGACATATCTATCAGTCTGTTTGCTCTGCTGACGTAGCTGGATGAGTGACTGACTTTCTGACTGACTAACTGGCTTTGGGCTCCGGCTTCGACCTCGATTTGTGGATTTTCATTTGGGCTCGGCCAGCCGTTTTTTAGCATTTATGAACAAACAGAAACAAATTCTGCACGAAATTTGCTCGACCCAGTTTTTAATTAAATCTAAAAGTGAAAGCGGTTTTTGGCAGTTAGAACTAGTAAAGGGAAGTTACTTTCTAGTTGGGAAAAAATAATTAAATAAAAGTAACTGAAAAGAAAAAATATTTCTATAAAGTTATATTAAAGGAAAACCATTTAAATTGCTATGATAATTATTTAATTTTATTAATCTTATTACAAAACCCCAAGCTAAGTAGTAGAAGCACCTAATTCCCTTCACCAAAGCGTGCAACCATCGCAGTGCAATTGCAACATATCCCCCCAGGACATTAACCCAAATGATAGCAATTCCTTACGCTAAACAAATCTGGAGCATATAATTTCCATGGAAAAATAGAGAAGTAAGAAGGGCAGAAGCAGTCGACCTTTGAATTTATATTGTGAACTTTTATGCGCTGCTTATGGTGGCATATACACATACGATTAACGGCCTTATAAACAAGTGCAACAAGGATCGCTCCGATTCCTCCTGCTGGCTGGCTGGCTGGCTGGCGGTGCCCTTTTGCTCGCCACGTTTGTTAGTTTTGCGATGCATCGTTTAATTTTAACGCTCAATTTAAAATGTTTTATGCAGCAGCAGCAGCAGTGGCAGGACTCGCTCCCACACACATGTGGGAAAATGGCAAGAGAAGGGTGCAGAGTGCACAGAGTGCAGAGGCCAGAGAGTGGAGTACAACAAGGACATGCTGTCCTGGCGGTGGTCTGGTCCCCGGCTTCAGTTGCGCCTGCATGCAATTATCTTTGCACTGCCCTTTTCTGCAGCCTCCCTCCTGCATCGTCCTGCGCCTTTCGCCTTGCAATAAATTAAGCTATCAAGTGTCCTTAATGCACAGTACAAGCCGTGGCCGTGGGAGCTCGACTTAATTTATAAGCACACCCGCTCGGCCCCCGCCCGGGCATAATAATGCCGAGTACACACAGTCCGTCGGCAATTATAAAGTTTTTATTTATGCAAGAATCTCAGCCCGGCCGGCGGCCATTAAGGAATCGGAATCGGAGTCGGAGTCCCAGACTCTCTGCAGCAGCAGCAGGTGTTGCATATGAAAATTATACGCTTCATAAACCCTCTAGCCACAGATTGAAATTTAGTCGAGAACCCACTAAGAGAGTGAGAGCGAGAGAGATCCCTGCTGAAACCCTAGACGATTGTCAACCTTTTCTCGAGGGCCTTTGTCATGCGATACTTTTATTCCCCATCAACATCTTCATAATGATCCCGGGCTGAGGCACACAAACCAGACCAGACTACCTGCGCCAAATTAGTTTGACAATCTTCTCGGCTCGGCTGGGATCTGCTTTTGCTTTTGCTTAGAGATTTTTGTGGGAATCAAGCGAGTTGATGTCAAATTATTTTGAAGTGTTTGGACAGATTATTTTCAATTTTTTTTTTGCAAATAATTTGATATGTTATGCCGGGGAATGAATTTTATTGCGGGGCGTATACTTCCGCGGCAACAGCTGCTTTTAGAGAGTCAAAGGGAAAAATCTACAATTTGGGGAATTTGTTCAATAATTTCTCATCAATGGATTTGTAACATTAGACACATTTATTGCATCGATTTATTCCCTTTATATGAACTAAACACCCAGGGTTATAATGACCTTCCCACTTCTCTGATTACACACGCATTCAGCCTACTCCAATTTCAAAGAGGTAACTGCCTTGGATCGAGAAATCCAGAACCGCGCTCATAAAATATATTATAATAATCATAATGATGCTGAAAGCCAAGTCAATCCCCGCTGGCTGTCTGGAAATGAAGACATTCTCTTCAGTTCGTGGAATGTATTGATTTTCAGGTTTTCGTGTTCCAAATTGGTGCTAAATGCGCTGGCGTTTCAATTGCCAGCAATTGATATAAATCGGAAGTTCGCCAGCATCGGCTTTGATGCAGCACGTCACCTTATCACCATTATAATGCATATGGGGGCCCGTGAGATTCGAATCCAGTTATGGCGCGCACCTTGCGGCGCCTGCCATTATCACTTGGCTCGTAAATTTCTCCGAACTCGGAGCTGGGCCTAGGCCTGCTTAAGTGCCGCAATTTCAGTTCGATTTTAACAGGCTTTGGATCGCGGCGATGACAAACTTTAAGTGCTTTTATTTCTACGCTTTATGGCTGCAGGCAGAGACAACTAAAAATTCTATATAGAGGTAAAATATGCCGCTCCATTTATGTTGTTCTTTTTATTTTTTGTCCCCTCTTAGGGTTTGACTTGTTCCATTTATTGGCATTTGGTTGGCTGGGCCTTTGAGACGTTTTACGATCAAAACAGACCTTTGTCCACGACCGCTCTGTGTGGTATTCGCCGCATATAATGAAGACGACAAAAAATTAAGAAATATCGCACACAAAAGCCATTCAAGACAAGCATATTTTTTATGGAATTTTATGTTCTTATTGTTGCGATTTGCCACATAGTAGTATTGTTTGTTCTCAAGATGACTCGTTCAAGGCCATTGGCATTTGATTTACAAGTTTGAATTCAGTTTAGATTTTAAATTTGTCATAATTTGGTGTTAAAAGAATCATAAAATGTATATTAATAATACAAATAGAACTAGGACTAATGACGTTCTCCGTTTTATAGACATTTAACCAGCTCATGACTTACTTTTAAACTTAAACTAATATCCCTAAAAAGTCCAAGCAAAATATAACATATACTCCCTCTTGAAAAAAAAAATGCAATGTAAAAATGGGATGACATCGCCTCTAACGTATTTCAATATTCCAACTGTTAGCTAGTAAAAAATAAATATTTTTTACCACCACGCTTTGAGATGTCAAAAATATGGCTGCTGTGTTTTAATATTGCAAATCCATGGCATCATTTTCTAACGCTCGCCGGGACAAAGGGAGCCCACATTCGCCGCTATGAATTTTGATTAAAAATCTCCCTTTGCTTTGGCTTCCGCGCTTTGTTGTTCGCGAAATGCGCTGCTTAAATTACATTTTCGGGTGACGCCAAATCCCGTCGATCCCCGCCGAAAAGGAAAGGGAAACCCCGCGCGGCGCTGGATTCGATATTTTCCATACTTTTCCGGCAAGGATAGCACAGCGATGTTGGCCATATTGGGTGCCGGTGTCGGTGTCGGCCTGACATTTTTCACACTTTCGCTGGAATTTTTCCCAGTTCCTGCCACGTTTTTTTTATTTTTTTATTTTGTGTGAATTTTTTAATTTTCCGCCTGTGCCCGTTAAGCTTGTCATTAACCCAGTTTGAACTGCTGTGACCGAGCGGGCGGCCGGCTGCATTATACAGTCGGTGGCTATATGGCTGCAATTTTTATGGGCCGAGATTTAAATGAAATTAAAACCGTTGTAGCCTTCAGAGCCTGACTTGCGGACGCGCCCAGCTGCATATTTAACTTTATGCGAAATGTCGCGGGAGTGTGGGAGTGGGAGTGGGAGCGGGAAGCGTTAAGCGTCAGTTGCTAATGGTCCAATATCGTTTTTCATTTAGGTTTCAAGCTATATTTTTTATGAGGAAAATTGGCATTAAATTGATGGCGGAAAATCGAATTGGCCCGGTTTAAAATGGCAATGAATTTAGTCATTTTTTTAGTATTCTCTGATTGAAAAAGCCACAGAATGGGACAATTAATAAGTAATAACTACAATCCGGCATCTAAAGAGCATAACTGTATTTGGTATGTAATATAAAAGTAAATATTCAGCAACTAATATTAAAAATTGCCATGAGTAAAAGCCCCAAATATTATTCATTAATATTCCTCGAACTTTGACAAATTGCCGGAGAAACTCATTCGGATATCTTCATGCAAATATATCGCCTTGATAAATTCTTGTATCGATTAATGGATGTTATTAAGACATAAATTACCATGGCTGCGAAAAAGCAGAGACCCCGCAAAATCATCATCTTTGCTCAATATGTCACGAGCCTGCGCCTCGCTGCTCTGCGCCTGGTCCACGGATTGGATCTGGAGATGGAGACGGGGCTGCCGGTGCGCATCAAAGTGATTAATTAAAACATTTTTGCATATTACAAGCATTTCGACTTTGAACTTGATGGCGGGTCTGTCTGCCGGCGAACACACATTACCAACACCAGGGCAGAATGCACGCAACATGTTGCCAATGCGGTTGATATGTTGTTGCACTTCAAGTATACTGGAAAAAATATTTTATAAAATTATTATGAGTCAATTTAGATTATTGAAAATTTAAAACTAAATAAATAACTTTTTAAGCGATATGTTCAATTATTTAATAATTTTGCATATCGATTATAGCCGATAATTATGGATTGACATTAAAATAAGGTATCGCACCTCTAGGACTAATTTTTATAGGCTCTAAACTAAACAAAAAACTATTCAAATTATTATTAAGTTTAATTAAGTTTATTGAAAAATTTAAAACTAAATAAACATAATTTTCCAGCAACATATTGAATTATTTTAAGAATTTTGCATATCGATTAAGGCCGATAATTATCGATAGACACTAATAAAAGGTCTCGCACCTCTAGGATCCATTCTTATGGGTTCTATGAGTATATTAATAATATAAGCTTATATATTATTTAAAGCTTCGATTGCTGTTCGATGAAAATTGTATTACAAAAAGGAGGCTGATGAAGAAGTTGTGATATCGTCCGAAAGTCTCGGATAATTTCATGAGTTTTATTACAAAACCTATAGTGATTGCAGTCCCTGTCCGAAGTAATGGTTAACCCAAAAGCCTGTTCTGCATGAATTTAATATCAAAATAATACCAAGTAAAATTTCATATTTATTTTGTTAACTCAGAAATTATATTAAAATTAATTATTTATTAAAAATAAATTATTAACTTGTTAGAATGAACATTACTTTGGCCCTGTGTAGCTGCCGTTGGCTGCTGAGACTCTCAGTTGACTCCGCTCTGTCACTCAGCCTGCACATGCTGCTTAAAAGTAAAATTGTGTCGATTTCAATAATGCAGGAGACCCATTACACCTATAGCCATGTGCGTGCCTGCGCTGGCATTTTGCGCAAGCATTCCATCAAAGCGCTTACACCGCAGACGCCAAGCAGAAGAAGGGTCGGAAGACAGCGGCGCGGCAGCAGCAGAGAAACCCGATCTGAGGGAACAAGCATTGTCAAACATTTCATTAATTAAACATGCGAATGCAGCACATTTTAGTTTCGCACAACAGCTCTATACGAATGCGAGACAGCTCATGTATGACGGATGCCCACAACTCTATAAAGTGTGCCTCTCGGCCGGAGGAGGGACCACCCCTGGCATGGAAGAGTTCCCATTCTTTTTGGACCCGGGGACCTGCGTGTCAAAAGACATAATTTCCTACATGACCAGCTGGCCGGAGGAGAAGGCGATCCGGTCGGGGGTCCTGTCCCGGCTTAATGATCGGAGCCTCAAAAAGTTATGCTTCCTCCGCAGAATCTACATACAACCAAGTGCTACATGAACTTGTGTGTTGCACACCTCGCACAAAGGCGGGACGCACACTCTGATGGGAGTGAAGAGGGCTTTCCAGGGATGCTTGAATATTTAGGTGAATTTTACACTAGACAGGACGATGTAGGTTAAGAAAATAAGTCAGGCAAGAAGTGATACTTTCGAAATAATCATTTAATTTACTTTATCGTAAGGAGTTTAATGAATATCGATGTCAGTCTTCGGTTTCGTTGGCTCTTACGCAGCCCTGGTCCATTTGCGGTCATATTGTACGATTCTTGCCAGCTACCTTTAAATAAATTAAATAAAAATTATACAAGTGGCGCAGCATAATGAGCGCTGGAAGCGCTTTTTCAGTTACTCCTGCCTCAATGGCCAGACGACCGCAACTCTGGTCGGTGGCCAGGGAATCAGGGATACGAAATACGGGATATATGTATCATGCAGCATGGAGTGTAAGGTATGTGTATGGCATGGTGTATATGGGGCAACGGTGCATGTGGCACGGCTGACTGAGTGCCGTCGTCGTCGGTTGCGTGTGTGTGCTGGCCCGGGTGAAATTAATGTGTTGTAAAAATTAATTAATTTTGCAAATTATATATTTTATGCATTATAAACCTTTTTCACAAGGTGAGCTTGTGCAGCGTTTATGCGGTTGCCTCCTGGCCCGCCGCAGGACGCTTTAAATCAACAGAGACTTTGATAAAAATAACACCAACAGCTGTGCAAACAAGCCATTCGTGAATCCACACCACACACACCATATGCAACATTTTACACACTCGGCCAGGTCGGACCGTACCGGGCCAGGCCCAAGATAATGGTTATGGTAAGCCTGAAAATCGTTTTCGCATAACTTTAAGTGCACTCCATCAAACTTTGTCATGTTGTTCGGGGCTTTTGTTGTCGCTGGCAATGCCGAGTTGCCTTCCCGTTTTATTCCAATTTGGCTTAAGTGTCAGTCAATTTACGTGATTCATTTGGTTTTGACTTGGCCTTTGTGTGTGCGGTGTGTGTGGCCAGTCAAAGTGTCAATCGGAGGCTTTAAGCAATATTTAATTACTGCTTAAATGGTTAAGTCAAATGCATTAACCGCGCTGCAGTAATTGACACTAGCCAAAGGTGAAATAAGGACAGTTTAAATGAAGATTTTTCAAGTATTTATAATCGATTTAATTGCTCAAGTTGTGGCCATTGTTTCGACTCACTTAATGCCTCATTCAGGCATTTTTATGCGAATAAACTCATTAAGATTAAGGCAAGTGTGCCTGCACAGAGAAAAATGCAGCTGAATGAAAGCTTTAATACCTAATTAATTATATAGAATTATCCCCCTAATATATACAGATTTAATTAAATATTTAAAAATATCTTTGTAACTTCAAGTTATAATTTAAATAATAATAAATACTAATACTATATTTTGTTAGATTGCCTTTACGGCACATTCATTTAATTATAATCCCCATCTGCTTCGATCTCTCGTTCTGCTGATCCCCTTCGCCATGCTTAAAGGCTTAGAATGTCCGAAAAGCGATGTTTTGGCCAACGTCAAAGCCAGGGGAATGCCCCACGTCAAACGAACGGTGCCACTCACTTCTCAATGATTTAGTTCCACGCTCAGCCCCTCAGATTTGTTTTAATTGCCTGGAAAAGGAATGCCAAAGCCCCGAACTCTGGCAACTTACTCACGGAGTTAAACCCAAAATTCATATGAATTTGTTCCAGAAGCAGAAGCTCTTTTTGGCAACACTTTCAGACTCGCAGGCGGACTCTGTTCTAAATAAATTATCATTTTCGACCGCGAATTCGTCGAATATCTCGGCACAAATCAACTGCTTAAGGCTTAAGCTCGCCGGCTCGCACGCGAAATGAGTCCGTTTCAATTTCGGAAACATCAAAGTCAGTAAGTCAGAGACTCTGAAACGCAGAAAGCGATCCGCGTCGAAGCTGCTGGATTTTGCGGTGGCGGAGTGATTAAAGGTGTGGCCATATATCAAAAGTGCAGCGCAGCAGTCACAAAGGCCGCTGCTCTGCATGTTCATATTTAATTTCGGCCTTCTTTTATTTGCTTTCATGGTTTTTTTCCTTTTTTTTTTGACTACGCGTGACGTCAAAGCTATTTTTAATTAAGAAAGGTGAGAAGAAAGCAAGGGTTTGGTGTGACTTTAATTTGCGGAGGAACTCTGCTTTTTGTTGAAGCCGCAACAAATTTGGGGCTGAGCTAAACTTATCTTGATACAAGGTTGGGGATAATACATTTATTTTTAAATATATTTTATTAAAATATCAAATCAAAAATCTGCTAACCTTAAATATTTGCAACTTTGTTCCTTTTTTTATCGGGTCATTTTTTTATTGCCATTCTTGACTTAATTCCCATAAATATGTCTTCTATTAAATCTTCTTTCAGTTAAATTTTAGCTTAAATAAGACACTTATAAGCTCACAGTAGTTAAGAGAACTTAAAGAATTTTAAAGGACTTAAAGGTTTCTATTAAATCAACTATGGTCGATGTTTGCTATTATTTTTTCCACCAAAACGTATGTGTTTTCCTTATTTTTGCCATCATATTTACCTATTGAATAAAGGAATAAAACCCTCACTAAAGTAAGCAAAACCATTACAAAGGACTGAGTGTTTTTGTGTGGAATTTTCCCTATTTTCCTTACAGAATTTTCCATCAAAAGCTCAAGTGTCATTGCCACTTGACACTGAAAACGTTAGCGAATTCGCTTTCAGCCACGGGGAGATTTATTAACCGACATTTTGTGTCAATGTCGCGCCAATGTCAAAGAGTCCCAGTTGTCGCCTTGTCCCCGGAGGACATGCAATATCTGGATGTGTGTGTGTATACTCTTAGTAATATACATATGCCATGGCGGATGTGCCAGGTCTCTCGGTGCTGGAGTTGCCAGCAGCTCGCTGCCATAATTATAATTAAGAGCTGCGCGATTACTTTGCCGCCGCCTGTTCCTGCCACCGCCCCGCGGCACCTGCAGGCTGCAGTCTCCGCGTTGCAGGAGAAGACTTCCACCTCCGCCGCTCCTCCTGCAATTTTCCCCTGCTTGCATCCCTAAGCCATGCACACTCGCTGCAGTGTTCTTCATGCCACGCTCGAATTGTCATAAAATGTTGAACGCTAATTGGCGTCCAATCCCGCCCCCTTGGCCCCTGGAAGCCCACCGCCCACGGACGGCGATGGCTGTGCGTGAGGCGGCTGCGATAGCGAGTCGGGCGCCACTACACGCCCCACCGCCCACCGTTCTGTATGAGGCGCCTTGGCACGTCTGCCAGAAACAGTAGAGCCTCGCCAAGAGCAACTAGCCGTCGATGACTACAAACAACTTAATTAGAGAGAACTCGAAGCAGAGCTGCTCACACAGAGCACTCGGGGGCCTCGAGCCTTTCAAAGAGTTAGCGCACGAAGCTTGCTCGAGGGCCAAGGGTTCACTGAGAGAAGAGGTATTTCTTTTACAGTAAAATTTTATAGTTTCTGAAAACGTGGCTTTAAAAAATATTTTTTCTTAAATTAGAATCTGTTTAAAGTAGTAATCCTAGGAAGCTCTACTTTACTTCTTACGGCTGCCATTTCCCTAACTAGTTGATATGGCCGATGACGATTTGGGAGCCGCTGTGGTTGGCTTGGAAAATGCATTTCCACCAAGTACAAGTTACTGTGGCCCCCGAGGCTCTCGCAGGAACATTCCGCACATGGACAACGCGTCTCCGTCGAGGTCTGTCTGGAAAGTTTGGAAATTTGCTGGAGGAGCTGGCCGGGATCTCATAGCCGGGTGCGTCATTATTATTAATTTAATATACTTGGCTCTTAGCCTGTTAGCCCAAACCATGTAAGCCAGGACAAATATTTGCATTGCCGTCAGCCAACATAATATATGCATATATTTGCAGGCACTAATATCAATATCTGAGAGAATAAATCCATGCTGGGACGTGTGCAAAATGTATTGCCATAATCCCTATGAAAATCCAATTTGTGAAGAAAATAACAATTAGTTATTAGCAGGAGCTTGCGGTCGATGCATTAACTTGGCCGTATAATTAATGCGTCTCTCACACACGCAGTTTTGGCCAGATCGCCATTTGGTTTGCCGTAAATTTTCGACAATTTTGTGAATCATTAGGCCAAACATTTTGCCGCTTGTTTCATTATGCATACACGTGTAGAACCGCACACACACGCCAGTTTGCCAGTTGCCAGTTAGCCAGCTTGCCAGTTGGTAGTCGGTAGTTGCCAGCAGCCAGTTGCCAGTTGTCTGGGCCTTGTAATGACCATGGCCGAAAGTAATTGCCGCCGCTGCAGCGCCGCATGGAGCGCATTACACGCTCGGCAAACATGCGATTAACAACGATTCGAAATTCGAAGACATTGCCACAAAATTTATAACATGAAGTGCATTGCATTTGCTGCCGCCCGGAAAATCCAGGCAGCCATCTGCCCCTCCACTACTCCTCCCCCATCATTCGAAAGGATGATGTAGAATTAAGTGTTAATTAGTTAGAAAGCTGCAGGGCGCCTGGCAGCCAATGCAAAAGTCTTCAATTTACATAGCCCTCAAGAGATGGGAAAAGGAGCTGTGTAGGAATTTTCTCTATGTTACCCTGTCGAATGAAAATCGTATTTATCGGAGATGGAACGAGGAGGAAAATGCCGAGCAGAGGATGCCAGAATTTTCCATTTGGTGGTTAATCAATTTTAAATGGTTTTGTCTTTTGAAATATATTTTTGATTTAAAGGTTTGTGCTTCCTTTGAAACGTACATTTAAGGATTTTGTATCTTAATAAACTGAGATTGTATTCTATATAACTATTCCTATTTATGTCGCAACAATTTCTAAAATATTCTGCAAATAAACATGCAATTTGTAGAAGTTTGCAGATATTTTTCAGGCTTTAGTTTCTGGAGCTAAAAATCTCTAAGCCTGTTCTTAAATTATAAGGAGTTAATATAGACTTCAAAAACAAATATATATTGCTATATAAAATAAGTAGATCCCATAGCATTTCATTAAATATTTTCCAGCTAAGATGCTCAACACTCTCAGTTCCCACATAGCCCACATCCTTGAACATCAATCAATCTAATGATCTATCTTCCAGAGTGCACTCTTCCCTCTCGACTTTGAGGCGTTTTGATTGTGTTTCGGGCATTTCGTTTTGTTTATGCCGACCCATAATCAATATCGAATTTGTTTTGTAATCGTTAAGCGGCTTTTTGTTCGGACGGTGTGAATAGCAGCGCTTCGCCCATGTTAGCCCTTTTGATCCTGCGGTGTCATGCTGAAAGGATCGCAGCTGCCTAATGATTGCGCATCTTTGACAGAAGAAGACTCGCTAGAAATCACACTCTCAGGGTAGCTCAAGACATGCTCGGTTCATTAATCAGCTTGAAGCCTACAAATTGTTCAAGAAAAGGCTTATTGTGTTGAGGTAGGAATAGGAGTGCTGCCCCTCCCTGGCTGCACATAAAATCAATCAAATTAACTATAAATTTCTCTGGCTTTCGCATTTCTCGATATTATGCAAAATAATTTATGTTTAAGATGCCATAAATATTCATTAGCACAGCGGCCCAGCAGCACCCAGTCCAGGCCCACTAAAAATTGTGTACATAGTTTTATGGGTGACGGCTGATGGGAGATGGGAGATGGGAGATGTGGTATCCCCGTGTCCGAGTATCTATCCATCCGCGTGTTAATGACGGTGACGGCAGCGGGAGTTGATCTTGAACCTGCTGTGGCCAGTGCCAGTGCCATTGCCACCAAGTCCGAGTCCGAGCAGAGCTTGAGGGCCTCCTATAATTATCTCGGCACCCATGCACGGTAGCCGGGAGAGTTGTCTGTTAAATCGCCAATAATGGCAAACATAAAACAAGTTAATACATTGTAGTTGGGCCCGCCGATTCTTATGCAAATAAGGACCCGGTTCGAGGCGGCCCGAAAACGTTTTGTAACTGGTTTTCGGATTTCGGTTCAGGGCTTATAATTAAGTTTTTGGGGTTTTGTCTCCAAAGAGCGTATTTTTCCGATTTCGGGCATATCATCAGCATCAGCATCGGCGCACAGCAGCCGGACGCATTTGCATGACAACGCTCTAAAAAATCCGATGATCCCATGATCCATTGCTGACCAACCTGAGAACAGGCAACTAAATGGCTTCATTTGCCAGTGAGTTATGCCTACAACCACCTCCGGAGTTCATCGGCTTTGTGCCGCCTTAGCTGTAGTATGTTTAAGAAATATTAATGGCCTCTTTGGGCAATGAAAAATATGGATATTTAATTGGTTGTCACCCCGGCTTTGCCTTAAACAGTCGCAGATCGCAGCAGTTCACTTCGGTTTCCCCCAAAATCGACGGGGGCTTCGGCATCTTACTTATTTACTGAAAACCATTGAATAGACTCTTGGCTGAATGAACAAAAAAATTACCATTAATTTCCTGAATACTTGTATGGTCAATGGACCGGACTGAGTGGAAGATATTCGCTTTAAGATGATAATTTGTTGACAAACGATTTTCTATCAAATTAATGTGTATGTCTTAAAGCATTTAGGCACCAAATAAATTAGAAAATATCTTAAAGTCTGAATTTTTATTAATTTATTTTGTTGTTATATTGTAACATCTGATGAAGGTGATGATAGGTCTTTAAGTGGACTTTGGCTTAAGCACGGAAATTTTACTATTATAATTTTGTTTGAGTCTCCTAGAAACTTATCCCCAAAAATCACCACAAATTGCGAAATATACTCGGTACTCCTTTCTTGTTATTATTTTACCAAAAAAGCAAAGCTTGGGAAGTCGGTGGTAACAAGCCAAAAAGCATGCTCGCCGAGCCAAGAGCCTGGATTGAAATACATGAAACAAAAACCAAAAAAAAGACGGGAGGAATTATATATACGAGTGCAGTATAAAGATGGTAAAGTCATAAAACTGTTGAATTGCACGTAAATCTCCAGGGCTTTGCACTCTACCGGGGGAGAGACACCATTTCCATTCCCATTTCCATTTCCATTTCCACAGCCACTGGCAGTGCCACTGCCACTCCATGGAGGAGCTAAGGTCCGAGCGTTTCTATTCTGTGCGGAGATTTATTTTTATGCAACGCGTCTGCCTCAGTTGCAGTTGCAGTTGCCGAAGTGGCAGCAGCGGGCTCAGCAGCTCAGGAGCAGTTGCGCAAGTGGCAGCCGAAAACGAAATAAAAACTGAAGCCCAGCTTCGTGTAAAGAGCAGAAAAATCATATAATCGTCAAAAGTCACAGGAAACATATGCAAATGCCGACCGAGCGAGAGACTGACTGACTGCCTGGTTGCTCTCCGGTGAAACCCAGTCAAGCCCCAGACCCAAGACCCAATCTGGCCCTGTCCAAAGTCGCCTTTGTTGTGTATGCCCGGTTTTGTTCTCGGCATGCAACAATAGCCAGCCACACCACGTATATAGCCAAAAAGGTAGCAAAAGTAACGATTTATGAATGCACTTGCCCGCCGGGTAATTCCAACTATCAAATGTCGTTCGGCAATCAAAAGTGCTCTAAAAACCATAGGTTAACCGGACCTCACTTGGTAAAAAGCATTGCATACCTTAAGGGGAGTGGAGGATACTATAGAAAGGAAATGAAACATATGTATTTTGCTCGATAAAAAAAATAGTAAGCAATTTTAAAGTAATATGCTTCTGTTTATGCATAGTTTAATGTGTTTAATTAATAATTTCTTATTTTCTGGATTTTTAAGATACATTCTTTGATTGTAACCCTTTTATTAATTCAATACTTCATTTTCTAAGATAATTTAATTTTTTTCTGTAACCTTATTACCTTTTTCTTATTTATCTCTTATTATTTTCATCTTTGTATATTTCTCTATATTTATTTCCCTTCTCTTTACAAGAAATACTCTACAACCCAACCCTTTTCGACCAAAGGGTGTTTCAAAGTCATGTAAGTTCTGTAGGAAAAGCCACTTTAAAATTGTTGTTTTTGTGTATTTTTGCCACTGCTTGTGCTGCATTCATTCATACAAATTTTGCGCGCTTGACAACGCTGAACAATGATGTACTTCATGTAAATTTCACTCGCCGCCTGACTGCCTCCCTGCAGAAGGGCTGACTGACTGCCAGAACGACTGCCTGCCCAACTGACTGACTGACTGACTGACAGACTGAGTGCCTATCTGGTCGCTCGGGGTCGGTGAAATGAAGAAAAAACCTAAAATGTTGCATATGTAAAGCGGATCGAAAAGCGGTTGGTCGGTTGGTCCGTTGGTTGAGTGCCTGTGTTTACATAACTTTATTGATGCCCGCAATAAATGCCGCCGGCTAAGGGAATCGAGGAGCTCAGCTCCCAGCTCAGCTCTCTGATCGGCTTCATGTACTGCATATTTGTATAAATTTAAGTTTTAGATACGCGACAGCTGTTGCATAATACAATTGAATTTGTTAAAACAAAAGAGGCGACATTGCAGCCAAACAGAAGCCGGCAACAAATCAGCGACCGGGCAAAAAATAACAGCAAATTGCATTTCAGAATTTTCATTTTTTGTTTGTGCAACACCCGCCCCGAAAGTTGGCTGGCGTCGTCGTTATGCCTTCGGAAAAAGTTGGCAATAAGGATGCAGCATACCCAGCAGAGCCAGAAACCCGGCTCAGAATCCAATTTGGAGACTCAGAGCCTGGCGGAGCGGAAGAAAAGAAAGGAAGTTTTTGTATATTCACGTCAGAATGCCGTTTTGACGAGACTCCAAGATTGGCCGCGAGTCAAAGTCGATGGGTTTTGCACTTCAACATCTTGGCAGGAATAGTGAAAATTGATTGGGGAATAACAGAGGGGCTGCAAGATGGTGCAGCTGAAAGATTTTGATCGGAATATTACAAGTTATAAATGGAATTGTATTATGGAACATTATAAATGTTCCTTGGGGAAAAACGTGCAATAAAAAAATATTTCAGGCTATTTAAGAATGTGGGGAGATTGAAAAATTTATAATGGAATTATAAGAGATCTTGTGGAGCAGTTGGGAAAATATCTCAAAGATAACAGAGATCTTTTAGGACATAATATTCATTTAATAGGTATATTTCCTGTGAATAAATAATTCTTTTCATTTCTAAATATTTTCATTTTAAAGAAGGATATCTTATTGAGTCAGTTTTGGATACAAAAGTAGCTTACATCTATTACAAATAAAATAAAATATTTTTAAAATATACTAAGCTGCTTTCTTGCAACTTCAACCAACTTTTTGAGTGCCCCTCCTCGTGCAGCATATGCTAATGGCCAATTCTCCTTTGACCAGGATCCCATAGGTCCCACAGCAGCTTACACATGACTGACTGAATGACGAACTGACCAGGACCAGCTCCTCCTCCATCTCCTCCTTGTAGCAATTTAAAATCACAATTTTTTGTTTGGCTTTTTCACGTACTGCTGGACTCTCCGCCGTTTAGAATGTCACTTGATTTTTGATTGATTGTTGTGGGAAAAATGGGCAGGAAAAAAACATATTTTTGCATAAATTCAGTCGGTGCCCGTGGCAGCCAGAAACGGCAGCCCATATACCCATATTGCCGTTTCCATATCCATATTTATGCCGATGTGAGCTGAACTGTACTGGCAACTGGCAACTGGCGAGTGGCCTCTGTGTGTGTTAACATTGTTTATGTTTTTATTAAAACACGAACGTCGTCGAGGCGGAAACATTTCATATGCCATTTGAGCTCCACTACGGTACTGCGAACAATAAACGGAATAAAAAAAATTAGTTTGCCTCGCCGCCGAATATTAAAATGTGCATTATTTAGCGGCCGCCCCGATAGCTGATAGTTGAGAGGAGCTACAATGTAGGACGCATCGTAAAACGTCGACTCCGGCTAAAAGAAAGCATAACTCTCCCGACAGACATCGGGATATAACGAGCTAAGAAGCGCGCGCATTGCTCGCTGAGCATTAAAAAATCAAATTATAATAAAATTGCAGATTAACTGTTGACTGGAGGAACAGAGCAGAGGAGCCGACTACTGGAGGGCAGGAGGACACACTCGTTAAGCCAGGAGATGCGGCAGCCAAATGGCGTCTGGTAATGGCCCTGGCAGTATGGCCAATGGTAGTGTGCCCGCTCCAAGAATGCCACTTGCCAACTGCTACTGGCCATGGAGTTGGGAGTTGCAGGGAGTCGATCGAGGAGGAGATGCAGCTGCAGTGCTGTGCACAGCCTGCCAAGATTAAGTCATCATCAACATTTTGCAGTTGTCAACTGCTGTGAGCCGGGCTACTTAAACCGCACTTTGTGTGAGGCCAATTTAGAGGATGTGCGGCTTAGGGATGCATTGATTCCAGGCACACAATAAATAAAGGATTTATTTTGGCATTTTTCAGGAGAATATTTTACTTAAATTCTGGCCTGAAAGTTTTCCCAAATTGAGCGGTTATAACTAAGATTTAATCTATTTTATCGCTAGTTTCCAGCCCTAGGTCACTGGCAGAGTCAGGCCCATTAACAGATACAACCAAATTTATTTGATTGCAAGCGAGTAAGACGCTTACAGGCATTTGGAATGCATATTCGGTGGACAATTTGTAGGCTGGAAGTGGGTATGGAGGAGCAGAGCGGAGTGAGAGGTCCGGAGTTCGGAGCAGGTCTTATCTAAGTGCCCAAGGCACGACCAAGACGACAATGGGGATGCTGCTGCTCTTCTGCTGGTGACACATGCAACGTGTCCCCGCCAAAGTGTTTATTGCATTGACACTCGGCCAGAGTGGAGAAGGCCCCGGCGACACACTTTCAAATCATAAATTTCCAGTTTGTCACTTGTGCGTTGATAGCGAGTCCAAGTCCCAGTCCGAGTTTGGGAAAAATGCAAATGAATGATGCCCCATCGACGACTTCCATTCCAATGGAAATTATAATTGGAGCAGCAGCCGTTGAACAAAAAAATATATATTTTTAATTTTTAATGGTGTCAACGCTTATCGCCAACAAAACGGCAAAAACGAAGAGGAAAAAGTTAAGAGCTGAACAAAACGCTTTCGAGATGAAGTCATTAAGGGGACCCCAACAAAGCGGAAATTGTTATCAGCACTTTGCTTCGATTTCGGCGTGCATATTGAAATATTGTAAATGTTGTAAGAGTTCCCCTGGATGCACTGAAAGAAAATCAGCGATTTTTTTTTTAAATATTAATAAAGTCTGGATTGTGTAATATAAACGGAAAGAATTTCTATTAAAAATATGAAGAAAATATGAAGAAATATTTTTACAAAACGTCACACGTACATGATAAATTATGAGAATTGAATTTAGATTATGCTGTAGTTGCTTTGCTTTTATTCCATAATTTTCTCAGTAAGCTATGTTAATTTTTTATATTTTTGTTCATGCTTAAAATTAAATTGTACCTAAAATGTATGTAAAAACCAACTTAAGATATACGAAAATCTTGTTAGATATTTAAAAATGTTCTTCTGAAACATTGCAGGTCTAATACTCAATGTAAAATCATTATAATAATAACCCTTTTCTTACCAATTTTTTCTCCGTGTACCCCTACCCATTAAAGAGTACATATAACCATTCGATTTCGTTGTTGCAGCCCCACTTTCCACTGTGTACAGCTTGACATTTTGAACCCGGCGGCCTTCGGACAACTGAATGCTCCTAGCAGCCAGGGCAGCCTCCTCCCTGCCTCCAGGCATCAATAAAAATTTGTTATCTCTCGTAAAACTGAAAAAAACATAATTTTGTAGTGGTCCGAAAACACATTGCAACGCCACTTCATCGTAAAGTTTCCGGCGGAGAACTCTTTCGGGACTTGTTCTACATTTTGGGCGGGTAATTTGTAGGCCAAAAGCATCTAGTTGTTCCTATTCTGGCTGCCTTTTATTACAATTTGCCATTTGTTAATGTCATAAACAGTTGGCATCTCGGCACTCTTCGAGTATCGCGACGATGGGCTGTCCAACCCGAAAAAAAGATAATGTGGAAAAAGCGTTTTCAGCTTTATTGATTTATAGTTGGAATGCTCTGGGATCTGATTGTGTTAAATGTTTTTAACGCCTCTCATAATGATGTCTGCGGTTTTACAAGGGTCTCTTTTTTTTCTGTTCAATAAAAACTGGCAATGTTTTATTCACATTTGCGGTTACGCAAAGACAGCTCTAGAAATTTTTGAACTTAATTTTTGAATTAAACAAATTGGTTTTATAAAAACCACTTATCTTTGGAGGCAGATTTCTAATATTAAATAAATTCTAAGTAAATTCTCAATAAATACCAGTATACTCTATTCCCATCATACCAATCACAATACTTTCATTACACAAAAGCCCAACCAGAGACCCTATGCTCCTTCAACTAAAGAGGGTATTATGCAGCAATCGTATGTAATTTGTTCTATCCAAACTGTACTTGAACTAATTATTATGAAGGATAACAAGCCAGGAGCATACACACATGGAGGTAATATGCATTTCAGACTGCTTACCACCAGACACATGTAATGCCAGCCTGTTGAGATAAACCCAACTTTGCAGCTCTCCCTGGCAGGCGTCTGCACTTGTTGCCCACGACAACCGGGGAGAAGTCGGAGAAGACAGTGTCTCGACATTGAAATCTCGCCGAGGAGACACCACCGCCAACGAGCGGCAAGAGGGAGCCACTAAGCAGCTCAGAGACGAGACACAATAACCGATGCCGAGACGCCCACCAGTCATGAGCAAAAGTCACAAGCAGAGCACTGGCAGAAATTAGCAAAAATTAGCTATGAATATAAATGTAAATAGCTTGAAAAATATACTTTTAACTGAATATAATAACATAAAATAGGATAATAGCAATTAATACCTTTGAATATTGCAGATAAATAGGATATCTTTAAGTATTGCAGATAAACCCTTGTTCGCCATTTGAAATATTCTGGAAAAATCTATAAGATTATTTACTGCTAATCTTATTACATAAAATCAAAATATATTGCAATAATAATAGATAGTATCAGAGTTCTTTATTCGATAAAGTTGACTAAATATTTAAAATAAAATATATTATATTAAATTAATTAATTAACTCATCTGTGCAGCCGCCAAAAGTAGGCAACTAGTTTGGGATAACTTTAATTATTTAATTATATTATTATTTCTTTATTTTCAAAATAATAATAAGGCTATAAATCTTATCACATCCATGACCCAAGGTCTAGAATTTTCCCCTGAGTGCACCCAGTGAGCACTGCCCTCCTTCGGAGCGCTCCTTGGGCAAATAAGCCTGCCACTGTTTTTTGCATTGTCTTGTTGCTCGTTTTGTTTGTTTGCCGAGCTGCGTGTTGCAGTGAAAATTAGAAAGTACGCACTTGAAAAGTGTCTGTACTTATGTCTGGCAGCTGTTACACACAACCTCAGCTCCAGGCTGCCGCTGCTGCTCCCATTCCTGGTGCCGTGGCTATTTCATTCGAATGGCGTCCCCGCCCCGTTCTTACCCGAACAGCCGCATGAATAGTTTAATTAAAATTTCCCTTTAAGCTCCGGCTGCTTGGAGCGGAAGAGACAAACAACACGAAAGAAAATTGTGCAAAAGCAAGTTGGCAAGGCGGCGCTGAGCTGAAAAACGAAATGAAAAACTTGCTAAACTTTTGTGATTTCCAAGGCAACTCCAAGACCACGACGACTGCAAGATGACGACGACAAGTGTTTAGTTTTAGTTTCGTGGCCGAAAAGGAAAAGAAAGACCCTTAAATCTGTTAACCTTTCATTTCGAGCGTCTGAAGAAAGCGAGAGACAAGGACTGGTCATTAGAAAGTTTAAAGAGAATTTATTTATGGAAAATCTTGTTATACTGTACTTAGTCCCCTGAGGTGAAATGTCTTTTTAATGCCAAGAGATATTAGGTATCTTTTGTTATTTTTAACGTTTAATATATTAATTGAAAATATAAATAATGAATAATGGTTACGCAGGCGTAGTCTTCCCTGAGTGCCTTAAACTTTTCTTCTCAGAATAATTATTATTATTATTAGAGACAAAAGTCAACTCCTATAGTGAATGTCAGGCCTGTGCTCTTCCTCCTCCGAGGTGACGCCACTAAGTCAGAGGGCGTGGCCGTGTCTGCCTTGTAATACTTAAAAGTACAGCGGCAGTCAAAATAATAGAACTCATAAAAGCTTTAGGAAGAGCATTCGTTATTATCAACAAAAATTATTTCTTATAAATATAAAATAATTTAAGAATAGTATAATCATCACCTTTGATATTATAATTGATTTTAACCAATATCTTGTATTTAAAGCTGGAAAATATTTATTATTCCAGTACCTCTATTTCCCCCATAGCTGTATAGAGGCCGGGGAATTTTTCAGTATTTTTTCCATGACGATGATGAGGATAGTTGGCGCTGATAATGATGCTTGGGCTGGGGCTCTGGGCTGTTCGCTGATCGGTATCAACGTCAGCAGCCCCGTCGACGCCGCCGCCACCGTCGCCGAGTGATTATTGTAATGATAATGAGACAAGCCGACTAACCCATGGTCACCTCCAGGAAGGAGCTGCATACTCGAAGGCAGGCAGACGGGCGGCATTTTTTCGCAAAGTGTGGCGCGGGAACATGTGTCGCGTGCATAATTACGAGTACCGCGGCGAACTGAGCTCGGCGCAAGGTGTTCGAGGACCCCGAATAACACCGTTATGGTTCACGCTGATTTGACAAACAATCTTAGCGGATCTGCCGCTGTAGTTTCTAATTAAGTCATAAAACAAACGCCGCTGAAGATGCACAGGAAGAAAAGAGAATTCAAACTAGAAAATTAAATAATACAATTTTTTTAAGATGTAAGATTAATTTTTTAAAACATATAAAGATACTCCCAATGGTAGTTACCTTAGGAATCTTAGATCTTTATAAATTAACTTTAATTTTTGTGTGCCAAAATCGCTTCTTATTTTTTTCCTTGAGCCCTCATCAACAGCTCGTAACAATATTTTATTTTTTTAGCCGCTAGTTGAATTTTCTTTAGTACTCCCATTTCTTGTGCGGGGGCGCTGGAATGTTTATGTCTGCTTTGTGACTTTTAATTGCTGCACATAACCGCACGTTAAACTAAACTTCGCAGTTGGCCATAAAAACCGGCGGGCAACAAAAGCAAGAAATCGCCATTTGCTATTGCAGGAACGAAAACAAAAACGATTCCCTTTTGGCCCAGGCCCAGACAATGTTTGAGAATCGCATTTTTTGTTCGTTTGTTGTTTAACTTTGCTGTAAAAATTATTTGTCTGGGTCTGCTGCAGTTTTTTTTGGCAATACTTCTTGCCCCCGCTCACAATGACCTGTTGCATTTTTGGCCAGCGGACAGGAGTTAAATGAACTTTGCTGAAAATAAATAGCTGGTAATTTACTCTGTTTTCATTGTTTCTCTGAAACGGAAAGAGTTCAGTGGCTGACTTAGGTTCCTCTAGTCTCTGTCTTGGCAATTAAATGCCAATTAAATATGTACAAAGATAGGAAAACACTGACTTGCCAAGTTAAAGCAGGAATACAAATACTAAGAACAATAAATTCAGAGAATTTGGAGAAATTCCTGAAAAAAACATCATGAAAGTGTAAAAGAAATGCTAGAGGACGAATTATTTATTATGCATACATATTTTATGCATTTGACAGAAGCTCTAATTCCGTGCTAAAATATTAAAATTCATTCCAGGAAAGGCCCAGGCAAAACAATTTTCCTCGGCCATTGGTAAATAACATAAAATACATGAAATAGGTAGAGGCAGCATCAGAGACGGCTTTAAGAGGAGTCCGAATATCGCACAAACATGTGTATGTGCAGTTAGATGCATGCCAGGAGATAGCCCCATGCCATCCATCCCCGGCCAATTCCATCCCAGCTCATCGCAATGCCAATGACTTCTTTTACAGAATCGAGTAGGAGTAGGAGTCGGACCGGGAACTGGACTTGCAGGAGGAGGAGCGGCCAGAGCCAGTTGACTGGCAATAAAACTTTCATAACTCTGCGGCTAATGGAGTTCGAAATGCTGGCTCGTAAAATATCTGTTGTTGCTGGTCTTCTTTTTTCTCTCTTATTTTTCCTGCCGAGGTATAATTGCTCTTGGACCACGAGTAGAAGCGGGCCTAGTGTTGCCGCTGCTGTGGGCAACGGAAGCGCCAACCTGGCCATGAGAGAGAAATTGTCATAAAAAAGCGCGCTGCCTGCGCTGCTTACTTAGCCAAGAAGCAGCCACACTTCCATTTTGCTCGGGCGCTTTTTATGCCACCTCGTTCAGGTCCAGGTAAAAGTGCATCCCAATCTGCTGAGCACTCCGCCCGAGCTTTTCATATGCGCGCTAGCCGGACATTTTAATTGAAATCACAGTGCCAGCCCGAGTTATAAATAACGAGCAGGTGAGAGTCCGCTCGGCTGCAATTATTTTGCAGCGAAAAAGTTATTGAACGAACTGCCATACGATGGCCAACTTAATCACCGCCCGGAACTTCAACAAATGCCAAAAAGTAACAACTACTTAGGGTTACCCGAGGTAACCAAAACGGTGTGGCTGGGCAAAGGGATTGTGACTCGGACTCGGATTGAGAGACTGGGAATGGGAGCGCGACTTGTTCTGCCCAAGAGTCGCCTTTGTTTTTGTAGGCGTCAACCTGCTCTTTAAGCCGCATTATTTATGCGGCTGTTCAGCGATAACGCGCTTGCAAAAACGCCACGACTCCGACTCCGACTTGGACTCCAGAACCTCCAGCTTGCAGCCTGGAACTGGCAACTTGCAGCGGGCAAACTTGCAACTGGCAACCTGCAACAGCACAGCAGCAACATTGGCAGCACACCAAGAGAAATATAATTAGAAGTATTGTAGGTAATTTGATTTGGAGAGGAGATCTGTGAAGTTAAATCTTGTTAAAGTTTTAATTATTTATTTAAAATTATTAAGATTTTGGGAGTAAACATTTATAATAATATAAAATATTTATAAAGATAATGAAATTATTAACTGGTTTTTAAATTTTTAGTAGGTTCTTTTATTAAATTATATTTATTAATATAAATCATGTTCTACATTCTCCAATATCACGAACTTACTTTTTTCCTGACTTATATGGGTCATTTTGTAATAATGTTTTCTAAAAAAAAATAACAAACCTTTTCTATTAAATTCAAGAATTCCAAATACAACATTTTTATTTTAATCATACATAGATATAGGAAAATAAAGTAAACACTTTCCTGATTTTTCTTCCAGTGCCGCAGCCTGCACTACTTTTAAGGGCTTACTTACTGCACTTAAGCGAAGAGGGCCAAGAAACTGGCAGTAGGCAGGAGTGAAACAAAAAAACAAAAAAAAGGAAACAAAAAATATGAGATATTTGCTTATCAGCTGGTATGCATCTGAGCACCTCGAGCGATTCTCCTCCTGGAAGAATCTCCTCCTGCTGCTGCCGATGCTGCGGCTGCTGCAGCATTCGCTTTCAAACATTTTCATTTGCCGCTGAAAAGAAGCTGCTGCAGATTTATTGTCTTTGTTTTTGTTTTGGCCCGTCCCGGTCCTGGTCCTGTCCTGTCCCTGTCCCTAGTTCTGGTCCTGGTCCCCGGCCTGGACTTGTGGTCTTGGCCGTAATAATAATCATAATATCAGTCGTAAGTGCATTTGTTGCTGCCGCTGCACTAAATACCAAGGAATTTCCCATTTGTTGGGAGTCTGCACAGCATCGCATCCATCGCCCGGAGGCACGGAGGCGCACTGATTTTCCCCTGCCTCGTATTTTATTGTTGGCCGGTTTCGATTTCTTTACTTAGAAGTGGGCGATGAATGTCTGTGCCAGTGCCAGTGCCAGTGCCCGGGCCTTCTGCTGGCCGCCACCGCTTTCCTTGGAACGTGGACAATGCCGTGGGTTGGGGCTCCTCTCTACCATGGACATCTTTCATAGGAACTAAGAGCTTACCGGGCAATTTCGGTTATTTAATATACTGGAATTCATCGTAAAATTACTTTTAAGCCTGGACTTATTTTATTGCCAAGAACTTTGCCTTAATGGTATTTACCTGAATTTCCAATTGTTGGTTATTAATGTTGATTGTAGAAGCCTACTTTTATTATTCGTCTTGACAACTTTTAAAGCTTAAAGTATTTAAACATTTAAAGCTAGATAAAGATCTAGATAATAAAAAGTTTAGAAAGAGTTTTTATAAAGATTTTATACCAAACCAGATTGTTAAATTTAAATAAAAAGATTTTACAAAAAGATCCCTCTTTTATCTGACTTTCTTCATTTCTTAAAACCTGCCTTAAATATAATAAAAATAATACTTTTAGCTTTCTTTTATAAGATTTTATTATTCTTATTTTATTTTAATTTTAATATTCTATTCTTTCGTATGCATCCCACTGTGCCGACTCTTTCCAGCCACTCGCACACAGAAGCAACTGTTTTATATGTTGCCAAGGTTGCATCCTAGTTACACAAATCCATAACTAAAGTAGTGCAATATTTGTATAATACGCACATCTATCTGTATGTACAAGATTGGATGAAGCTGGGAGCTGGAGCTGGAGAGCTGGAGCTGATGCTGATACCGCCAGCTCCGAGACCATAGACCAAAGACCAAAACAACAAGCGGCCAGACCAAGAACAGAGCCTCATTTAAATGCTTATCAGTGAAATCTGGATGAACAAAAGCGGATGATGTTGCTGCTGCTGCTGTGGCAGTTGTTGGATATACAGAGGGCCAAAAAAATAAAAGTTTAAAATAGTTTAAGCATCTAAAAATGTTTTTTTTTCATAATAAATAATATAAAAATAATTTTAGTTACTTCTATATTATCGAAATCAGAAAGGAAATCAATCAGATACACTTTCCTTTTAATTTTAAACCCTCCTGCTTTCTCTCCAGTGTACTATTTGAGACTGCTAACCAAAACTACTCACTCAAGTGCTGAGCAATGGTGAAAATATTCTGGGCATGAGATGGAATGGCTGGGTGCGGATAGGAGAAAAATGAGAAACCACCGAGATAAAGTGGCAGAGATTCGCAGCATTCAAAAGCTGATGCTGCTGCTTCTGCTCCTGCTCCTGCTGCTGCTCCTGATGTTGCCTCTGTTGCCGCTGAAGATGCCAGCAATCCGCAACGTGCTCGGTGTATTTGCAAATTTTGGATTATTCATAGTTGTGTTTGGCTTGACTACAGCAACAGCAGCAGCAACTTGATGAAGAACAACAACAGCAATTGCTATTTGCTCAGCATAAGTAGAGTGCAGTGTGGCTGCCGCATTTCTTACGGCTCGGCTCGGCCCTTATGTGAGCGAGTTTCCTTGAAAATAGGCAAAACTAACTATGAAATGGCTTGGTTTGCTTTGCTGCCTTCTTGGCTTTTCCTTATCAGCCATCTCGGCTGCGTTGCAGTGTGCCCACGGTGCGCATACTTAACTCGCGCTGCGTGTGTCTAAGGGGTCCAGTGTGGAAGTAGTGCCTCGCCCCGTCTCCCCGCGATTCCATGTGATGCATCATTTTGGTCTAATCGCACCGCAAATCGTTGGCATTAAGCCCGGGCCCAAAGTTATGTTTATGTTATGCGCCTGCGACGGGGCCCCCGGAGATTCAAGGTTCTCTGGGTTCGGGGTTCTGGGTTCTGCTGGTCCTGCACTGCCTACTCCTGGCAATTTTGTGATATTTACTTGCATGTTTGCATTGGTTTCTATTTGCCAGAGTGCCTTCGATGGGTCCACTGGTGGTTAGATGGACAGATAAGGGAGCTTCTGCTGGCAAACACTGGGGAGAGATTCGGTGACTAATTCCCCGCGTGCTGCGAGGGTTAAATTAATCACTGCAATCGGGGATATGTTTATTATTTTTAAGAGAACATGGAAGTAAATAAGGTTTTCAATATTTAAAGAATTAAACAATGATTATAGCTATTTTAGAGGTCTATAGAGGCCTTAAAAAAATTTTTCTGTAGATATTGTACTCAAACTGAGTAAAAATCATGTCAAAGTAAGAACAAAAAAAAATAAATAGTCTGAAAACGCGCTCTAAAGAGGCCTTAAAAATACATTTCTATAGCAAGTGTACTTAAACTAAGTAAAAGTCATCTAAAAGTAAGAACAAATGGACTCGGCCATTATTTGAGTACTTATTTCTCATTTTGAGTGCATTTTTCATTAAAACTTTTCTCTGTGCATAAATATTAAATGTTCTTATTTTTGTACACATTTTTAAACCTTAAAATAACCTTATATTTTAATTACAGATAACAGCACAATTGTCTGAACCCTTAACAAAATTAATAACAAAGTTCTTTGATATATTTTTCTTGATTTTCTTTAGATAATCTTTTCTTTACCTCACAAAATCCAATGTCTGGCAGGCGAATCAATCTATTGACTTTCCCTAGGACAGAGCTTGGCTCCCTCGGCCAGCTAACCCTCTTTATCAGATTAATATCTGTATCCATATTGTTTCCATTTCATTTCTAAAGAGCCAACAAAGCGAAAGTCGATGCAACACATGTATTTACCGCCCAATTTCCACGCACCATGTTTCACTTGTCAACCGGGGTTTATAAAAATAGACAACAAATATTAAACGGACTGCGAGTCGGCCAAATAGATATATTCGAGTAACAAATGCCCAGACACACTCGACCATTTGAGTTTACTTAGCGTCATATTAATACGCTTTCATTAAAAAACTGAATGCTCGATTAGTCAGGGCCGATTGAGTGAGTGTGTACGAGCTGGAAATTGTGAGTGGACTCGGCTCCGACAAATGGGAATCCCCGGCAACTGCCCACCTTTGACACGTGTGACCCACAAGCCCGGGCGACGTGTGCCGTCAAGTGGAGAAAATTCGCCTTTTGACAAATGTGGTTTCGGTGACAAGGGAAAAAATGCCACTCGGACTGCAGGCAGAATGAAAGCATAAGAAAGAAAGCACACATGCCTTCATAATGCACAAACAAACAAAGTTGTGTAAGTCTTCTGTTTGCTCAACGGACAATTCAATCGGCGATGCGTAAAAAACAAACCAAGAAAAGTGGACAAAAATAATAAAAGAAAGTCAACCTGCAGAGCCTTTGAGCCATTCGTCGATTTTTCTGTGTGTGTGGAGTGCCTCGCCGGGGGAAGGAGTTCGGAAAAGTATGTTAGAAATTTATAACCGCAAGCGCTGCTCTTTAATTACAAGCGACACAGAATTCATTTCGAGTGTCTCAATTTTGACATTATTAATGTTTGCCATGCCACCCAATATGCGAGGCTGAGTGGCATATAGAATATGGGAAATTGGGTGGGCCCAAAGGAGGGGAGATCGAGCCGGTTTGGTGCACCGGAAATAATTACTATATTCAAATACTGTCACTTGTTATATTTCTATGGCTTTAAAAAGGAAAAATAATTCAAAACAAATATATAATTGAATTGTATTAAAGCTTACGAATTATTATATTTAATTTGACAACATTTAAGAGACTAATAGAGATAAAAAAGTTGGTAGCTCTTTATCTATCAATAGCATCGACTTAGCCAAGGCTCGGAACCCAAAGCGCATCGATCTTAGGCAGGTGCAAGCGAGATAGCTGATAGATTGTACCTTTAAAGTCGAATAGCTCTCATGCTTGTCGACCCAATTGGGTCAAATTTTGGGATAGCATTCGCCTATTTTATTATATTTATTTACATAAATTCAAGGAATAATAGATATAAAACCCAATATCCGAACTACATTTTTCGCTGTGTGCACACGCTTTGGCCATACAAATCACAACATGGCCATATGCGCAATAAGACCGCGCCTGATATACGATTTTGGCTTAATCTTTGTGGAGCATGTGCGTCTCGGCCGCCTTCTTCGTCTACGCTCGGGGATGTACATATCTCTGGGCTCTGGCTCTGAAGGTAGTGTGTGCCGTGTGTGTGTGTACCGAGGCACGTTCGAGATTTGCAGTTATAGATATCCGCACTCGCACAGTCGAACGTTCCAAAGCCACGCACTGCACAAGTGCAGCAGGAGGGCGGAGAACGAGGAGAAGCGCCTTCCAAAAATGCAAAAACCGAACGCAAAACGATAAGAAAAATCAAATCAAGTTTAGCCAGCCTAGTCATACTACTCGTATGTAAGTATCCCCGTGGACTCCGACTCAGACTCCGACTCCGTCCTCCTCCTCCTGTGCGTTGCTAAAAACCATAAACCGTTCCAATATCGAGCCGAGCAGCGGGCCGCCAAAAGATACATCGCCCAGTCACACAATCGAGGCAATCGCGAATGCATGGGGCCAAGTAACTGGAACACAGCAGGATGACATTTTCATTGAGCCCAGAGCACTGAGGGACACAGAGTCAGAGTCAGAGTCAGACGTGGATTTGGATTCCGAGTCCAGGCTTCGTTGTCTTGACTTTGGCTTCGACATTGAGTCAACGTCAGCAGATAAAACTAGTTGGGATGAAGCTGTATCACAGGAAAAGGCTGGACTTGGAAATACTCATTAAAAAGAAGTCCAGAACTATAAACTATTTTTATAATGATTTGTTATCAGGCAAATGGCAATTAAAAGAGTTTTTAGGTATACATTTATTTTTATATGCAAACTTGTTCTTAACTGCATTGGAAATACTAAATTTTTAATGTACAAAATAAGAGATAAACCGAAATCCATTGCGAAAAATAAGGATTTCCGCCAATAAAAATTAATGTAGTTATGAGCTCGCTGGCCTTCGTTTTATAGACTCACATCCAAGTGAACTCCACTAATCCTGCATCCTAAAAGCCCAACAAAAACTCTTCGAGTTGCGGAAAAATAAACAGGGTGACTCTCCCTCTTTCTCTCCCTGAAAGTACTAGTGCATATTTATGGGCCGCAGTCGCCATAAAATTTATGTCTTAGAAGTGCAAAATATATAACACAAAACACGAGGCTTAAAAAATGAACCGCCCCACATCGCGCTAAGGGGGGACTGGCCGAGGATTGAGGGCCATGAATGAATGGAGGAGCATTTAGCCGAACGACGACGACAAATGGCCACGTTTACCCGGAGGAAATTAAGACTTCCTTGGGACCGCCGTCGCACACCTTCGCTCACACGAAAATTCATACGTTTTCGAGCGCATTTTCCCAATGAACTTACTTTGCTCGGTGCTGGCCGCGAAGCGTTTGATCATAGCCGCCAGCCAGAACAGCCAGAACACACACGCGTTCGGTTTGGTTCAACGGAAGATGGACAAGTAATTTTTCTCAAGTAATTGATACTCTGCCGCGTCGCAGCATCGCTTCTTCTCCGCCGACCGCGTCCCGGTCTCCTACGTATCCGTATCCGAGTGGATGCCGCTCTAGCTGTCCGGACAGCTGCCGTCGGATTGTCCCAGTGACTTGCCGTCCCCAGTCCGTTACCGCCTGACAGTCTGCTGTTGCATATTAATGACTTTCTTTAATGTCTTTTCCTCATTTATTTTACACACGGACACATTTCACACAGTTTCCAGTTTGGGGAGCTTCAACTGTTGCATTAAGTTTGTGGTTTTATTTACTTTCGGGTTTTTATTAATTTTTAAAAATATTAGAGAGTTATTCGGCAATGAATTTAAGAAGAGTGAGATTTTTAAAAAAGATTTAAAGCCACAAAATTTGAAAGTAAAGCTAAGGCAAAAGATTTATATTTTAAAAAAATAATTGTCCTATATATATACCTTTTTTTCAATCCTTTCTTCATTAAATTAAATAGAAAGAGTATTCAAAAAATCCCCTTATATTAATTTTCCCCAGTACTGCTTATTTTTAAGCAGTGCCATGCCGGCGATTCGCCGTTTGGCTTTTGAAATGCCCTCCGAGGGCCACCCAGATCCCACCCAGAACCGGCTAACAGCCCCATCAGCCCACCACTTGCACTTAAACCCTGGGCTGCCACCGCACACGGTTACAGCAAATTGAGTTAGTATAATTAAATATGACATTGGCAAGCGTATATCCGGCAGGGTGTGGGCTGCCGCTTGACAATTGAAATTAAGTGTTGATGCTCTGTGTATCTGTAGATGTAGCTGTAAGGAGCCCAGTCAGTCATCCGGAGGAGTTGCGTTGCCGGGTGCAGCCAGGCGACGAATATCATATGCATATCATGTCAGGGTACGTGTAATGAGCGGGCGGAGCACCCAACCAAGCAGATGCAGTGCGGCATAAACGCCTCACAGAGTCGACACACACACGCGCAGCGCGCAATTTTCAATTAATGCATCCACATTCATCGCATCCACATCCCGGTCCCCTTCCCCATCCGCTCAGCTGCTCTCCGGCGATGTATCGCATTCCCGACTTCCAAATTCATGCATTATGCTGCGTAACTAAATCAAAATTCAGCGACAACAACAGCGGCAACTGCAACTGCAACTGGCAAATGCATCTGAAGCAGGCGAGGCTCATGAAATTTGCGTGCAATTTCTGTCCGTGTGTGGTATTTATTCAGAGTAAAGTAGGGGAACTCAAAGGAAAGGGTCTGAAAAAAACAACACTTGGACCCGATTATGAAAAGAAAATATTAAAATAAATTTAAAAAGAACACAGATAAATCTTTGCCTTTGAACATAAGATATGTTCAATGGATATAAGAAACTTAAAAACCAGCTAAAGCTATGAAAAATCCTTAAATGCAATAGAATATAATCAAATCCCTAAAAAAATTGAAGAGTTACACAAGTAATAGGCCGCCCTATCCCAATTAACCAGCAACATTCATCCACGCTTTTAAGAATGAAGCACCTATTGCCTGCAGCATTTCGGCAAACCAACTAGCCTAGTGAACACCCCTATGGACATCCAGCAGATTCGAGAGGAATAGCCGTACTCTAACCCACCAATTCGTGTGCTTTTTACAGCGCCAATTTCGCTGCAGCACATGCCCCATCACCATGGCCCCCGCGTTGCACCGGCAGAAGTGCCGCGGGAGTGTCAACGCGCCAGAAGTCGCCTGCGGAAAGCAGATTGCATTGCAGAACGGAGAACTCTCCGAATCGAGAATCGCGAACCGAGAACCGAGAACCCAGAATCCAGAGCCAAGAATGGAGGACAGAGGACCATGGACGACAACTGGTGGCGATGATGATGACGACGACGCCACCGGCGGCTGTGAAAAGTTTTGCTAGCCGGGCGACAGCTGTGAAATATGCCGTCAGGCATTTGAATTTCGCATAATGCACGCCTGCCTGCCAAGTGGCCACTGTACAGTGGGACAAAGTGATGGAGAATCTAGGTTATTATTGATTAATTAATCTAGTTATCTGGAAAATTTGCCTTAAAGCTTCAGGGATCCCAGATATTGTTAAAACTTTTAATATATCTTTAAGAGCTCATTGAGATATAGGATTATTTAGATAAATTCTCAAACTAAATCTATATTTCTTTCAGGGTACTTTATACAACTTTATAAAATTACAGACATTTTATTTTAAATCTCTACCCTTTTTCATATTTTATTTTCTGTTATATATTTAGTTCAATTTTAGCAATAAATATATTTTATCTCATTAAACTTGCGTTTAGAGTCAGGCTGCTATTATAAGATGGGTTCCGATGCTAAAGACATTTTTTTAGATATATAATTCCTAAAGTATATTTGAATATTAGACAAAGCTCTTGCTAATTGTTTTTAAAACCTAAAAAGTAAATAAATCAAATGTAAATACCACTGTAAAATCCCATTCTATAGAGCAACGCCGGCTGATTTGTATGCAATCATATTTTCGGGCACCGTGGAGCAGTTGTCTGGGGGTCGATCCAGAGCTGCACTCCGCTCAGCTGCCCTGCCCTCGACTTGATGATACTGTTGGATTACATTTAGGATTGTTTATGTTGTCATCTCCTCCGCAATTGTTGCCCGGCCCCGGCGAACATGCGACCGACAATTGTGCATGATATACGATGGCGACAACAGCAATGATGACGCCGAAATGGATGGAGCTGGCCGTGGATGCAGATGCGGGGATTGGAGCTTGGAAATGAAACTCCGTCTGCGTATAATCACGATGATGAGGATTCTGAAGGGGTCTGTGCTGGTGATTACGATGCTGCTGCTGCTGCTGCTGCTGATGATGACGCTTTGGCGACATGAATTGCGCGCACAACAACGCCGTTTAGGCTGCCGCTGTTACCCGGCCCACGTGAAGAGGGGTGCTGGTATCACAAGGAAGCGAATACATTTGGAAAATAGACCAATTTGCTGCCGCTGCCTACTGTGCCGGATCAGCGGATCCACTTCACGTGGGCGCTTGCTGCCAGGCACCCAGTGGCAGTTGCCAGTTGAAGTTGCAGTTTGCAGTTTGCAGTTCGCAGTTTGCAATCTGCAGTTGCAATTGTTGATCATCAGTTGCCGGCAATTGTTATTCATAAATGCGAATTCAATTTGAAAATTGCCTTAATTTTACTAGGCTGTCGTCACCTCCGAGTAGCTGCGTCTCCTTGTGAAGAAAATTAACATTTTGTACAAGTTTTTCGCTCTCAGCAAAAAGCCTGAAGGAGACTCTTTTTGAAATAACCTTTTTTCTTTCAATTTTTTTTTTGTAAAGAAAATGCTAGCGTCTCAGATATGTTAATAAAAAAAACAAAAATAAATAATGGAAATTTAGCACACAGTTTAGGATGCGTTTTTATTATATTTTGTTAAGGATAAGAATAAGATAGATAAGGGATTAGAACTAGAAAACTTGCTTACAGCATAGGACAACCTTTGGCACTTTTTTATTTAGAAGAAAACTTAGCCTTAAAACTTAAAAGAACTTTTAATGTTTATGGCGATATTTGTATACTATTTTAACTAAAATAAATATTAATAGAATCTTTATAGTTCCCTTTAAGCTGTATTTCAGTTGACGCGTTCCCTTTTTATTCGCATTTAATACATTTGTTGTGCTTAAATTAACGAAAAACTGTTGAAGCTGAATGCCCAGAGGGGTTTTTTCCGCTGCAACTACCTTTATTCAGCATCTGCATTCTACGTATCTGACCACTTACAGCTGAGCGCATTTAAAAAAAACGGATCTGCATAAAACGGACCTGGGATGCCGATTGGGTTTGAGAACGAAAATGGTTCTGGGACCGAGATTGGGTCTGGGACTTGGACCTCCTCGCAGGGCACACGCAGCAGAGAACAGACAAAACAAAATCATTTTTCAATTTCACGCTTCAAATAATTTACTAATTAGATTTGCATATAATTTTTTGGCAACCCGCATGTCCTTTTATTTTGCGAAGCAAAAAACCAGGCACGCTCGCTGACTTGGCTGCGCATCCGGAAACTCAAATCCGGGTCCTGGGATGGGCTGTGCTGGCCTGCAACAAAAGTCCGGCGAAAGTTTTGTTTGCTAAATAGTTGGTTACAAATTCTGTAAGCTCCTGGCTTTTTATTGCTGCCAACAAACATGCAACCGTACTAATTATTCCAAAAGGCCCTCACAGCAGGAGCTCAATTTCAGCAATTTAGCAGAGATCATCATAATTTGCATTTCGATTTGGCCAAACGGTAAAGTGAAGCGATAACAATTTAACCAGGGCTGGTCCAAAGTTGAGAGAGGTTTTTATTTTTAAAGTAATTTGCCAAGTTGCAAGTTTTGTAAACTAGTTTTAAAAAGTTTTGGTTGGAAATTGGTTTAAAAGGGGAACTAAATTTACTTAACTGATGAATAATAATTTTGCAGGCATGAACTATTATTCTAAGCTAAATTTTTATACTTTAAAAATAATTTAAAATTTATGTTTCTTACTTTGACACATTTTTTCATTTATATTCTAATTATTTCGATAAAAATATATTTAAGTGATAAAGTAATGGGAGTTATGTAGTTCCTTTTAAAGAAATACAGTTTAGTTTGTAATAATCAGCCCTTATAAAAATGTCCTTGCACTTTAGAATTTTATATGACTTGAATTTAATTAGGAATTCGATTAAAGGAGTTTTAAGTGACACTCCCAAGTGAAGATGTCTCAATCGTAGACCAAATTCTAAGCGATCTTAAGCTGGGATCATCTCTCAGAGCCAGCTCGAAGCCGCTCCAGCCCTGGCAGTGCAAACTGGCTAACAACTTTTGAGCCAATTTAATCAAAGCCAATGACAGACGACCCAATGAGCCGCAATGAAAGAAAGGCAAACAAAAAAATACATCCAGCCAAGTCAGTTGGCTTTCTGGCAAAGCAAAGCAAAGCGAAGCATTCTGCATTTGCATTTTGAGAATCTTGACAAGGCCCCTGCTCCATTTGGAGCCGCCGACTGGCAAGACAATGATGCGGCCGGGACTGGGATCGGGACTGAAGACTCTAGATGGAGCTGGAGCTGGAAATTCATTTCGGGGCTTTTGTCTAAGCGATCGATCTTTCAATCAATGACCGAGCACCGAGCGAGCGAGCGTGCAGATGCTGACTCAGAGCAATGCAAATCTCTCAGTCACAGTCTCGGTCTCCGCCTGAATGCATCAAAATGCAATCAAAATTAAGGAAAACCAACTGGAGGCCCCGGATGAATCATGGGGGTCCTGCGACTTCTTTCGTGTGGGGGTCCACGTAATTTCGCCTTAATTAATATGACAGTCGGAGCATGCATCACGCCAAATGCAAATGGAAAAATCGAAAAGCGAAACGCGAGCAACTTTGACTCTATTAAGAGCCGGCCTGCATTGCTAATTTGGAGTGCAGCCGATCCCGATTCCGTTCCCGATTCCCGAAAAGCGTCCGCTGGTGAGCTGAAAGAAATGTCACCATTAGGCCGCTCAACGGAGCTGACATTTAAGCAATTCCAAACGTTCCAAACAAATTTTACGGCAGCAGCAACTGGCTGGAGGAAATCACAAAAATCAGCATTGACCCCTTGACATATGGCTCTTGCTCCGCGACTCTGGCTCTCTGTGTGACTTCTTAACTTGGTCCACAATGCTACAGTTGCCGATGTAGCCGAGGTTGCCGTTGCAGTTGCATGTTCCTCTGGCTGTTGCTGATGTTGCTGCTGTCGTCGTCGTGCCAGGCACTCATATAGGGACAGCCAAGACCTGGCTGGGTCACACTTTAAGAAAACTAGAGCTTAAGGGCTTTCATAGATATGTTCCAGAACATTTTAAGGTCTCCTTTTGCCACTTTAAGTTAATTTAAATTATTTATTTTGAAACAATCCCTTACAAAATCAATAATTTTATCAAATTTTAATAGTTACAACATTTTCTCTGCCTGCACCATACAAAAGCGAGACATTTTACAAATGTTTTCAATTGAATTGCTCTGATTTTGGCCAAGACTCCCCCTCTTGGAGCCGTCGACCGTTAGAGCCAACGCCAACGGCTGCAGCGGCAGCCGAAAATGTCGTGATGATGGCAAATTGTAAATAGCTTAAATGGTCTAAATGGTTTAAATGATTTCAATAGCTCTGCCTCCGACTGCTCGGATTGCCAACGGTGGTGCTGGCGGAGCTGGAGCTGAAGACGGAGGCTCCTCCTCCTGCAAATTCAGAGACAGAGGCAGCAAACGGAGAGAAACACAGAGACGCCAACGAGGACGACTGTTAGCTAGCCGGGCTAGCTTCTCCGTTTTGGCCCGTTTTCAATGGTAACAGTTATCACACAAACTAATGACATGAAATTAGGTATTGCCTGACTGCGACTTCCAGCTCTCAGCTCCCTCCCACTCCGAATCCGAGACCAAATCCCACTTTGGCTGTGACTCCGTCGTCGTCGTCTGACTCTTTGCTGACTGTGCCAGTTGGAAAAAACAAAGCGGGGGAAATCGGACAACAAAAGCAGCAAAATAGCAAAATTAACCGCTTTGTTGTTACCTTTTGGATTTAAAGATGAATGCTAAGAAATACACTTTAAATAAAAGATGTCCCAAAGGACGGCAAACAAGGCCAGGTAGAACATAATTAGCAAAACAAACCAAGGTTTTTCAATATTTAAAGCTTATTAAATTAATTTCTTAATTAATTTGTATAAAGAAGACTGCATTCAATGGTAATGACAGCTATAATTGCAAACCAATGTTGACTAATCAAAGGCAAATAACAATTAATTACAAATAAAATGTCAAAGGCAATCCCAGGCCAATTAAATGTGGCAATAAATGGGAACTCTTGACAAAGAAAAAATATTCGAAGCCAACAAATAGTTATTTATATTTGTAATTAATATTTTGCTGGTTTGAAAATTTACATAATTCCCTAATAAATAAATAAACAATTAATTTCTTAGACTGCACCACCTACCAAGCGAGAAACCGTTATAATATGAACCACAAAAGTTAACCCAAAGTTCGCTACCAAAAAAAAAAAGTGTAGGGAGAAACCCGAATTTGTGTCACAAATATCGCAATATTGTTGCACATTATTATGACCATTTAAAATCTAAATACTTTTTTATTGATTTGTGCTACCAAAGTTGATCGGAAGACAAAGGCACTGCGGTGGAGAGCAAGTTCATGATCTCGGACAATCAAATAAAACAATAAAATCGCGCTGCCATTGTTCACAGAGATTTCCTGGTGAAATTTATCCTCCACATTATTGGCAGGCGGCGAGGTGAGGGTCTCAGCAAACGGCGGCATTCAAATTTGGGTCGTTTGAGGCATTGAATTATGGTAGCTCATTAGGCGGGCGCCTTGTCATCGGCGGGGAAACATGCCCTTTTACTTCAATCACGCCACACAGATCCCGAAATCCGGGAAAAACCAAAACCAAAACATTTAACATCCTACGATTGGCATGGCCATAAAAGGCACAGAGAACCGGCCCAAACCGAACCGAAGGATAGAACGGATCTCACTCTGTGTCTGTTGGCAAAGCTAGAAATAATTTAGATCACGAGTTTGTTGTCGTATGCAAATTAATCAAATGTCGTCAGGTAATTCAATAATGTCAGGGCAGGCCAACGAAATCGATTACTTATCGCCGGCCGAGAGTCAGTCCGAAACATTTTGAACTTTGGGTATTAATTACCGACCCGAAACCATCTTGATTTCCCCATAAAAATATAATATCAATATGCGAGAACTGGCGAGAGCTACGAAGTGCAGTTAACTTAGAGGAATACCCCTCGCCCGGGGTGGTCGTCGCCTGTCCAGGAATCGGAATCGGAGTCGGAACAGAATGGTATGCCCATGTCTGGTTCGGGTAATCCAAGACGGCATTTAACCAATTTAATATTATTATCTATGATCTGGTGGTGGTGCAACACACAGACATCTCCTGGCCTGTAATCAGAGAACATTGGAACATGGGCTCCGAGCACGGCTGGCCGGGAGTCGGGGTTGGGGTTGGGGTTCTTGGAGTATCAGGAACCAGTCGCCGCCGCTCTGCCCCGTTGACAAACGAAAATGAGTGAAATATTTTTCCAGCTCTTTCTAATTGGCGCTTGTAGCCGGGCTTGTCCGAGCGATCGCTGGCTGAAATCTGAAATCTACAGCGCTCTTATCTTACCAGAAATAAGCAGGCAGCAGGGGCATTCCACGGCTGTCAGTCTGCCGGATTGCCAGAACCAACAGAACAAACAGAACGGCGACATTGATGCATGTTTATGTGACCGCAAATTGATTATCCAACTTGCAGCTCCCAACTCCCAGCTTCCAGCTCCAAAGTCCCGACTGCCAACTCCCAGCTTGACAGCTTCCAGCCACAATTAACCGAAAACTAGTGTTGGGAAAAGTGTAGTCAAAGAGCTATTAGAGGGTTTGCAATCGATAGAACTAAAACTATCGGACAAATTTAAATTATGCGATTATTGACTCTAACTCTATTTTAATGAAAGATTTAAAATGTATCTTTAAGCTTTAAATTCAAAAGAAGCCTTGTCCTATCAATACCCTTTATAGAACCCAATGTCTAAAAATATCCTCTGACTCTCATAAATTAACTGCATATTAGTATACCATAATTATACCTTAATTTAGTTATAAAATTTATATATATCAGCAAGCCAATGGATCAACCTAGTAGGTGTAAAATTTACGATTAAAACCATCGATAATATCGATTCCATTGCCAACACTATCGAAATTGGAATGAAATAGATTTCACAACTGCAATCTTCGACCTGCTTCCCGCTGCTACTGTTGATCATAAATACGATTGTTGGCATTTTGATTAGACACTACATACTAGAACATTTTGTTTTAATTAATTACTGTGCTGCGGCTTATCTTCGCATCAGAGCTCACCTTTGTTCTTCCGGTTAATTGATTTCTGGCCGCCCGCCGAGGCCTTGTTCTCAGCCTATCGAGGTCAGTGGTTATCGCTCGCATTAAATCACATTTTTGTCGTAACTTTCAACAATTGCATTGGCATTGCCATTGTATTTTATTGGATTGCGGTTTCCAAACCGATCTGAAACTTTAATTGATTTTTAAAGCCAGCCTGTGTGGGGATGTGGATGTGGGTGGATTTGAATTAGCCATTTTGTATAAATTCCATGCGAGTATTTGATATTGCGGCTGCTGGCAGTCCTCCTCTCACACAGCTCACGTCTCTCAGCCGCACCACTCTGAATTATTGATTATAAATGGTTGATTTAAGTAATTTATAGAATTTGTGCGAGTATTTTTCGGTTTAGGCTTCATAAAAACACAATGCAAACGCTTGAAAAGGAATTTCACAAAACAAATTAGTTATTTTCTCCATTTTTGCTGGCTATTCATAGGGAAGCAAATAACACGGTGAGAAAAATGTGAAGAATTCAATATATTAAAAAAATATTTATAATTTATTAATTTAAAGAACATTATTATAAACTGTATAGTAAAATACAAGGTTGATAATAATATGAGATAAATACATGTCTTTGATTTTAAAGTTAATGAATGTCTATTTTATTGTTTGTACAATATTTTATTTATACTTAATTACCTTTTCTTCTTGTGTAGGAAAATGCAGTTGGCAATTCAGAGAAATGTGAATCGTTCGACGGTCGAAAAGTAAATATTTTTGGTTAAAAAACTTGAAACTATTTTCGTTTAGGCCTTGAGGTATTTGAGCATTTAAGGTCATGACACCGAACTAAACTGCTTACAAACCAATACTAAATTATGCAAAGGGAAATTAACTTTTCAACGATATATTCAACTCCCATAAAGCCATTTTATTAAGGCCAGTTTTTCTATCCCGCGGATCACCTGCCGCATTTAATATTCGACTCAACTCGGCGGAGACTTTTGCCGGCGCTGCACTTTTTTCGCAATTAATTGGCCTGTTGTGTGGGCTGGTCAACCGAATGCAGGACAAAGCCCCGAAACCAAAGGCCAGCCAACAAAAGTTTTCTGGGCCAAAAACACACTCTCTCGCACACACACAGGTCCACTTAATTTCCAAAACTGACCGCACACAATCACTTGGCAATCTCAATCCTGGCGAAATAAAACTCTGTTACGAATACACGGAATTTAAATTGAAGCTCAAATATTTGGACAGGAGGAGGACACACTCTCTCGGACGAAAGTAAAGTTGGAATGGAAACCGAGTTGCATTCAATTAAAAGAATTTTCGATTATACAAAGTGCGTTTTGTCAGCCAAATGCAGGCGGTGGCCACTGACCAGTGTCCAGGCCTGATGGCCCAGGGCCGGACTGGGGGCGTTCACTCGCTCAACCGAGCTGATTCTCAATCCCCCAGCCAGGGGGAGGAGCAGGGAGTAAGAGCTCCTGAAGGCAAAGGTAAATAAAAGTGGACATGTTAAACATTCTGTACATGACAACTAGCAAAGTTACAAAGACAGCCGTTCAGCCGTTCAGCCGCTCCGACTAGGCCTCTGCTCCGGAGTCCGGACATGACAATGCCCGGCTCCGAGTATAAGTGCTGGAATTTTAAAACATCCAAGCAAAACCACAGAAAAATCAAACAAGGAATTAGAAACCGAATTGCTGGGAAAAAAGCGAAAACAAAACAACAGCAATGGGGTCAGCAAAATAGAAATCTTGAATCGGAATTCCTGCCATTTCAAAAATTGATTAGAAGCTTTAGCAACATTCTGCTGAGCTGCATCTCATGCGAAAATCAGGGATTGCTACCTAATGCACTCAACGAAATATCTATGAATATCTAGGGGTGTTATTTAATATAGTTTTTTTTATATACTTTTTCTATACATAATAAGCATTCCTGGTTTTATTAGTCCCCTATATAACCATACTCTACTTTGTTTATCTTTGTCAAGCCAGGATCTGAATTTTTTTTTTTTATCTGTGCTTTCAAGACAGCAGAACAACAATGTCCGATGCCGTTGGCCTTCAGGGATATGCGGGAACAGAGGAGCCTGGGAAAGGGAATAGTGCAAAACCTTTAGTCACATCCATGTCCTGGCATTGCATGTTGCCAGTTGCCAGTTGCCAGTTGCCAGTATCCAGCCAGCGAACGTGTTGCGGACAGCTCTGGCTCAAGTTGCAAGGATATTCCTGTTTGTCGATGGGCAGGCAGGTTTTCTGTGTTTGTCTCTGCCACAGCTTTGTTGCCCAGTATCGACGAGGGGCACGAGGCAGCCAGGACTGTGGACTGTGGACTGAGGACAGGAACTGGGTCAATTCTTTTCGTCCGAGAGGCAAACGCAGGAAGCGGCAGGACACGTAGTGCCAACTATCTGAAAATGACGCCAAATTACCAATGCAAAGTATCCTGGTACCATTTACCCAGTGCAAATATTCCCCCAAAAACTCGGGAAAAAAGAAATAAAGGAACTAAGAAAATGAAAATTCAAACATTACCCCCGTTTCCTTTGCCGTTACCTGTTACCCGGTCTAAATTCGCCGGAATTAGGTTCTCGTTTCGATGTGGCTCCTCTATATATTCCCTTCGACTCTTTGCCTGCCTGGCTGGCAGCTGCTGGTTGCCACTTTGCAGTGTTTGGCAAAAAGGAAATTTCCTTGACTGGAATTTGGCTCACATTGTCACAGCACACACACATACATAGTTGGGCTTTTGGCCCGAATGGTTCTTGGCACAGGTGCTGGCGGCTTTTGAGTATGATGAAGTGTACTATATGTGCCACCGATATAACGCAAACATTCGGCGGGATATTGGAAGACAATGTGTTTGTTTACTCACCTCGCTGCCGCTCTTGATGATGGCAAATTGAATTGGTAACTGGTATATTACCCAGTCCTGTGGTGGCTGCAAAATAATACAATTTGGAGAGTGCGACAGTCGAGACATTGTGGGATTATGGAGGCTTTTAAGTATGAGTAACAGTAGTAGCTGAGATATATTTTATTTTTAAGTCTTATTCAAGTCTTTTGTTTAGGATTTTTTTAAACTTAAATTGTACAGAACCATATTTACTATATTTACTAATTTGCCTCTTAAATTAAATTAACTTTAAGCAATGGTGTTCATTAATTCGAAATTAAAAATTCATAATGTATGGCATCCTGAAATTGAGAAACCTTCTTCTCAAATACGAACTTCTCTCATTTTAAATTATGATTTTTTTAAAATTCTTACTTTAGGTATTTTTTTGCTCAGTTTGAGAACAACAAAAACTCAAATTAAATACAAAAGTACCCACACCAAAATTGAAAACCAATATTCTTGAATTTAAGTGACTTTATCCTTAAATTAAATGTTTATATATATATAAATTTCTACTCTTTCAATAAAATCCCCCAAATTCCACCCCAAAACTTCCGCCACTTTTCAACAATTGTCGCTTAATCGAAATGCTCAAGAACTTGGCGAATTTAACTGAATTGTTCATTTGTTTCTACACATTCTCAGTTTAATTAGACCGAATTAAGAGTGCACAAAGCGCACAATGAGCGTCAGAAGCAGAGACACAAAGAGTTGGACCTATTGGCGAATCCGGGCGATGGGGGAAAGCACAGGTAAAGGTAACCTCCGGAGCAAGCCCGCCAAATGACTTAATCGCATTTGCGCGACTTTGTTGCTCGTCTCTGCCACCCTCCTGCACCCTCTCTGGCACCCACTGCTCGCACAGACGTTTGCCATAAAAATGCAAATGAAAAACTGGGAAACGGGGAAACTGGCGGGGAAGTACCGCGGAAGAGAAGAAGAAGTGATGAAGTGCAAGAGTTACGCCATATCACGATGTTGTCTGTGTTTGGTTAATGCCACGGCTAATCCGCGTCCGTTACCTTAATCCCCTTCGAAACAATTTTGTTAACAAACGAACATCAAAGAAAATAAAATGTGCAATAAATTTAATTTTCACTCGGCAGCGGAATAAAAATCACACTCCCCTGAACCGGGCTGAGCTGGGTGTGCGACTTCCTTCCTCTGCACGAGGAATAAGTAGAGCAGGGAACTGGAACTGGAGCTGGGAAGAGCCCGACTTGGTCCGCTGTTATCGCCAGGTTTTATCGACAAACTTGGAGTTGCCGAATAAAAAGGGAAAAATTGTCAGTGGAAGGAAGTTCTCGCAGGTCGCGGATAGCAGCTTAAGCGGACTTGCAACTGCCGAGCAGCGAGCTCAACACTTGATCAAAATGCCACAAAGCGATTTGCATATTTTAATTAAATTCGCGCTTTGCTCCCCGGAATAAAAAACGAAATTAAAAAGACCTCTGCTCTGCCCTGCTCTGCTCTGGCAGAGGAAAGCGCAACACGGTCGCCAAAGAGCGATGCGATGGAGGGTGCTTTGCTGCCGCTGTTGCTGCTGTCTTTGCTATTTTAAAAAATATGTAGAAAAAAGGGCGCGCGCATGCAACACATGTGACCACAAGCGTATTAAATTTGGTGCGCTCCCCAAAAAGCAAAGCGAGCACACACACAAAATAAAGGAACAAATAAAAGACATGGGCGAAACTTGGCTGGAATGGCTTAAAATAAAAAGCGGCGAACGAGCGAGCCAGCGAGGGGCTTCGGGGCCAGCAGCAGCAGCCATGTGTGTGGCCAAAGGTAGCCAACTAACAGAGTCACAAAGTGACTGCCAGTGGGAAAGGTCAGCACAGGGCACAGACAGAAAAAAAGTAAACCTCGCAGGCAGCAAATAACTGAAAATTAATCCATAAATAAAATTCGAAAGCCAAGCCTAAACGTCAGGAATAAAAATTTTATACTATCTATTGGTCATAAAATTAAGCAGCATTAAGCATACAAAAAATATATTAAAAGATTATAAAGCTTTTACACAGCAAAATTGATAATATTTAATTATTTACTCAAATATCTTATGTATAATATTTTAAATAATTTATTGAGAAAAATAATTACCCTTATCGGCAACGAAATTAACAAAAGATATTTAATGTAAGAGGTATCTATGCAATTAAATCCTAATTTCGAATAATTCCAATGATAATTCTACATGAAACTAAATCTAAATTATTAATTAATTCTAAACTAAGAGGTATCCTTTTGGTTTTATTTACTGATATTTTTACCCATCGATAGCGATAGCATTCTTTCCGTGTAAAAGCCGACAAACCCTATCGCTGGTACACACAAACGCTGCTGCTGCTGCTGCTTCTGCTGTTGCCGCTGATGTTACTCACCGCAAGTTGGGCGCTTGCCGCTGTTGCAGCGGCAACATGGCCAAAGCGCAGTGCAGCATAAAGTGTTAAATTGGATTAATCCAGAAGATTTACGCTGCGGGTGATATCAACATGGTAACGTAGCAACAGCTACATGTTGCCGCTGCCATCAGCCGGCAGGCAACACTTGAGCGGAGTCAGCAATTTTATTAAAACCGGACGCGCACTTCAACACCACCGGAAATGCAACAACAGCAACAACGGCAACAACGGCGGAAAGTGTGTCAATGTGTGTGTCTTCATGCTGTTGTTGCTCTTATTGCTGCTGCGGCTGGACGTCAACGACCATGCAAATTTTAATACAAAATTGGGATTAACACCGTTGCCAACAATCGGGTCCCAGGCGAAGTTGTTCTGAGCTAGTTGCCGCAACACAGCAACAGCAATAGCAACAGCAACACAAGGCGCAATAACAAGACTCGGTAATAATGCCTTGACAGCAGCAGCATCAAGCTGCAACAACAACTGCAGCAGCAGCAGCAGCAGCAGCAGCAGCATCAGCATCTCTGCAAGCGCGTTGATTATCCCAATCAGCAACACTTTACCAGCGTAAATCTATTTAATTTGCCATTGGCCGATGCAATCGCACACACAGAAAGAAAAATCATAGTGAGAAGATGGGAATCTCGTTTATATATTCTGCAATCCTTAAATCCAAATTGGAAGTAAAATTAAAAAATTAAGAAAAAATATAGTAAATGTTAAAACTATTTTCAAATTACTATAGGAACTGTAAGCTGTAAAAAATATAAAATCACGAAATCGAAGCAAGAAAGCAAAATTATCTTTTGGGATGAATGCACTATGTGGATAAGGCAAACTAAAGCGGCTTGATGCTGAGTTGGCCAGGACCTTTTCGACCAAATATTCTCATGTAAAGTATATCAATATCTCCTATATATACCAATATTTTCCCTCAGTGCACTCAACTCCCTGGCGATCCCTCGTAAACCACAAATCAGCTGTTTGGCCGTCGCTCTTGTTAAATGTAATTGAACCTGTTCTTAGAGTTTTGTTTTGTAATTTATTATTGGCGCATGAGTTGCAAGCCGAAAAGCGGGGAAAATAGCTCAAGTTGGACTCTACGAGTTGGGAGCTTATGGCTTATAGCTTCACGATCGTCATCAGTCCGGGTGATGATAATGATGATGATGATGGTGATGATGATGACGCTGATGATAATGATTGAGCGGCTTGGCATGCGAAGATCGCGCGCTCTTTTAGCCAAGATCGTGCCTGACGCGTAATTGATTATTACGAAGCCACAGCAATAGCAACAACAGCAACATCAGCAGTAACAGGAAAATGCCAGCATAATGATGTATTAGTTAAACTTGGCCAACCAGTTCGCATTTCGGCCATGAAAAACGGTTTAGAATTAGCAGCCGTGATTACATACCTCCTTTGCCCCATGCCACAAGCCGAAGTGCGTTGAAATTGAAAAGAAGTGGGCATTATGCTGGCCAGTTGCCGTTGCCGAAGCTGTAGCTGTTGCCATGGCTGCAGTTGCTGTTGCAGTTGCAGTTGCTGTTTGCTGTTTGCTGCAGGGAATCCACATTGAAGTGCACTTTTAACAGCTTTAGAAATGTTTCAGGAAGTGTGGTATTTTTGTGTGTTGTTTTGCTAGAAATGAGGGAACTAAGGCTGTGGAAATATGCTGCAGAGCTTAGGATAAAGTTAGAGAACTAATTAAATACAAAAAAATATTATCTACTTAGTAAAATTACTTTAAGGTTAATAAATCCTATAACGTTACTTCTTTACATATTCCCTACCCTCGTTTTCAATGCCAACACTCCAACACTTGGGCCATATACCACCAGTCGACGGTCTGCAGGCTCGTATCTAATGGAATTGGCCAAATTGACAGCACAAAAAGCTATGCAGGGCCGAAACAGCGCCGACAACGAGGGCCATAACTCATAAGCTGCTGCACAAACTCGTACCGAAAATACCAAGGGTCTACTATATGTGCCGCCACTCGAAAAAAACTCCAATTTTAATTGCTCGACATTAAACGATCGACAACGACAACGACAGCGGCTTGGAGTCGCAGTCGGCGTCGGAATCGGAACTTTGGAGCTCTACAATCCGCACAGTGCCATAAAATATGCGCACGTTTCGTTTGTTTGCCGTTGGTTTGCATATGCCCCCATCCCAGAGCAGCCCAGCAAACCCAACCAAGCCGGGCAAACCGGCAATATGCTCCTCGTACCGAAACTGAGACCCGAGTTCCGAGACCCGAGACCGCGCCGGAGCAGACAGCATTTAGCGTACGATTTGGCGGCGCGAAAAAGATAAACTCATAAATTATGGCATTGAATGTCACTTCAGCCACCGAGCGCGAAACGCCGACAATAGCAACAGCGACAAACCCCGACTCCGAGCTCCAAGCTCCAAGCCCGAATCCGAATCCGAATCCGAGTCCGAGTCCGAGCCAGGATGTGGCTGCACCAGCACCGGCACAGGCACCGGCGATAATGAAGCCCATTTTAAAGTCACTACCATTCAATGCGATTTGATTTACAATCCCATTTCGATTATAATCGATGATGATGTGTGTGCGCGCTTCGGCCGAGCCATGAACTTGCATATAAATACCAATCTGTGTCTTTGCCTCTCAGCCTCAGACAGCCTCGGTCGGTGGCGGCAATTCGGAGGTTCAGGGAGCTGGTGGGAGCTGGGAGCTGGGAATGCTAAGCAGAGCAGATCGGGTCGGCGGTCTCTAGCGGTTTTCCAAGGAAATCGAAAAGCTGCCGCGGATCCCAGATCCGGAGTTCAATCCAGTCTGCCCACAGGCTTGAGGCAGAGACAATGTACAGTGGTCACAATGAGAAAAAGGAATAAAAAGTTATATTATAAGAAAAATCTAAAGTGTGACAAACAAGATAATTGCACAGAGAGAGTTTTAAGGAAAAATGGATTCAAAATGAGAAAATATGTGCTCAAATATGTACTAAATACATTTTACTAAAGGCTTTAAAATATTTATTAAACATGTTAGGATTAATTGAATGTAAAAAATATTAAAGAAAGAGTACATCCCGAATTTTCTTTACAAAGTAAATGTTGTTAGCTTTTAATATATATTTTTCAAAGTATTTGGATTTGCTGAATTCGAATCCGAATTCCGTTTGGCCCCAATTTATAATGCTTTCTTTTTAAAAATAACTCCGCAGCTCATATAAATCAAATAGACTACAATTTCTTAAAGGTTAACCCTCTAATCCCACTGTTCAATGACGTCTCTCTGTCTTCTTAGTCCATTTTTACCTGTTGGCGCAATTGAACTTGAATACGCTTCGACTACGGCTTCGACTTCGGCGTTTTAGTTTAGTTAGCCCGCCGCCAACTTGTCAGACAAACGAATGCGAAGCTAACGAAGCCACCGCCACCACCACCGCCGACTTGCCACCCTGGTCACCCCTTGGATTCCGATTCCACATCGCCCCATCTCCATTCCATTCCCGATCATTGTCGCATCCGCCATCCGCCATCCGCCACGATGGTGGCAATTGTTTTGATGACCGCTGATAACTGCAGCCGCAGCCGATCCAGTCCCCATCCCAATCCCAATTTCGCTGGGGCCAGAGAGACCCCGAAAACAAAGCCCGACAAAACGGAGTTCGATACAATGGAGGTTTATATTTTGTCACCCGTCTGGCCACAGTTCTTTATGGCCCTTTAATTGAAGCTGAAACCATTAACATTGGCCCCGGCCGCTCCGGCCCACGCGCCGCTGCTTAAATTTATTACAACTTAATTGTAAACGTTAACGTTGTTGTTTCTGCTGTGCTGGGCTTACGAATATGTCTTAATTTTTTTTTTTTTTTGGCGCAACGCCCACTCAATAAACGCACACAATGTGCGTCTCGAGCGAGTCCTCAACCTCCTCTGCCGGACGTGACTGAATTTGTATTTAGAACAATATGGAATGGAAGGGGTCTTTGTTAATTTGCAATATTGTTGTTGGTTGTCAATGGACATAAAAAGAGTTATGAACTTAATGAGTTAGGTCACTCTCTGAGGAACTATAGATTTATTTAGGCTAAGGTGTTTTTGAAAAAAATGTTACATAGATATGAACACAGAATAAAGTAGATCTAAATTTTATTACAGTTTACAGGAAATTTCGAAAACTCCGTGCTCTAGAAATATATAATTAACGAGAAAGAAAGCTAACTTCGGTAAACCGAAGTTTATATACCCTTGCAGTCAGCAATTGGATCATTGAAAATCGATCCAATTTGGTAATGTAAAAAAAATGTCAAAATATGTAAATTTTGTAAATTTTACATTTTACATGTAGAATTTTACATTTTCATATAAATCGACCGATCCCTTCTATGGCAGCTATATGATATAGTTGTCCGATCTTAATGAAATTAAAACCGTAATTCTAGAACTATAAAAACGACTATATCTCGAAATTTATAGAAATTCGTTGAAAACAGAGAAATTAAAAATTTTTGTACATTAATTTCGCCATCATTCCTATGGCAGCTATAGGATATAGTGGTCCGATTTCGGCCGTTCCGACATATATACTGCGTGCTAAAGAAATAAGACTATGCTGAAAATTTCAGCCCGATAGCTCAAAACTGAGAGACTAGTTCGCGTAGAAACCGACAGACAGACGGACAGACAGACGGACAGACAGACGGACAGACAGACAGACGGACAGACAGACAGACGGACATGGCTAGATCGACTCGGCTGGTGATGCTGATCAAGAATATATATACTTTATGGGGTCTGAGATGCCTCCTTCACTGCGTTGCAAATATCATGGCAAAATTATAATACCCTCTGCAAGGGTATAAAAATAAATCGATTAAAGTACAATTAGAATTAAACTATAAAGAAATGTTGTATAGAGAGAAATATTTTTCTTGAAGATAATAATGTAAAGATAAACATAAATCAATTATAAAATTAAAAAGAATAAAGCCAACCGAAAATTTGTTCTTTTAAATAAATTAAAAATTAGTGGAAAACATAAATTTATATAATTAAATAATATGTTGCATTTTCTGCATATTTCCCCTATAGAAATCTAATACAATTTTAGCCAATCTGGGGCTCTGGGCCCTCGTCGCCCCCGCATTTTCCGGCTGGCAGAAATCCCGTCGCTGGTGGCCAGAAGCATTAGTTCCTTTGTCGGACATTCTACCATCCCCAGACGGCAATGTGAGATCCGGATATGTGTGGAGAAGATCTGCTTCCCAGGCAATTAGCTCAAATGCGGTGTGCGACTGCGATAGAGTCGCCCACTTAGCGGGCCCGCTAGCGAAAATGGCCTAAAATATGGCAGCCAACTATCGGCCATAATTTCATGAGCAATTTCGGGGGCCAACAGCAGCGGAGGAATGGGATCCGCAAGGAAGCAGGAGGATCCGGCGGGGAGAGAAACCTGCTCGCATGGCCACGGACTCCTCTGTCTCTGTGCAAAGTGCAGTGATAAATCAGATTGTCACTTTTGTATATTTGCAGCAACTGACGACGACTTCTCCTTCTCCCTTGCAGCAGCCGAGGCAGGCTTTCGATGAGTTTATAAACAGTTGGGGAAATAAATACATATACCCTGTTTATACATTTTATATTTAATTTTTGAAGATTATCGACAAGCTTGAATATTTATAAAATTAAATGGTAGGAGAGTCACATAAATCTCTGCCACTGAAAGGCTTCTTTTGATGAAAGTTAAGAATTATGCAATTTATAATTAAATAAATTTTAAAAAAATTTTAAGTATCCTCTAAATTATCCCTTTTCAAATTCTGTGCTATATTTATGAGCCTTACTGTACGTAATGGCCCGCATCGCATGCATGCAAGCGGCTGCCTGTAAATGCGTTCGCCAAAAAGGAGGAGCGGGCTGAGAGTGTAATCAGCGGGAGAACGGGAATGCATTTCACTTCGGCAACGGACCAGACCACGTTCCATAATTATTATTATTTTGATTATTGCACCTGAAAGATGACATTATTAACAACACTAATGTGGCGACACCAAGATGGGGAGTACATACACACACTTTAAAATGTGCATCACCGTGAGAAATTGATGTACGAAATGTAAGGCTTCCCATTTCTGTTCAACAATATTTCAAAAATTATTTACACTAATTAAACACTTCATAAAATCAATTTTTATTGTTCCCTAAAGCGAGTTTAAATTCCAGTAATTAAACGAAACTAATTGAAATGTGAACAATGCTTTAAGCATGGCAAAAAAAACCTAACATGTGTTTATTGTTTTGCAGTTTTATTGTTTAGTTATTTGCAACACGTGTACATGAAAATTTATTGAAAACTTTATGAGTATTCTATTATGTCCTGTTCAGCTTTTCCCGTTTCTCACCTCATTGGAGCTCCGGTCTCTGCTTCACCCGCTGATTGACCTCCTCCTCGTCCAGCTGTTTGGAGGAGTCAATGTGTCCCAAATACTCGGCCGGCGTGGACCCATCTATGCAGGTGGCCTCCCACCAGCCGGGATTCTTCAGCTGCTCTATGTACTTGCGGTGCCGGTCTGCAGAGTACGGTTCCATGACAATGTAGTGGGGATCATCCGTCTCCGGTCGATCGTACATGTGACGCCTTGATGATAAAGCCTGCTCCTGAGCCAGCTTCATGAACTCAGGCCGGCTATTGGCCAGCATTTTTAGGGCTTCCAAGTTCTTGACATCGTCCAGGAGCTCGCCTTTGCATATGCTGTCCTCGGGATCGGCAAAGATGGCCTGGATGTAGCGGAGCAAGTGCCAGATGTGATGCTGATCCTTGAGCCACTTCTTGAATCCCGGCGCCAGGTCGAGGGCCTTAGAGTACGGACAGATGTGGGGATGAAGGATAGGCGTGGAGAAGATCACCGTGGGCAGACTGGTATCCTCCGGAAAGTTGTCCGGCAGCAGAATGGAGAAGCGGAACACGCTGCCCGCATAGATACCACTGTGCACGAAGATCACGCCGAACCAGCGAAGTCCACTGACGTAGCTGGGGATGGCGTAGATGTTCTTCAGCTGCTCCTGCACCAGGTTGTACTCGGCCAGGATCTGGTAGCCTTGGCTGATGAGGGCCATCCCCTTGGGTTTGCCCGTGATCGAGATCCGCATGGCTACGTCACTCCGCTCCCTAGAACTGACAAAGTTTGGCAGAGCATGTGGAATCCTGGAAAGCAGGGGGATGTGTGATGATGATGTGGCCTAAAATGTTAGTGAAATAAATAAATTACATGCTATGACAAGAAATTCCAATATTTTTTAAATATTCAAAAGAATTTTCTTAATATTTATTTATCAAATATTTCTCATTAAAACCTCGAGCAGTGTAGCAGCCGAACTTACCTTTATGGGGCATCATGTGAACTTACTGGACAACAACATACTTACTATATAATCGGGCAACGGGAAATGTCCGCAGAGACGGCAAAAAACTATGTATGTCCAGTCACAACAACATGCAGCCAGCAGAGATGGGACTGGACCTGAACTCGGGGATCTGGAACTGGTACTCGGCGGCATATTCCATCATGTCAAGTGTAATAATTTTGCGAATAGCAGATACACGCAGCAGCAGCCTTGGGGAGTTGGGGATTTTGGAGCTGGAGCGGGGTTCTGGTTACTGGGACTTAGGCCGCATTGCATGTGTGAGTACGGATATTTGATTTATTGCCGCCACGGTGTCCTGATGTACGGTTCTTTTACGCACTGGCAACATAATGTGGCATTATAATGTCGCATGTTCTGCCCCGAGTGAGCTGGTGTGCAGCGTCCGTGTGATTTGTTATGAATTTATTATGTGACGGAAGTGGCTTTGCCACGGCCGACTTGCAACTGGTCAAACAGGCCAAAATGTTTGCATGCCACTCGCCGCAGCTGCTAATTGGCGGGGCTCACCTTTCCTGCTGACATTTCGGACCAAAAAAGGCCAGAGGCCAGCTCAGCGAAATAACTTTTGATATTTTTTGGCACTTCCACACGATTGATATGGAAGGCCCCAGGCAGAGGGTATTATAAAATAATCAGGCGTTTTTATTTCATAAGTTTGAGTTAAGCTTTATTTTATTTTGAATTATATAGAGTTAGTTCTGAATCAGATTCGAAATTATAAGCATTATTTATTACATAATTTTTATATTTAATAATTAAGCTTTCCTTAGGCCAAAGAGCATTCCCAATTCGAACTGGAAATCTGTTCCTCTTCCCGTGCTATTTCCTTACTATTTTTTCTTCCTTACTTTATATAAAAATATTATAAAATAATCAGTAGCTTATATTTCATAAGTTTGAGTTAAGCTTTATTTTATTATGAATTATATAGAGGTATTTTTGAATCAGATTCGGAATTAGTTAGATTATTTAATAATGTTTTTTCCTTATTATAACTTAAGTTTTGCAAACATTCTTAACACCCAAGAGCATTCCCACTTCGATCTTCCTTCTTCCGTGCTATATTACTCCTTACTTTGTATAAAAATATTTCTTATTTTTTGGCAAACATATCGTAAACACTCTCTGACAGAGACGGACAGACAATGACGCTTCCTTGATAAGTTCAGCTCAGAATGGGGAATGAAACGAATGCATATAAACGTGCAACAGATAAGGGAATTGCCAAAAAGAATAATGAACGGAACGGAAATACAATTTGGCGGTGGTGCCGGCACTCATTAAAAATTATACCGCGATATGACGCGATATGATACGTTATGATTTGCGACTCTTGGGGCCGCGAGACTTTCTTTCTCGCAGGGAAAAGGTAACGCCAGTTGTCGAGGAGAGCCTGACATGGGTGCAACACCCAGATCGCAGCTCGCAAACTCTGGAGGAGCCATTTTCACCTACACCGGGGCCCCACAACCCATGTCAAAATGTTTGGGCCCCAGGCAATTGCTAATATGGGGCCCCGACTTGCACCTGTGGGGGAATAACGCTGCCTGTCACCTGGCCAGCATTCAATTTTGGATTTTATTCCACCTTGGGCTTGGACTTGCAGTCGAACTCGGGCTTGAACTTTGCTAAAATGCGGGTGCACAGCAAATAATTCTTTTCTCTTCAATTTCTTAATAAATTAAAGAACCTAAATATAATATTGTTTGAATTATGTGTTGGAAAATGTTATGAAAATATAAGAACTGTGTGGTTGATAGGCTCATTCGATAAAAGTAGTTTTTATATTAAAAGAATACCTGATTCTTAACCAATTTAAATGATATTTTCTCTCTCTGTCACAATTTCTCTGGTCCGCAGCCCCGTCCTTCTTATCAGCTTTCTTTATTTATGCTGCGTTGCCTTTTGGGAGCGAAACACACAGACACAGACCCATCACAACACCCCAACCCATTGCCATTTCGATTTTGAGGGCCGGCATTTGTAATACGGTGGCATATAACACTTAAGTGCTTGTTGTTGCTTTATAAGATAAACTTTTGCGGGACCCACATACTGGCGCAGGCCAGGCAAGGCAGGGCACCTTCCTCTTCGGAGGAACAGGAACCGTCGGATAACGTGATGCCAATTTCATTTACTGGCACTTTCATTAACCAACCCGAGACCCATCCCAGGCCGAAAAAAAGCATCAAACTCGAATAAAATAAACGAATTGGCGTGTTTTAAAGTTCTGGCTGAAAGTTGCGGGTTGGCCGCAAATGTTTGCTCTGGCCATTTGTGGAGGGAGTGGACTCGGCCTCGGACTCGGACTCGGGTGCGGATTCGTGGAACTGGACTCAAATGAAATGGGTTTGTATTTCAGATTCTGCGATTGCTATCAATCAGTTATTTACAGGGAAAGCTCAAGAGAGAACTCAACGGGAATATGGCGGGAATAAGACCAGAAAACGTTTCTGGGAAATTAAATTTCTCCTTTTGTATGTTGTTTAAAAATATAAAAAAGAAATAATATAATAAATAATATAATAATTAATTGGATAGCCTTAAAATTGAGAGACAGAAGGACACACGACCATTGGTTTATCGACTCTTCTGTTAATAATGGATAAGAATATATCTACTTTGTAGGGTCGGAAGTGACGTTTTCACTGCGTTATAACTTATGGTTAAAAACTCAAGTTTTACCGTACCACAGACACATTTTATGGTGTCAATTATATTGTGTCATTAATAATAAATTGCAATAATTGTGCAGAAATATTAATACTTAATATATTAAATAGAGCCATAGAAATTCTTATAAGCTAGTGGCTGAAAATACAAAAATCAAGCTGAGACATTTCGCTTACAAATTCTCTTTAACTTCGAGTTGTCTTCGTGTTGCATGTCAATGTTGAGCACACTCTTAGTTCGGGGCACTCCCCCGTTGAAATGGCTTATGAATTATGAATTTACAACTAACCTTTATTGCATGTTGTGGCATACTTTCGGGCGGTGTCATAAATAGTCTCGCCTGAAAACCGATGTGTGGAAATGTGAATTGTTTGCCCAATAATTGATTTATGCGAAAAGTGTCTCTCGGAGCAGGAGAATAAGAAGGCGCTGAAAGGGATTGGAGTGGCCTGACCAAATCCCAGACTCTCGGCACTCTGTGTGTGGCATATTCAAATTCAAATTAGATTATATGCAAACACCGGCCGGTCTTTCACTTGCCGTTCATTCGTTCTTTATTATTATATAGGAATGCCGGACGAAAAGAGCAAAAACGACGGAGCGACGGTCTACTAATATTTGCATAATCGCAGGCAGCTCAACGGAGCCGGCAACAAGCGGCAAAGCAATTATTTCTTTAAAAATAAATTGCATGCACAATTGGTAGCAATAGCAATTGCAGTGGCAGCCCCAACAAAATACCCACGGAGGACCACCAGAGCGACCAGAGCGAGCTCCAAGTCCGAGTCGGATCTCGGATCTCAGAATCTGGCCGAATGCAGGTCCCAGCGTCGACGAATTTGGTCAAAACGGCTTCTTCTTTACTTACTTTTTTTGTGTGCTTTTCTTTTTTTGTGGCCAAAGAAGAGGAGGTTGGGCCCAGGGAGCCAAAGGGGGCGTGGCAGCTCAGCTCGTTTTTGCGATTTGTGTGTACGCCTCATCCATTTATTTGCATATCGATTTGGAGTTTTTAGTCCGGCAGAACACACTGTCTTTTTATCTCGGGAACACTCAGAGAAAGACTGTCGATATTTCAATATATTAATTTTAATTTATTATATTAAAAATGCTTTTTATAGCATCAAAAAAGAGTATTTCCTTTAAAAAATATCAAAATATTTTATTTATAAAATAATATAAAATTTTAAAAACGATATTTATGACATATTTCCACCTAAACTTACATTTTACTTATTTATTATTAGAAACACCTTTTACTTATCAAAACTGCTCTTTAAATAATCAGTTTACGGATGTAGATAAAACTCCAATATAATATTTCATAAGCCAAATCCGAGATACCCCTTAATTTCCCTATTTAAATATTAAATTCTTTTAGTATTTCAGACTTAAAATATTATTTTTTCCCAGTACATCTGAAACTTTCCACCCAAATACTTGGTTGAATTATATTTGCGGCACAAACAATTGCATAATTGCCCTGCATCTATATAACTCGAGTTTGTTGGCCAAGCATTTAGCCACGGGCTCCGGCTTCAGATTTAGCTCATGAATACACACTGCTCACGGCCCGGATCTCAAGTGCAAATTCAATTTTTATAGCACACTTATCTCTATCATAGTCGGATCGATGGCTCCTCGATGGGTGACATAATGCCGGCCGATATGCTCGATAAGCACGTGCCATTAGCCCGATTCCATCGGGCAATGAGTGCCGGATGAGTGGGAAGTAGTTTTAATTTGACGCACGACCAGAATTCTTGGCCAAAGTTTTTCGGGGCGGTCACGTAGCCATAACGAGTTGGTAAGTCCATTGTTGTTGCAGGAAAATTGAAAACTTTGAGTGCCGGAATAGTTCCCATCAAACTTGGCATATTTTCGAGAAGTTCTTTTGCCGTTTCGGAGCATTCAAATACCGTAAAATAAGGGAAAATATATACATCAATTATTTTTACTTACAATAATTTCCAATTTAATAAAGTAAGTAAGCAAAACGTTATACATTTTGTAAGCCATTCCAAGTACCTATATTTCAATAAATTTAATGTTCTCTTCCTATTGAGATATTATTACAATTAAATATTATTTCCAGGTTACTGTATATTCTTTCCTTTACACAGGACTAAAAGCAACTTTCCCAACTGCCTCTAGAAATAATTAAAATGTGCAAAAACCTCTGCTCCTTTTTTTTTTGGCTTACTTTGTTTTTGCCATGTTAGCTGGAGTAACCCTTTGACCAGCTAAGCCTGAAAGGGTGAAGCCCTCCAAGTCATTCACTCTCATTATGTCCGCTCGCTTTATCATGTTCCTTGTTGACATTCGCGCGGACACAAATGAAGCAATTTTCCTGACATGCAAAACGTGCAACAGTTGCGACTGCCAGGCCATGGAAATGGAAATGGAAATGGGAACTGCAACTGCAACTGGAACTGGAAGTGGAGCAACTGTTGCTGCAGTTAATTTTCGTATATTTAATTCAGCTTAAATTATTGCAGAGCTGCAGCCATGAGGTAGGTAGCTGGCCGCGCTTTGATGTGCTCCCATCACCCATCACAGCCATTAGACATTAGCCGGGGCCAAGAGACGCCAAAGGTAAAGCCGGTCGAAAGGAGCAGCCGGTCTTTGCCGTTGGAGTTGGAGTTACAGCTCCAGCCCGTTGATCCATGATATATCCATGCAGTCAGCCAGCCATTTGCAAGGCAAATCAAAGGCTTAATGAATTCATTTCAATTAAACAAACAAAAAAGCAAATCAAGCCACAACCACAGACATCAACAGCGATAGACAGTTTTGCATTAATAAATCGTTTAGCTGGGAGCTCCATGCCAATCCATTTGAACTTGGCATTTGTGGTTGGTCGGTGGTCGGTCGGTGGTCGGAGTGGAGCAAAAAGCCTTACAAAGTAAAGTCTCTTGTATTAATTGATTCTGATTGTGATCTTTGAAGTTGGGCCCATGCAGCTGCCAACTTAGGAATGGGACTTACCATACATCAGCCAAAAGGTTACGGTTCTTGTAATTTGTTATTTGCTTTTAATGAGTCGTAAGTTTTAACTTATTTAAAAATTTATTAGGTTCAGCGAGGAAAAAAATCAAGAAAAATGTGAATTAAATTCATTAAAAATACATTTATAATTCCCATTAAAATAAGAAAGCAACTACTGATATTTTAATTCCCGAAGTATGCAGCCAAAAAGCTTTTAAATTTATTGAAAATTCTCACAAAGAAATCATTATTCCCGATAATAATGTTTATAAATTCGACAATCTTCCAAGAATATTATCTTGTTGGTTTTGCAAACATTCCGGTCCGTATTTACTCTGCCAAAGAGCTTAAGCTTATGCTTTGGGGTCACTCACCCAAGACCCTTCGTTTGCTCCCTTTTTTCCTCTTTTTTTGGGAAAGCACTCGACAGCCGCCTGGCTGATAAGCCTTAAGCTGCTTAATCGATGACCAGAGAGTTGTCAAAAATAATTCACAGGCCGCGCGCGGTGGAGAGGTGAATACAAATACAGGAAGACAGCGCGGCGTATACGTAATGTTATCGCTCCGCCAGATCTACCCTTTGGTGCTGCTGCCTTAATGCGAGCGGCATCCCATCGACTGACCAAATCAGAGTCCCTTACACGAGAAATATTTTAGCGTACAATGCAAAAATGGTAGCAGCTTCGCGGCGTTTCCTTATCAGTCGCAACTCCGCTGACGGATGCACCCGAAACAGAAAAAGAAAAAAAAAATCAAGACTATTAAAAAACTGAAGGAAAGGAAACAAAGGCAGAGAAGGAGTCGAGATAATGCCACAATGAAGACAGCATAACGCGCCGCTGTTGAAAAATCGCTCTTCCAGCCTGACCAGAAGCAGATGGAGAGGATGCGTTCGCATCAAGATAAGCCAGCGTGCGCGCTGGCTCTTCGGCAGTTCTTGTATTTGCCATACACATTTACACATATACATATATATAGAGAGCCCTCTTTAAGCCGAAAATCAAAGCTATAATAATGCATAAGTAATTTGCAGCAGCGGCAATCGAGGAGAGCCATCAGGCGGCGGCCAAGGAGCTCGTGCCGGCCTGACAACAGTTAATCAAAATCCGAATCCGGAGCAGCAACAGGGCCTGGCCAACGCAACTGAAGCTTACTGCCGCCTTGCTGGGGCAGCTCCTCTTCCACCTCGGGCGGTTATTTATTAACCAAGTAGCATTTATCGGCACATCGTTGAGATCTGGAGAGGCACACCGCCCCGTATTTAAGGGGCAGCGAAATCGCAACTGCTAAAAGCACTCTTTTTGTCATTTAAAAACGCTTGAGTTTTTAACTCTTAACTAAATAACATTTAACTTAGGCAGCTTAAACGGTTTATTAATTAAATAATATGAAGGATAGACAGCCTCATAAGCAAGGACCACAAAACGAAAGTAATCTAAGAAGTCAGAACCCAACATTTAAAATTTTTAAATTAAGATCATAACTCAATTCAACTAAAATAAACTAAAGCTTACAATTTTTTTTTTTAGTATATATTTATCAGAAATTATTCGTAATTTTCAATACTCTGATAAAGCCAAGCCAAAGTATACTATTGCCGATCGCTTGCACTAAACGTTATTAATAAGGCCCAAGGATGTCCGACTTTTGCGAAACAAAAATAATGGATTTTGCTGATTAAATATATTATATTCCGGTTGTATACTCAGGATCTTGTGGATTTTTAGTCCGTAGTTTTCACTTACTCCAAAATCTTCAATAATTAGGACCACGCCGCCCAGATCCTGCAGGACAGTGAGGCTGCTCTGAATATGTCCCATGTACTTACTATTATCCCAAAAGGTAATACCCTGTGATTCTGCAAAGGAATATGCCGATACAACAGACGGCACCAACGTTTGTATCCAGTTTCAATATGATTCCTTATAGCTTCCTTATAGATTTCCTATGACGTCTGGATAATTTGATGTCTTATTTAAAAGTAAGTCCTCAAAATTTTGTATAGCATATTATATACATTTTTGAGGTTTTACAGATTATGTTCTTAGTTTGTCTTATCAGTAAATAAAGAATATATACAAATATACGAAGTGTTCACTTCTTATCACATGTAATTATAATATTGACGGTTATCAAAGTTAGAAGATAAGAACAAAAGAGTGCAGTACCAAACAATCCCTTGTATACACCCAAAAATACTGTTTAAGGGGCTTATTAATTACATAAATTAATTATTTCCAGTTGATATAAAAACCAAACAATAAATAGGGGTAACTAATTGTGCTAACTTAAAGTTGATTTCCTAATTCCCCAAGTTTTTATTCCAAAAAGAGACAGTTACTTTAGGCAAGTACTTAAAAATATGTATGAATATTCTCTTAAGAACTTAAACGCGACTTTTTCTCAGGTTTCTGGATATTTTATTTAATTTAAAAAACTAGTGATTGGCTAGAAAATATTTATAAAACCATACTTTCTATCGTCTATATCGATCGCCTAGTTTAACTGGTGTAAGACATATTATCTTCTTATGTAGCTTTTACTTCTTATATCTTATTATCCCAGAAATTAGTGTTAATTAATCGGAACTATATCTGGTAACTAAATGGCATCGCTTGTTAAAGCAAATTCCTGGTCCTCATACTTTGAATCTCGGCTGAGCACCTTATGGCGACCGTGGTCCAATATTAACTCGCCCAGCAAGTTCAGCAAAAAAAGCAGCACAATGGCCAAGGCCTGGGATGGGAACCGGGATCGGGCTGGAGTCAAATCCAGTCCCAGTCTCGGTCCCAGCATAGGGCCAAAGCCAAACAATGCGGCAGAGCTTGTAAAAACGCTGGGGAGCAGCGAGCACACAGTGGCCGAACCTGCGCGGACACTGAACTAGATTTTTCATGGCAAAAAAATGAAATCAGGAAGTGTATTATATAATTTTATAGATACTAAACTCAACTTTGACACAAATCGGCTGAGTGCGGTCTGTAAACATGACATTTGCTGTACACGAGGCCGGCCAACTTGGCCAAGAAGCAGCCTCGTTTGGAGCTCCTCCAGAGAGAAGCTGCTGCTGATGCCGCAGCTACTGGCGATGCTTATCGCCAAAACGTTCAATTATTTTATTTGGTGCAGATGTGGCCGGCGATAAAAGTGCCTGATACGACGACGAGTAGAAACAGCATCGACATCGGCATCGTATCGTAATCCGGGTTCGAGCTGAGCCCGAGCGGCCGGAGCGGCCGAAGCAGCCGCTCTTGGGAGCACAATACGAGGCCCTGCTTTGTATATGAGGTTCAATTAAAATCAGCAGAGGCCAGCCGGCGGAAAAAGCAGCTAAATAATTGACACAAGAAAGCAAAGCCGCAAATTTGCCGATCGCCAGCAATAGCAGCAACAGAAGCAACAGCAGCAGCAGGAAAAAATGTGTCATCCGATAAATGTCTGTGTTGATAGTCAGCCTCATAAAGTGCTCCAAGCAAGAGACCACAAAACGAAGAGGAAAGAGCAGGCGACTGTGAGAATGAAAAGGAATCTAAAAACTTAGAGCACAAAATATTGTAGAAGACTGTAGGGTCATAGAAATAATTTTAAAAAATTAAATAGTTCGTAGAATTAATATTTTCATGTTTAATATATAAATATTTTGTTTTTTAGTATACGCTAGTCAGAAATCATTGAAAACTTTAAATTCTTCGTTATGGCCAAGCCTTTATTATGGCCAATCACTTGCACTAAACGTTATTAATAAGGGCCGACATTGCCCGTTCTCTGCGGATTCTGTTAAATGCCTGCGTAACCGAATAAAGAGCCAACCAGAGAATTCCTAAAATTTAAAAAATTTAGGAAAATGAGATTGAAAATAATAGAATCCAACGCCAAACAACACTTACCTACAAATGGCGCAAATATAAAAATAGTCCTCTTATCTGGGCCGAGCCCAAATACAATAAACCACAATACGAATGATAATACGGCAGTAAGCCAAAATGTGAAAATCAACCATGGTAAGAAATAGAGGTGGTTTTTCTGCAAAATACATTTTTTTTTTCAGTTATATACTCAGGTTATATGGATCTATAAGTCCGTAGCTCTCACTCACAGTCTGAACTCCAATTATTAAGCCCACGCCGCCCAGAAGCTGCAGGACAGTGAGGTAGACTGTGAAAACAAAAAAATTTGCTCACTGAACATTTCCCAGGTCCAAAGTACTTACTATTATCCCAAAAGGTGATACCCGGCGATTCTGCATAGGAAAATGCCAATACAACAGATAGAACTCCCAAGCAGATGACACCAACGTTTGAATCCAGTTTCAACATGATTCCCTATAGCTTCCGTCTGGCGTCCGATTAATTTGATGTCTTATTTGAAACTAATCTCTTAAAATTGTGTGTGGAACGCAAAACATTGGTCGCAGCTTCTCTTATCAGCAAATGAAGAATACATAAACAAATGAACTATTCCTAAACAGATGTGGCTCATATATATGTAAATGTTATGTTTTATTTAATATAGTGGTTATAAAGAATATTTAAGTTTTGAAATATATATTCTTGTGTTCACTTCTTATCACTTTTATTTCAAGTTGTGACTAATATGTTTATTGATCTTTTAAATTTCTTTCGTTTGTATAGTTAATTATTTTATTGTTTGTTTGAACTTGGCTGAAAAAGGTCAGAACGAGATTTTTTTTTTTTTATACCCGGTAATCTTAGACTGAAATCTCTGAAATTAATATTTATAATACAATATAATTAAAATATGTATATATTATTGCCAATTATTTGCACTAAACGTTATTAATAAGGGCCGACATTGCCCGTTCTCTGCGGATTCTGTTAAATGCCTGCGTAACCGAATAAAGAGCCAACCAGAGAAATGCTAAAATTAAAGAAATTCAGGAAAATTAGAATGAAAATAATAGAGTCCAACGCCAAACAACACTTACCTACAAATGGCGCAAATATAAAAATAATCCTCCTATCTGGGCCGGGACCAATTACAATAAACCACAATACGAATGACAATACGCCAGTAAACCAACCAGTGAAAATCAACCATGGTAAGAAACAGAGGTGATTTTTCTGCAAAATACATTTTTTTTTTCAGTTATATACTCAGGTTATAAGGATTTATCAGTCCATAGCTCTTACTCACCGTCTGAACTCCAATTATTAAGCCCACGCCGCTCAGAAGCTGCAGGACAGTGAGGTAGACTGTGAAAATAATAAAGCTTTTACATGGCTTCTCACTGAACATGTCCCAGATCCAAAGTACTTACCATCTTCCCAAAAGGATTCCTGCGATTCTGCATAGGAAAATGCCAGTACCACAGATAGAACTCCCAAGCAGATGACACCAAAGTTTGTATCCAGATATAACATGATTCCCTATAGATTCCGTCTGGCGTCCGATTAATATGATGTCTTAGTTGAAACTAATCTCCTGAAATAGTGTGTGGAACGCAAAAATTGGTCGCAACTTCTCTTATCAGCAAAAGAAGAATAAATGAACAAATTATCTATTTATTCCTAAACAGATGTGTTTCATATATATACATATGTAAATGGTATGTTTTATTAAATAATGTGATTATAAAGACAATTTAAGTTTTGATATATATATTCGAGTGTTCACTTCTTATCACTTTTATTTCATGTTGTGACTAATATGTTTATTGATCTTTTAAATTCATTTCGTTTATATAGTTAATAATTTTATTGCTTGTTTGAACTTGGCTTAAAAAGGTCAGAACGAAATTTTGTATTTTTTTTAAATCCCCCTTTAGCTTAGACTGAAATCATTGAAATAGTTATAGGCTTAATATTTATAATACAATATAATTAAAATATGTATATATTATTGCCAATTATTTGCACTAAACGTTATTAACAAGGTCCGATATTGCCCGTTCTTTGCTGATTCTGTTAAATGCCTGCCTAACCGAATAAAGAGCCAAACAGAGTGTTCCTAAAATTTAAGAAATTTATGGAAATAAGAATGAAAATAATACAGTCCAATGCCAAACAACACACTAAAAAAAACATATACGTACGATTCTGCATAGGAAAATGCCAGTACCACAGACAAAACTCCCAAGCAGATGACACCAACGTTTGTATCCAGTGTCAACATGATTCGCTATAGCTTCCGTCAAGTGTTCGATCAATTTGATGTTTTATTTGAAACCAATCTCTTAAAATTGTGTGTGGACTACAGCTTCTCTTATCAGCAATTGTGAAGGTTCATATATATGTGGCATTATTTTATTATATATAGTCAGTAAAGGTATTTAATATAGTGATAATAAAGTATATTTAAGTCTTGAAATAAGGAAAAAGAACCGTTATCGTGGTTAGTCACTCCTTCGTTTAACCGTCGTCTTGGCTGGCTCGATCTCAACTTGCCAGCTCGTCGTTGGTTCGTGCTCGATCGTCGTCGCCGTTGCTCTCATCCTCGTCTTCTTATCGATAATTGCTCGTCGTTTATTCTCATCTTCTTTATCCATCTCGTCGTCCTCAGGGTTGCCAGCTCGTCATCCATACTCGTTGCGTTCGTCCTCATCAGCTTGTCTCTTGGTTCATGTCTAAGGACTTGGTGGGCCTTGGGCCAACACACCCCACACATACATATACATATATGCGAGTGTTCACTTCTTATCACTTTTATTTCAAGTTGTGACTTAAATGTTTAATGATCTTTCAAAATTCGAAATTCCTTTCGTTTATATAGGTAATTTTTGTATTGTATGTTTGAACTTGGCTTGAGAAGGTCAGAAAGTAATTTTGTTTTTTCTGATTTTTATAGACTGAAATCACTGAAATAGTAAAAGGCTTAATCTATATAATATAATATAATTAAAATATACTTTATTGCCAATTACTTGCACTAAACGTTATTAACAAGGGCCGTTATCTCCCGTTCCTTACGAATTCTGTTAAATGCCTGCCCAACCGAATAAAGAGCCAACCAGAGAATTCCTACAATTTAAGAAATTTGTGGAAATTAGAATGAAAATAATACAGTCCAACCTTAAACAACACTTACCTTCAAAAAGCATAACAATCAAAATATCTTCTATATCTGGGCCCCGCAAAAATAGATAAGAGAGTAAACCAACAGGTGAAAATCAACCACGGTAAGAAAAAGAGATGATTTTGCTGCAAAATCAAATTTTTTTCAGTTAAGTACTCAGGTTGTAAGAATTTATCAGTCCGTAGCCCTTACTCACCGTCTGAACTCCAATTATTAAGCCCACGCCGCCCAGAAGCTGCAGGACAGTGAGGTAGACTGTGAAAACAAAGAAGCTTTTACTTGGCTACTCACTGAACATTTCCCAGATCCAAAGTACTTACCATCTTCCCAAAAGGATTCCTGCGATTCTGCATAGGAAAATGCCAGTACCACAGATAGAACTCCCAAGCAGATGACACCAACGTTTGTATCCAGTTTCAACATGATTCCCTATAAGTTTCGTCTAGCGTCCTATTAATTGTCTTATTTGAAACCAATCTCTTCAAACTGTGTGTGGAATGCCAAATATTGGTCGCAGCTTCTCTTATCAGCAATTGCAGAAGGAACATATATGTATATGTGGGATTATTTTATTATATATAGTCAGTAAATGGTATGTTTTAGTGATTATAAAGTATATTTAAGTCTTGAAATAAAAAAAGAATCTTTATCGTCTTTAGTCACTCCGTCGTTTAACCGTCCTCTTGGCTGACTCGATCTCAACTTCGCCTCTCTCGTTTTTGGTTGCCTGCTCGTCGTGGATTCGTGCTCGATCGTCGTCGTCGTTGCTCTCATCCTCGTCTCCTTATCGATAATCGCTGGTCGTTTACTCTCACCTTCTTTATCCATCTCGTCGTCCTCAGAGTTGCCAGCTCGTCATTCATACTCGTTGCGTTCGTCCGCATCAGCTTGTCTCTTGGTTCATGTCTAGGGAACTGGTGTGCCTTGGTGTGCCCCACACATATATGTACATATGTATATGCGAGTGTTTACTTCTCATTACTTGTATTTCAAGTTGTGGCTAATATGTTCAATGATCTTTCAGATCTCAAAACTCCTTTCGTTTAGATAGTTAATAATTTTATTGTTTGTTTGAACTAGACTTGAAAAGATCAGAACGTAATTTTTTTGTTCTTGTTTTTATACGCTGTAATCTCAGACTGAAATCAATAAAATTTAAAGAAATGTGCAATAGAGTTCTACACCAAATCATTACTTATACAGAAGAGTGATCGCTACTTATCTCTGTTTACTAATATATTCCTCTGCGAATAAATAACTCGTATACTCACATGTCAGCAGTTTTATAAAGTCCTTATTAAATCACTTATAAGCTCTCACCTTATAGAATTTAAATTGGAAATAAACTCAAGCTCAAACGCAGATATTGAGTGTATCGCTTAAAGACAAAACTTTTAGCTAAAGCCGCAATGAGCAAAGCTGTTTACTGCCTGTTTTCGTTGCAGTTGGCAGAAAAAGTTACAATTAAAATTGTTGGAGCGCAGAGAAGAGCTGACCAGAAGCCAACGAGCTTCTGGCCAAGTGCCGGCGGAAGCTGTGGGTAGTGTTGGCACCGAGGACGACTGCCTCTGGCTTTGGCTCTTTCTCCGACTTCCACCTACTCACCAGTCGCAATTTGTTTGCCATTGTTGGTTGTTCCCGCAATTAAAATTATTCCGTTTGAGCTATTGATGACGGGTCCCGAAAGACGGCCGAGCGTCATTTTGCTTTTGGACAAAGCGGAAGCGGAAAGTGTGCCATTATGCAATGGCGGATGTGGGGGCAGTTCGGCAGCTCGATTTAGTTATCTAGCAAGAACCAGCACTGAGAACAGAGTAGAAATGTACACCGAAAACTAAGAAAATCAATATCGACAAAATATCGAAAATCGGAAATAAGTCTCTGCATATCGATATAATCGATAAATTATCGCCAACCTTTTTAACATTTCTTTAAGAGTTTAAGACCTTTAATAAATATTGAATATCGACAAAGAATCAAATTCCAAATTTGAAAAAAAATTTTAACTTCAATAAATTGTATCTATATAATCGATAAATTATCAGCACATTATTTACGTTTATTTTAGAGTCTGAGAACCGAGCAGTGAAGTAATCCGAAAAGGAATATTGCTTTTTCAATACAATTTTTTAATTTTAAATAGATAAAATGTTATTGGAATATATTTTACAGAGCTCAAAAGTATCGATATAATCGATATACTTTAGCTTTTTTGTTTATTAATTAATACTCAATGACGTTTACACATTAATAGTTCGACATAACAAAATATTATTATATAGAAAAGTACCGAAATCGCATTGTACCGCTGTACCGCTCCAAGTTATCGATAAAATCGATTTCATATCGACCGCAATTTAATTAATTTAATATGAAATCAAATTTTAAGTTTGGTCATCGATAGCATCATCCTTGATTCTAAGCCAGATCCAAATCTGAGTGTAGTGAGTGCTCTGAGTGAACTGAGTGGAACTCAACCAACACCGAACTGAATGCGGCCAAAAGTTCGGATAGCGTGTTACATCGAGTTGAAGTCCTTCGGTTGCTGCGGCAGCAATTGGAGCAAAAACTGTGTGTGGACGGGACCGCAGCAAGTTGATCTGGCAATGGTTTTTTAATTCTCGCTTCGCTCCGGGATGGAACTTTCTGCGCGCAACGGCCAAATCAAATCCAATTCGCAATCAAATGCAAATTGCCATTAGATTAGTTTATTTGTGGCAGCGACGGAGACACGCAGAATCCATCCTGTCATCTGTCGTGGGATCCTGACAGGTCCTCGCTCAACTCGCGTTGAATTATACGAGAATTCACCCGCGTCCTTTGAGGTGAAAGTAAGGGGAACTGGAATAAAAGAAATAAAAGGGCAACGCAGTTAATAACAAAGTGACGGAATATGCGACAGCAGCTGTCGCGCTGGCAAACAGCTTTCAAATGCCAAAAGGTATGCCACTGCCACGACGATGCCAGCAGTCATGTCACTGCCGAGGAGTCACTACCCCGGGGCACTCTTGGATTGAGTCTGATCAAATTAGAGTCTGCGAGGGGAGTGTGTTTGAGTGACGCTGCTCCGCAGTCCACACACAGTCCGGAGTCCGGAGTCCCCAGTCCTCAGACCCCAAATAGGGCTGTGATGTGGGTGTGCCGGAGGGCGTGGCCGGGCTTTGGGCGAGGTTGTGTGGGTGTCCAACAAGTTAAGTGCGTTCTACCGTTCTAGCCCTCATTCCCACTGAGTGGCAATTATTGCCTCTATTTGGTTAAATTTAATTAAGGAAAAAGAAGGAGAGCCTTGGTAAATAGATTAGAATTAGGATAGAGTTAATAAATAATAATAAGCATTAAAAATTGACTTTAAATACACGAATGGCTCCTTAAAATTGATTAACTTACATTCGCTTTATATCATAAAAATTATTTGACTATTTTAAACTAATATATTTCATTGTCGGCTATGTTTCTGTCTTAAGGAATGATAAAATTGTGGCCAACATTTACTAACTGCAGTTAAGGGCTTCTAAACAAGTCACAATATTGGCCAAGCCACCGCACAACTATCTGAATATCCCCGATTTTCGTACTTCGATTGTTTCTTCATTCAATTGCAGCTGAATCCTCGTTCGTCAGGCACCCCCACATTGGCAGTTTTCAATTGTTTGCCTTACATTTTAGTCACATTTATGCAGAGATTCTGGATGGGAGCGGGAAAAGTGGGGGCTGTGGATCTGGATCTGGTTATGGTTCCCGTTGCCGTTCTTGTTCTCAGATCTCGAGGCAGAACCAAGGCTGCCAGTTGCCACGATGCAAAGGCTGGAGGTCGTATTTTCTGGCTGGTCCCTGCCTGTGTGTGTTATGCCTTACTTTTACTTCGATGCACACAAAAGGCCATGGAAAACTGTCATTGGCAAAATCTAAACAATAAGTTTGTTATTTTTGAGCAGACCAGCGAACCGAAAGGGCCCCTCTGCCTCCTCTGCCATAATGCCACACCCTTGGAGGTTAGGCAATTTGCCTGTCCTCTGGCCGACACAATTTTAACTTTGGCCCGGCTTTTGTGAGTTCCTCCGACGCAGACCTAATTGATTTCAAAGTTTCTTCTTTTGCTACAAAGTCTCCATGTGGCCAGTTAATGTTACTAATATCGGCAATTGTTTGCGTAACATGCATTAATAGTGCCCAGAACCTCCAAAGGCATAGGCACGCCATAATCAATTCCGTATCATTGTCCAACAATTTCTCCATTTCCACACTTGTGGGTAGCTCCGAGAACCAACCAGTTTTTAGTTGGCAGGCAAATTTACATATTTGACAGGCATGTCATGGTCAAGAGAGGAATAGTTGGCATTTTTCCTGGCTGTGACATTTTGGCCAAACACTTTTTGTACAAATATTTTGACAATTTGACTGGCAGTTGATTTGGTCAGCATTCAAAATTATTTCCAGAAATTTAACACTGCTCCCTGAACGTGTCAAGCAATTAAATTCGAATTGTTTTTCATTTGGTTTATTACATAATTGAAATAATTATTCAAGTGTCGTCGTGATGATGGGTTTACTAAGCTAAGGCTATTCTAGCCATATAATTAAAGGCAGTTTGTGCTTTTCTTCCACTTCAAGGGTCACTGGAAAACAATAGTTAACGTTTAGGGAAAATAGGTGCTAAAAAGATGCATTTATGAATGATAATAAATTCAACAAAAGAATTTTCTGTGGATATTTTTGCTGCAAATTTATTACAAAAAGCAGGTTGACTTACCTTAAATCGAAGTCAATATTATTCGGTAAATGCTCCCATAAAGAAAACAATTACCAGGAAAAAATGTCGACAGCAATATTTAGTGCTTCTCATTCACTGGCCGACTTTCCCATTGACCTTCCTGTGCTACTAGCCAAGTGCATAAAATTCCTACACCGCCCTCTTTGTATTTGACAACTACAATGGTTTTATTGGGACACCGTACTAAATTTATGCAACTCAATGTGCGATGCCAAATTATGTTCACTTCATTTCGTGTACAATAACGAAGGAAAAACACGCCATATATTTCGCACTTTCCCCCCGTGAACTGAATTGAAGTGAGGGAAACTCACATCAGGTGCAGACGTACCACAGCTTTGCCCGTTTGCCCGTTGACCCGAACTTGCGGGTCAGTTTATTGTTTACCTTCACGAGGAATAATGGCAAAAACTGCGGACGTGCCGATAGCTACGGGGAAGGTCCTTGCCAGGAGCTTGCCGCTGCTCCTGCTCTTATGTGAATACATAAACACATGCGAACTCGACAAATTCGACACAAATGTGAAAATGCGACAAGATTTATGCCAAAGTAATAAATATAAATGCGGTTTTGAGTAGAAAATAGAAATATAGCAACATTTCGCACACACAAAGGTGCGTTTACATCCTCCCTCCCAGCCCTCTATGGGATATGGGAGGATATATACATAAACATATACATATATATGTATCCCGAGACTGGGGCAGTAAATCATTGTGGTTGGCCTGGGCCATTTATTGTGCCGACGCTGCCGCCGCTGCCGCCCCCATCCATCTGGCCATATGTTACACGAGTGTAAATATTGAAATAACTTAAGGAAGTCGGCTAGAAATTCCTTGACTGGCCGGCCGATGCCGTGGACATCGAGGCGCCCCAATAAATCACACGAAAAAGAGCATTGAACGCAGTGCCACCGGGCGCATACGTAATCTATTTGAAAACGGCATTGGCAAACAAATGCCACTCCAGCTGCCCGGCGTCGGGTAAACGCAATTTTTATATTTTTTTGGCTTACCAATCACAGGCGGAAGTACACTTAGAATAAAGTAAAATAAGAAACAAAATCTTAATAGCAAAATGTTGAAGTATCTCTTGAACCTCCTCTGACTGTAAAAATATATTTTTTTTTTGTTATTCTCTTGTATCATTTGGAATAGGAAATATTTCATTGCATACTCTTAGGCAGTTTATGGAGCTATTTAAAGTGTATATTAACAGTTCCTAATATTAGGAAAACATTAGTTTATTTGAAGTATAGAATCCTTTCAAATTTGCCATCCAGGTTATTCAAACACACATTTAATATCAAATATATTGCTGCCTCAATTTGTATTTCTCTGTGCACCTCTAGCTCCATTCCTCCTTTTAGCAATTTCAAGCGAGGGCGACTTGCAAAAATATGCAAAATTTGCAGCTTTTCCGAATTTATGGTTATTTGTGTTGCACTCTTAATGCTATTGAACTTGCACTTAACAAATGGTATCGGGCCCAGCCCCATCCATCGTTCGCCTCAGATTCGCCCAGTTGCACTCCATTTAGACGATGAAATAAACGCTGCCTCCACTTCCCTTTTCGGCACTCCCAATCATTCCATATAGTGGCCCTTTGTATTTTTGTGTTTTTGGCTGTCTTTCAAAACATTTTAGTTACATTTTGTATTTTATATTTCAATATGCGTTTTTGATATGTGAGTCTGCGAAATTGGAAAGCAGAGCCAACCCAACCCCATAGTTTTGTGTGTGTGTATAAAATATATATAGAAGAAAATATATATATATAGTTGAGGCGACTCTTGTGGTCAGAGGTTTGATTCTCCAGCTTTAAAATTGAAATAAATAAAAATTAAGTGGGGAAATGTGAAACTTATATTGCATATCTCCTTTCGGGATAGTTAATGAGAGAATTCAAGCTTGGTTGTTAAGGATTAGATTCAAACAATGTAAGCATGATGCTTAAATTAAGTTTCCATTAAACTTGACAATAAAGAAATTCATTCTGTTGGAAACTGAATAGGTTTAATATGTAACATTAACTACAAGTTAGCATAAGGCAAATTATTGCCTCTCTAAATGTTTAATACTTTAAAACCGATGATTAAAAATGTTTCTGGTACTTAAATGATTTCTTCATTATAGAAAATAATATAAAAATATATAGATTCTGACTTCACAAAGAGGTACCCTTAAGGATAATCACCTATATATTCCATCAAGTCATTAAGTCAAAATCAAAGCTCCCTTCTTTCCCACTCATCACCTAATTTGGAGCCGCCCTTTTGAAGCCATCTGCGAACCGCCCGCTAATTAAAATCCATATGCACCAGCTAACAGACAATAATTAGCACACAAACGCGTGCAAACAAACACACAATTAAAAGTGCATAAATATGCAAGAATTGTGCATGTTGGCAGAGGTCTTGCCATAACCCAACCGAACTCAGACCCCGAACACATCGCACCCACTGGCTATAAAAACTAAAGGCATTATAATGTCAGGCTGGCTTTTATGCACACGTCAGGCTAATCGCTAGCGCAAACACACCTCCATAAACGGGGAGTCCCCCAGCCCAGGCTCATACCCAATCCTCAATCCCCAATCCCCATCCTCCTGCGAACTGAACCCGTGCTTGTGCAGGGCAAATAGAGTGAAACCATAATTGTTGTACTTGGCAACTTGAGTTCTCTCCTCGCTTTTGTGTCGCAGTCAGCAGCCATCGCTGGGGCCATGAAATATGAATAATGTCAGAGGCAGAAAGGCAACCAAGCACCCAGGCAGCCACCCAGCCATGGAGTTTGGCCAAAAGCCGAGTTTGATGTGCGTAGTATTTGCTAAACCCATTTAATGTACCCCCGCCCGCTCCACTAATTTCGCTTAATTCGCAGCCAGCGGGGGATGATAGTTCTCACGTGGCGAAGGTTCGGGTATTATTTTAATGAAACGGGCCGAGTGCGAGAAGAGTCACTTTCACGGGCTCGTAACTGCAAATTGAGGGTACTTTTCAGCCAAAGATCTCGGGTGACAGACAGGCAGCAGGAGCAGGCGGAGCAACCGGAAGAAATATTTGCATTTTCGCCCAGGCAGTTAAATATTTGTGGAGCCACGTGGTGGTAATTAAAAGATGACTCAGGTTGTGTGTGCTCGGGGTTGATAAAAGATTTGCCCAAGAGCCAAGGATAATCATTAAAATTTTATGCGAGTGCATTAGTGAGAAGCTGACGCGGAAGTAATAGTCAAAGACATTCACTAATTGCCCACCTTCTCCAGCATCGCAACAAAGTGCAAAATTGTGTATTTAAACATTTAACTATCTCCGGTTCGTGGATATTAATAATTGTAAAAAAAATATATATGCATTCGTTATGCTGCACATGAAAAGAAATTAATTTAATATTGTAAATGCTTTCAAGATTATGGTTAGTCATGCGTAAATTACCTTTCCTGTCTTAAAAATATATTAATAACATTGGATGAGAAATCCACAGAATATATATTAATTTCATAAAAATATGTAATATTCCAAGGACTCATTACGAACTCAAGGAAATGTCAAAAAATATATTATTATTATTTTCAAGAATTATGTTTTATTTACTTAGATATAATAAATTTTTAAGGCTCGAAATTAATATCATCAGCTTTAATTTTTTTTAGTGTGTAATTAAATGTCGCATGTTCCGCTGGGCCATCATCCGGATGTACTGCGTCCAAAGCCCTGTCACGATATGTCAGTCGGCGTGACCTGCTGCACCGCCGGGAACCACATGTCAGCGCTGATGCGAAAATTGTCAAGGGCAACTCTTTTCGCGGCTTTCGGTGTGCGGTGTAAATATACAGCATATTATAAAATATATTATGCAAATTGCATATTAAGCGGAAAACTGAATGGTAATTTTATTTATGGCCTGGCACGCCCAATTTTCGCGAGCTAATAATTTCTTAATTAACTTAAACAAATTTGGCCAAATAGGTCAGTTACCAAACAAAGGCTCACGTACATTGAACAATCAAAATGGCAAAACAAAGGTAATTATCTAGATTGGACTTAATATTAATCACTTGAAGTAATAATCTATATAACTTACTGCTAAATAAATAAGAAAGTGAGTTATTCTTGTTCACTTTAAACGTGAAAAGGCTATCAAGTACACAAGAATTTCAATAATGAAGTAAGAGCTGTTTAAAATGAAATCACTTGCCATGGACCCACAATGGAGCAGGAAAATCGCTCAATGTTAATTACTTAATGGCTTAAAAATAATCTCATTGGAGGCCGTGCAAATTTAACTGCCAGCAGTTCCGCCTCGGAAAACCGCACTCATAACCTCCGCCCGGCTTATACATATTTGTCTTTTGTAGGCATACGTCAGTTGTTGCAGGACGAAGGACGATGCATCAATAGCCAACAGCAACAACGGCAGGGTTTTCGCTTGTTGGCAAAACGCATGTTGTGAACAAAATTTAATTTTTAATTTACACGTTCCTTGAAGAGAGGCCGAGCTATGTAAATATACAGGTGGACTCGCATAACTTGGACAAATAAAAGGAAAAACAAAAAATTTAGAGATAATTTAGAGGGAGGCTTAGCTTTGAAATTTTCAATAAACTTTATATTTTTTTCAATATATTAACCCAAAAACCTGAGTTCTTGTTTTTAATAAGAAGCACAGAAATCTGATTGGTTATTTTTTGAAGCAAACTTTTATGCACCCCGTAAAATGAATTAAAAACACCAGACACACCGTCTAGGTCCTATCTGGTCAACTTTAAACGTAAGAACAATAGCCTAAAATAAGTTTCCAAAATTGCATTCAACTTGTGCGTTGTAGATTTTCAAGTAATAAAAGTTTCAGGCAGCTAAAAACATAACTATTTAATCTCTGCAAAGGCTATTTCACTTATATCAACTACCGTTTATGGAAATTCGACTTATTGAAGTTGGACTGTGTAAACTTTTCAGGAAGAGCGAGTCGAACGATTTAAATATGTAGCCGCGTATGGAGTGGCTGCTGGTTGCATGTGTGCGAGCGCTGTAATGAAATCCCCTTTAAATGTTTATGAAAAATTCATGACGCGTGCAAATGGCGCGAAAACAAGTTGCCCCGCGAGTGTGCCAGTGTGTGGGAGTGGCTTATATACATACACATATATATGTACATGTATGTGGGGTCCTGGTCTCAGGACCCATTGCATGGGTGAAAATGATGGCGCCAAGCTTTGCCGGACACGCAGCGTTGCATGCAAAATATGTTATGAAAAGAATTCGGACGTTGTATTGTTGTGTATTACCACCATTTGTTGTTGTGTTTGTTGCTGCCTTTTGCGGTGTGGTGTTGTTGCGGACTGAACACGTATATACATCAGTCCGTGAGCCCAATAAGTGAGCAAGTGCACGGGGCATCCTTGCCCGCACGTGATCACAAAAATGAATCCATTTGTTTGTTAACTCATTTTATCTCAATTATGCGCAAACAATGGGATTACGGCTACGGCCAAAGCGAAAATAAATGCGCACACATATATGAATGAGCAATGTTGGAAAAATTCCAGAAAAGTCGAAATAACTCCGTTTTCCACGTTTTCCTTTGTCATTCCCAATTAGAGATGTCGAAATCAGTATTTTTGTGCAACCAATTTGTTACAATATTCGAATACTTTGATTCGGCATTGGATTTTGCCCTGGGATAGGTTATTTTTTATGAAAGTATTTGTCCAGATCGAGATCGTGGCAACAACATATTGATTATAACGCTTTCTTATCGATTCATCAAGAAACAATACGATACGTACGATATATTAAGTTCAATATAGAATAGGATAAATAATAATAAATCGATACACAATACGATTGAATCGATTTACAATACGATAAGTTCGATATACAATACGATAAGTTTGAAATGAAATACTATGCGTACGATAAACAACACGATGAAAGTACGATAAGTTCGATACAATATTATTTAATACGACTATTTCGATATACAATACGATAGTTTCCTTATATCAATTCTCTTCGCTATTTCTTTGTCTTTTTCCCAGAAAAATAAGAGTAACTACATTTAAGATATAACGTATGCCAAAACAATATATTATTTTATAAATGTAATTTTCCGATATATTTTCGATATTTTTTTATACAATAATAATAACATTTTCCTCGCATTCTGTTATCACTATAACCACTTTTCCTCACACACGTAGCATACTTATGTACGAACGCGTCAATGCGCGAACAGGAGGGCAACATTCGAGAGGGAGAGAAGGCGAGGGCTCGAAAAACTTTGACCGTTTCAATACTAATGAGGCTGTCAAGTGTTTTGCATAAAAAACCCACCAAAAGAGTGAGTAAGAGCGGGAGCACTTTAAGTTAGGTCGCTTTTTTATGCTAATGGCTGGAACACACGCACAACGGCCTGTGTGTGGCTGTGTATTGGCCAGAGCGGGGCACGCACACACAAGTAAATTAAACTAGGCAGGGCGGCGTTTGTAGTGCAAGTCAATTTTTCGATAATTTGAAAAGTTTATTTAATACAAAACGTGATTCAATTACAAAACTGACCGAAAAATACACACGCATTGCCGAGGGCAGGAAAGGGGCGGCGGAGGAGGAGTGCTGGGAAATTGGGGCGGATGTTTGCTGTCCACTCCTTGGCAAAAAAAACTAGTTTTCGCTTGTAAAGCGCAGCGTGTGCGCCATTTTTGTCGCTGTCCCTTGACTTGGCCATTATTGTTGCCGCTGTTCGTGCCGCACAATGGCACTTTGTTAACGGAACGGAAATGTAGTGGGGGGGTTGGGGGTGTCATATGTTGTGATTCTGGTCATTATGCTTTTTGCCACGCGTCCTTCGTCGCTGCAACACCTGTCCGCAGCAGCAGCTTATCATCCTGGCGAAACCAATTGAAACTTTCGATTTAAATTAAGTTCCTGAGTCCCCTTTTATAGCGGCAAAATATATTTATTTTTAACAATAAGCGCTATTTTAGAGAATTTAATTTTATTTAAAAACTTTTAAAGTGTATATATACTAATTAAAGGACTAAAACTAAAAGAATGCAGTGATTCTTGGAGTCAGGAAAAAGTGAAAAAAGTATTTCATGATATTTTAAAGCCACCTAAAAAATGCAAATTATTTTAAAAGTGGCAAGGAAATTGAAAATGACTCTTAAATATTCAGAAAAAAAAAAAATATATAATTAAAATCTCTTTAAAAGAACCCAAAAAGGATGCAATGAAGCTGAAAATCACTTTCAATTAAGCCTTTAAGTTCCTAATTGCCTAAATGTTTACAAAGAACATACTAATAAGCTGTAATGTATTTAATAGTATAAAAAATAATAATAAGTAGCTACACTTACTTGATATTTTAACTTTTATAATATAAGGGTTCTTGAAAGCTCGATTTATATTTATTATTTATTTATTACTGTATCTCCTACTGATTTTATGTTTTAAAAGGATACACTGAGATTCATTTTTATAAAATCTATTGAAAAGTAATGCAGTAATGTCCACATCATATATATATAAGAGGTTTTGTGGCTGACCTCTTATTGGTGCATGGTCAGTTACTTAATCCAAGAAGTTTGATATATTTATATTGATATATAAACTTGATAGATGAGTATTACTAAAAAAAATTGTATTCGCAACAAATTAAAGCTGTCCAAATTTTAAAGGTGATAAATTCTTTCGATCATTAGTTTCTTGCTCTAACGAAAGCTTTAAGCTTTTGCTTGTGAATTTTAACCATAATTCCAACTGGATATTCCACAAAAGAAGATTTTCTATAAATAAGCATTCGATCGTCTTGACAAGCACGGATAGCAGTTGTTTACCTAATTCCGTAGGGCTTGTTGTTGTTTACCTACTTCCATAGGGCTTTATTAAAGAGCTTTTCTATCTAATAGTTAGATTTGTTTAAAGAATCTACAGATGAAAAGCCAATTTTGCTAAACGAATCAATGTTTTTAATTTTTTGATAAAAAGGAGGTAGTATAGTGTAAGATTTTATAAAACCAAACCACAATCCTGGTTCGCTTTACAATAAAAATGTTTACTTCATGGATTAATGCAAAACCACTTATAATAGATAGCTTTGAATTTTAAGACAAACTTATAATGTTTCGGCTTGACTTTCCTCTTAAATTTCAGGTCTAAAATACAAAAAAAAAATCTTTCCTTTCTCTTTTATATTTATACGAAAATTTAGTAGTGAAAAAATGTGTTCATTTTGTGATAATCTTACTTTTCGAGTGGAGGCCATCGTATTGGCCATTGTCGAAATAATTATATGTTTCGCAGCTATGATCTATGTCATCTCTAGTAAATAATCTCATATTTCATTCCTCACATTACATTAAACACAATAACCTTCCTCAGAGGCTTATGGAATTTTTACCACTCTGTCTATTGTCCTGTTATTGGCCCTGAGCCTTGGAGCTACAGCTGGAGTGTGCCTATTGGTTGGCGCTGTCGCGGTAAGTATGGCACTTTTGACTTTTAGTGAAGTCTTTAATTCTTGCAATAACCTCTTGTAGCGGCTTCGAGTCCCAGTGTTGATCTTTATCGTGCTGATATGTCCGGTGGCTGTGGCAATTTGCACTATATATGGTCTCGAGCTTAACGAACGGTGGAACTTTATTGAAGACCAAAACAGGGCCTATGGTATTGTAATTATAATCGCAACAGCATGTAAGCCAGTCAGAACTTCCAGGAAGGCGTTAAAACTTTCATAATTGACCTTCCAGTTTTATTCGTGTACATGGCCTACGTATCGTGGCAACTTCTTCGGGAGCTCAAAGCCGAAGAACACATGAGTCTATAAAATAAAGAACATTTATTTAGATATCGTATATTTTACAGTTTCTATAATCATTTTAGTCAGTGCCTGTTTGTACTATTTTCGATACAAACTGAAAACTTACCAGAAGTATTTCAGATAATGGCACTAAAGGCCTTTCCCTCTATCGAATGTATACTTTAGTTCCGCCTCTTCTAGAACTTAGTGGCTTGTTTTAGTTTTGTTGGGAGCCTTTTTCCTTACATGACGCAACTTGACAGCCGGCAATGAGAACAAATGAAGAGCCTATGATGAAGCTTCGCACACACACTTCCTCTTCCCTTGTGAAACTGCAAACTGCACTCTCTCTGAAGCGTAGCCTTCCCTTGAAGGCTGAAGAGACTACCTTATATTATTGTATCTTGGCCTGATCTAAATAAGTTCAAGAAACAAAGATCTTCTTAAAGTCCAATATTGTTAGATGGTCACCGATTTTCACAATGTTGCTGCCTCTACTGAAAGCTTTAAGCTTTTGTTTGTGAAATAAATTAATAATATTGATTCAGACTATCATAGGTCAGCAGCAAACATTTTTGATAGTAACAGAAGTAGAAATGGATTGTTTCGCTTATTAAAAACCCCTCAACAATGTCTTTAACGATGCAATATAATTACAATTACTTACGCTGTCATTCCGAGTATTTTATTGATTCCTTATCTCTGGTGCTAAGCACCAAGTTGGGAGCTTTTTCCCTGACCTAGGACAAGATAACACCCGGTAGCGAGTATAAGTCCGGAGCATTAGCCGAAGCTTTCCACAGACACTCTTCGGAACTCGCAGCCAACGGATAGCAATCCAAGTGACAGAGGATGTTTCTAACTACCCTGGCCCTGGGCCTCACTGTGGCCGGTCTTCTATATCTCTCCATGGTCTGGAATTTCAACTACTGGCGAAAGCGACGAGTGCCGGGCCCCAAGCCCAAGATCTTCACCGGCAACTATCCCAACATGTACGCTATGAAGCGAAATGTGATCTACGATCTGAACGACATCTATGTGTGGGTAGAACCAGAACCCAAACACATAACTTGGTATTATATTTTGATTATAATTTTCAGAAAATACAAGAACAAGTACGAGTGCGGTGGGCATCTTCAATGGACGTGTGCCTCAACTTTGGTACTTAGTCCGGAGCTGGCTCATCGCGTCTTCGTGTCGAATTTCAAGAACTTTCACGACAATGCCATATCCAGATATATTGACGAAAAACGGACTTCCTTATATCCAATAATCCGTTCTTTCTCAACGGGGAAAAGTGGAAACAACGACGGGCTGATATCTCCCCTGGCATGACCAACGTTCGGGTGAGTTGAGTGGAAATCGATATATAGCAGATAGGAACTAATTAGCCATTAAAACGAACAGATAAAATCGGTCTACCCAGTGACGAGCAAGGTGTGCCAACAAATGACTGAGTGGGTGAAAAAGCAAGTCCGGTTGGGATCTCCCGAGGGAATTAATGCAAAGGATGTAAGTAACTAAATGAATGTCACGTCTATTAAATTGTGTGACATTGAAGACTACGGGAAACCCTCCTTCGATCCCAGAATACTTTCAATATAAGATAGGTAACATAAATCTCCCAACAGCTGACCCTCCGCTTCACCACCGAAATGGTCACCGATTGCGTTCTGGGTCTCAGTGCCGAAAGTTTCTCGGACAGGCCGACTCCCGTTATGGACAACGTCAAAGACCTTTTCAACCCGCACTGGACCTTCTTAATTCTCTTCGCTCTGATCCAAGCCTTTCCCTCCCTGGGACACCTGATCAAGCTCCGCTTCGTGCCTCGTCATGTGGAGCACTTCTTTACCAAATTGATGGCCACAGCGGTGAAATCACGAAAGACCCAACTGGCAACAGGTCACATCCAACGCGCCGACTTCCTGGAATATCTGATGCAGTTGGGGGAGAAGAGGAACCTGAACACGCGTCACCTGTTGGCTCACACTATAATCTTCCTCTTGGATGGCTTCGAAACAGTCGCCGGAGTTCTGTCTCACATGCTTTTGTTGCTGGGTCGCGATGAGGTTGTTCAGCAGCGCCTTCGGGAGGAGATTCTGGCTCATCTGCAGGATGGACGCGTACCATTCGAAAAACTCAACGATTTACCATACCTGGATGCCTGCCTAAATGGTAAAAAAACTAAAAAAGTATAAGAAATGATTGAAAATCCTTTTGATCCACAGAATCTATACGCTTATTCCCTCCCGGCTTCATGTCCTCCAAACTCTGCACCGAGCCCGTGGAACTACCAAATAAAGATGGTCCCAATTTCAAAGTGGAAAAGGGAACCGTCCTCGTGATACCCCACTATTGTCACATGATGGACGAGGAGAACTTCCCGGATCCAATGGCCTTTAGGCCTGAACGCTTCATGGAACCCGACGCCGCCAAAAAATTCCGGGATCGTGGTGTCTATATGGTATTTGGAGATGGTCCCCGCATGTGTTTAGGTCAGTAAATCTTGCTTTTCTTAGACTTCACTTTTCTTCTTATCTTAACTTTTTTTTCCCCAATAGGTATGCGCTTTGCCACTTCTCAAATTAAGGCCGCCATCGTCGAACTGATCAGCAAGTTCAATGTTAAGGTGAATCCCAAGAGCCGTAAGGATAACTTATACGACCCAACACATTTGTTGCCCAGCCTAAGCGGAGGTATTTGGTTGGATATGGAGCTCCGCCAATAATAACTTAGAGAACTTTAATAAGAGCCCAATCCATGGGTCTACATAATTGCTATAGATGCACTTTTCCATCTGGAACAAGGTGTTTTTAAAAATATGCTTTCAATTTCGAAATTAATTAAAGAGAATGATTATAAACGAATACAAAACTGCACTGCGAAATAATAACGACTGACTTCAATTTGATTTTACACAGTGGTTAAGACTCACAGCCTACTTGAGTCGTTTTCATATAATTTCCCAGCTCGCTAGATGCTGGAAGTGTTTTTTTTTTTGCCCCAAAATTTATTCCTTAAAGGAAATATAAAAGTGAAAATAATTATTTTTTGATACTTATTATGCTGGCGTTTATTATTCCAAAAGGTTTCCTCTTTGCCTTAGCTCAAGTTAAAGCCGCCATCGTAAAGCTGGTTGACAAGTTCAATGTCAGGGTCAACTTTAAGACCCGTTAGGATAACTAATATAAACGGAGGTTATTGGTTGGATATGGAGGTCCGCTAATAACTACTATAAAAGCTTTTATCACCACACCCGGAAAGCATTTGGCCAGAACCAATTAAGGGCTGTGCACTCGGTAAGGGTCCCTTATCAGAGTAATGCAGGGTCTGTTGTATATATATTTACCGAAGTGCTTTTACTGGTTTATTATTTAATCAGCTTTTATTTAGCACAAATAGAAAGAAATTATATCTAGGAACAAACAATTGAATGTGATAAAAATTATTATTTGCCCGCTAAACGCAAATTGACTTTTACTAATTTTATGTAATAAATAAATAGGTTATTTGAAAGATTAGTACAAATTGTGTTATTCATGTAACGCATTAATCTTTGATTACATTCCTTTATTCCTCCTAAATTTAGTACTTAAGTTTTTAGATAATTTATTTATTTAATTTTCTTCTGTAAATATAAAAATTAATAAATTCTTAAGGGCTTTAACGAAACGAAACAAAACCAACTATAAGTACAAAAACTTTTCGCGATCATTCATGGTATTTTAATTCCCCAAAAATATTCTTCAAGAAGCATTACCATTTTGTTATCCCTGGGATAATTCTCTTAGCGATTTCTCTTCCTACCTCACCTGCCAACTTGCCGCCAAGCCAATGAATTTTTATGCAAATTGCAGTCGCCTTGCAGTTGACAACGTCGACACCAAGTGAAGCTGCCGACGCACTCGAAAACTTTTTCCAACCTCCGCCAAACACTCGGGGGTGGCGGCGCCATAAATCCTTGCGCAGCTATCACCACCCCTCGAGTGGGTTCGGATGGGTGGAAATGTCTTGGGCCCGGGCTTGTTTACCTTGTTAGCCGGGGGCCCGCGGGGCCTGGGGAAAAATACTCGAGGCAATCAGACGGAATTTGCATAATTTGACAATTGTTTTCAAATTGCAATAACAATTTTAGCTTAATTGTTTTGCACACGCCAGCGAAAATATTCGTAGCAGTCCGCTTAATTTCCATTCATTTGATTAGTGGGCCAAAGTTGTTCCTTCTACACATTTTCGGGAGGCAACTGCCACAGGCAGAAGCTTTTTCAATTCAATTGTAAAATAAATATTTTACAAATAATTGCAGGACATCATCCCCCCGTTGCAGGAAGAATATTCGAAAAAGTTTCTATTTTATACGCAGTTTTTTTAATGGCCACACAATTTGCTGCGTTTAGCAGTCGCCATGCAGTGAAAGAAATTTTTGGTTAAATTAACCAACACTTTAGAAAATCTGAAAATAGGTTAAAATAAGACTTGAATTAAAATAAATAAATAAAAATAAATAGATATGCGGACGAACTCTGAAAATTTGAGTATAATAGGATAATAAACATGGGAGGTCTATGGTTATAATAATAAAATTGCAATCTTCTATCTCCAAAAATTTTATTTTTTTGTAGTACTTAAATTTTTATCTACAATATTTGTAAGACTTTTAGTTTTATCTTTGGAATATGTTCGAAGAACTTATTCAAGCACACTCCTCTGTATATATATTACCTTTTCTTTATGTCAAGAACCTTAATTTTTTTCTGTGTGTTTCAATGCCGGAAAGGGACATTCCCTCTTCGCTCTCCATGCTAAAAAAAAAGATGAACCGCAGCTGCTGCACAATTAAAATGCATGACTATTGTCAAGGCAAATTGCTTGGGTGGAGAGTCCGGGATTGCTGTGACAATGGCAGAACAATTGAGTCCGGATGGGACGGAAGCCGAGGACGACCATGAAACTGGCAGTGGAACTGCTGCTGAAAATGGCTGATGTGATTGAGCCGCCCTATATGTTTATGCAAACTTTTTGGGGCTTTAAGTTATCCACTCACCACAAAAACTTTGGCTTAAGCAGCAGCTGCGCCTTCGAATTTCATTGTTATTTTGGGCAGTTGGGGCTGTCACAAAAGTTTACTGGGAAATGGACAGAACGAACTGGCAATCGGATCAAACAAATTTAAACCAAAGCCAAACCCAAGTAGAATATGCAAGAAATACAAAAAAAATGTAAACGCACCTTGAGGGAGTTTGCAAAGTTGTAAAATGTACGCCAAGGAGTTCGATTTGTTTTACAATCAGAGTTAAAGTAAATCGAACATATGTGGTTTTCAAGAAATTAAATTGCTTAGGATAAAAAATCTGGCATACTATTTTAGGGTTTATCAAAGATTTTAATATTTAATAAAAAGATTTTATGTAAACGCATTAACGCATTATAATAGTATTCAAAAGGTAGACTTGGATATAAATAGTACAACTTTTGGCTTTCAATAACCATATCTTTCCTAAGGAAATGAAAAGCCAAGTGGACTTTTTTCCGCATTAAAAATCTATAAATCCATTCCTTCCCTAGAATTTCCATTAAAATGCATTTTACAGAAAGCATGGGCAGGTAACACATCAACCTTCCTAGTTCTTGAGGCTGTCCCTCAAGCAGAAGTCAACCATTTGCATAACCACATGGCATGAATGGGTCACAACGGCAGCTAAAATGCTACAAAATTATACATTAAATTGCGATGCGAGACTTGGCAACATCCGATGGCCAAACAATGGCCCCAAACAGCTGCCAGTGCGATGCACCTGAGCAAGGCCAACAGGACCCCAACGGCCGGACTCGTTGGCCAACTCCGGCTGGCTTGGTTAGCCAAGCCAACCAGCCACTTCCTGCTTTCCAGTTTAAGCTGCACGCACAGAGCAATATCCATATGCATATTCAGAGCGGTGAACCTGGACTCGGGGGGAGCCATGATTTTCACAAAATCACCTGCTAGAGGTGCGAGAGCGATAAAGCAAACAACTAGCTTTAAAATAAAACAAGTTTAGTTTTTTATAGAACTAAAGTTAAATTAAATAGGATATGCATAACGGCGACACAAGGTTTTTTGTTTATATTTAAAATATGTATTTAGAGATGTTATCTCTTAACATCAAGATTATGGTTATCCATATTTAGTGGGTAAATAAAAGCAAAAACAATAATATAATGTGATCAGATATTTTACTAAACCAAAATTAAATAATCTAGGAGATGTACTTTGGTAGGACAACCAAAAATTACAAAAAAATAAGCATTAAAATATTCAAAAGCAATAACATTTTGCGTATTCCACAAAATGTTTAGGGTAATAAAATTCTTATTATTTCCCTTTTAAAAAATAACGTAATAAATTAAGGAATGGGTTTGAAATAGTTATAAACCAATTTATTATTAAAATAGCAATGTATTAAACATAAATTAATATTAGATACGTCAACCATAATAATTTCTTTTCTTATTTAAAGCAAATCATTAAAAATTGTTCTTTTATTCAATTGTATGTGGAAATATCGGAAAATAGAGTTAAAGTTACTAGATGAATAGTACAACTTTTAAAATAATTCTCAAATGATGATAATTATTAATTTGTATCATTTCTAATATTATTGAATGCTTAAAAAAAATACAAACAAATCGATAAACTTTTATAAAAGTTTTAATTTCTTTGGAAAACACTTTTACTGCTCCAAGTATAATTTCCTTTTGGAGTTGAAAGCCTAGTAAATAAGTATTAATTATTCTTTCAGATTCCCCAGGATCATCTCACGCACCCATCTCTAATCCCTGCCAGCTTTTAATGGAGTTTGCATACATTGCATCGCAGCCCTGGAAAGCGTTGGGAGATGCCTGGCTGCCGGTCTGGCAGACACAAATAAGGTTTTTGGGTTAAACTGCAAGTTTTTGTTGACATTTAAATTTGCATAGCAACATTTTGGTTGCAGCCAGCCGTCCAAAGGGCCAGAACCGGGGCCGGGCCTGTTCTGTGCTGTCATATTTGATGTTTTCGCAACCAAAAGCGGAAGGGCGCTGCCAACTGTCAAGCGGCCGGCTCACACACACATATGTGCGGGTGTCCGGTGAGTGTGTTTTAACTGGTTTTAAAATTGTTTTAATTAAGGCCGTGTTGCGCATTGTATCGTTGCTGCCGGTTGCTGGTTGCTGGTAGAGCAGCCAGCTTTTCCCACTCAGCCGTGGCTCATTCAATATTCAGCATATTTTTAAGTGCTTGGGCGCGGAAAAATGCCGTGATCCTAAGAGTATGCAGCGCGGGAGTGGGGAAAATGGCGATACGCCAAAGTTGCCGCTGGCTGGCCAACGCTTAGTGAAATGGCCAAAATGCCTTCGCTTGCTGCATTTTCCTTTGGCCCCATCAACATAAACAGCTGTTTCCGCTAAGTGTACCTGGACACTCGAGGAACGGGGAACGAGGAACGAGGCAAAATGACAATGGAGCCATTGTGGCGCGTGGAAATGGACATGCACAAGTGGACGACAGCGGAGACTATCGGAGGAATAAAAAAACTGGCTGGGATAACAGCTGGCTCAGTTGGTGGGAACGTCGTCAAGGAAACTGCAATGGCATCGTTCGCTGGCCTGACGGAATTCTTCTTACTGCCTTCGCCTTCTGGCTGCCAAAGTGGTGGTGTCAAGTGTCACCAAAGAGGAGCAAGATAACGCCAGGATTGGTAAGTAGCTTACAGGACTTTCAGCGCCGCACTCTCAAGTAATGTTGTACTTATCGTGTCCAATGGTGGAAATTGAAGCCTCCGAGACAATGTTTAGAAGGGGGAATAATTTGTTGGAATATTCTGGAATAAAGAAACAAAATTATTGAACTATTTGTGCTCATGTAAACGAAAGTAAAGCAATATTTTTTCTTTTTAGTAAAAATTTAAAAAGTACACCTATTTTCCGGCGAATTATGTAAAGATTTCTATGCCGCTTAAGTAGGAGTTTATAATTTGTTGAAAGCCGCAAGCTAGCGATCCTTGAAATATTAGTTAAATAAAACAGATTTCCTAAGCTAAAGCAAACATATTTCTCTCACTTCCTTACCCTAGGAATTCAGTAGTTGTTTTAAACTAGTAATAAGTAGTCTATTTGATCTATAAGATTCAAGTGCCATAATGCCTTCAAGGTGAAGTAAAATCTAATCTGCATAAACATAAATTAATTGTGAAAGTAAACTTAAAGATGGTTTATCTTACAGTTCTGAAAATTATTGTGATAATGCTGATGATATCAGTCACATTGTTGATAGTGTCAACTTGATACTTGGATGCGTTTTCTGTTTTAGTATAATTAAAATTTGTTATACACTGCAGCATATTGCAGATAATAAATTTATTTATTAAAAATATTAATCAATTTATTCTCACGAAATAAAAAGTACTGAAAAGCATTCATGAATGAAGTTCAAAAATCCAACCTTTGGCTTTCCAAACGTAATAAAAGTAGTAGTAAAGAGTGAACCTGAAATTCCCAAGTACGAATTCGGTGACACGCAAAATAGCAAAATTATAATTACTGTGTGGAAGCAAGCAGATATTATTAATATTTTCCGAAACTGATTTTCCTAATTTTGCCAAGAAAAAATTAATAATATAAAATAATAAATAAATAATAAAAATAGTTTCAAGGCTTAAATTTATTAATAGCATTTATTGACTGTAAATCAATATTGCTCAAAATAAATATTAAATTAGTACGTAATCCCTAGATTTTATTTTCTCTGTAGAGTAAACCGTGACACACGTGCACGGACACTTAAGTGCGTCTGGCGGGAAATGCACATGCCACAAAATGCAGATCGACCTGATCACAACAAGTCCAAACAACCCGAGTGTTTATTTATAATTTACACCTCGGCGGCGGCAGCAACAAGTTGCCCCATTTCCTAGTTCCCAGTTCCGTGCATCAAAAACGGAGGCCCTTAGACCTTGCCGCTGGCGTCTTCTAATTTTAAATCGAAAATGAAAACAGAGAGAGAATCGGTATCACAACAGTTGCCATATCTCTCGAGCGCAGTTCCAAGCATCAACAAAAAATCAACAAAGAAATATTAACCAAAATAAATCCGAAGCGCGATGAGGAGAAGACGAGAACGCACGGTCTTTGGCAACTGCGAGAACCTAACAATTTCGAACACGAGAACGGGCAAACGGAAAACAGTCTTTCAGTTCGGTTTCAGCTTTTCGAAAATAGCCAGCAGAGCGATTTGAATCTGTGAAGGAATCACTATCTCTATTCGGGAGACAGTCGCTGGCCAAACGCGACGCAACTGCGAATGCAGGCGGACGATCGGGCGGTCCAACTATATAAAAATAAACCGAAACCGAAAGCAAGAAGAAGCCGTGCGAGCAGGCTGTGCCAAAAATTTCAAAATTAGAGTACATATAGTGATGTGCGGTCGTTTGCGTTGTAAATAATTCGTTAAGCCAGTGGCGACCTACTACAAGGAATCACAATAATAATACAAATATTATCCCAAGCATGTCAGCCCTGAGTGTAGCTCGCAAGGGTAGCGGCCAGCTGGAGGTTATGCAAAAGGCTGGCTGGAAGATCGATGGGGACGAGAAGGGTAATAGGCCGCAAGTTCCCGTGTCAAGTCTGTGGAATAATCAGAATTTCGTCTTCTAAAAAAGCCTGCTATATAGATGTGGATGAAGATGACGATGAGACCGCCGGTGGAGCCGATGATTCCAAGCGCGTCTACTCCAATTGGAACTACCTGCCCGACCTGATACTCGAGGAAATATTTACATATCTCAGCCCCAAAGAGCGCTACTACGCGGGCTTGGTGGGTATTCATTATAGATGAAGATGTGAGGAGTGTTAATAGTGACTAAACTTAGTTTATTTATATGATTTCATTTTAAACAACCTTTTTCTAAGGTTTCTAATCTTTTTATTTGTCAGAAATCATAATCAAACTGAACTAATAAAAACAAAAGACCTGATCTGGTTGTTAACCGAGCTATAAGCGTTGAATGACGAATATTGATTGGCTTTTATTTGTGTAATTGTGTCTTTGTTTGGGAACTTTTTTTTAAGTTTATATTAATTTTGTGAACAATTACAATATACATATATTCCAACAATATTGCTAAGTCAACAAATTGTTTGGGATTATATTTTGACTTAAATTACACAAAAATAATTATTTTATCATCGAAAGATCTATATATGCAACAAAACACTGTAAACGGCAATAAGTAAACATATATTTTGTCTCTTGTGTATAAACATATGTATTTATTTTATGATATAAACCCATTAATTCTCAACTTGCTGATCTTTTGCAGGTTTGCCGGCAATGGTATCGCGCCTTTTACTTGCCAACAGTTTGGAACAACTTTGTGGTGGATGATCGCACCCTAACCCGAGCCAAATACAATTACTACTCCGGCTGGCAATACTGCCTCGACCACATGCGAACCCAGAACTGTCTGGCGAGGATTGGGAAACATTTGAGGGGAATTGAGTTTCGGCCTTGGCACAGCTTCAACAATATTTACCAATTTATGACGCTGTTGTCATGGAGCATGGATAAGGTAAAGATAAAATATAAACTCTGGGAATATAAGATTTATTTTGACCTCAAAAGTTCTACCTTTTTAATTGAAAACTATTTTAATAACTTCCTTGGAGCTTTAACAAAGGACTCTATCTTGCCAATGCATTTAACTTATATATTTGATCTTTTTATTATTCTTAGGGCTCCGAGCTGAATGCTTCGCCGGAGCTAGTGGGCATGGGCCGCCGTATCCGCTCGCTGGTCTATCACTTTCCCTGCAACATGTCGCAGCCCAACGACCCAGAGGGTATCAAGCTCTTTGGAACTGGAGGCCAACTCCTGAAAGGTTTAAAGGAGCTGCTCCTTCGCCTGACAGACCTGCACACTCTGAAGCTGGTGGACTTTGTGCTGGAACGATTCGAGGCGAATCACTTGCTCGACGAAGTCGTCTGCAGTTGCTGCACCAAGATGCGAGTCCTGAACCTCGTAAATGTGACCACAACACACTGTCCCATCATGCATGTGGGCCTGTTCCTGAACCTGCAGGTGACAAACAGAATTTACATGGTTTTTGCTCTATTTAATAGGGAGTTATTATTTTTTCCAGGTGCTCACCATTTCCCCCCAGAACATTGACGACGACGTCCTGTCCCTGCTGGCGGACACCAAGCTGCGCCACTTGTATCTGCTGCAGAACTGCTATACGCCAAGCCACCTGGCAATAAGTGCGTGCGGGGTGAAGGCCTGGCGCAGTCTGAAGAAGACCAATCCGCGCATGCGCGTCCACCTGCGGCTGGAGAATATGTCCGATGGCGAGGTGGTGCTGCAGCCGGAGGCGCCTGTCCACAGCATCACGTACTGGGCACCGCAGGCACGGATCCGGGCCGACCTGCTGGTCCGAATGGTGGACCACTACCGGAATACGCTGGCCGTCTATGGCCACGAGCTCCTGCCCCGCTTTTCCAGCCCCAAGCCCTTTCACAACCGCGTCGACAGCCTGATGCTGCTCCTGTGCCGGCAGTGCTTTAATCTGGACACACTGGTGAGTGACTAATTTTCGGGTAATTCCCGTGCTTAATTCTCAGCCACTTATCACCTTATCTCCCCTTAGATAATCCGCGAGAAAGTCTCCACCTCGACACTATTGCTAATCGCACGAACTGCCAAGAATCTGCAGCATCTTTACGTGAGACGCTTCGCTGTGATTCTGCGTTGCGACTGGCCAAGGCATCCGGAGTGGAGCGATGAGTTCTATGCCTGGCTGAAGCGGAACTCCCGATCCTACGAGGCTGTGGAGCGGGAGATATCACAGATCCTGGGAGAGAAGTGGCGCCTGCTCAGCGATCGCGACTTCAAGCAGCTGACTGTGAATGTGAAATCGGGAGTATAGAGATTCTCTGTTCTCCCTTCCCCAGGGGACTTGTGATAAACGGTGTAGAGCTTTAACGAATTACCCAAAGTTTACTGTACGCAATAAAGCAAATTGTTTTCGATATTTTAACTAATTGGCATTGAAAGGTTGCTGAAATTTACTTTTCTTCTGTTTGTCCACCTTGGACGGGAATTAACAAAAATTGCAAGTGAAGGAATGATTTAAAAGGCAATGCATTTTAGCCAGAGGCATCAGTTCATTGAGAAGCTTAACAGAAACATGAAGACCTTGTTCGTTATTTTGGGACTTTTGTTCATCATCATCGCTGGGGTATTTGGAGTACCTCATCACGATTATCACCACGATCCTCACTACGATCCCCACCATGATCATCACTACGATTTCCACCACGTACCTTATTTTTCGCACTACGATCCACATTTGGATGTTCACTATCATCATTATTAATGCATGCTGATGCATTTTTAAATATTTTGTTGACAAAGATTTAACAAAATATATGTAAAACTCGAATTTTTGGTAAAATAAAGAGTGATTTATATGAATAATAAAATGAGTTTAAGTTGACAATTACTTAAACAATAAAAGTTTCAATTTTGTGACTATAAATATAGCTTTTATAATATATACTTTCATTTGCAGTTTGAAATATTTTATTGCATACTTTTTGACACCTTTTTATTTCTTTTAAAATCCCCACCTGTTTCATCGGCCCCTAAATGTCATAATTCCTATCTCTTTCTTCTTTCTTCAAACAAATAATGAATCGTCAGCTTAAACTTAAGTGCGAAATAAAGCAAAAATATCGTGAACAATTGTTAATTTGCATTGGAGGGGGAAAAACATCTCTCCGAGTAATTCGCACCTTCAGGCTGCTGGTGAAATTTACTTGATTTTGTTTGTTCACGTTGGGAATTGAAATTCCCAAAAAATACGTAAGCCAGATCAGATCGACTTAAAAGCCAGAAACAGCGTCTTGAATGCGTCAGTTTGTTAAGAGATCTTGCCCAGAAACATGAAAGCCATAATCGCACTAATCGGACTCTGTGTGCTCTGCGTTCTTGGATTTGCAGAGGCAACGCCTATTGTTGTGGGATTGCCTCTACCGCTGCCCATTGGAGTGGGATTTGGAGTGCCAGCGCCATACTATCCCAGCGGATACTATCCCTACCCTCATCCCCACCACCATCATTATCCCCATGACTACGGCTATGGGTATGGAGGATATGGCGGTTATGGATACTGAAGACCGCGAGTTGTGCGAATTAATACTTAGTTAAGCGTTTAAATGTACAGAAATTAATAAGTATAATAATATTCATACTTGAAAAAAATTACAAGTAATTTATGTTGGACAAAGAAAAAACCAGGTAATTGTTTTATACTTTAAAAGTAATTTCAGTTTGGAAATAAAACAAAAAAAAATGGTTGCTCAATCTAGGCTCACTAATTATTATCTATAATATATATAATTTGCTCATTTTACTTTTTCTGAATAAATAATGACAAAATATCGGAGAATAAGTGCAATTTTAAATAGCTCTGTATATATAAACGAAAGTTTAATATACACTATTAATTTTATGTAAGGAAACTTAAAAGAATAAATAACATTAAAGTGTGTTAATTTTATAAACATTGTATGTGTTTTTTACAAAGTTACTTTTGTTTTTCAAGTAAGTTAAACAAACCGATTTTAATGTTAAGCATAATTCGTTTAAATCTATATTGTCAATGTCGTTTATACTAAAACAGTGTATATTAAACAGTAATATATATACAAAATATTAGTATTAAACCTAGTTAGGTTAGATGTATATTTATCTATCTTTTACTCAATGTATTTTTCATACCTAGAAAAATATTTTCCACCGACTTTTTCCGAAAGCTTGGCTTGGACTCCTACCCCGAATATTTAAGCTTGCCGCTCAACCTTTTTATGGGAAACTACCGGCAAAAGCTTCCTGCATTGCAGCTCGGGAAAGCTTGCCCTTTGCATTTTGGCTTCGGCGACGACGACCTTGAATGCAGCGTCGGCGGCGGCAGGGGGAAAAGCGAATCAATGCAGGCAGGAAAATTCAATGTCAGTGCCAAAGCTCCGGGCGGCATTTGGCCCGCCTCCGAATTCAGTTGCATACTTTCGGGCCGACGACACATTACGTATACGCAATGATGGGTGAGCGTTATTAATGCGATATATAGGTGGGAATCAAAGAATTCAAGTGGCGCTCGCGAGAAATTGCGAAAGGCG